>BLBF01000011.1:5507312-5546004 GCA_015471245.1 Laticauda colubrina | reverse complement strand
TTGTAAAATCAAAATGTCTGTGGTTTATTTTTTCTAGTTAGGCATGGTCTATACTGGCCTTCCATGTATGAATAGCACTTTTTGATGAACCTAATATATTCTGAATTACTTAATGGGTATTGAATTTCTTTAGATCAGCATTGTAAGTTCTGCACAGTAGTTGCTTCAATCCTTTTTTTATTTTGATATGCAAAATCAATACATTTAGTATCTTGAACATCTCTATAGTACTTGGTATTTATTACCTAAAACTCAACCAAGGAATTTAGCATGTCCAGTTTGTGTCTGTAACACTCTGCTGCTCATGTAGATTGAAATACAATGAAAAATCTGACAATCTTATTTTCAGTTCCCCATTCTTCTTAGCATGTTCTGTTATATTTAATCCACATATGTATTACATTTCTGTGCAAAACAATTAATTTTTTCAACCAGAAGAGTTTCTGACTGTAAAATACTCTTTCAGATCCCACAATACTTCAAATAGAACATTATGTCCAGAGAAAGACATACTTGAAACCAGCAATCAGACTGTCAAAAGGGAGAAATTAGAAGTTAAAAATAAAATGCATTGAAAAACAACACTTTAATTCTAATGCAAAAGAACCCATAAAAACCAAAAGAATTTCCCCCCCTTTTAGAATAAAGACTTGGTATTCCCATTTCTTTTACTATCCATTCTATTGTATCAATTTAAATAATATTTTGATGATATTCAGCTCAATAGATGCACCCACACTTTTTAAAGAGTCATGCTGAACAGAGCCAAGAATATTGTAAGAAAGTCTTTTTTCTTTTCTTTTTAAGGCTTTATATTTAAACTATGGAAAGACCATCTTATTCATTGTCTGGTTTTTATTCCTGGTCATTCTTAGCATATCTTCATATGCCCATGTTTTCTTTATTACATTTTATGGAGGGCCAAAGTGGGACAGATATTCATATGGCTATTCATGCTTTTCCATAAATGAAAAGGACAGACCTAGCCCCCACAAAGAATATAATAATATAAATATGTGTGTTGGAAAATTTCTCACTTTTTCCCCTTTATGTAGCTTTTAATTCATCTGATATCTATTGTTGTTGGGAGCTACTTAAGGGATCAGTGTTTCTCAACCTTTCTTGTATATGAGCTTTGCCTCTTAGATTTCTCTGCAATGGCCTGGATTGCTGATTAATTCAAAATGGTGAAGCCACTCCAATTGCTAAGATTGAAAAATAATACTTTATACTGGGAAACAGAAAGGAAAATCCATGATCATACAAACTATAGAGTCCATTACAAAACTACCACCTTTGAAAAAAAACAGATGGAAGGAACCCAATAGCAATGCATTAAAAATAGTGGCACGGGGTGGGTATTCAATTAGCACATTTTTTCCATAATTCCTAACATTACCATTTCATTTATGATACTTCCAGAATAGCCTTTTCCAACTTTGGTACTCATCAACTATGGGATCAACCTTTTCAAGAAAGTTCTAGCATCTGGAGAATGTTGCAAAAGAGGAACCTTGCATGAAAACTGTCATAGTCACCAACACCCTGGGAGAGCCAGATGGATCTCAGCCTGAAGAACTGTGCACACTTGAACTTGATCCATCCAAAAATCAGCAATCAACAACTCTTTCTACTTTCAGAAGGTAAGGAACTGGAAAGAGCACTGTACCCCAAAGTGTTCCATGTGCAAGGGAGAGCAAAGCAATGGCACTCAGTTCATTGTATATCAGGGTCATTCCCAGCCTTGACTGGCTTCATCTAGCATTATGTTTGCCTTTTGAGGGCAATAGTCATGAAGTGCAAACCATGCACTTCATATGAAGTGCAAACCATAGATATGAAGTGCAAACCATGAAATTTAATACTAAATTAATACTTTATTATAAGTTTATTATAACAGATTCTTGAAAGTATGAAAACATATCATTCCTCTTTTACTTTTTCTTTCTAGAAAACTAGGGAGGGTTCATTCTGAGATGCATCCCATGCCCTTTTTCTGTTAGTGGGCTGAGATATCTTTTGCACGATAGTAGTCTTGGTTTTGACTTTTCTTTCTGTGGCCCAAGGTGATTCCCACATACCATTACAATTTAGGAGCAACTGCTCTTCTAGCTCCCTTCATTGGGAACAAGTGTGTTACTTACTAAAACTGCACTCTGAACTCTTGCCCATCAAACTATTCTTTTACTTACCAGTTGTATTATGACTCCTGACAATACTTTTGGCCTCCTGCTTGGATTTTGCTTATTGAAAACCTGCCTTAAGTTTCTAAGGGATTCAGGACTGCTTCAACATTTGCGTACATGCCCTGCTTATTTCCTTTGTAACTACTAAACCAAAGCAAAGCTTCTAACTATTTTCTTTTGTGTGAGTGCATATGTATCAGGCCTGGGATAGGAGATAAAGGGATGATTGATTGATTGATTGATGAGTGAAAATCAACAAGCTTTCCCTCACTGAATACCAGTCATTTTTTTTTTTGAAAATTTTATTTGGGTTTTCACAAAAAACAAAATACAAATAAAACATCTTTTTTGAAAATAGCATGGTCCCAGGTTATCACTTTTTCATACAGACACAAAACTCAATTTCATGCTCATTTTTATATTCTATTCCATATCTTATTACCATTTTTTATTTTCTACATAGTTTTTCCCCTTTTAATTTTCTCAATTTTGTTTTGATTATCTCATCTCAATTCAAATCATTATATTTATACTTTTGTCTGTCCTGTTACAATTTGATATCTTTTTTTATGAAACAATTTTTTCCCTGTAGTTACCAATTAGAGTATGACACCTTTATATCCTTTAATTCTGTCCATTCAAACTCTTATTTAAGCTTCAATGTATAGCTTTGAGATTATAGCATTCAATATAATACATAACTTCCAATCGGATTCTGCTAGGTACATTTTTAAAATAGACACTATATTCTTAAAAAGAAAAAAATTATATACATATGTAAATAATTCCAATTCAATTCTATGATTAATATGCATTAAAATTTTAACATTTCTTTTCAATTGAATATCATACTTCTTTGGGAACACTTATAAACTTTCCATGATTAATTCTTTTTTTCCCATATTTCTTACTTACTTATATGTTTATAAATCATTACTAATAATTAAAAATGTTCCCTTTTAATTCTCTCAATCATTTTAATTCATTTATTTATTAACAAACATCCCACTACATTACAATAAATATTTTATTCATAATCACATTTTCTAAAATTATTTCTATTGTAATATAACAATGCTATCTTAAGCCCCTGTCACACAGCACCAACAGATGGAAAGAGGATGTAAAACGGAGAAAAACACTTGCCATCCGTTGGTTAACGCGATGCTTCCGTTCTGTACTCACTGCCTCCGTTTTTCATACTCTCTATCCATCCAGCATCCGTCTACTGACATTTCATCCGCTCAAAAAGATTTGAGCTGCACAAAACTTTTTGAGCGGAAAATGTATCCAACACGTCCATTCTACATCAGCAACGCATACGGGGAACATCCGTTCTACATCTGTCGTCATCCGTTACGCGTCCGCTATATCTGCTAGGCATCCACTGCGCATCCGAAACGGATGCAGAATGGACACAAAGTGTTAGTAGCATGGATGGAGAAAGGATGAAAGCGGATGCAGCTCACATACAAAGCATTAAAATGGAAAAAACGTTCGCAGAGGGGACGTATCTCGGATATTTAGGATGTCTGCAGGATGTCTAGAGGATGCAAAAGGACACCTAGTGGAAAAACTTTATTTCCTATAAAAAGGGGGAGGAACTCACCTGGATCTCACTTTCAGTCCAGCAACCTTGCGGTGCAGACCTCTTCAGCCTTCATCTTGCTCTTGCTCTTCCACAGCATCCAGTCATCTCCACCATGGATCATCACACACTCCATTTGGTAGCCACCATTGTTCTACAATAGTGCGAAGCCATCTACAGGCTCTTTCACCTGTTCTACGCGAAGAAAAGGAGGTGGCCAAGAAGTGTCTGGGTCCGAAGATGGATCGCCAGAAGAGCAAAGTACGGACTGTATAACAAGCTGATGGTGGAGCTGAGGAATGAAGACCCTCGTGCATTCCAGAACTTCATTAGGATGCCGCCAGCCATGTTTGACGAAGTTGTGGAGTGGCTGAGACCCAGGTTGACCAAGCAGAGCACCAACCTCCGGCCCAGCCTGGACCCTGGGCTCAAGGTGGCACTGACTCTGCACCATCTGGCCTCAGGGACCACATACAAGAGCATGCAGTATGGCTGGTGGGTGCCACACAACACCATCAGCATTGTGGTCAGAGAAGTGGTGCAGGCCATCATCGAAGAATACCTGGAGGAGCTCCTCCAGTGCCCCACCACTGAAGAAGGATGGAAGAAAGTTGCAGAGCAGTGGTATCAGAAGTGGAACTTCCCCCACACCGTTGGGAAGCACGTGGCCTGCAAAGCTCCAGCCAACTCAGGGTCCACTTATTTCAATTACAGGGGCTTCTTCAGCATCATCCTCTTTGCCATGGTCGATGCTGATTACAAGTTCATGTACATCGATGTTTCAGGCAATGGGTCATCTTCAGATGCCCAGGTATACAACGCCAGTCACCTCAAGGATGGCTTGGAACACAACCTCATCATGGGCTTCCCAGATCCAGACCCCCTGCACAACAACACAGAAGATGTGCCCTACTTCATCATGGGGGATGACGCCTTCTCTCTCAGATCCTACCTCATGAAGCCCTACACCTCCAGATGCCTCACCTGTGAAGAGAGGATCTTCAACTACAGGCTGTCCAGGGCAAGGCGGGTGGTGGAGAACGCCTTTGGCATCCTGGCCAACAGGTTCCAGGTGTTTCTCACCACCATGCAGCATCGTCCAGAGACCGTGAGGAGGATCGTGGAAGCTTGCTGCATCCTGCACAATCTCATGCGCACCCGCTACCCAGTGTTGCAGAACAGGCTCGTGGACCTCCAACAAGGCAATGAGGACATGGAGCCTGGTGAATGGAGGCAAGGGTGAAACCTGATAAGACACTGTGGATGTGCAAGGCCCCAACAGAGCTTCACATGAAGGGAAGAAGCAGCGCAACCTCCTGAAACACTGGTGCAACTCCCCAGCTGGAGCAGTGGAGTGGCAAGACAGGATGGTAGATGCTTAATGGATGCTTCCTTCAGCCTGTCTCATCACACTGATGAGATTGGGCCCTGTATGTTGGGTGGGCCTACAATGAACAGTGCATTTAATAAAGAGTTGTGTTTATGTTGAAATGTGTGGATCAATGATTACATTGTTAATGATAATAAAGGACCATATGTGTGGCTGCTGGGAGGGTGGACCATACAGTCCCACTATGCTTGCACTGGACGTTTATCTATCCCACAGCTATTACCATTTCCAAAGTTATCCCTGCCCATCCCACAGCTATCCTTACCCATCCCAGAAGCATGCAAAGGCTTAAACCATTTCTAAAAGTTTCCACCAAGACTTTATTTAATAAAATAAATGAAGCAAGTGTGTGAAGCAAAGATAATCTTTATTAATAACAAGCTGTAAAAGCAAAATGACCCAAGTGTCCCAAGCAAAGATAAAGTCAACTGGTAGCCACCCAGTCTCTGGCACTCTTCTCAGTCACTCTGAGGCGTGCCCATCATCTCAGGGGTGAAGGGTCCAGGTGCTGTGGAGGTGGCTGCTGCTGGAGTGCTGGTCTGAGGCCATTGGGGTGCCTGGCCCCGAGAGGACAACAGGGCACGGTGTGTGGAGGAAGATCTCAGAGAGCTGTCTCAGTCCTGTGATGTTGAGAGCCCCTTCCTCCAGGACATGGGGTGTCAGCCCCAATACCGATGACAGATGTTCTGAGGCCGGGCTTGGCTGTGGGGTGGAGGAAGGAGGAGTGTAGTGGGGATGTCTGGTCTGCAGCTGAGCGAGGTGAGGCGTGGGTGGCATCTGTGATGTGGGTGGCATCTGTGGTGTGGGTGGCATCTGTGGCGTGGCTGACATCGGTGGCGACGGTGGCATCAGTGGTATGGGTGGCATCGGTGGCATTCGATGTACCTGTTCCTGGACTGGGAAGGGCTGCCTGTGCTGCTGGAGCTCCTGGTAGCCATAGCCTTGGTAGGTGAGGGCCTGTGGAAAGCCTTGGAAGGGCAGTGACATCACCTGGGGTGGAGGAGCAGGCCTGGACTGGGTGGGAGCAGGTTCAGCTGGGTCTGGAGGGTTGTGCAGAAGACCGGTGATCCTGTCCTTGATCCCCTGGTACTGTGATTCGGACATGTTCATGAGGGTCTGGTTGACGTAGGTGAGGAAGGGCTTGCGGTTGGAGTATGGGATGTTGGTGTATACCAGGTGAGAGAGGAGATCTATGCTGCTTCTGATGGTGTCCCTGATCTCCAGCAGGACAGTGTGGCTCCGCCCCTCCGGTCTGGCTCTCTGCCTGCTTTCTGTGGAGGTGGAGCTGGGGGTGGATGTGGGTTGGTCTCTGGTGGAAGTGCCCTCTCCTTGCTCCCACTGTGTCAGGGGGTCCTCCACGCGCTCCACCACGGGGAGTGCAGCTGTCGGGGGGTTCTCCATCGTGGCACGCTCCACAGATACATGCCTGGACACAGGAGCTGACTCTTGGCCAGAAGAGGACTGGCTCTCTGCGGGCTGCCTGAGAGAGAGGGTTGTCAGAAGGGCTGCTCCTCGGTGGCGGATCTCACCCTCCAAGAAGCTGCACTTGGCCATCACGTAGGTCTCTCGGTCCATCAGCTTGACCATGGCCTGGCCAGATTTCTTGAGGTGCAGCTTCCCGTACCAGATGTGCATGTGCTTCCACCAGCCGAGGAGCACCTCCGAGGCTCTCTGTAGCCGAGGCTCTCTGCCTTCTCTCTCCAAGCAGCCTGCTTCCTTTTGGTGTCTTGATAGAGCCTGTGTCCCTTCCGCCAAAGATACTCGTTCTCCTCAGCCATTCCAGCACCTCCTCCTCATGTTCCTCTTCGATGGAGTATTGCCTCCTCTCCCATTCACGCCTATGCCTCTTCCTCCCTCTGGCAGGGCCATCTGGGCCCTCATCACAGGGGCTTCGAGGTTGTAGGGGCTGCTCCACCACACCACTACCAGCAGCAGCAGCAACAACAACAGTAGCAGCGTCAGCAGGACCAGCAGCACCAGCAGCACCAGGATCAGCAGCAGCAGAGAAAGCACCAGCAGCGTCAGCAGGACCTGCAGGACCAGGATCAGCAGCAGCAGAGTAAGCACCAGGAGCACCAGCAGGACCAGGAGCAGCACCAGCAGAGTAAGCACCAGCAGAAGCACCAGCACCAGGAGCAGCGCCAGCAGAGTAAGCACCAGCAGAAGCACCAGCACCAGGAGCAGCGCCAGCAGAGTAAGCACCAGCAGAAGCCCCAGTACCAGGAGCAGCGCCAGCAGAAGCTCCAGCACCAGAAGAGTCAGCCCGAGCAGCAGAAGCCCCAGCAGAAGCAGAGTCAAGGCCTGGGGGTGGGATGGTGGCCCTGTCCCTCTTGTCAGGGCTGGCAGCAGATGCCACAGGCTTTCACTTCTTCCCCATGGTTGTTGGCTGGCTGGCTGGCTGGCTGGCTGGAGCTGTGTCTGGCAGCAGGTCTTTCCTCTGAATGGTGACCTGCTTGCAAGCTGCTTCCCTTTATATCCGCGGGGCTGACTCAATGCATCCTCCCCGCATGTGCAGTGAACGCTTTCAATCTGCTAGGCATCCGTTAGGCATCCGCTAGGCTTCCGCTCTGCATCCGCTTCATCCGCTCGGCATCCGCTTTGCATCTGCTCTTTCCGCTGCGCGTCCACTTCGCTGTGCTTCCCCGGAAGCCCTGCGGATGTACCATCTGCTTCCATCCACTTCCCTCCGCTAGGCTTCCGTGGAGCATCCACTTTCCATCCTGGCTACATCCTCCCCCCGTCCGTTCCTTTCCGTTGTTGTGCACTCTGCTTATGCAAATTTGGGGCACTTTTGAGAGCGGATAACAACGGATGGAACATTTTCTCGTCCGCTGTGTCCTTTTTACATACGTTTTGCTTCCGTCGGCCAATGTGACAGGCCCTTTATGTACCTTTGCAGAATCCCTTTTACAATTAAATTTTCACCCATTATCTCTAAACAAGCTTATGGTTACAATCCTTATATCTTTTCCCTGTATCTCCATTTCTTGTTTCTGTCTTTTACAACTTCTTTTCCTTGCTTTCTTCCCCCTCTTCTTCTCCCTCTCCTTTTTGCCCCCTTGTCTCTCTACTTCTAACTCTCTCATCTGTAATCCCCTCTTCTGTTGCTTCCTAATATTATACTTATCTTTCAAATTGTCCTTCTTCTGGTTTGGTTGTTTTTTCTTGTCTTAAACCTTTCACTCTCTTTCCCCCCTTTTCTTCCCCCCCCCTTAAAATTATTTGATCATTATTATTTGTTGCTTCTCATAGTTCCAGATCTCCATTTCTAAAAATTGAAACACAAAGCCAAAATAACTTCTCCCTTCTTGTGCATCTTCTTTCCATTTTTTAAGTTCCGTTTTCAGTTCTTCAAAGAGTGATACCATTTTAAAAACTTTTAAACAACCATCCAGTTAATTTTAGTCAGTCTAGTTGCAAAAACCAAAAATCACCAAATAATCTAATAATCCAAGGCTGTTACTACTTGCTTCTCTCTTCCACTTTATCTTCTTGGGGTTTTATTATTTAGTGACCAAGTTTCCATTAAAATTTATCTTTGAAGAATCTTATCAAAATTTCACTTTTAATTACAGTTCCATTCCTTAATTCCAGGCAGTCTCCTCCATTTTTCCGGATCCTGCCCTTGTATTCTTTTTTTCTCCTTTCCAGCTTTTAAAAACTTTTAAATGTCCAGAAATCTTTATTATTATTTGTTGCTTTTGCTGTTTGACCCGGTCAACCAAAACTTTCTCTTCTTATATTCCTCCTACACATTCTTTCCCGGTCAAGTTCTTTGTGGTGGCCATTTCTGACCACTGCTGCAACCAGCTTCAGGAAAGGGAGTAATGGCCAGCTGGGGAGGAAAGATGCAGCTCTCCTCAACCCTGCTGGCAGTCTCCCCCCTCTTCACCACCTCTATGGGGTGGCTTTGCCCCAAACCCAGCCGGCTCGGGGCGCTCCAGCAGCGAGCACGGATCGAAGCCTCAGAGAGACGAGGTTTCGGTCTGTCGCCGAAGAAGCTCAAAACCAGAAGCCTGAATACCAGTCATTTATGTAATGTTCCACTTTAACACAATATAAAAACATTAATATTTTAGGGTTCCATATCACAAAAAAAATTTCCCAAAGTTTAATATGAATGAAAACTTCAATATTGCTATTTGTAAATTAAGTTTGGCTGCTCCTGAACAATGCTTCTGAGACTTATAATTCCATGTTTATATAATTGAAAAATTGGAAGTACTGTTGAAGCTAAACATTCAGACTGTTCAAACTATATTCCATTCTTTCTTAATTTAACACTATTTTACAAACTTCAATTTAATAGTATATTCTTTATTAATATTTCAAAAATTATGTAGTATGGAAATGAAATGAATTATGAAACAATGCAATGTTTCAAATGTCATACATTTGATGTATTTCCAATTCAATCTGCAAGCTGGTCAAGTTGCCATATTTGTATTTAATTTATTTCCATGGCATTTAAGGAAGCTAAAATGGTATTAAACTAAGAGTAGGGATACTTGGGTAGGCACTGACCTGTACTATAATTTGCTATCAACATTACTTGCCAAGTACTTTTTAAAAACTGTTTGCTTTATTCAAACTGTGGTGGTCTTATTGCCAAGGCTTCCAGCATAGTCTGCCAATCATTTTGTGCTGGCTATAATTTTGTTCTGCAGGGAAACAGAGAGTGCAGATTCTATTTTTAAATGGTTCATTTGTCCCTCTTCATTCTCTTACATAGGAACTGGTCTGTTTGATGATGTACAGAGTTATAACAATTCCGTGTCCCTTCATTTCTGAAAATGCCTCTTTGTATATTTTGCAGAGGGAAGTTTCATGTGACAGATACTAATCTGAACAGAATCTCCACTCATTCAAATTAATGCATGCTTCTTCTCAGCTGCAACCTACACTCATAATATTGTCTACTGTAGCATTCCTCTAACTCAAGGATGTCAAACTCAATTTCATTGAGGGCTACATCAGGGTTGTATTTTACCTTGAGGGTCTGAAGTGGGTGTGGCCAGTGTGGGCATGGCCAGCATGACATCACCCGTGTGAAGGAGCATCTGTGCTGGCACGAGCACTCTGCCAGCAAAAATGGGCTCCTGAACTCAATTTTCGGCTGGGACGGCCTCCTACAACCCTCTGCCAACGAAAATGGAGCTCAGGAGGGCCACCCACATTTTGCTGGCAGAGGTTGGTCCTTCATTATTTCCAGGGCATCCCTGCAGGCCAGATCTTAGCATCGCATGGGCCTGATTTGGCCCCCGGGCCTTGAGTTTGATACCCATGTTCTCACTAATATTTAACATTAGATAATAATACATATGGGACTCTAAAACAAGATGCTTTTTAGAACTCATATTTAGATGATATTTAGAACTCATATTTAGATGAGTTCCTGTAGTTTTGCATGTTGCTATAGTAAGAAAATAATGGATTCTTAACACTTGTTAGGTAATATTAAAAGTAAGCTGCATTTTAAAGACAGACTTGAACCTTACAGAATTGCACTGCTAGTTGCTCTGTAATGTTGTCCTTTGAGTTTGCTTTTATTGTGAAGTTTTATTGTTTTGGGTTATTTATGTTTTTTAGTATACTATCCAAGTAGCTTCTCCACTCATGAAGTCAGGCCTGAGGAGGGTGTGTGTGTAGCTGGTACATTGTTCCAAGGCCCATGGAGCTCAAAGGGGAGCCATGAAGGGGAAGGTCTTTTAAAAAAAAAATTTACAAAACCAATTTTTAAAAAGAAAAACAGCGGGACGATGTATCAACCTGGACGTGCCCAGGCAGGGGTGAGGGTGGGGGGATGCTGAGGGTGGCTCACAGCAAAACACTCCAAAGCTGCATCAAATCAACTCATCAGAGGACAAATGGCAAGGAAGGAAGGCGTGTCTTACTCACACAGCAGCTGCAGCAATGATTGCCCCCTCCACCTCCTTCTCTTTCTCTTCTCCCCAGTTCTTGAAAAATGAACTTCCACTTCTCACCTTGTCAAAATCCTTCACGCCAAAAGGAAGGAAGTGCCACTGTTAGCTTAGTTGGAGGATTTGTGTGCACCAGCCGTGCCAAAGGGTAACTGGGAAGAGGTAGCTTTACAATGCAGGATGATAAACCGGAGGAGGGGGTAGCTTTCATTCATATAGAGTAGAGTGAATCATTCTTCTCCCAGTTGGGAAAAAAAATCTACTTGTGGGCTGCGTGGATTCTAATGCCGCTTCTCTGTACTTTGTCCTCACCCCCCTCCCGATCTGCTTCACTGCCCTGGCAGCCCCCCCCCCTTTTTTTTTTTTTAAATGAGCCTCTTGGTTGGTTAGGAGCTATGTTGGTGCAGGGAGTAACGTGAAATCCACACGGTGGTGGGGAAGGGGGAGGGGACATGTTTTTCAAGGGTTGTGTTAACTTAATGTGTTGGTAAGGGGGCCCATATTAGCCTTGTTCCAGCACTTAATAATCCTCTTGGCGGTCCTGCCTGAAATGCTGATATAATGGGGGAAAACCATTTGGATAGAAAATATAAAATTATTAAGGATATAGTTCTGGGTGATGGATCCCTCAGGTCAGATGGTACTTAACATGCCACTGAGGAAAAGCTGAGGATCTTTCCAGACCGCTAATGATGTTTATGATGTGGCTAGATTAAAGCCTTTGGGAGTCCAGTTGCTGATGTTGCCATACAGGAAGAGAAAATCTGAAGCTGCAAAGACAATTACTGTAGAAACATGGAAGGTAAGAAGCATGAACATGGGGAAAGCTCAAAGGTGAAATGAACTGACTCTAAATTGACATCTTAGGCACCAGGGAATTGAAATAGACTGGGATTGGGCACTTCAGTCAGAAGTTCACACAGTTTATTAGTCAGGACGTGAAAAACAAAGAAAGACTGCCATTGCTTTTATAGTTAGGAAGGGTATACCAAGAACTGTACATGGCTATAATGCAGTCCTTTACTTAACAATATTAGGCTTTTAGTATGATGACAATTCAGGTTTATGCTGTAACTACTGATGCAGAAGAGGAAGCTGATGAGTTTTATTATTATCAAGTTCAATTTGAAAACAACAGGACATGCAAGCAAAATGTGCTTCTTGTGATTGGAGACTGGAAACATGAAAGAAAAATATATAGTTGGATTGTATGGTTTAAGAAACCAAAATCAAGTAGGAAAACCACTTAAAAATTCTGTCATTCCATTGACTTCTTCATAGTTAAAACTGCTTCAAAAAACCAAAATGATGGCTCTTTATATGGATATCACCAGATGGGAATATATACAAATGTTATTGACTATTATTGCTAACAGGAGATAGAAGAGCTCAATTACAGCATCAAAGACATGGCCACGTGTTAAATGTCAAATAGATTATAAATAGCTCATTCTAGTTCAAGGAGGAGGAGGAGGAGGAGGAGGAGAAGAAGGGGGGGGGGAAGGAAGTCAGTCAGTCAGTCAGTCAGTCTCCATTTCCACAATATGATCTTGAACATATACCCCTACTGTCAAGGGCATCAGAAATCACTTTGAAGTCCTGAACATGATTAATGGAGAAATGGAGGAATTCTGGAATGAACTTAAAAAGTAATTAAGAATGAAGTGAAAAGAGATCACCCCAAATGCGGGGGGACGGGGACTGGAAACTAAATGATTCAAAGAAGATCAAAGAAAGATAGAAGGAATATACTGAAATATTGTATAGTAGAAATGTCAACAACCAAGATAACTTAAAAGATATCCCTTATTTACAAGAACTCTTAATATTAGAAGTTGAAGTTAGATTCTGGTCATTACCAAGTTAGACAGCTTACAGGGACTGATGGAATATTCAGTGAAATATGGCAAGCAACAGAATAAGAATTGGTAAAGGTTCTTCCCAACGTTTTCTAAGCAATCTCAAGAATGACACTGGTCCACATACTAAAAAAGGTCAATTTATATTACAATGCCAAAAAAGGACGCTTTACTGAAGATGTAAACTATAATACAACATCCTTAATTTCAAATGCTAGTAAAATAAATGCTTAGTGTCATCTAATGTATATCAGAACCTTACAAGAAGAAAAAAAAAAAGCATGACAGACATTCAAGTGGCTTTATAAAGCCAGGAACACTATTGCTGATGCGTGCTGAATAACTGAGAAAGCCAAAGATTATCAAAACGAAGTCAGTATGAGCGTCATTGATTATAGAAGGTCTTTTGATTATCTGATCATATCCAGCTGTGTAAGTTGCTTTAAAAATGGGAATCCCAGAACATTTCATTGTCCTTCTAACAGCCAAGGAAACAAATCAATAGATCATCAAAAAGTTTACCCAAGGTTCTCATTTGAGGCACAAATAATAAGACTCAAATTATTCTACTTCAGACAAAGTAGACAACAAGGGAATGGGGACATGAAGTCTGGTGAATGGAGGCAAGGACGTAACCTGATAGACACTGTGGATGTACAAGGCCCCAACAGAGTTTCACGTGAAGCGAAGAAGCAGCACAACCTACTGAAACACTGGTGCGACTTCCCAGCTAGAGCAGTGGAGTGGCAAGACAGGATGATAGATGGCTAATGGATCTTCCTTGAGCCTGTCTCATAACACTGATGAGATTGTGCCATGTATGTTGAGTGGCCCTACAATGAATAGGGCATTAATAAAGAGCTTTGTTTATTTTAAAATGTGTTGATCAATGAATAAATTTTGATTGATAAAAAAGGTCCATATGTGTGGCAGCTGGGATGCGGGACCATACAGTCCCACTATGCTTGCACTGGAGGTTTATCTATCCCACAACTATCTTTATCTAACCCACAAGCATGCAAAGGCTTAACCATTTGTTAAAAGTTTTCACCAACACTTTACTGAAGGCTAGGTCCCACTGGCCGACAGATGCATAAACGTATACAAAAAGGACACAGCCGACAAGCAAAATTTCGGGGGTGGCTCCATCTGTTGTTATACGCTCCAAAAAGTGCCCCAAATTTGCATAAACAGAATGGAAAAGAGCTGAAAGGAACGGAGGGGGGTAGTATGTAGTGGGAATGTTAAGCGGATGTTCATAGGAAGCCTAGCGGATGGAAGCGGATGGAAGCGGATGAAACATCCGAAGGGCTTCCGGGGGAGAATTGCGAAGGGGACGCATAGCGGAAGGAGCGGATGCGTAGCGGATGATGCTGATGCATCACGGACACCTATAGGATGCAAAGCAGATGCATAGCAGATACATAGCAGATGCATAGCGGATGCAAAACGTTCACTGCACATGTGGGGAGGATGAATTGCGTCAGCTCCATGGATATAAAGGGATGCAGCTCGCAAGCAGTCAGCATTCAGAGGAAAGACATGCTGCCAAAGATATCTTCAAATAACACCATGGTTAGTCAGGGAAGAAGAAAAAGCCTGTGCCTACTCCTGCCAGCCCTGGCAAGAAGGACAGAACCACCATCCCACCCCCTGACACTGACTCTGAAGCTGCTAGTGTTTCTGCTGCTGGTGGTGGTGCTACTGGTGCTGCTGCTGGTGCTTCTCCTGCTGGTGCTGCTGGTGCTTCTCCTGCTGGTGCTGCTGATGCTGTTGGTGCTTCTCCTGCTGGTGCTGCTGGTGCTACTGGTGCTTCTCCTGCTGCTGCTGTGGTGGACCAGCCCCAAGGCCCTCAAAGCCCCGCTGCTCAAGCCCCTGAAGGCCTTCCTGCTCAAGCCCCTGCCAGAGGAAGGAAGAGGCAAGGGAAGGAGAAGGGAGAGAGAAAACAGTAAACCCTTTCCGAGGACCATGAGGAGGAAGTGCTGGAATGGCTGAGGGAGAACAAGTACCTGTGGAGAAAGGGCCACAGACTCTATCGTGACACCAAGAGAAAGCAGGCAGCATGGAGAGATAAGGCAGAGAGCCTGGGCAACACTTCAGACCTACTTCTGGGATGGTGGAAGCACATGCACACCAGGTATGGCAAGCTACACCTCAAGAAATCTGGCCAGGCCACTGTCAAGCTCACTGACCGGGAGATGTACGTCATGGCCAAGTGCAGCTTCCTGGAGGGTGAGGTCCGCCACCGAGGAGCAGCCCCTCTGACAACCCTCTCCCTCAGACAGCCCACAGACAGCCACTCCTCTTCCAGCCAGGAGACAGCTACCATGTCCAGTCAGATGTCTTAGGAGGGCCCCATGGCAGAGACCCCCCCGACAGCTGCACTCCCCATGCCACCAGACTTGGAGGATCCCCTGTCACAAATGGAGGAAGAAGCGGCAGCCACCAGAGACCAACCCACACCCACACCCAGCTCCACCTCCACAGACAGCAGGCAGAGAAGCAGACTGGAGGGCCAGAGCCACACTGTCCTGTTGGAGATCAGGGACACAATCAAAACCAGCACAGATCTTCTCTCTCAGCTGGTCCACAGTGACATACCATCCTCGAACTGGAAGCCCTTCATCACCGATTTGAGCCAGACCCTCATGGACCTGCCCAAGGCCCAGTACCAGATGATGAAGGAGAAGATCACAGCACTTCTGCACAACCCTCCAGGCCCAGCTGAACCTGCTCCTGCCCAGTCCAGGACTGCTCCTCCACCCCAGGCGATGTCACAGCCCTTCCACGGCTTTCAACAGCCCCTCACCTACCAAGGCTATGACTACCAGGACTTACCACAGCAAAAACAGACCTTCCCAGTCCAGGCCAAGGTTCTTCACATGCCACAGACTCCAGTCCTCACCCAGCTGCACACCAGACAGCCCCACTACACTCCTCCTTCCTCCACCCCACAGCCAAGCCCCTCAATGGACAATCTCTCATTAGTCTTGGGGCTCACATCTCAGGTCCTTGATGAGAGGCCTCTCAACCTCCTGGAACTGAGTCAGTTCTCGGACAGCTTCCTGAAAACACCATCCCCTGTTGTATTCTTGGGTCCAAGCACCCCAATGGCACCTCAGACCAGCACTCAAGCCACAGCCACCTCCTCAGTCCCTGCAGAGGCAGCCCTTCCCAGTCCAGGCCCAGGTACATCGCACGCCACAGACGCCTCACCTCACCCAGCTGCAGACCAGACAGCCCCACTACACTCCTCCTTCCTCCACCCCACAGCCAAGCCTCTCAACAGAAAAACTGTCATCAGTACTGTGCCTGACATCCCAGGTCCTTGAGGAAGGGCCTCTTAACCTTACTGGACTGAGTCAGCTCTCTGAGAGCTTCCTGAACACACCATCCCCTGTTGTACTCTTGAGGCCAGGCACCCCAATGGCGCCTCAGACCAGCACTCAAGCCATAGCCACCTCCACAGTCCCTGGCCACTCGACAGCTGAGACCATGGACATGCCTCAGAGTGACTGAGAATAGTGCCAGAGACTGAGTTGTCACCTGTTCATTTTATCTTTGCTTAAAGACACTTTACTTGGTTCATTTTGCTTTTTTAATAAAGTCATACAACTGTCTTAACTACTTAAGACAGTTATTAATAAAGGTTATCTTTGCTTCACACACTTGGTTCATTTTATTTACTAAATAAAGTGTTGGTGAAAACTTTGAAAGAAGGGTTAAGCCTTTGCATGCTTGTGGGATGGGTAAGGATAGTTGTGGTATGGATAAGGATAGCTGTGGGATAGGTAAGGATAGCTGTGGGATAGGTAAGGATAGTTGTGGGATGGGTAAGGATAGCTGTGGGATAGGTAAGGATAGCTGTGGGATAGATAAACCTCCAGCTGCCACACCTATGCCCCTTTTTTATCAATCACAATTTATTCATTGATCAACACATTTCAAAATAAACAAAGCTCTTTATTAATGCCCTATTCATTGTAGGGCCACTCAACATACATGGCACAATCTCATCAGTGTTATGAGACAGGCTCAAGGAAGATCCATTAACCATCTATCATTCTGTCTTGCCACTCCACTGCTCCATGTGGGAAGTTACACCAGTATTTCAGTAGGTTGCGCTGCTTCTTCCCTTCACGTGAAGCTCTGTTGGGGCCTTGTTCATCCACAGTGTCTATCAGGTTTCGTCCTTGCCTCCATTCACCAGGCTCCATGTCCGCATTCCCTTGTTGACGGTCCACAAGCCTGTTCTGCAACATTGGGTAGCGGGTGTGCATGAGATTGTGCAGGATGCAGCAAGATTCCACGATGCTCCTCACAGTCTGTAGGTGATGCTGCATGGTTGTGAGAAGTATCTGGAACCTGTTGGCCAGGATGCCAAAGGCGTTCTCCACCACCCGTCTTGCCCTGGACAGCCTGTAGTTGAAGATCCTCTCTTCACAGGTGAGGTATCTTGAACTGTACAGCACCATGAGGTAGGTTCTGAGGGAGAAGGCGTCATCACCCACGATGAAGTTGGGCACATCTTGTGTGTCGTTGGGTAGGGGGTCTGGATCTGGAAAACCCAAGATGAGGTTGCGTTCCAGCCCATCCTTGAGGTCACTGGCGTTGTACACCTGGCTATCTGAAGCTGAACCGTTGCCTGAAGAATCGATGTACATCAACTTGTAGTCAGCATCAACCATGGCAAAGAGGATGATACTGAAGAAGCCCTTGTACTTGTAATAAGAGGACCCTGAGTTGGCTGGAGCTTTGCAGGCCACGTGCTTTCCATCTATGGCTCCAACGGTGTGGGGGAAGTTCCACCTCTGATTCCACTGTTCTGCAACTTTCCTCCAGCCTTGTTCAGTGGTGGGACACTGGAGGAGCTCCTCCACGCATTCTTCGATGATGGCCTGCACCACTTCTCTGACCACTTTGCTGATGCTGTTGTGTGGCACCCTCCACGCATACTGCATGTTTCTGTTTGTGGTTCCAGAGGCCAGATGGCGCAGAGTCAGTGCCACCTTCAGTCCAGGGTCCAGGTTGGCACGGAAGTTGGTGCTAGGCTTGGTCAACCTGGGTCTCAGACGCTCTACAAGTTAGTCAAACATGGCTGGTGGCATCCTCATGAAGTGATGGAATGCACGAGGGTCTTCATTCCTCAGCTCCACCATCAACTGGTCATGCAGTCCAAATTCCATTCTACTCACGATCCATCCTTGGACCCACACAGCTCTTGGATGTCTCCTTTTTCTCCTTCTGTGTAAAACATGAAACAGTCTGAACAGGTTTTGGTTCTGGTGATGAATGAGCGCAGCTATCATACAGACTGTGTCATCATCCATGGTGGAGAACAATGGATGATGTGGAAGACCAGGACCAAGGGTGAAGTGGTCTGTACACCTCGGCTGCTGGACTGATACTGAGATCCAGGTGATTTCCTCCCCCTTTTTATAGGAAACATCGGTTTTCGGCGAGGTGTCCTTCTACATACTCTAGACATACTGCAGACATCCTAAATATCCGAGATATATCCCATATACAAATGTTTTGTCTGTTTTATTGCTTTATATACGAGATGCATCTGCTTACATCCTTTCTATTTCCGTGCTACTAACGCTGTGTGGATGTTCCATGTACCTTTCGCTTCCTCCCTCTTTCCGTTTTCACCTGCAGCGGATGTGAGTTGTGAGGATGTCCAGAGGATGCCGAGAGGATACAACGGACGTGTAACGGGTGACAACGGACGTAGAACGTTTGTTGCCTGTATGTGTCGCGGATGTACATTGTACTTGGCGGAAAATTCATCTGCTCACAAAGTTTTGTGCAGCTCAAAACTTCTTGCACGGATGAAATCTCAGTGGACAGATGCTAGATGGATAATGCGTATGAAACACATATGCAGTGAGTACGCAACAGATGCATAGCGTTTTCCCACGGGTGGAAAGCTTTTTTGTCCGTTTTACATCCTCTTTGCATCCGTTGGTGCAGTGGGACATTGGCTTAAGGTAAAAAAATGAACCAAGTGTCTTAAGCAAAGATAACCTTTATTAACTGTCTTAGGTAAACTTTATGACTGTATTAAAAAAGCAAAATGAACCAAGTAAACTTAATTAAGCAAAGATAAACTTAACAAATAAACAACTCAGTCTCTCACATTGTTCTCAGTCATTCTGACTCATGTCCATGGTCTCAACTGTTAAGCGGACAGGGACTGTGGAGGTGGCTGTGGCTTGTGTGCTGGTCTGAGGCGCCATTGGGGTGCTTGGCCCCGAGAATACAACAGGGGATGGTGTGTTCAGGAAGCTGTCCGAGAGCTGACTCAGTCCCATGAGGTTGAGAGGCCCCTCATCAAGGATCTGAGATGTGAGGCCCAAGACTGATGACAGATTGTCCGTTGTGGGGCTTGGCTGTGGGGTGGAGGAACGAGGAGTGTAGTGGGGCTGTATGGTGTGCAGCTGGGTGAGGACTGGAGTCTGTGGCATGCGATGGGCCTGGACTGGGAAAGTCTGTTTTTGCTGTGGTAAGTCCTGGTAGTCGTAACTTTGGTAGGTGAGGGGCTGTTGAAAGCCGTGGAAGGGCTGTGACATTGCCTGGGGTGGAGGACCAGTCCTGGACTGGGCAGGAGCAGGTTCAGCTGGGCCTTGAGGGTTGTGCAGAACCGCTGTTATCTTCTCCTCCATCACCTGGTACTGGGCCTTGGGCAGGTCCCTGAGGGAATGGCTCACGTAGGTAATGAAGGCGTGGTGGCCCGAGGATCCTCTGTCCAAGTGGACCAGCTGAGAGAGAAATTCTTTGCTGGTCGTCATTGTGTCCCAGATCTCCAACAGGACACTGTGGTTCTCGCCCTCCAGTCTGCCTCTCTGCCTGTATCCTCTGGATCTGGGTGTGGGTGTGGGTTGGCCTCTGGTGGCTGCTGCTTCTTCCTCCATTTGTGACAGGGGATCCTCCAAGTCCTCCGGCATGGGGAGTGCAGCTGTCAGGGGGGGTCTTTTCCATGGGGCCCTCTGAAGACACCTGCCTGGACAGGCTCGCTGGCTCCTGGCTGGAAGAGGAGTGGCTGTCTGTGGGCTGTCTGAGGAAGAGGGGTGTCAGAGGGGCTGCTCCTCGGTGGCGGACCTCACCCTCCAGGAAGCTGCACTTGGCCATGACGTACATCTCC
The DNA here is from genome assembly GCA_015471245.1 of Laticauda colubrina. NCBI lineage: Eukaryota > Metazoa > Chordata > Lepidosauria > Squamata > Elapidae > Laticauda > Laticauda colubrina. Next base: position 5,525,913 of record BLBF01000011.1, on the reverse strand, counting down.
CGGTCAGTGAGCTTGACAGCGGCCTGGCCAGATTTCTTGAGGTGTAGCTTGCCACACCAGGTGTGCATGTGCTTCCACTATCCCAGGAGTACTTCTGCAGTGTATCCCAGGCTCTCTGCCTTGTCTCTCCAAGCTGCCTGCTTCTTCTTGGTGTCCCAATACAGTCTGTGGCCCTTTCTCCAGAGGTACTTGTTCTCCCTCAGCCATTCCAGCACCTCCTCCTCATGGTCCTTGGAAACGGTGTATTGTTTCCTCTCTCCCTTCTCCTTCTCTTGCCTCTTCCTCCCTCTGGCAGGGGCTTGATCAGGGCCTTCAGGGTTTTGAGCAGCAGTGCCTTCAGGGGCTGGAGCAGCAGGTCCTTCAGGGGCTGGAGCAGCACGGCCTTCAGCAGCAGTGCCTTGAGGGCCTTGGGGCTGGTCCACCACAGCAGCAGCACCAGCAGCAGTAGGAGGAGGTTCAAAGTCAGTGCCAGGGGGTGGGATGCTGGTTCTGTCCTTCTTGCCAGGGCTGGAACGAGTAGGCACAGGCTTACTCTTTTTCCCTGACTGATGAACCATGGTGTTCCTACTCGATTTATATGGCAGCACGTCTTTCCCCTGAATGCTGACTGCATGCGTGCTGCATCCTTTTATATCCGCAGAGCTGATGCAATTCATACTCCCCGCATGCGCAGTGAACGCTTTGCATACGATATACATCCACGCGGCATTCGCTTTGCTTCCTATAGGCATCCGTGATGCATCCGCATCATCCACTATGCATCCGCCCCTTCCGCTATGCGTCCACTTTGCAATTCTCCCCCGGAACCCCTTCGGATCTGTCATCCACTTCCATCCACTGTCATCCGCTAGGCTTCCTATGAACATCCGCTTAACATCCCCGCTACGTGCTACCCACGTCCATTCTTTTCCGTTCTTTTCCATTCTGTTTATGCAAATTTTCACCACTTTTTGGAGCTGATGGCAATGGATGGAGCCACCCCCAAAGTTTTGCTCGTCCGCTGTATCCTTTATGCATACATTTTCCGTCCATCGGCCAGTGGGACCTAGCCTTCAACCAGGAGTGTCAAACACAAGGCCCTAAGGCTGGATCTGGCCTACGGGATGCTTAAATCCGACCCACAGGGCTGGCCTGGACCAGGCTAAAGGACTGGCCCGCAGTGCCTCTTGCGGCTAAAATGTGCTGTGTGCGTCCCCCCAACACCTCAATTTCACTCTCCATTGCATCCTGATCCTGCAGCACTCTGCTGTCTGAAAATGAACTGAAAAATGGCCTTTAAACTGGTTCCAAACTGGCCCCCAAACAGCCCAAAAAATAGCCAAAAAAGGGCCAGAAACAGGCCAAAAACAACCAGCAGAATTCTGCAGGAGGCCATGGAGGGTGAAAATGAGGTGCAGGGGGGTATATGTAGACCTCCCGCAACCTGTTTCAGCTGGCAGGGTGCTGCAGGAAGCATTCGTTCCCCCCGCCTGCCCCCCCCCCCCCCGTAGCCAGCCCACGGAGAACTACAATGTTGATCCAGCCTTTGAAGAAATAGAATTTGACACCTCTGTTGTAAACAGTTTTGGATATTGTCTGCCATTACAACTCTAAATAATTTAATCATTTTATGCAAGCATGTTATCAGTGTTTAGTGTTGCGGTGTTTTCCTTTTCATTGGGTCGTGTTGAATCAGATAAGTTTTGCTAGTTATTAACCAGTCTCTAATGTCTCCTTAATGCACTATTTCATTAAGTATTTTAGTTATAATTGGATGGTAACCTCCTGGTTGACCTGTCATCAAGTAATAAGGGTTGTTTTAATGAATCTTTTAAAAAATCCCTGGTTTAAATTATAAACTTCGAATAAATATCTCCTTTTGATTTTGAACAGAACATAGCTCTTTGAAAAATGATTCCTGCTTGCACTCCTCAAACTCTTCCCACAACTAAAGGTATACTAGTCAATTATTATTTTCAAAGTTAGTTATGATTTTTGTAAGTAATACATGCAAAATTATAATGGCTGAAGATAGAAAAAAATATATGGCATAATCTATGTGGTTGATAAATCTATCAAGCCACACATCAAAGTAACTGTACTATTTTTGAAGCAAAGTGTGAAAGTACTGGGGCTTAGCAACAAAATGAAACCAAACTAAGAAAATGAAGAATTCCAAGCTTCTGGAAGTTACTAGCTAATTTTTAAAAATATTTTTAAACACAGAAAGTGTGATAAATAAAATAAAAACAAAATCTATAACAAAAGAAAACATAGGTTAACAATTTACATGGAAATTCTTGACTTTCCTGATCCATGACTATACTATAATATGTAATAAAGTTTCTAAAGTGTATGTATTTAATCTGTCAACAAAACAATTTAGTCTTGCTGAAAAAAGCTGCAAGTGTTACCCCACCACATTCAGGAGATGAAAAGGATCAGAACTTGGAGATACTGTTTTTCAGTTGCGCTGCCAGCCTTTCTGGAAGCAGCTGAAAATAGAAACCTTCCGGAGGTTATGTGGGACATGATGCTACAGTGTCTGAGTGTTGCTGGATTGACATCACAGATATGTATGAAAAGGGCAGCACTTCATTACAATCACAGCGGTGTTTCTATCCGCTTGACAAAAGCTTGCAATCCTACGGGCTCCCCAGCTAGGGATGATTTAATTTTATGTTTGATTTCTCCAACTTTCCTTATAATGGCTATAAATTCAGCAAGAGTGAAATCACCAAAATTCCAGCCATCATTTTGTAGCAGGAGTCATTTGTTATCCTGATTTATTCAACCAAAAGGCTTGAGACTTTATGAACAAAAAGACATTATGAGCTATATTTTATTCAACAATAGCATACTAAACATACGAGTAGTCCTCACTCAGCAACTGTTCAAAGTTATGAGTGCTATCCCCAGAGCTACTTATGACCAATTTTGAAGTTTCGATTGTTGTACACACTCCCATGAACACATTTTGGGTGTTTGGCAACTGGCTTGTAGTGACCCATGACCATGATTTCTGGTTTTTGGTATTTACTTCTGGTTTGCAGCAAAAAAAAAAAAAAAGCCCACTCACTGGTTAAAATGAGTTCATTTAATAACTTAATGACTTCTGCAACATCACCTAAAATTGGCTGTGGTTCCATGGTGATCCACTTAAGGACTGACACGAGTTAAGAATTTAATTCTATGCTCAATTACCATCGTAGGTTGAGGACTACCTGTATTCACATCAAAGAAAGGGCTTCTAAAAGTCCTTTTTACATTTATATAAAATTTCAAGAAACAGTAGTATAAAATTACTAACTAGATAACTGTTGCTGTTTTAAACATAGCTTTAAGTGTTGCCCAGTTTCATGTATAACATTACATTTCCTTCAAGAATGACCCACTCTGAAATATAATTGCCCCAAGAACTGAATGCACTTCAGTGATCATTTTATTCCATTATCCAAGTGCTATTTATTATTCTCTTGACTGTTCTCATGTTCTCAAGTTCACCACCAAATGAAACATTTTGTCTCAATTAGAAAACATTCTTATTTTGAATGCAGCCTTAAATTCAGAGAGTTTGTCAAACCAATTATTTGATGTTGTATTCATCCATTTTTCTTGGAAGGTGATCAAATTGTTTATGAGGACAGGGCTCATATCAATAACCATGATCTTATTGAGTTCCATATCAATGCTTTTATTTTATGTGGACAGAGAACAAATGTAATTCTTAAAGCAATAAATCACAACACTTTTCATAATTGCAGTGGAAAGCTATTTTTAAGCAATTCACAAAGTGAGAAAAGGTTATGTAATCATTCAATAGATTTATGAAGCATTCAGTTACCATAGATATAAAGGTAAAAGAAATTTAACTTGAAGCTGTTTTAAAGAATTCTATAAGAACATAATAAATTAGTAGCAACTATGCAATTGTGCATGAAATATACCAATTGTTTGGTTCCCATTTTATTTGAGCAAAGAAGTAAATTCTTTCCTGAAATAAGGAAGTATCTATGATACGATTTAGACAGCCTTTAGTAAAACCACTTACAGCCCAAGAATTTATATATCTGGAAAATCTATTCCATTACCATTGATATGCAGCATTCCTTTGCCTCTCACTTCAAGCCCTGAATCTAGTATCTGTCAGGTAAGATGTTCCTTGGAGATGCACTTCTTCAATTCTTAGATTACTGATGATCCATGTAATATTTCAGAATGTTTCTTTATGACTCTAGAACTTTATCCATTAATATGCTTCCTTGATACTGATTCTGGTAACCTACTGGCAGCAGCAAATTCCTTTTTTTAATTTCATCCAGTAAATTCAGTTGCTAAATTTTTCAAATATTGAACTAATGACAGCACTCCAAAATGTGACTTTATTTTTGTTCTATATTAGCATACTCGAAATACCCCAATCCGATTGGTCCAGAAATACTACAAACTGATTGGTTGAAGGAAGCACTGTGATTGGCTCACTCTGAATCAACCGTGATTGGCCGGGCCGATTGCAAGAGATTCAAAGAGCTGTCATTGGCCAGCAAGCCACGAGCAATCCCTATATAAAGGACTGCCACGGCTCTGAGGTCCAGCACAGATCGATATAACAAATAAAGAGCTGAAAAGTCACACTGGTCTCGAGTCTCTTTTCCTGCGATCAAACACTGGCGACAAAGGTGGGATTCTGAGACAAAGAGACCAGTCAAGCACGTGGCAACCAAAGCTAAACAACCGACGAGATGGCCAGCAACAACTCGCCACCTGCACCATTCGATCAAGCAGCCGAGGACTGGGAATCATACATCGATCGATTCCTCATGTTCCTCGAGAGCAACAACCTGAAGGACACCAACGATCATAGGAAGAGAGCCGTGTTCCTGACACATTGCGGGCCCGCAGTGTTCAAGATGGCCAAGGCGCTGGCCAGACCCCAAGACGTGAAGGAGATGGCATGGACCTGGACCAGCTGCTAAGGAACCATTACGCACCGGCTGTACCCAGCCTCATCCGGGGGCATGAATTTTATAGGAGGGGTCAGAAGGAAGGCGAAAGTATCTGAGACTTTGTGGCGGCTCTAAGGAACATTGGGGGTGCGTGCGGGTTCTCCAACATGGACAAGGCTCTGAGAGACTGCATGGTTCTCAGATTAAGAGACCCCGGGCTCCAGAGCCGACTGATGGCGCGAACGGACGTCACAGTCACCAAAGCCATCGCCGAAGCCACTGCAGCCAAGGCCATGAAAAAGTCAGCGGCCAAAATGCGGCAGATGAACACGCAAGACCAACAACTACCCACAGAAGACCAACGCAATAACACGCGAGACCAACAACTACCCCAGCCCCGGACAAAAGACCAGAGGTGAGCCAGAAGACCACGACCATGCACCACGGGAACATCAATTCCCCTTCCGAGATTGAAGATGAGGATGAGGAAGAGATCCACAGACTCCAGTCAGAACAGGACCAACGGGAGCAGAGAAGTCGTAAGTTGGGGTTTCAGTGCACTGGGTGCTGAGGGGACCACCCCTGTTCAGATTGCCGGTTCCTAGATACCATATGCCGGCACTGTGACAAAAGGGGGCACATTGCAAAAGTCTGCCAAAACAAGAGGACTTACAGCCCGAGGCGACGTGACAGCAACGTCCCTCAGAACCAGAGACTGGCACACAGAGAACTGGTGAAGCCGTGAAGGCAGGAACAAGTGGCTCAGCGAAAACCACCGGAAGGAGGAGACCCACCAGACGATCACCATTGGGCACTCGAACACAACCAATGCCCGAAAAGTGCACGTGCAGGTCAACATTGAAGGCCAGCAGTGCAACATGGAGGTGGATTCCGGATCCTACCTTTCCATGGTCTCCTGGAAAACAATCGAGCGTCTGGTACCCAGCATATGCAGATGGGAGTTGGAAAGACAGAGACTGACCCAAAAAGATTACCAGGGGAACCGGATCCCCATGGTCAGAATAGGACATTTTCATGTCCATTTTCAAAGGACAGGCAGAGGTACTCCCGCTAACCATCGTGAATAGAGACCACCCAAGCCTTCTGGGACTGGAATGGTTTGCGCCATTAGGGATCAAGGTGACTGCCATTAACCACATTGATGAAACGGACTGGGAAGAGAACCTCATGACGGACTTCCAGGAGGTCTTCAATGGCAAACTAGGCAAGTACCGGGGGTCCCCAATATCATTCAACTTGAACCCCAATATTGCCCTGATCCGCCTAAAACTGAGGTGAGTCCCATTCACCCTCAAGCCTAAAATCAATGAGCAATTAGACAAGCTCATCGTCCAAGGGGTCCTGGAGCCAATAGATCACGCACGGTGGGAAACCCCAATAGTCACCCCAATAAAATCGGACGGGTCAGTGAGAATGTGTGGTGACTACAAGGCCACCCTCCACCATGCACTGCAGCAGAGTGCTTAACCCGTCCTGGTGGTACAGCACCTCCTACACTCACTGGGGGGAGGAAAAGTCTTCACAAAGCTTGACCTGGTGCAGACATACCAGCAGCTGCCAATCAACGCCGAGACTGCTGAGGCGCAAACCATCGTGACCCACCTGGGGGCATTCCTGTGCAAGAGGCTCCAGTTTGGAGTCAGCGTGGCCCCAGGGGTGTTCCAGAGTCTAATGGAACAACTATTGCAGGGAATAAAAGGGGTGGCGTCCTACTTCGATAACGTGCTGGTGTCAGCAAAAAACAAAACCCAATTGGGGAGCCGCCTCATGGAAGTTCTGCAAAAATTTAAAGATGCAGGACTAAAAGTAAAAAAAGAGAAGTGCCAACTATGCACAGAAAAAGTAGAGTTCCTGGGGTACCTGGTTGACAAAAACGGAATCCACCACACTGAGAAGGTTAAAGCCATCAAGGAAGTTCCGAGACCAAAGAATAAAATGGAACTGCATGCTTTCCTAGGACTCATTAACTTTTATTATGTTTTCTTGCCCCAGAAGGCAACAACGGCGGAGCCCCTTCATAGACTACTGGACAAGACAGCCACCTGGTCCTGGGACAAGCAGGAAAAAAAACCATGTTTAAAAAAATAAAAGACTTACTAACATCGGAATCAGTCCTCATACAGTATAGTGAAACTCTACCACTGACCGTGACCTGCAATGCTTCACCCTTTGGCGTCAGAGCCATCCTAAGCCACACTCTGCCAGATGGGAGAGAAGCACCAATTGCATTCTTCTCCAAGACATTGTCCAGGGCAGAGAGGAATTATAGCCAGCTGGACAAGGAGGCGCTAGCAGTGATCACCGGCATGAAGCGGTTCCATGAATACCTATACGGTAGGACTTTCTCACTTATCACTGACAATGAACCGCTCCTAGGAATACTGGCAGGGAACAAGGCCACCCCAAACATTTTGTCACACCAGATGACAAGGTGGTCCAAATTCCTTGCCACCTACAATTATCAATTAATACATCGACCAGGAAAAAGCATCTCACACGCAGACACACTGAGCCGCTCCCCCCTACCTGACCAGGAAGACGACCCGGTACCCACCAGGTCTATACTACAGATAGAAAAACTACCCAACCCACCCATGACTGCGTCAGACATTGCCAGAGAGACTATTAAAGACAGGCAACTGGCGCGAGTTTTGAACTGGGTGGAAAAAGGGTGGCCGGAAACCGATGGCGGTGAACACTTTAAACCCTTCCGGAACCGTCAGACTGAACTTTTTACACAAAGGGGGGACATATTATGCATATTATGGGGAGACAGAGTGGTGGTTCCGGAGACATTACAAACAAGAGTACTGGCTATGCTGCATGAGGGACACCCAGGCATCGTCAGAATGAAAGCCCTGGCCAGGAGCTACGCTTGGTGGCCAGGGATGGGCAAAAACATTGAGACATGGGTGGCAACATGCGAAAAATGCCAGAAAGCCAGACTAAACCCCACTTCTGCCCCTCACCTCGAATGGGAGACCCCCAGGGGACCGTGGTCAAGGGTCCCTATAGATTTTGCCGGACCCACAAAAGAACACACATTCCTAATAACGGTCGACGCTTACTCAAACCCATGAGATCACTTAACAACCACAAATGCTGGGATTGTGGTCATTGAGCAAAGCATTTGATCAACAACTGGCTTTGATCAACAACTGACATTCCAGTTCCAATTGTGGTCATAAGTGAAAGACTACATGAACTATCAGGAAGAGGAACATTTCAATCAAAGCTTCGAAACTTTTAAATGTCTATGGAGATTCTCAGTCATCTAGGTCATGGTTGTCCCGAAGGTGCTTTTTCAAGAGGCAACTGGACTTTCTGGTTTTTTTTTTAAGATTTTCGCTTCTCATCCAGAGCTGAACAAGCTTCTTGGATAAGAAGCGAAACATCTTCAAAGAAAAACCAGAAGGTCCAGTTGCCTCTTGAAAAAGCATCTTTGGGACTACAAAACTGTTATATAAACCTTAACAAACTGCAGAATGAAACAGTGAAGAGAGCGTTCATTGCTGTGATGTTCAACTGGCCTTAGTAATAGATGGGTAATTGTTATGTTCATTTTAAAATAGTCTTGAGTTAATAATTGCTTCTTTATATCACACTGATGTCTCTATAAAGAAGACAACAGCGTATCTGGTTAAGAAAATTAGTATTTAGGGTTGGGAAGAAAATAAACAAGGGAACAAATCTCCATTACTTCACAAATAGATGAAAAGTAACATAATGGCTTTGATAGCTTCGCTAAAGAATGACAAAATTTCCTGTAAGAAGTATAGACCGGAAAGAATGTAAGCATGAGCAGCACCATAGACCCTCTTGCCTCTCTCTGTTGCACATCATTAGAGGGTTAAAAGCATTTAAAAGCTTTAAGAAAGCATTAGAGAAACATAAATGCGATGCTGTATCTAAAAATACCTGGCATTTGCATAAATATGTGTTTTATTTTGATCTTAAAATAAATAATTAGTGACCCGAATGTTAAATCAAACTATTCCAGATGGAAATAGATTGATAATAACAAAATCAGCAAAATTTAGTTGTTCTGAAATTTAGCTGGATCAAAATCCAGGGAGATCCAGAGTAACAGAGTACAAGGCCGGTACATGACTCCCCTTGTGTGCATGGATTGTGCACCAAAACTGCCATTTCCCAAGGGCCAGCCCCATCTGCTTTGCTTCTGTTGATGTACTGGCCTATTGGATATATATCAGCAATAGAATAGAATGGAATGGAACGGAACGGAACGGAACAGAACGGAACGGAACGGAATGGAACAGAACAGAACAGAACAGAACAGAACAGAACAGAATAGAATTCTTTATTGGCCAAGTCTTTGGTGCATAAGCTCTCAGTGTACATAAAAGATATAATCATGACCACAGTCATCATAAATACATTCATAATGAATTATAAGATACAACACATAATGAATTACAAGATACAGCACTTAGTGATAATCATAAGATACTAAATAAGCAATCAAAATCATACTAGGAAACTAAAACAATATAAATCGTAAAGGTACAAGCAACAAGGTTATAGTCATAAGTCGAAAGGAGAAAGGCAATAGAAAGGATGAGAAGAATAGTAGTAATACTGTCTTAGTAAATAGACTGACAATGTTGTGAGAATTAGTTGTTTAACAGAATGATGGCATGCAGGAAAAAAATGTCCTTTTATCTAGTTGTTCTGGTGTGCAATGCTCTATAATGTCATTTTGAGGATAGAAATTGAAACAATTTATGTCCAGGATATTTTCACAGCCCTCTTTTTGACTCCTACAGTAAGAAGCAAGCTCATAGTGTGGATATTTCACTGGCCTATTCTCCTTCCCTTCCTCACTGCTGCCAGTGCTCTAGTGGGGAATATCTCACTGGGACCTCCACCAGCAATCTTCCTCTTCCCTTCCATTGTTGCTCACTTTCTTGAATGGTTCTCATTCTTGTGTCCTCCAGCATTACAATAGAACCAGTGTTTTGTTCCATTTCCAGACCTCAACTATGCATAATTTTGCTTCTCTTCCAAACTACCAGGATTTACCCTTTCCATGTATAGAACTACTTACTCATACATTATTTTACACATCCCTCTGTAGCATATGGTTTTAGTGGCTTGGTTTACCTGATACTGTGCAGGAGTAAGGCAGCAAACAGAGAGAAAAAAGGGGAGAAGCAGCAGCTCGCTTTTGGCCTTGAAGGACAACTGTGTTGTCATAAAGCCTAATAAGACCTTTCGTGGGGATACAGACAGCAAGCAGTACCATTGACCCAGCCTGGTATATCCATATTAGTGACTAGAGCAGGGGTGCCCAACCCCGGTCTGTGGACCAGTCCCAGTCCTCAGCATGCCAGCAACCAGTCTGTGCAAACAAGCAAAGCCCCATCCATGGGATGCAAGCAGCATGCAAAACCACGCCCCCTCTGGTCCAGGGAAAAATCTTTCTCCATGGAACCGGTCCCTGCTGCCCAAAAGGTTGGGGGGCCACTGGGCTAGAGTGCTGGGGGATACTTACCTCCGCAGTTCCTGAGGGACATGCTGCCAGTGCGACCCCTCTGATGGGAGGGAGAGAAGGAGAGGGAGGGAGAGGGAGAAAAGAGAAAAAAGAATAGAATGGCTGGAAAGAAAGTTGGAAAGTGAAGTTTTGTGAGTATGCATAGCAGTTGTTTGTGTAACTTCACAGAAGCCCACAATAAGACAAAGTCAGATGGCATCTTTACAAAAAAACCAAAATGGTTGGGCTGTGGTTGACAAAGCCCTGGGCAGACACCCCCCTCCCAATGGAGTAAAAAGTGATCTGGCTGAGTGGATCCAGGAGGAGTCAAGCCATGCTGAGCACATAGGCAATAAATCTGGCACATTTCTTTCTTTTCACTCTCTCTGATAAGGGGAGGAAGATAGGATGAAGGGGGAGGCAATGAAACAGCAAGAAAGAGGGGAATAACCTCTCAGAAGGAGATTTAAGCAAAAGCCGGGATTGTGGCATACTTGTTCTATTTATAAAAATATAGATATATAAATATTTTTTAGAAATAGCTTCATTGTATGTAGTACAAAAGCATGAAAGCCTCCACTGCCTTTGTCTGTGTGTCAACTGCTCTTCTTGCAGATAACACCTCCAGTTCTAAATTAACAAGTTGCATTGTGATACCCTCCCAAATACCTATCCTTGTGCAGAAATGTAATATAAGCTGGGCCAACCAGCTAGTTTAATATTTTACTTCCACACAGTAACATATTGATTTTTCTAGCAAATGGAAAATGTGTATTATAAAGACTCTTGGACATTTTGTCACTATTACTATACAGACTGTTGCTTAAGCCCATGTCACACTGGCCAACGGATGCAAAAAGGACACAGTGTACGAGCAAAATGTTGTTATCCGCTCTCAAAAGGGGCAAAAATTTGCATAACCGGAGCGGATAACACGGACGCGGGGAGGATGCAGGGCGGATGCAAAGCGGATGCGGAACGGAAGCCCAGCGGATGGAAGTGGATGGGAGTGGATGGCACATCCGCTAGGCTTCCGGGGGGGCGCAGCAAAGCGGACGTGGAACGGATACAGTGGATGCACAGCGGAGGCGGAACGGATGAAACGGATGCACAGCGGATGCACAGCGGAAGCCTAATGGATGCCTGGCGTTAATTGCGCATGTGGGGAGGATGCATTGCGTCAGCCCCGTGGATATAACGGAAGCAGCTCGGAAGCAGGTCGCCATTCAGAGGAAAGACCTGCTTTCAGACACATCGACTGCCTTGCCTGCCCTTCCTGCATGTCTGCCTGCCAGCCTTGCTACCAGCCTTGCTGCCAGCCTTGCTGCCAGCCTGCCTGCAAGCCTTGCTGCCAGCCAGTCTGCCTGCAAGCCTTGCTGCCTGCCTTCCTGCCAGCCTTGGTTCATGTCTGCCTGCCAGCCTTGGTGCCTGCCTGCCAGCCTTCCTGCCAGCCTTGGTGCCTGCCTCCCTGCCAGCCTTGGTGCCTGCCTTGGTGCCAGCCTTCCTGCCAGCCTTGGTGCCTGCCTGCCTGCCTGCCTTCCTGCCAGCCTTGGTGCCTGCCAGCCTCCCTGCCAGCCAGAAACCCCACAACCATGTGGAAGTACAGCAAGCCTCAGCCATCTGCTGCCAGCCCTGGCAAGAGGGACAGGGCTACCATCCCGCCCCCTGGCCCTCACTCTGGTTCTCCTGGGGCTTCTGCAGCACGGGCTCACTCTTCTGGGGCTGGCGCTTCTGCTGCTTCTGCTTCTGGAGGAGCTGATGACAAGCACTCCAGCACCAGCCACCTCCACAGCACCTGCACCCTTCACCCCTGGGACTGAGCGACCAAGAGGAGTACCAGAGACTCATTTTTGTCTTATAGCTTGTTGTTAATAAAGTCTATTTATGATTCACACACTTGCTTCATTTCTTTTTCTTAATGAAGTCTTGCTGGAAACTTTTAGAAATGGTTTAAGCCTTTGCATGCTTTTGGGATGGGTAAGGATAGCTTTGGGATGGGTTAGGATACCTGTGGGATGGGTAATAGCTGTGGGATGGGTTAGGATAGCAGTGGGATAAATAAGCCTCCAGTACAATCATAGTGGGACTATATGGTCCACCCTCCCAGGTGCCACACCTACGGCCCTTTATTATCAATAATAATGTAATAATTATCCACACATGTCAACATAAACACAACTCTTTATTAAACGCCCTGTTCATTGTAGGCCAACCCAACATACATGGCCCAATCTCATCCGTGTGATGAGACAGTCTGAAGGAAGCATCCATTAAACATTTACCATCCTGTCTTGCCACTCCACTGCTCCAGCTGGGGAATTGCACCAGTGTTTCAGGAGGTTGCGCTGCTTCTTCGCCTCACGTGAAGCTCTGTTGGGGCCTTGCACATCCTCAGTGTCGATCAGGTTTTGCCCTTGCCTCCATTCCCCAGCCTCCATGTCCCCATTGCCTTGTTCACGGTCCACAAGCCTGTTCTGCAAGACTGGGTAGTGGGTGCGCATGAGATTGTGCAGGATGCAGCAAGCTTCCATGATCCTCCTCACGGTCTCTGGGCTATGCTGCATGTTGGTGAGAAGTACCTGGAACCTGTTGGCCAGGATGCCAAAGGCGTTCTCCACCACCCGTCTTGCCCTGAACAGCCTGTAGTTGAAGATCCTCTCTTCACGGGTGAGGTATTTGGAGGTATAGGGCTTCATGAGGTAGGTTGTGAGGGAGAAGGTGTCATCCCCCACAATGAAGTAGGTCACATCTTGTGTGTCGTTGGGCAGCGGGTCTGGATCTGGGAAGCCCACCATGAGGTTGCTTTCCAGCCCCTCCTTGAGGTGACTGGCGTTGTATACCTGGGCATCTGAAGATGAGCCGTTGCCTGAAGTATCGATGTACATGAACTTGTAGTCAGCATCGACCATGGCGAAGAGGATGATACTGAGGAAGCCCTTGTAATTGTGATAAGTGGACCCCGACTTGGCTGGCGCTTTGCAGGCCACGTGCTTGCCATCTATGGCTCCAATGGTGTGGGGGAAGTTCCACTTCTGATACCACTGCTCTGCAACTTTCTTCCAGCCTTCTTCAGTGGAGGGGCACTGGAGGAGCTCCTCCTTGTATTCTTCGATGATGGCCTGCACCACTTCTCTGACAACAAAGCTGATGGTGCTGGGTGGCACCTTCCAGCCATATGGCATGCTCCTGTAGGTGGTCCCTGAGGCCAGGTGGCGCAGAATGAGTGCCACCTTGAGCCCAGGTTCCAGGCTGGGCGGGAAATTGGTGTTTGTCTTGGTCAACCTGGGCGTCAGGCGCTGCACAACTTCGTCAAACATGGCTGGAGGCATCCTCATGAAGTTCTGGAATGCCCGAGTGTCTTCGCTCCTTTGCTCCACCATCAGCTTGTTGTACAGTCCGTCCTCTGCGGTGGACATGACTGGATGCTGTGGAAGTGGAAGACTCAGATGAAGGCTGCAGAGGTCTGCACAGCTTGGCTGCTGGACTGAAAGTGAGATGCAGGCGAGTTGCTCCCCCTTTTTATAGGCAGTATAGGTGTCCCTTTGCATCCTCTAGGCATCCTGCAGACATCCTTAAAATCCGAGATAGGTCCCCTCTGCGAACGTTTTTTCCGTTTTAAACGCTTTGTTTCCACTTGGCATTCGTTCTGCATCCGCTCTGCATCTGTTCTGCGTCCGTTCCGTTTCCTCGCTGCATCCAAGCGGATGCGAGTTGCGCGGATGCGTAGCGGATGCCTGGCGGATATAGCGGATGCGTAACGGATGCGTAGCGGATGCAGAACAGACGAACTGGATACATTTTCCGCGCAAAAGTTTTGGGCAGTCCAAAACTTTCTGAGCGGATGAAACGTCAATAAACGGATGCTGGACGGATAGAGAGGAAGCCAAACGGAGGCAGTGAGTACATCGCGTTTTCGAACGGATGGCAAGGTTTTTTGTCCGTTTTACATCCTCTTTGCATCCGTTGGTTCAGTGTGACATAGGCTTTAATTATATAGTTGTTGTACCTCATTTGGGATGTCTATTTGCATCACAACTCCCTTCTCTTTTGATTTTCAGGACTCTACCAGCAAAATAATGATACACACTAAAATCCGGACCCATTGAGTTTATATGTGATGACAAATCTTAAACAATATATATACAAAAAAAGTACCTGCTCTGATATAATGATATATTTGACATAAAAAAGAATCTGCATTTGACATGACAGAGCCCCTTCACACAGCAGTAAATAAAAAAGGACAATACAAATGTTAAAGAGAAGTATGTTATCACATTTCCAAAAGAAATACATATGCCCCCCAGGCATTCCATTTTACCAATAAAGAATGACTAGATTGCTGCAGTGGTTTTGATCTGTCAAATGTAGGTGTGCAATGTTATTCACAGGAGACAAAGGAGCTTGTAGATGCCTCTCCTACTGTGATAGAAAATATGGGACAATGTTATATCTGGCTATTTTCTGCAGGTGAGACCCTTTTCCTTTGCATGCAATCCCTTCTTTCTCTTGAGAGATAAGTTGGTAAAAAAAATAATAACTTGATACTACCCCTCTCAGTACATTTTCACACATTGCTTTATGTGTCAACATGCATCTTATTTAAGGGAAATATAAAAGAACCGCATAAACTAACAAAAAGATATTTGTAGAAAATTGTTTTTTCTGAAAGTAATTAATTAGTATATGCTCCGTATAGGTAGTCCTCAATTTACAACCACAATGGAGCCCAAAATTTCTGTTGCTAATTGTTAAGTGAGTTTTGCCCTTTTTATACCTTTTTTGCCACAGTTATTAAGACAATCATTGCAAATGTTAAGTTGGTAGCATGGTCGTTAGGTGAATCTGGCTTCCCCGCTGACTTCGCTTGTCAGAAGATCACAAAAGTGATCCCTGCAATGATCATAAATACAAGTCAATTGTCAAACATCCAAATTTTGATCATGGGGATGCTGCAACTGTCATAAGTGTGGGAAATGGTCAAAAGTAACTTTTTTCAATGCCATTGTAACATTAAATGGTCACTAAACAAATGGTTGTAAGTTGAGGACTATGGTACCTGTACATTGTGATCCTACAGTATAATTATTAATCTGTTTCCCAAATAAAACAGAACTTATCAAGTGACACATCTAATCAATAAAACACTAACAAAATAAATAATGAAAAAAAATATATAGAAATATCTTGGCTGGAAGCGGTACTGAATTTTTCGTACTTGTACAGTAAATTGGCATAGTGAAGAAACTATCCCAAATGAAACACTAACAGCATAACCCACTCTGATAACTTCAATGATACAGCTCCCTCAAACCTATGCAGAATTTAGACATTTAACAGTCTTCCAAACAGTAAATAATTAGCATGCATTGGCAATTGCAACTGGCATGCATTTTCAGCATCCTGGGGTCATGTGATCACCATCTGCAACCTTCCCAAGGGGATTCCAACAAACAAGGTCAATGGGGGAAGCTGTATTCTTCCATAAAGAGAAAAGACTGGAAGCTGGATTCCCTTAACAACTGTGTGGTTTGCTTAACAACAGCAGTGATTCATTAATGACTGTGGCAAAGTAAGTTGTAAAATCAGGCACAACTCACTTAATGATTGTGTTGCTAGTGACAGAAGTTCCCATCCCTATTGTGGTGGTACCTGTATCCCTCCCTGAAGAAGAAACACTGAAGGCAGTGCAAAAGTTGTCAAAAATCAGTGAGATCCAGTTGTTTCTGGAAAGGGGACAGATCACCATCTATGTAAGCATTAATGGATCATTCTCTTGCAAGGATCTTAACTTTGTTTCTTTATTTGTTTTTAGTTTTTTATTTTTTAATTTTGTTTTATATTCTCTGAGTTGTCTAAAGTTACTCTAGTGGCATGCCAGTTGATAAATAAATAAAAATCAGTGTTTGGTTATTATGTCATCAATTTAACACAGATTTTGCACAGTACATTTTACTGCTGGAGTTGCTCATTGTTCAGTCTAACTTGTTCTTCGTAAATAACCAACTTTTTTTCCTTTAATTTCCTGTGTTTATAAGGTTTATATCAACATTTCAAGCAAGTGCATAACTAGTTAGCTTACTACAACAATGTTTTAGTGGCTAATTACAGAAATACAGCTGAGAGGACCAATCATAATCATGTTAAAAATTCAATAAAAGTTTGGGAAAATGGTTCCATGCTGAGAGCACAGATCTTATATTAAAATAATGTATACATATCTGTGGTCTTGCTAGGTTAAAAACTGTTGCAGCATCACACATAAAGCATAAACATTTTTATTGTTTTTGTTAAATCAAATCCACATAAAAACAAACACAACACATCACCATCCAGAAGAGTGAGTGAAGGAACATGAAAGAGAGAAAGAGAGAGATCTAAAATAAGGAAAACGTAATAAAGCTCACTGAGTCTGCAGTTGGTATCTAATGACACCAATAAAAGAAAAAGAGCTTCTCTCATTGCCAAAGCTGATCTCATTTATGAAAAAAAATCTATTAGAATTGTGAGCTGAGATTGGACATACAAGGGATAGCATATATTTGACAATGCTAATAAACAGCTTAAGAAAGCTTAAGAAAGAAGAGAAAGCGGAATTCCTCTCCTACTTTCAGAGAATTGTGATATTCTCCAATGAGCTGTTCAGAGCATCCAGTTCTGGAGGTGTTTCAGTCTCTGCATTCATAGGCTGAGCTTGATTTGTGGAATGCTCCTCCTCCTCCACATGACTCCTCCTCAGTGTTCCCCAGTTTTTGCTCAGCCTCGTGCGAGACAGGCAGTGCTTTGGATGCTTCTTTGACCGAAACAGGAATATTAGCAGGTTTGAATGCACTTCAGTTCCCTTTGGTTTGTTTGTCTTTAGCCTTCTCCCAATCCTTTATCAGTCTGAGAGTCCTATTTAAGGGAAATGCCATTTGCGCCCCCCCCCCAAAAAAAAAAGAGGTGGCGGGAGGCTTTTGGAGCTGCTCTGCACCACCTCCCCACAGCCAAAATTTCCTTACCTCTGCCAGTTTGATTGCCACTGTGTCTTTAATTCCATTTCCTTGCTAGCTGCTTGATATTTCATTTTTAAAAGTCGTATCACCTTTACTCCCCCTCCGAACGCCTTTTTTTCATTGGGGAAGTTAATTAGTATTAATTCCCCTTTCTTCACTGACGTTCTGTTGATTTGAGAGCTCAGGCTTTCTTTGAGCTCTGGCTTCGTTTGCAAGGTGGGAAGCTGCTGCTGAGAAGAAAAACTTTAACTGCTGGAGGCCATCTTGAGTGCCACCTCGTGGCTGCGCGCCTAGTCTGTCTTTCCTGAACTGTGTGAGGAATTTTCTGCTCGAAGCAGCAGAATCCCTCCAGGATTCTGAGAGCAATTTTACCCTCGTTTTGGCTACCTGCACTCGAGGATAATTAATTTGCTTTAAAAATCATTGGCTTAAACCTCGCAGCCTTATTCTCAGTGGCATAGCAGCAAGCACCTAGGCCAGTGTCCGCCTGTGCATGGAAGCTGCTGAAGGCCCTTTCAATTATCAATCCGGGCCTTAGACGTTCGCTATTTGACTAATTGGATTACACATTAATCTTGGTTGTTCTCTTATTAATATTGGAATATATATATATATATATTTGTTTTTTTAAGTTATCGCGGGTACTTACATGTGTGCTGTTCAGCTTCCTTCGGTATTATCCCACGTCATTGTAGTTCTGTTAAAGTTGTAGCAACGTTTCAGCAGAATCTCATCTGCCATCTTCAGGCTTCTGTATGGATATGGGTCTTACAGCTCCTGGTTTTAAATTTGAGGCTGGTCCATTCTGATTGGCTGGGAGCCTGGATCTGTGTTCATTGGACTTGGAGTTTGATTGATTGGTGTTTCTGGTTTCTTCTGTCTGTTTTGTGGCTTTGATTGGCTGGCAACACTCTGTTCTTGTGTTGGAGGCTTTCAGTGCAACTTGGCTCCGTGTGAAGGGACGGCTGCTCTTCATTAGCAAGCTGCTATTCATTAGCAAGCTGGGTTTCACCTGGGTGCCTGGTGGGAGGGGTGTTTGGGTTGGAGCTATCAGAGGGAGTCTGTTTTTGCTCAGATGTTTGCCTGGCTTGTAGCATGGAGATCTTTCTATTTGAGAGTGCAGGCTTCCAAATGATTGACAGTCTGGTGGAATCATCTCTTCTATT
>BLBF01000011.1:5473952-5506912 GCA_015471245.1 Laticauda colubrina | reverse complement strand
GCTGGTTGGTATTTATTTTTGATGATTTCAAGAGTTTCTTTTATTGGGACTTGAGTGAATAGTGAAACCACGTCGAAACTAACAAGCAGATCTTCTTGTTCTACGTGTAGATCTTTGATCATTTCTAAGAAGTGGTATGAGTTTTGTACATATGAAGCTGCAGTTTCAGCATGGGGCTGTAGTTGTTTTGCTAAGTATTTAGCTAGGTTTTGTAATGGTGCTCCTATGGAGCTGACTATGGGTCTGAGAGGTATCAGAATGGACCAGCCTCAAATTTGAAACCAGGAACTAACTCTATACAGAAGCCTGAGGATGGCAGATGAGATTCTGCTGAAACGTTGCTACAACTTTAACAGAACTACAATGACGTGGGAGAATTCCCGAAAGAAGCTAAACAGCACACATGTAAGTACCCGCAAAAGCCTAAAAAAACAAATATATATATACATATATATTTTCATAGGAGCAATTATAGCAATAATATTATAATTATTACAATCATAATAATCACTCATGGTAACAAACTGACAGTATAATATTTTAATTTCAATAAAATATTATTACTGAGATACATCTCATTTTATATATATATATATATATATATATATATATATATATATAGACACCAGTAAAATTAAAAAAAAATTAAATAAAAGGGGGCAATAAGAACTTTATCAGGGCAACCGTTCTTGACTCAGATCGGACCCTGGGTGTACCAACTGCCTTGTACACAAATTTTATTCAATTACTGTTATTCTAATTTTAATCAAAATGGCAGATGATAGCACCTTTCAGGCCCCTTGCTTGAAGGCAAAAGCCAAATCAAAACACAGTGGAAATTCTAAAGCCTTAGAAAGGGACGCCTTAAAGTGCCATAAGGCCTTACAAAAGCAAATAGACAAGCATACTCAAGAGGTCCACACTGTATCTCAGGGTGCCTCCTCTTCCAGTCCATCAGTTTCTTCACACTTTCCTCCTCCCCTAGATCTCTCCTTTTCATCCAGGCGCAGCTTGACTCCACAAGGACAACAGGTCTGGAACACCGACCAGACGGGCCCCTGAAGCCACATTCATTCCGATAACCGCTGGTCCTTGCCAGGGTGACAGTTTCATTGAGGAGGTCCCAGAAAGGATGAAAGCCTGGATGGAGATGGCTATTTGCCAAGGAATTGCAGCGGGGCTACAACACACTGTTGTAATGTCCAGACCTTACCCTATGGCTACTGACCAAGAGCCCCAACCACTGAAGTCACTGACCAGGTCGGAGCAACACCAGACCCAGGTACATTTACAGGGGGAGACCCCCCCTCCAAGGGCCCTTCCGGCGACCAAGAAAACTCCCAGGACCCAATTCCCATTGGCGGACATCTTAAGTTATTCGCTGACCAATGGGACTTCTCTACCTCTGACGCCTGGGTCAGAGATATGGTTAGATTTGGTCTCATGCTGGAGTTTAGATCCACTCCCCCACATTCCTTCATGTCATACCCTCCTTCCAGAGACCTGGTGAAGCGTAATCTCATGGTTTCCGCGATCCAACATCGACTGGATATCCAAGCCATCCAGCCAGTAGCGACCAACCAACAAGGGCAAGGTTTTTATTCACATCTTTTCGTTGTGCCAAAAAATTCAGGAGGGGGGGGGTTGGAGAGCAATATTAGATTTGAAACGTCTCAACCGTTTCTTAGTATATCGCAAATTTAAAATGCATACCCTCCAATCAATATTACTGGGCATCAGGAAAGGGGACATGCTCACGTCCATAGATTTGACAGAGGCGTACCTGCACATTGCTATTTGGCCCTCCCATTATAGGTTTCTGAGATTCTGGTACAATAACCACCATTTTGAATATGTGGCCCTTCCATTCGGATTAGCCTCTGCCCCCAAGACCTTCACCAAGGTCCTCGCAGCGCTAGCTGCCCACCTCAGGAACATCCCGGTACGCCTCCAGTGTTATCTTGACGATATTTTGATTTTATCTCCTTCCGCCCATCAGGTAGTCATAGACACTCAGAACACATTATTATCCCTACAAGAGCATGGCTTCTTAATAAATTGGAAGAAGAGTCAATTAACACCTTTGACTCGCTTAATTCATTTAGGGGCGGTCATAGATACGGTGAAAGGCAAGGTTTATCTGTCACCAGATAGACTAAATAGCATTCAAAAATTGATTAAGGAGATCAGGGAGTTTAAGAGGGTGTCTCTAATGGACCTATCAAAATTGTTGGGCAAAATGATTTAATGTATTTCTATTATTCCTTGGGCCCGCCTTCACATTAGATCCTTCCAGTGGTTCCTGCTACCATACCAGTGATCCGGCTGAAGCAATTCCAAACACAAAGTCAGGGTTCCACCCAAGGTTCTCAAATCTCTCCTCTGTTATCAACAGAGGCTGTCTCTTCAAGGAACCACAAAGGCTCACCATCACCACAGATGCCAGTCTGTTCAGATGGGGAGCTCACGTCCAGTCGCTCACAACTCAGGGCCGATGGTCCAACATAGAACAGTCATGCAGTATAAACTGGCTGAAACTTCGCGCAGTACACCTGGCCCTTCACAACTTCTTCCCCCAGGTACGTGGTCAGCACATACTGATACTGACAGACAATGGAACAGCCAAAGCTCACATAAACAAGCAGGGGGGGCACACAATCCAAACAGCTAAGAGTGGCGTCTCCACCCATCCCTGTTTCGGGAAGCGGCACGGACATTTGGTCAGCTGGTGGTGGACCTATTTGCTTCCTCTCTCAACACTCAACTCCCGAGATTTTTTCCAGGTACCCATCCCAAGGGGCAGTCTCAAGCTTTCCAACAGAGTTATCGACACTATCCTAGCTGCCAGACGCCCTGCAACAATTCGCATTTACAACACCACATGGTCCACCTTCTGCAAATGGTGTAGTAAATTTCAAATTGATCCTGCCTCTCCCTCTGTCGCCCAGATTCTAGAGTTTTTACAGGAGGGACTTGATAAGGGGTTGTCACCTAATACGTTAAAAAGGCAGGTGGCAGCCTTGGCATCAGATCTCACTCATGAGGGCCTCAGTTCTCTTTCACAGCATCCACACATAAGATCTTTCCTTCAAGGAGCCACCAATTTGCGCCCTCCAGCAGTGCACCGTTATCCCACCTGGGACCTTAACAAGGTCCTTGTCACTCTCACTAAAGGTCCTTTCAAACCTTTGAAAACGTCAAGTCTCCAATTTCTCACATACAAAGTAGTTTTCCTGATAGCGATCATCTCCGCTCATCGTATCTCAGAAATTTCAGCCTTGTCTGTCAGACAAGATCTCTGCATTTTTCATGCTGATCATGTGGTCCTTCATCCCGATCCCACATTTATGCCCAAGTTCAATTCAGTTTTTCATAGAGCACAAGAGCTTATTCTTCCGAATTTTTGCCCCAGACCATCACAGGGGATGGAAAGACAATGGCATAAGCTTGATGTGAGGCACGCTCTGCAAATCTATATCAAGCATACAGCGGCTTTCAGGAAATCAGAGGCTTTATTTGTGTCCTTTCAGCCCAATTCTCAGGGTTACAAGGCTTCACCATCTACAATAGGCCGTTGGATACGGGCGGCAATAGCAAAAACATACCAGACCCAATCTCTGCAGGTGCCTTGGGGCATAACAGCTCATTCAACAAGGAGCACAGCAACTTCAGCAGCATGGGCCACACAGGCATCAATAACTGAAATCTGTCAGGCCGCGGCTTGGGCTTCCCCATCGCCCTTCATTAGACACTACAAAATTGATGTGTTTGCTTCTGCTGAGGCTTCCTTTGGCAGAAGAGTTCTGCAACGGGTCCACAGAGACCAGAAGGAGATTCCAGACCAGATGGAGTCCCTCCCGTAGGACAGGCCAAGCTTTGGTATGTCCCACTACTGGATGCTCTGAACAGCTCATAGGAGAAAGGGCGTTGGTACTTACCTGATACGCCCGTTCTCTTTGAGCTGTGACGAGCATCCAGCCCCACCCTTTTTTCCATCTGGTGGGGTCCTGTTTCAGCCAATGAACTTTTTAGAACGTGAGGATGAGAGCACTTATTTCTCTCATCTTTGCCAAAACTGGGGAATGCAGAGGGGTCACGTGGAGGAGGAGGAGCGTTCCACAAATCAAGCTCAGCCTATGAATATGGAGACTGAAGCACCTCCACTACTGGATGCTCTTCACAGCTCAAATAGAAATGGCATGTCAGGTAAGTACCAACGCCCTATTTATGTGACACAGCGAGATGATGCACCCACCCCAAGAAAGCAAAGTTAACAAATAACTGATAATTGTGGGGAAAATATTAACAGCTAGGACAGTGGTAGCTAACCTCTTTGGGCTCCTGTGCCAAAAAACTGTGTGTGCGCTTGCACTTGCACACTCACATGCCAGCACCCAGAAGGCAATGCACACGCCCCCATATGCCCCCCGCACATGCAATACTTCACTCCTTTACCTGCACTGCACCTACTTCCCAGCTGATTTTCAGCCTGTTTGAAGCCTTTTTCAGCCTCCCAAGCTTGAGAAAAGCCTCTGCAGCCTGAAAAATAGGCCCGTTCTGTCAGTTCCGGTATTTCTGGAAATACAGGAAGTGATTAAATGGGCCTATTTTTCAGGATGCAGAGGCTTTCTTCAATCCTGGGAAGCCAAGAAAGGCCTCAAATCAGCCAAAAATCAGCTGTAAGGTGCACGCATGTGCAGTGAGGTAAGTTTGGCCAGGGCTTGCATGCCAGCACAAATGGCTCCGTGTGCCACCTGTGGCACGTATGCCATAGGTTCACCATCACGGATCTAGGAGTTCAGTCTGAAAGTGATTTGGAGTATTCAGAAGCACAAACTAGCCACTGTCTGCCACACACGAAATCAGCTATATTCTATCCCTGCATAGTATCGCAGCTGTGGAAGACAAGGGCAAACGGGTGATATGTTTGCATATTTACTCATTCAAAACCACTTTTTGAGAGCTGTTAAAAGCCATTCTTGTAAATTAAAACTACAGTCTGATGTTCCATTAAAATCCAATATTTGATTTCACTTCTAGTATAAAGAGGTTTTTAACATTTAAAAATTTTACAAGCTTTATTTGCTAAAAAAAAATGATCTAAATGGAAATAAATTATTTATATTATCATGAACTGTGGAAACTGTTAGATGACATGGACAAATTACATAAGGTACATACATGGTGAATTTAAAAAAAAATTGTATTCAAGAAAGGTTAGAAAAATATATATGCTTCGATATCCAGAAGAAGAAACTTCAAAGACACAAGAAATAATGTCCAGATTTTGCCAAGATGGAGAAATAGTCAGTTAAGTTTAACTGTGTTCTTGATTAATTATTTGCAGAATATAAGAAGCTACAGTTTAGGCAAACTATTAGACAAAATACAGCATGCAAGTTAGGTCTTAATAGTTATGTCATGTCATAACTTCATGCTGTATTTTGTCTGATTAATCTGATTAATTCTAAAAACTCAAAATGGTTGATATTCTTAAGTATTGCATATTCCATCAGACAGAACAGTGCTCAAACCTCAAAAATCTCTGAAAGAAAGGTTATAATATGCTAGAAAATTCTCTAGTTTGTTTTATCATGGATGTGATAAGGCAATTAAAAAAACTCCAACTACTTGCAGTATGGTTGTACAATTTGCTTCGTGGTATAACCGGAACAATATGGAATTGAACACACTCAAAACTGTAGAAATGGTGGTAGACTTTAGAAGAAACCCTCCCATACTACCTCCTCTTATAATACTAGACAACATAGTATCAACAATAGAGGCCTTCAAATTTCTAGGTTCTATTATATCACATGACCTAAAATGGACACCTAACATCAAAAATATCATCAAAAAAGCACAACAAAGAATGTTCTTTCCGCGCCAACTCAGAAAGCTCAAACTGCCCAAGGAGCAGCTGATCCAGTTCTACAGAGGGAATTATTGAGTCTATCATCTGCACCTCTATAACTGTCTAGTTTGGTTCTGCAACCCAACAGGACAGACACAGACTTCAAGGAGTAATTAGGACTGCAGAAAAAACAATTACAACCTACCTGCCTTCAATCGAGGACCTGTATGTACACTGCACGAGTTAAAAAGAGGGCTGTGAAAATATTTATAGACCACTCACATCGCAGACATAAACTGTTTCAAGTCCTTCCTTCAAAACGACACTATAAAGCACTGCACACCAGAACAACTAGACACAAGAACAGTTTTTTCCCGAAAGCCACCACTCTGCTAAACAAATAATTCCCTCAACACTGCCCAACTATTTACAAAGTCTGCACTACTACCGTGTTTCTCCAACAATACGGCCTCCACCAATAGGAAGGCCCAGCATGATTTCTAGGCATGAGGTGAAATTAAGCCCCGCCCCCAAAATTTAGGCCTATTTAAACCATGCGTTTCCCCGCCATTTCTCACATCGTTCATTAGAACTTCATGAGGTGAAGAGAAATGGGGGGAAAGGGCGGGTGTGGGGGTAGGAGAAAACTTGCCTTTAGGAGTGCCCTGCAGGTAGCCTAGGCCAGAATACCCTGATAGCCAATAGAAGCGCTCTTGAAGGCAGAGTCACCAGCCGCTTCAGGGCATGGCATGGCTGCCCATGTCCCCTCGCCTTTAGGCAGTCTCTTTCCGGCGATGGAAGCTCCCTAAGTGCAGTCACAACCACTTCGATCGGCCAGTAGAAGCGGCCTCGGGGTAAGCGCACATATACACTCCCCTTGCCGCAAGGCCGCTTCTATTGGCTAACGAAAGCTCCCCAAAGGCAGAGTCCCTAGCTGCTTCGGGGCGAGGCGTGGCTGCCCATGTCCCCTCACCATTAGGCAGTCTCTTTCAGGCGATGGAAGCTCCCCAAGTGCAGTCACCAGCCACTTTGATCGGCCAGTAGAAGCGGCCTCGGGGTGAGCACACACATACACTCTCTTCGCCATGAGGCCACTTCTATAGGCAGACAAAGGCTCCCTTGAAGGCACAGTCCCCAGCCGTTTCAGGGCAAGGCATGCCAATGCATCAGGTTCCCAACTGCAAACTCAGTGCAACTGCAAACTCAATGCAACTGCAAGCTCAATGCAATATACATATGCTGTTGTCAGAATATCAGACAACCTCAAGATTCCCGCTGCATTTCTGCTTCCTGAGCCAGCTGCTCTTCTTCGTTCCCTCAGATAGCTCTATTTCCCCCCCCCGCCTCGATTTCCCACTGCAACCATTTGGATCGCAGGAGGGTTGCTAAAGAAGCTTTTGTCTTCTCCTGTCCCACTCTTTTAAACTGCTCTCTGCAGCCTTGGAAATCCTCTCCTAGGGACTCCATCCCAGCTCCAACCCTGCTTAGTTTCCATCCTAGACAAGCCCCCTCCCAGGTGCACTCTGGGAATCCAAGGCTTGTTTTCTCCCCCCCATCTCTGACTTGAGCAGAGCAGCACTGGGGGAGCAGGGATGGGGCAGAGTGGAGGGGCTCCTGAGTTTTATGCCTGAGCTGGGTGAAGATCATCCTGGTGACCCCAAAGGGTGGTCTTTCAGATTGCTTTAATGATTAACAGGACACTTCCCTGAACCCCCAACTCCCTCCAGTGGGGAGGATGGCATCTTGCTGGACCCGGGAAAGATGATGGCTGCGTTGCAGGGAAGAAACACCCCCCCCCCCAAAAGAAGCCCCTTGGGGAAACGTAAATGAATGAATAAACTCAAAGGGTCTTGGGACAACCCCACCCCCAAGGTATATTGCACCAACAAAAGAGAGGTGGCGGAAGAGCAGGGACCTTCAGGTTCAGAAACTCGGGAAAGCACAAGGTGTTACTTCTTCCTCCCTGCCCTCATTTCACGTTGCCTTTGATCACAAAGCAGATCTTAATGATAAACAACCCTTTTGTAACTTACCAACTGCATGCCAAATCCCAGCCACATACAATAACATTAAAATTGAGAATATATTGATTCTGATGAATGAAATAGATTCAACTCATCAATAATTTGAAAAGGATTTTCAATAAATGAAAAAAATGCTTCCATTTGTTTACAAGAAACATGTACAAATAGGTCATGCCTATTTATTGCAACAGAAAAAAATAGGATAAGGATATTTAGCTGCAGGAAACACTAAGAAAATTGGAATTGTAATTATTTTAATTGACTAATTTGGAAAGTAATGGACCGATTTAAAGACAAAGCAGAAAGAATCTTAATTCTGAAATTTAGGGTAGAAAGCAACATTATAATAGCAGCATCAATTTATGTGCCAAATAATAGCAAAGAACAAATTTACAAATGCCTTTTCCAAATGCTAATAGAAGTAGAGGGAGAAATAGTTGTTATTGGGGACATGAATAGAATATTAGATTTGAATCTAGATAAGGGACACTTATGCAAACATTTCTTTCAATATATGAATAAATTAGCATTGACAGATGCATAGAAATCCAAGAGATTTATACTTTTTTGGCAAGAAATATATCATATTCCGGAAATAGCTATGTGTTAGGTTTGTAAAATATTAATATAGATAGTCCTTGATTTCATTTAATGATCTTTTGAAATTATGACAGGCCAGGAACGAGTACTGTATAGCTTATAAAGCACTTCTAGCCATTTTAAAATATGCTTTCCCCCAACAAACCCATGATCACATGACTGCATTTTGGACACTTGGTAACCACTTGGTGCTTTTACAACCAGTTGCAGCATCCTGAGATCCCATGATCACAATTTACTGTGGGTTTTTTTATTAGTTTCTGGCACTTTTGCCTTTATGACTGTGGTATTGGTTAATTTTATTTTTTTATTTATTTTTTATTTATTTGATTTGTCAATCGCTTACATGATAATAGGTATAAGTATAAACATGAGTAAGAATACAGGAAATAGGGACGAAAAAATGGGGACAATAGGCACGATGGTGCACTTATGCTTGCCCCTTACTGACCTCTTAGGAATGGGGTGAGGTCAATAGTGGATAGTTTGAGGTTAAAGGAGTGGGTTAGGGTTAGGGTTAATGATTGCCACAAAAAGTCCTAAAATCAGGCTTGGTCACGTGGATGCCTTGATTTACAACCCTAAAAACTTATAATCAGAAATCCAGTCTCAGTTGCAGCTGTAAGTTGAGGACTACCTATACCTTCTGTCAAAGAAGTAGATTCTTTCCTATGACATATGCTGATCATAATTCAATTTTAATAACATGCTATTTTGGAAGAAAGTTATGCTTTAAATACAGATGAATGACAGGTAGCTACCACTGGAATGTAGGGTTAGTATCTGAACAGGTAAAGGAGGACACAGACAATTTGAAAGGAGGTCAGATGGTAGGAAAAGAAGAACATGCTATGTTTTCTTGGCATTCATGATAAATGAGGTAAAAGAAGAACCCACTGTTTAACTTCCTTGGTAATTGTGACAAAAAAATTAAGCAAAAACTGCAAAATAATAAGGTACTTAGGTCTACCTGTATAATGCATAATTTACTTTTTCAAGAATCAGAAAGTCTAGTTTTTCAATATGCAATATTTTTCTAACAGATTTACTTTCAAAAACATGTGCATGGAAATTAGTACTTTTCAGAAAATCCAACCTGGTCCAACAAATTTTTATTTTCAGGAACAAAGGCTTGACATTTTTCATTGATAATATTCTTCATGTTCCATTTGGTAAGAACGATTTCTCTGAAGAATTAACAGATAGCTGGTATCTTTGCTTTGCCCACTCAGCATTTATCAGAGACCTAGCATGCAGAAGAAAAAATTGCCAATTTTAAACAACTCTGAAAAGCAACTTGCGTTTTTGTGGCTTCTGAAATAAGAGCACCATTGTACATGCAAGAGATCTTCAAAGAAGTTGTTTTGTTCTTTTATGAATACTTTAAGATTGTAGTACTGATCAAATAACTGTGCATCAGTAATTCCCATTTCTTTCAGGTACAATTGTAATTCCAAATCATTTAACATTACTTAGTGATTTTATAAATTTGGAAATGATATGGGGTACAATAACATTTTTAATAATTGCCCCAGTTTTGGTTCTAGCTTGTTATATTTTTTGAGGTTTCTAATTCCCCAAACAACGTAAGCATCAAACTAGTGATTTGCGCAACTGATGAGTAACTGTCAAATGCTAAAGTTGCTTTGAAAGGATATGCATTTTAAAATATTGTTGAATATTTAGACTGAAAAGTTGATGTTACTTTGCTTGATGAAACCTTCCTTACTATGTTTTAGTGCTTCTCACTGTCTCACTGCCTCAAACCAGTAGACCTCTTATTAGCAAGGGACAGATAACTGTCACAAACGGAATACTTTGCTTTATTTTCACTGCAGACATGAACAAAGCAAGGATACTCACTTTTCATACAATCTGAAAATTTACATTTTCTCTTAAGTCAATTTACTCAACAAGCAATACAAATATAATAATTATTATTTACTAATTTAATTATTAAATATAGTATTATTATTAAAGAAAGCCTCTAGTCATAATATATAATTGATGACAATGCAGCTTTCAAAGTTCACCACAGAAATTAGGGCAAGTCATGTGATCTGCAGACTACAATGATAATAGATTTGAAGGGGCTGAATTGAAGCCAATTGCTGGAATCAGGAAATAAGTTAAATTATGTAACTTGTGTAAATGTAAATTAGGCTACTGAATCTATCAATGGATGGGGAGAAAGAGAGAAGCAGACGATTTTCAACATCACAATACATGTAAGTCTGAATGATTACTGCTGTGAAAATAGTTCAGAACAAAGCAAGACACTTAAAAATCAGACGATATTTCATTTTAAAGCTATAGCAGCTGGACAGAAGACATGAGTACAAAAAGGAAGGCATGTTTTCCCTTTACCAGACATCTGATAATGTCTTTTCCCTAATCAGGAAAGCATGCTCCAGAAATTAAAGAAGTGTTTGGGGGGTTTTTTGTTTACAAACAAACAGAACACCAGGAATTTTGGAATCAGACAAGCAAAATTTGCTGTATAAAATGTGCAACAAAACAGAAAAAGGAATATGATAAAAATCAAAAATGGAAGCAAAAATAACAGAATTAGAACAGATTCACAAGATTTAACTCCAAAAGGCAAGTGATGAAATAATTGCAAAATGTCAAACAAATAGATTTATTCAAAATTGAATAATTTCAAAGGAAAATAAAAGTTGCCAAATTAAAACCCTTTTGAGAACACTACCAATCAGGGAAATTTTTTGTTGTACCAGATTAGAAAAGAAAAGGAACACAATGTTGACATTAAACATAAGAAATAAATCTCTATTCACAGGACTGGAAATTATAGAAGAACTGTATAATTTTTTCAGGGAATTATGTGCCAAGGCTTATATTGATGGAGCAGGTTTGAATAAATATACCAAGGACTCTGCACTGAAATAATGAAATGAACAGCATACAGAAATACTAAGTAAACCTATAACTATTCAAGAAACTAGAGAAACAATAAAACTAATTAAGCTTGGGGAGTTGTCAGGCCCAAATGTGCTTAATACTTTTAAAGAAATGGAGGATGAACAACAAGAAATACTGACAAAAACTATGAATCTCACAGAGACAAAGAAATACTGCAAACTAGGGAAGAACTATATATATATGACTCATGAAAAAGGGAATGATATAACGAAAGCACAGTTATATATAGAGCAATTTTCCTACTGAATGTTGATTACAAAACTTTTACTACAATACGAGATGAATGCTAAAGGAAGCATTTTCTGGAAAAATTACACAGAGATCAAACAGTTTCTACTCCCAAGAAGAACATCAAGGATAACAGTAGGCTTATAATAAACATAACAAAATGTATCAATAAAAGAGGAAGCAATAATTTTGAAGGATACAAAAAAATTGATAATTTGGAATTGCCATTTCTACTTGCAGTTATTGAATAAAATAAATCTTAGATTATATCAGTGACAAACAGCAAAGATCATAACTAATGGAATACTTTTTATACATTTTTCAACTAGTATTATTTCTTTTAGAAGTATAAACAAAGAAAGTTTGAAAAAATTAATAAATTATCAGACATGGTAGAGGAATACAAGTTAAAATGCTGTGTGGATAAAATATAGTAGCAATCATTTTGTGACTTCAAAGTGCAATAAAATAGGTGATAAAACTATTAAAGATTTTGATGAATTGTTTAGATATAAAATTAACATAAAAAACAAAAATAATATTGAGACACTTATCCCATGAAATTGAGACACTTATCCCAAGGAAAAGTTTTGTGTAGAAAGAGTTACCTTGTGAGTTAATGTAAGAAACATTTTATGATATGCAGCAAGGTAAACTTATTCCAAAGAACTGGAAAGAATAACACAGCATTTTTTCAAAAAAATCTAATTCTATTAAGATATATATTACCAGCCATGAGGACAAATTTGGCTCAGCACTGGAAAAGAGATACTTTGCTGACAATAACAGATTGGGAAACCAAACTTGGGGAATAGGCTGTAATAACAAAATTAATGATATAAACACAGAATTGAAATTTGACTAAATTTAAGCAAGAATGGTTTTCCTATATATTATACGTCACACAAGGCAAATTAAGATACTTAATATGGCTTTCATGGAAAAAATATTTGACATAAAGATAATACAATAACTAGAAGAAATTTTAATGTTTATAAATAATTTGATTTAATCATCAATTAGATACAAGGGAAATAAATCTAAAATTAAATATTTTGTTGTTTTTAATTTTTTAAATTATTCCTTCCTTCCTTTTCTGTAAGATCATGTGTATTTATTTTAGATAATGACAAACTTATGATGATATTAATAGTAATAGTTTTATATTAATTAATCAATGAAATAAAAAATGCATTTTAATTTTTTTTTAAATTGTATTTTTTTTAATTGATATTTTATTTCCCATCTACTTTGTATTTTATCATTTTATTTTTCCTTTTGTGTAGTCATTTATTTTATTTTTGAATGTGTTTTTTTAAAAATAAATTTATAAACTAAAAATAATATTTGAGATAGTAGTGAAATTCTGTGATACAGTTTCTCAATTTTTTTTGCGGAGTTATATGATAGGAATTTTGTGTTTGAATCAAATGGACCTTCAAGAGCTGACACAAATACAGTCTCTTAACACTGGTCTAAATTGGGATATTAACAGAAAGACTGTTCTGTATACCTTGGAAGGTTCCAAATGGTCTATTCTGATTGGCCAGAAAGGCCAGTAGTGGATTGGTTCATTAGGAACCAATCCAAGAAGCCGCTCAAAGGCGGCAAAGTTAAAACAATGTCATTGGCTACAAGCCGGCAGTCAAGCCTTTATAAAAAGAGCTGTTAACTAATAAAGAATTATTTGTTGGAATCTGGTCTACCGCTCGTCTTTTCCGGATGGAACACTGGCAGTGAGGATGGGATCGTCCTAAAGCGGAGACTGAGCACGCGGCGAGAAAACAACCACGCTAGACGAAATGGCTAGTAGCAACGTGCCACCCGCACCTTTTAACCCCAATGAAGAAGATTGGGAATCTTATATCGATTGCTTCCTGATGTTTCTGGAGAGCAACGAAATGGAAGAAATTTCGGATCAGCGAAAGAGGCCAGTCGTGGATTGGTTCATTAGGAACCAATCCAAGGAGCCGCTCAAAGGCGGCAAAGTTAAAACAATGTCATTGGCTACAAGCCGGCAGGCAAGCCTCTATAAAAAGGGCTGCCACGGCTTGAGCCAATGTTCCGTTACTGTTGCTGTTAACTAATAAAGAATTATTTGTTGGAACCCGGTCTACTGCACGTCTTTTCCAGGTGGAACAAAGACAATGTCTATTGTCAACAAATCTCAGAAAAGTTTATATCACAATACTAGTTTATGTTGTTAAAAAAAAAGCACAAAGTTTAGTTCAAGTAACAATGTTAGATCAAAATTATTCCCAACTTGTGAGCCTGATGTTTTAGATGGAATGTGACCCAGTATTAAGTAGACTTTTAGTCCAAGGAATTAAATTTTGAGAAAAATAGTTTCAGAGGGCCATCACCTCCAGTCATTTCTGAAGCTCACAAAAATACTGACAATATGCCATGCTAAGTAGAAATTCTTTGAATGCTTCAGAGAATCTGTCAGAGTTTACTTGACCTCCATCTCAAAGAAAAGAATGCACATCAAAACTACTTTGCATTTGTGCATACAATCTCCATTCAGAGCACAAATCCAAGAAAACAAGCAGGACTCCTGATAGGAAAAATGTCCCTAGGAGCACTTCAGAGAATCAGTTGCAAAAATGATGTGGTAAGTTCAATTAAATTAGTTGCAACCACATTTAGGTAAATGTGAATATATTTGACAGGACATGCAGTTGAGAAAGAAATTGTCACACTAAGCTCAGCAATAAATCCAAAATCTTCAGAGTAATTATAGATTACTCTATAATTACGATAGAGTAATTATATTGTAACTCTATAGAGTACTCAATAATTTACTTATGGCAGAAGCAAGAGATGGCAGTGCCAACTAAGTTTCTTTTACTGCAGACAAAATAGAAGTTAAACAGAATGTTAACCTTCTACAGAACATTTATGTCATGGATACCTTGGTATTTCTCTGGTGATTCTAATTATGGTTTTCACTACATTGCAAAAGGTGTGCAATCTCCACTATGTCTCACATGGATGTTCAGATAAATATTTTATAAAACACCTTTCTGAATCTTTTGCTTGGAAGACCACCACAGGGTCCTCTCTTGAAAAATCAGACACAAACATACATACATACATACATACATACATACATACATACATACTATAGAAATAAGAGACAGACACACACTTGTGTGTCTGTCTGTCTCTTATTTCTATAGTTGACACGATTGGGATTGGGAGAGAGATAAACATTTGAATGAACTACTTCCTTATTTGGATTATACCTCTAAAAGATCTTGAAAAAAAGTCTAATTTGGAATAATTAGCATTTAAAATATGAATTTGGATTCCACCAGAGGTCTTCTTCTTAGTTAAATGAATGTTAACAGTGCTGCTTCCCTAAATCAGATTCTTTTCTGTAATTAAGAATATATTTTCAAAGCATTTATATTATTAATACAAATTGAGAGAAAAAAAATACTCCCATAATATTCCTCTCTTCAAATCTCTCCCTGCTATCGTATAATTATATATACTAAGCAGCTGTACATCTAAATATAATAATATGGTAAAAATAGAGGCATAATAAAAATATAATATGATGCAAGCAGCTCTTATATTATTTTAAGGTAATTCAGAAGACTTTAATAGTTGTGGAACTGATTGATTGGAAATGATCACTGGAAATGATCAGTCCACGATCTCAACTGATTGTTAGTTATCTCTACCAGAGCCAAGGACTAGCTCATGGTACTTTTTAGGTGGTAAACAGTAGTGTAACTTGTCAGTTTTACTTGGTGAATAATGCTTGTGCACATGTCGACACATTATGACAGCTGGTATTTACTGTGGAATGTGGAACTCAATTAATAACAACTTGCAAAATTCATACTTGCTGTGATATGCCTCAGTTCCATGCTGAGATGAGTAACATGCGTCTGACCAAAATGCTAGAAATATCTGGGTCTGATGTAAAAAAAAATCTGATTAATTAGAAATGAGTCAATGTGAAGTACAGTCCAATAAATAAAATTATTACTTGCTAGGTTTTTTGCAACGTACAGTATTAACAATGATTAAAGGGTAGTTTTAGGTTCTGTACTATCCAACTTTTATGAAAAAGGTTAAAAAATATTAATTACTAAAATGAGCATTTGAATTGTTTCTTTTGTTTCAATGTTAATTTGAATATAAAGGAAAGCTTTTCTTACAATTATTCAATAAATGAGTTTTGAAATGGCTATTGCACATTTTCCTATGCCAACAAACATACACCTTTTAATAATAATTCACATAACACCTCAGACTGCCAATAAGAAAGACAAAAAAAGTCTGGATAATGGATAAGACAGTACCTGGAAACAGCATAATATAAGAGAAAGAATTGGGGAAGGGGGGAAATATCACAAAAATATAAAAACCTGCAAACATAAGTAGAATGTCTGTGGCAAAAGAAAGCAAAGATAGTACCAACAGTATAGGTGTCTAGGGTGCAATACCAAAATATCTAGATAACCACCTGCAAACCATCAGCATTGACACATTTTGGCTGGCACTTAGAAAATCTACACCTTGACAAAATTTCCATATACCAATTACAAAAAACCACATTGCTTAGAACCATGCATATGCTAGTTATATGTGTATAACATATGGTATCTTAGGTTCTTGGTAAGAATTTGATGCATATAAAATACAACACCAGCTAAAGAACTTAACTTACAACAGTTCATTTAGTGGCCATTCGAAGTTACAACAACACTAAAAAAAATGACTTACGGCCATTTTTCACATTTCATGACCCTAGTAGTATTCTAATGGTCACATGATCAAAATTCAGAAGCTTGGCAACTGACTCATATTTATGATGGTTGCAGTGTCCCAGGCTCATGTGATCATCTTTTGTGACCTTCTGATAAGCAAAGTCAACGGGAAAGCCAGATTCATTTAACAACCGTGATACTAACTTAACAACTGCAGTGATTCACTTAACAAATGTGGCAAGAAAGGTCGTAAATGGAACAAAACTCATTTGACAAATGTCTCACTTAGCAGTGGAAATTTTGAGCTCAATTGTGATCATAAGTTGAAGACTACCTGTAATATCTTATCCAACTTTCAATCTTTGCAGCTTTAATAATAAAGATAGAAAAGAGATAGCCGTCTAGTCTAAGAGTTTCAATTTTCAACATGGATTCTAATCAACGTGAACTACTATTCCAAATTCTCCTGCCCTTCAATTCTGTTCTGGGCAGGGGGGGGGGGGGAGACAGAGGAGAGAAATATGTAAGATGAAGTAACCAACAATGCAACAGACAATTTCAATTGGACGTTCACCCAGGATATATCTTCATTGTATGGGCATTTCAGAATGAATAATATCTGACTGAAGACAAAGGATACTCAAGATACAACAGAGGAGAAATTCTCAACAAGCCCCCTCCCCTGGCAGGCTTCACACATCTCTAATTAAAAAGGACATATAGAAATTTAGTCTTCAAATATTCTGCTTTCCTTTTAGGTAAAGTTTTTCTTTGAAAAAAACTGCTTCCTCCATTTTCATATTTTTCTTATCAGTCTTGGGTTGTTGTTGTTTGTAATTATTGAGATCAAATATAGTAAGGAAGATTTATAGAAAAGAGGTGCCAGTTTGATATTTCCTATACAAAAGAAAACTCCATGGGTATCATGAATACCTGTTGGTCCTACCTGGTGGGAAGTTAACAAAAATGTACCTTGAAAAACAAACATATCTGACTAGACTCTCAGTGACTTATGACTGTATTACTGATTCAGTATGTCTTTCTTCTAAATAAAGTGATATTGGATTGTGCTATATATGTCATTCTGTAGCCTGTAAGCATTCCACTAAAAATTAAATTCATAAAACTTTAAAAGACATAAAAACCTATTAATGCAATCATAAAAAGTAAATAAAACCAGCACACAAATAAAGCAGTAAAGCAAATATAAACCAATACATTTTATGACCAAAATGAATAAAACAGATGAGATTAAACATGCAACTTTATCCATATATAAACTGAACCAAGGTAATGGATCATCAGTGCATCGACTGAACCTGGTTCTTAATGTACATCCTGAAGTAAGTGATGTTGAACCTTTTGTATTTTAAGTCACTTCATTCATCTTCAAAAGAACCTCAAGCCCACCATGACTGACAGAATTTTTTTTAAAAAATAATATTTATATTTTATAACTTTCTTATGATATTCATAACTGACTGCAAATTTTAAAGGCTTACTTTAGTAGCTTATACTGTGTCTCACATAGATTACTTCTATGTCTTCCTGTAGTAACCTTACCACTAATTGTGAATCACTGCCTTAGGTTATATTTAGGTACATATTTAAAGTTTATATTGGCTTAATTATGAGTCAATTACTGAAGACAAAAACCTATATTTAAAGTGCTTGGGTCAAAATTGTTCATTTATTTATTAAATAAATTTATATAGCTGCCCATTGACCCAGGGAACTTTATGTAGTGAAGAAAATTTTTTTAAAAATCATCAGCCAGAAATTAGAAATCTACTAAAAAGAAAAAGGGTTGAGATCCTGAAAATGTCAGTATTGCACATCAAATATAGCTACATCTATTTATGAGCCACATTAATATCATGGCTCCAGCACCTGGAAAAAGCCAGATTCTCACAGCCTTCCAGAAGGCAACTAACAAGGTCATCCACTTAAACTGGTCCACAAGGATATTATGATTAATAGAAGTCAAGCACAGTTGGTGAATGTTCCAGGCCACAAACAGAAATCATGACAATCAAAGTCAAGCTTAGTAAAAAAGAAACTGAGAAGCAAAAATGTCTAGTGGACATAGATTCCCAACCTCTCGATACAGTGCAAAGGTAGGAAAATCTGAGCAGTCAACCATAATGTTGCTGGGGTCAAGCAGCAAGTGGAACGGAGATACATTTCACAGCCCCTTCCTCAATGTCAATGGAGATTCTCAATTATTCAGATCATGGTTGTCCCAAAGGTGCTTTTTTCAAGAGGCAACTGGACTTTGTTATTCTTTGAAGACATTTTGCTTCTCATCCAAGAAGCTTCTTCAGCTCTTCAGAGAATGAATGAGAAGCAAAACGTCTTCAAATAATAACAAGAATGTCCAGGTGTCTCTTGAAAAAAGCATCTTTGGGACAGCCCCTCCCTCAGTGTTAGTGTGAAAATCATTCATTGATGAACAATATCGATAGTTTCTGTTATAGGAGCACTAAGCCAAATAAAACATCTGGTTCTTAATTGTGGAAATCCATCAAAAGAGGTACTTCAATGGTTAACCAATACATTGACATATTGGAGACAGTGTGGAGTAGTTTCCAAAGAAGTGGGACAAATCTGGAGAAAAGTTCAGTTTTTAAAAAAATGTGAGAGAAAGATACTCCGTATACATTTCAACATATTCCACTTCTTTCAAAGGATTCCCAGTTCCCCAACAATCAATTCTGGTATCAGAAGCTTCCAAATGGGAGCTCATAGCAGTATCTGTTAAAAGTAATTGTGCAGGTACCATATTTAATTGCTACCTCTTCAAAAGAAGGAAAAATTAGAAGCGGAAGCGGAAGATACAGATCCATTTACTGTGTTTGAACTACAAGGGCAGTAGGAAGACAAAGGGGCTAGTTTCAGAATAAAAAAGAGACATTGGATTCTAAATTTTTGTCAATTGCCTTCATACATACTTTTAGCACAATTATGTCATGTGCTATCAAAGCATTGGGTATTTACCCACTTTCCTTCAATCTCCTGGCTATTAATGAAAAATGCAAGGAAATCTATAGCACAACAATTACACACCATATAATATTATGGAAGTCAAGATCATATCCCAAGAAAATAAGAAATTGATAGCACTATTCAGTAATTTTAACAATTAATGTTTTGATTTCCTCCCGTTTTTTAAATGCATATTACTTTTCTTGCTTCCTATGTATTATTGCAATTTATACTCCAGCTTTCCATACACTATGCACTCTAGACCGGCATCACCAACCTTTTGGACCTCAGGGACAACCAAACTCATAATTTAGATCCCAGGGGCTACTAACTGGTTCTGTGGGTGTGGCCTAATTTGTGGGTGTGGCTTGGTGGTCATGTGACTGGCTGGGCATGACTTGTATGTAAATATTATAAATATTTATATAAATATTAATTTTTTTATTAAAAAAGAGCAACTTTTACCCAAAATCAGGCAAAGCAGGTAGGCAGATTGAGTTGCTCACAGAATCACAGATTCATTCAGAGATCTATCTATCTGCCATCGGCTAGCTGAGCCTGTCACATAAAATTTGCTTGCTAGCTGAGTCTGTCACATAAAATTTGCTTGCAAGCAAACTTACAAAATCAACTCACAACACACCATGTGTATAAATATTGAATTTCTTTGTAAAAAAAGAACAACTTTTACCCAAAAATCAAACAGATTGAGTTGCTCACAGAATCATTCAGTGATCTATCTATCTGCCATTGGCTAGCTTAGTCTCTCAAATTTGCTTGACATGAATCTGCACTGAATTTGCTTGCAAGCAAACCTTCAGTCCTAAGGGAGGTTCGGCTGTACTTAAAAGCAGAGCTGAAGATCTAAAGACTAGCTAGAAAGCAAGAAATCCAACTATTTCCTCCTTCCTAGCTAATCTAAATCTCCCGGCACAGCAGAACAGATGATGGTTGGAAAAAGGAAAAACAGAAATTTAGCAAGTTTACTGGGTAAGGAGTGGGCAGGGAGGATTCCCATGGGCCATGTGGGCAGTGTAGCCTTGTGTTTCTGCACAGCCTGGATTAATTGCTTTGAGTTTGGGGGGGGGTGCTCTGGGGGTGAGATTTCTCTGCGGCCCAACAAAATTTTCTCACGGCCCACCAGTGGGCTACAGCCCACCAGTTGGTGATCGCTGCTCTAGACAGTTAATTATCTTAAACAATAGTAAAAGCATCTAAAATTACTATTACCAGACAGTATTACTATTACAAGAAAAGGCCTGAGTCCTTTCTGGAAGAAGAAAGTGAGTTAAAATTCAATATCCAGGAAGCTAATTGCATAGGAAATATCATATGAAACAATTATATTACATCTAGTTGAACTCATGTACATTTATGAGACTTTTCAGAATGAGGCTGTCAGCTCTTAGTGCTATTCCAAAAAAGCAAATCAAGGATAATTAAAAAAAAACATCCTAACAACAATAATACATCAGTTTCATGTAGTGATTAAGGTATTGGAAACTAGGAGACTGGGAGTTCTAGTTCCATCTTAGGCATGCTAGATGGCTTTGGGTCAGTCACTGTCTTTCAAAATCAACCCACCTCAAAGGGTTGGTGGGGAAATAGGAGGAGGAAGGAGTGTTAGTATGTTTATAATCTTGAGTTGTATATAAAAAGGATAAAAATATATAAAAAACAATAATACTAACAGAATGAACAATACCACTGGATAAAGCAAAAAGACAAATGTATATAAGAATGTAATCACCTGCTGGTTTAAAAATACTTTTTTGGTACTTTCAGACAAATGCAATGGTTGACTGCATTATTGATTTCAGTGCTTCTAATTTTCTCCCCATCTTGAATAGTGATGATTCTATATATATATTTTCACTTAAAAAAATGAAAAGTGCGAACTTAATTGACAGTCACAAATAGTGCTGATGTCCAAATATTTTTTCTAGCGGTATTATTTTCAATGTTTTCTATAAAATAAATAATAGTGTACAATTTGTTGACATATTTTATTGTCCTTATTATTTGCAGTAACAATATTATGCTTGGTTTCCAAATATATACTATAATCTGCCCAAAATTATAAATATAAAAAATAAAAGTATAATTAAATGCTTTATAAATTATTGTAACAATGTTAAAAGTTTCAAATGTTTTTATTTCCATAAAGGAGAAAGAATAATAAAGGAAAAAGGAAAAAAGAATGCCTTTGTTTCAGTCAGGATTTCTACAGAAATATTCCCTATATTCCAAAACTTTGTCATAAATTGAATAAAATTCCAGAGCAGTTTTGGAGAAATGCTAAGAATAGGAAAGCAGAAAATAAGAAGAAATTTCCTTGTTTTAAGAGCTCCTGTGCAGTGAATAGGCTGCCTGATAAGTAAGTGATGGATGCTTCATCTCTGAGAGTTTTCAAAAAAAGTTGAACAGCCATTTGTCTGGTGTGAGGATTCCTGCACTGAGCAGGGGGTTTGACTAAATGACCTTTACGGTTCCTTTCAACTCAGTGATTCTATAAATAGTAGCAGAAGTCTATTGATTTTACTGCAATAGCAGCAGTCTACTCACACAACACGGGATACCGCCCAATGAAGCTCCACGACAAACTTCTTTTAAACTTTCACAAAAACAATTGAAAGACAATCACATGACTTATTTGTTTCTACTCCTTGTCAGGAGATCAAGTCCTGATATGGTTTAAATTTAAATCATTCTTAACAACCTCAAGTAAGATCAAGTAAACAATTAAATTAGAGGTGACTTAAATAAATATAATTCTGCAATTAGAAAAGGTCAAAAAAAAACCCTCACAAATGAAATAATCTTTAAAATAAATGACATAATTAAAAAAGTTGCATGAAAAAAGATCCTAGATGGATGTTTCATGGTTAAATGAGAAAAAGCTGATCAGATGAAAACAAAAGTGAATAATCATCAGAGGAAAAACTAAGTTGTAGCTGTGGGTGTATCAACTCCTACTAATGAAACATGTTCTCATTCCCTTCTTGCTTTCTACTTCCTGCAAACTACTAAATCAATACATACATATTTTTGCATCATTTTATTACAAAATAGGTCTTTTCCTGACAGAAACATAATGGAACAACTTAAAAGTCACACTCAGTGCTTTGCCAATTAATAAAGCTTGTAACTGCTTTCTTTCCACCTATTAATTAATTAGGCAAAAACAGAAAAAAAAATTTCTCCAAAATAATCTAAAAGAGAAAGACACTATTTATGTTTTATAATAGCCCAACAAAGTCCATGGCGAGTCAAAATTGGTCCATGGGATTAAGGAGGGCTGAGCCTAGTTAGTACATAAATGGGAGACTAACTGAGAATCTGAGGCTGTAAATTAGACAGGGAAACCAAGAATAGTGGATCTCGGCATAAAGTACAGCAGACCATAATTTAGTTTTAAAAAGAAATAAGCTTATACTTTTAGAATCATAATCAAAGAGAGATGGACATTCCAACTAAAACCCATGTCACACTGCACCAACGGATGGAAAGAGGATGTAAAACGGAGAGAAACACTTGCCATCTGTTGCTTAACGTGATGCTTCCATTCTGTACTCACTGCCTCCATTTTTCATCCTCTCTATCCGTCCAGCATCCGTCGACTGAGATTCCATCCGCTCAAAAAGTTTTGAGCTGCTCAAAACTTTTTGAGCGGAAAATATATCCAACGTGTCCGTTCTGCATCCACAACGCATACGGGGAACATC
Organism: Laticauda colubrina; assembly: GCA_015471245.1. Taxonomy (NCBI): domain Eukaryota; kingdom Metazoa; phylum Chordata; class Lepidosauria; order Squamata; family Elapidae; genus Laticauda; species Laticauda colubrina. The sequence goes on along the minus strand of BLBF01000011.1, from coordinate 5,483,826 downwards.
CATTCTACATCCGTCGTCATCCGTTACGCATCCGCTATATCCGCTAGGCATCCGCTGCGCATTTGCGCAACTCGCATCCGCTCCAGCGGAAAACGGACACAGGGAGGAAGCAAAATGGACGCGGAACGGACACAAAGCGTTAGTAGCACGGACGGAGAAAGGATCAAAGCGGATGCAGCTCACATATAAAGCATTAAAATGGAAAAACCGTTCGCAGAGGGGACGTATCTTGGATATTTAGGATGTCTGCAGGATGCAAAAGGACACCGAGAGGAAAACCTATATTTCCTATAAAAAGGGGGAGAAACTCACTTGGATCTCACTTTCAGTCCAGCAGCCCTGCGGTGCAGACCTCTTCAGCCTTCATCTGGCTCTTGCTCTTCCACAGCATCCAGTCATCTCCACCATGGATCATCACACACTCCTTTTGGTAGCCACTATCGTTCTACAATAGTGCGAAGCCATCCACGGGCTCTTTCACCTGTTCTATGCGAAGAAAAGGAGGTAGCCAAGAAGTGTCTGGGTCTGAAGATGGATCGCCAGAAGAGCAGAGTACGGACTGTACAACAAGCTGATGGTGGAGCTGAGGAACGAAGATACTCGTGCATTCCAGAACTTCATGAGGATGCCTCCAGCCATGTTTGATGAAGTTGTGGAGCGGCTGAGACCCAGGTTGACCAAGCAGAGCACCAACCTCTGGCCCAGCCTGGACACTGGGCTCAAGGTGGCACTGACTCTGCGCCACCTGGCCTCAGGGACCACCTACAGGAGCATGCAGTATGGCTGGAGGGTGCCACACAATACCATCAGCATTGTGGTCAGAGAAGTGGTGAAGACCATCATCGAAGAATACAAGGAGGAGCTCCTCCAGTGCCCCTCCACTGAAGAAGGCTGGAAGAAAGTTGCAGAGCAGTGGTATCAGAAGTGGAACTTCCCCCACACCGTTGGAGCCATAGATGGCAAGCACGTGGCCTGCAAAGCTCCAGCCAAGTCAGGGTCCATCTATTTCAACTACAAGGGCTTCTTCAGCATCATCCTCTTCGCCATGGTCGATGCTGACTACAAGCTCATGTACATCGATGCTTCAGGCAACGGCTCATCTTCAGATGCCCAGATATACAACGCCAGTCACCTCAAGGAGGGGCTGGAACGCAACCTCATCATGGGCTTCCCAGATCCAGACCCCCTGCCCAACGACACACAAGATGTGCCCTACTTCATCAAGGGTGATGACGCCTTCTCCCTCAGAACCTACCTCATGAAGCCCTACACCTCCAGATGCCTCACCCATGAAGAGAGGATCTTCAACTACAGGCTGTCCAGGGCAATGCGGGTGGTGGAGAACACCTTTGGCATCCTGGCCAACAGGTTCCAGGTACTTCTCACCACCATGCAGCATCGCCCACAGACCGTGAGGAGGATCGTGGAAGCTTGCTGCATCCTGCACAATCTCATGCACACCCGCTACCCAGTGTTGCAGAACAGGCTCGTGGACCTCCAACAAGGCAATAGGGACATGGAGCCTGGGGAATGGAGGCAAGGGCAAAACCTGATAGACACTGTGGATGTGCAAGGCCCCAACAGAGCTTCCCGTGAAGGGAAGAAGCAGCGCAACCTCCTGAGACACTGGTGCAACTCCCCAGCTGGAGCAGTGCAGTGGCAAGACAGGATGATAGATGCTTAATGGATGCTTCCTTCAGCCTGTCTCATCACACTGATGAGATTGGGCCATGTATGTTGAGTCGGCCTACAATGAAAAGGGCATTTAATAAAGAGTTGTGTTTATGTTGACAGGTGTGGATCAATGATTACATTGTTATTGATAATAAAGGGCCATAGGTGTGGCACCTGGGAGGGTCCCACTATGCTTGCACTGGAGGCTTATCTATCCCACTGCAATCCATCCCACAGGTATCCTAACCCATCTGACAGCTATTACCCATCCCAAAGGTATTCCTGCCCATCCCACAGCTATTACCCATCCCAAAGGTATCCCTGCCCATCCCACTGCTATTACCCATCCCATAGGGATCCCTGCCCATCCCACTGCTATTCCCCATCCCAAAGGTATCCCTGCCCATCCCTGTTAAGCCTGGGTTCCCCAACCAGGGTTAGGTAGACAAGCTAAACAGAATGTGCAGCGTTAGTCAGATAGGCACACAGATAAATGAGTGAGCTAAGCTTGTATGTTTATTAACATACAGTAAAAATAACAGATACGCTTGTGTTATCAAGAATATGTTTTATTCCAGTATAAGTTTATAGCATAGTCAAAAACAGTCCTATATTCATTTACCATGTAGTCAGTCCATTCAGGGATATTCAGTTAGCAAAGTCCATGTAGAATATCCTATTGTATAAATAAATGAAGCAAGTGTGTGAAACAAAGATAATCTTTATTAATAACAAGCTGTAAAAGCAAAATGACCCAAGTCAAGCGTCCAAGGCAAAGATAAAGTCAACAGGTAGCCACCCAGTCTCTGGCACTCTTCTTAGTCACTCTGAGGCATGCCCAGTCTCAGGGGTGAAGGGTCCAGGTGCTGTGGAGGTGGCTGCTGCTGGAGTGCTGGTCTGAGGCATCATTGGGGTGCCTGGCCCCGAGAGGACAACAGGGGACGGTGTGTGGAGGAAGCTCTCAGAGAGCTGGCTCAGTCCTGTGATGTTGAGAGTCCCTTCCTCCAGGACATGGGTGTCAGCCCCAATACTGATGACAGATGTTCTGAGGCCGGGCTTGGCTGTGGGGTGGAGGAAGGAGTAGTGTAGTGGGGATGTCTGGTCTGCAGCTGAGCGAGGTGAGGCATGGGTGGCATCTGTGGCATGGGTGGCATCGGTGGCATCAGTGGCATCAGTGGCATAGGTGGCACCGGTGGCGTACGATGTACCTGTGCCTGGACTGGGAAAGGCTGCCTGTGCTGCTGGACCTCCTGGTAGCCATAGCCTTGGTAGGTGAGGGGCTGTGGAAAGCCTTGGAAGGGCAGTGACATCACCTGGGGTGGAGGAGCAGGCCTGGACTGGGTGGGAGCAGGTTCAGCTGGGTCTGGAGGGTTGTGAAGAAGACCGGTGATTCTGTCCTTTACCACCTGGTACTGTGATTCCGACATGTTCATGAGGGTCTGGTTGATGTAAGTGCGGAAGGGCTTGCGGTTGGAGGATGGGACATCAGTGTGTACCAGCTGAGAGAGGAGATCTACGCTGCTTCTGATGGTGTCCCTGATCTCCAGCAGGACAGTGTGACTCTGCCCCTCCGGTCTGCCTCTCTGCCTTTCTGTGGAGGTGGAGCTGGGGGTGGATGTGGGTTGGCCTGTGGTGGAAGTGCCCTCTCCTTGCTCCCACTGTGTCAGGGGGTCCTCCACACGCTCCACCACGGGTTGTGCAGCTGTCGGGCGGGTTCTCCATCGTTGGACGCTCCAGATACCTGCCTGGACACAGAAGCTGACTCTTGGCCAGAAGAGGACTGGTTCTCAGCGGGCTGCCTGAGAGAGTGGGTTGTCAGAGGGGCTGCTCCTTGGTGGCGGATCTCACCCTCCAAGAAGCTGCACTTCACCATCACGTAGGTCTCTCGGTCCGTCAGCTTGACTGCGCCTGGACAGATTTCTTGAGGTGCAGCTTCCCGTACCAGGTGTGCATGTGCTTCCACCAGCTGAGGAGCACCTCCAAAGTGTAGCCCAGGCTCTCCGCCTTCTCTCTCCAAGCAGCCTGCTTCCTTTTGGTGTCTCGATAGAGCCTGTGTCCCTTCCACCATAGATACTCGTTCTCTCTCAGCCATTCCAGCACCTCATTCTCATTTCCTCTTCAATGGAGTATTGCCTCCTCTCCCGTTCACGCGTATGCCTCTTCCTCCCTCTGGCAGGGTCATCTGGGCCCTCATCAGAGGGGCTTCGAGGTTGTAGGGGCTGCTCCTCCACACCACCACCACCAGCAGCAGCAACAACAACAGTAGCAGCAAAAGCAGGACCAGCAGGACCACCAGCAGCACCAGCAGAGGAAGCACCAGCAGCGCCAGTAGGACCAGCAGGACCAGGATCAGCAGCAGCAGAGTAAGCACCAGAAGCATCAGCAGGACCAGGAGCACCAGCAGGACCAGGAGCACCAGCAGGACCAGGAGCACCAGCAGGACCAGCAGGACCAGGAGCAGCGCCAGCAGAGTAAGCACCAGCAGAAGCCCCAGAACCAGAAGCAGCACCACCAGAGTAAACACCAGCAGAAGCCCCAGCACCAGGAGCAGCACCAGCAGAAGCTCCAGCACCAGAAGAGTCAGCCCCAGCAGCAGAAGCCCCAGCAGAAGCAGAGTCAGGGCCAGGGGTTGGGATGGTGGCCCTGTCCCTCTTGCCAGGGCTGGCAGCAGATGGCAGAGGTTTTCTCTTCTTCCCCATGGTTGTTGGGTTGTTGGCTTGCTGGCTGGCTGGCTGGAGCTGTGTCTGGCAGCAGGTCTTTCCTCTGAATGGTGACCTGCTTGTGAGCTGCTTCCCTTTATATTCACGGGTCTGACGCAATGCATCCTCCCCGCATGCTCAGTGAACGCTGTGCATCCGCTAGGCTTCCGCTAGGCTTCCGCTAGGCTTCCGCTAGGCTTCCGCTCTGCTTCCGCTCTGCATCCGCTCTTTCCGCTGCGCGTCCACTTCGCTGTGCTCCCCCGGAAACCCCGCAAATGTGCCATCCGCTTCCATCCGCTTCCATCCGCTAGGCTTCCGTGGAGCATCCACTTAACATCCCCTCTACATCCTCCCCCCGTCCGTTCCTTTCCGTTGTTGTCCGCTCTGGTTATGCAAATTCAGGGCACTTTTGAGAGCGGATAACAATGGATGGAACATTTTCTCGTCCGCTGTGTCCTTTTTACAAACGTTTTGCATCCGTCGGCCAATGTGACAGGCCCTTAACAGAATTTACAGAACTCAGATCCTGATGAAAGTGCACAATCCTTGTAGAAAATAAATACTTCAGTGAAAGTTCTCAATATAAGCAATCTTTATTGATATTTTTAATAAAAACATGAAGGCAGACAACCAGAATTCGAGCTTATGATCCAATGTCATCAAAGGTATATTCAGACCTAAGAATAAATCATGTTTATTTGAATGAGCCTACTCTTCTGCTGCAGTTGTGAGATGATCTGTCATGTCATCCTCTATTTTCAAATAAGTCACAACTGCCCAAATCAGTAAAATTTAAAACAGTAGAAACAAAAATGTGTTTTGTTTCAATAAAACATTGGGAAGAATAATCAAAATTCAGGATTTTCATTTCAACATTCTGTTCTATGATTGTGGATTTTAATGTTTTTAATGCTTTAATGTTTTTATGCTTTAAGCCAAGGGTGTCAAACTCAAGGCTCACGGGCTGTCCTGGTCTACCCAAGGCGAAGAGGAAACTTGCCAGCAGTTTTGGGGAGTAGCATCAAGCTGGCCACAGTCACCCAATTGGCCACACCCACTCAGTCAGCCACAGCCAGCCAGCCAGCCCAGGTCAACCACAGCTCTGATGCAGCCATCAATGAAATTAAGTTTGATACCTCTGCTTTAAGCCGTCCAGAGTTGTTGGATACAAGATAAGATTTGTATCCAAGATTTGTATCCAAGATACAAGATTTCATAACTAAATAAATGTTTGAAATTTTTTTAAAAAATGTTCTCATGGTTTCAATGAAGAAGCAAAAAGCTGAAGACTGAAGCTTTCTTGGTCTAGTTTGGAGTTAATCATTATATTCAGTGAAGCTTCAATGTTTCAAAGTTTCATATAAAACATCCTGATATAAATGCAAGACCAATTAAGAGGTAGTTAAGCTTGGACATTAACTACACAAAATGCAAGTTGACTTTGCAACCTGTTTTTAATAAGAAAAGGATTGTTAGCTAAAACTGATCTGGGAATTTGTTAATGGAAAAAAGACATTACAATAATTAATAGGTAACCAACTACATCAAGAGAGCTACAATATGAGAATTAGTTCTGAACTTAAATTAGGCTCATGCCAGATGTTTTCCATCATCTAATGCAAAATCCACCACCTATAAATGGAGGCACCCAAGATCTTTTGTTTTTGGTTGCCTCACAGACTAAATGATGGAAGGCTAAAACATGTTCTGATCTTTCTCCACCAGGCTTGGGCAATTTACCTGACAGTTGACTAATTTACACTCAGCCATTTTTTCCTCTAAAATCTTACAAACTTAAACAAGGAAAATAATTTCAAAGTAGCTACAATATATGCGAATAATGTATTTGGGAGGCTTCACATAGACTTTGTTTAATTGCAGAAGCCCTGTGTTTGATGAAAAGATATATCTGAAAGTTGAAGAGTAGTAAATGTAAAAATCTTATCTGCAGAATAATATTGCCATTCCTTATGAACACAACTTTCTCAATCCCGTTTATAGTCAATTAAGATGGAGTTAATTTGCATACTTTGAAACACTTTTTCTTCAGCTCTCTCTCTATCCCTACCTAGGTCAAATTCCATTTTTTGAGTTAAAATATCAATTCACTCATCCATTATTATCTCTCCCTTTCTTTTCCCAACTACCCCACAATGTTACATAGTCTATGATAAAGGAATATATAATTTATGTGTTCCGTCCAGAAATAAGTTGCGCGAGAACAGGTTCCAACAACAAACTCTTTATTTAATTCAGTAAAGCAATGGTAATGGAACAACAGCCCAAGCCGCGGCAGCCCTTTATATAGAGGCTTGCTCATGGCTTGTGGCCAATGACACCACTTTAAGTGTTCCCGCCGACCGGCAGGCCAATCGGATTGGTTCTCTAATGGCCAATCTGAGAATGGCCTTTTCGGCCAATCAGAATCGTGAACTTGGAGCCTACCAAGTTCCATACATAACACCTCTCCCCCCTTGGTTCAGTCCAACATGTGTCACATGGTCACACAGGTAGGTGGGGCTTTTTCAAGTCCTGGTTGACCTGCGCAGCTCAGTCTTGGCGTGGTCTTCAAGCGGTTCGGACGGGATTTCTGTCTCTCTGTTCCTTCTCCATGGAACCTCCTGGAAGGGTGAGTCAGCCTTGCCGCTCCCACCTGAGTCTCTCGAGCTGGTTGAGATGGTTCCGCCGCTCCCTCCTGGTTTGTCTGGGTTGGTCAAGCTGGCCTGGCTGTCTTCTTCCCAGAAGGCCTTGCTTCGTTCTCCTGCTTCCGGACTTCTCATTTGGGGTTCATCTAACCGTGAGTGCTCTTTTTGATTTGTTTGATAGTCTTTGTGTAGTGTTTGTTGTCTTGTTATGGGAGGTTCGTCTCTCCCTTTTTTATTATTTTGTATTTCTCCCCCTTTCCTTGGTTGTTTTTTGGTCGGTATTTATTTTTGGCGCTGGTGTGTTTTTACGTTCGAGGGTGCGAGAACGAAGCTGGTCGATGTGCCGCTTCCATTCTCTTCCGTCATCTAGGAGTAGTCAGGAAAACCGGGGGCCTGTGATCTGGGTGATCGTGGCTGGAAGCCATAACGGGTCCCCGGTGAGGTTTTTTGCATAGACCAGGTCACCTATTTCAAATGCATGGTATTTGCTGGAGGAGTCGAGGGGTTAATCCCAGGTGTAAGTGGGGTGCAGTCTGTTGAGGTAGGAACGCAATTTCCTACCCATTAGGAGTTCTGCTGGGCTTTTGTTGGTTGTGCTGCTAGGGGTTAGTAACCTGTAGGGTTAGTAATCGGTTTAGTTTTTCTTGCACGTCCCCCGTGTCCATTCTATCCAGGCCCTCCTTAGTGTACCGAACCATGCGTTCAGCCCTGCCATTTGCAGCAGGCGGCGTTAAAGCATGTTGGATGCCTTGGGCAGCTAAATACTGCTCGAATGCTAACATGGTAAACTGGGGCCCATTGTCTAACACCAGTATATCAGGCAGTTCATGCGTGGCAAAAAGTTTGTCTAGCTGTTTCATTACTGCCTCGGTGGTTGTGGAAGCCATGAGGATGACTTCTAACCAGTTCGAGTAGGCATCCACAACTATTAAAAAAGTGTTGCCTTTTGTCGGCCCAGCAAAGTCAATATGTAGTCTAGACCATGGATCCCGGGGAATTTCCCATTCCCTAACTGGTGCCTGTGGGGGGGTAGGCCTAGATTTTTGACAGTCATGGCATGTTGCCACCCAACGTTCAATGTCCTTGTCCAGCCCTGGCCACCAGATGTAACTCCTGGCCAGGGCTTTCATTTTGACTATGCTCGGGTGCCCCTCGTGCAACATGCACAAAACATCTTCCTGGACTCTGTTTGGTATCACCACCCTGTCACCCCACAAAATACAGCCCTTCTCGATAGACAGTTCAGTCTGTCGGGTGCGAAATGGCTTAAAAGTCTCAGTTTTGTTCTCTTCCGGCCAGCCCTTACCTACCCAATTCAGGAAGTGAGCTGTCAAAGGGTCTTTTGCGGTGACTCTCGTGACGTCCACTGCAGTTAGTGGCAGGTTTGGGCAGGTCTCGAGTTGAAGTGTGGAGACGGTGGGAGCTGGGTCCTCTTCTGTGATGGGCAGCGGGGAATGGCTCAGGGCGTCGGCATGGGTGAGGGTCTTTTCTGGGCGGTGAATCAGCATGTAGGTGTAGGCAACAAGGAATTCAGACCACCTCATCATTCTAGGTGACTGAATGTTTGGGGTTGGCTTGTTTCCTGCTAGGATTCCTGACAGGGGTTTGTGATCAGTGATGATTGAAAAAGTTCTGCTGTAAAGGTACTCATGGAATCTTTTGACTCTGGCGATGATAGCGAGGGCTTCTTGGTCGAGTTGGCTGTAATTGCGTTCTGACTTGGAAAGCGTTTTTGAATAGAAAGCGACCAGTGCCTCTCTGCCGTCTGGTAGCTTGTGGCTCAGGATGGTGCCGATTCCAAAAGGCGATGCATCACAGGTGACCGTCAAAGGCAGGGTATTACTATACTGCATTAAAACAGTGTTAGACGTTAATAGGTCTTTGATACCCTGAAATGCTGCTTGTTCCCGGTGGCCCCATTTCCAGGTAGTTTTTTTATCTAACAACTGATGTAAAGGTTCTGCTATGGTTGCCTTATGGGGCAGGAACATATTGTAGAAATTTAGGAGACCTAGGAATGCTTGAAGGTCAGTTTTGTTCCTAGGTCTAGGTGCGTCTTTGATTGCCTTCATCTTTTTTTCGGTGGGATGTATTCCTTGTTCATCTATTAGGTAGCCCAGAAACTTGACCTGGTTGGTGGCTAGATTACATTTCTCTCGCTTTACCTTAAGGCCTGCGTCTCTAAATCTTCTTAAAACTTCCCTTAATCTGCTCTCCAGTTGGTTGGCGTTTTTTGCTGACATCAGAACATCATCAAAATAAGGGACGACACCCTTGATTCCATTTAACAGACACTCCATGAGGCTTTGGAACATGCCTGGGGCAACGCTAATGCCGAACTGGAGATGGTTACACTTGAATGCCCCTCTATGTGTCATAATAGTCTATGCCTCTACGGTAGTAGGGTCAACGGGTAGCTATTGGTATGCCTGTGTGAGATCAAGCTTCGCAAAAAAATTTCCTCCCCCTAGGGAGTGCAATAAGTGTTGCACTACCGGCACTGGGTATGCGCTTTGTTGGAGCGCATGGTTTAGGGTTGCCTTATAGTCTCCTCAGATGCGCACTGACTCATCTGGTTTGACAGGAGTCACGATGGGTGTTTCCCACCTGGCATGGTCGATTGGCTCTAACACCCCTTGTGCTATTAATTTGTTTAATTGTTCATCAATTTTTGGTTTTAAGGCAAACGGGACGTGTCTGGCTTTTAACCGGATGGGGGCTATTTTCGGCTCTAGGCTAAATGAAATTGGGGTCCCCTTGTACTTGCCTTGGGTCCCATCGAAAACATCTTGGAATTCTTGTAGCAGGCTGTTAGGGATAACATTGTTCACCCTAACTGTTTTAGGTGAAATACTA
>BLBF01000011.1:5428567-5473942 GCA_015471245.1 Laticauda colubrina | reverse complement strand
GTTTAGCTTGTCTACCTAACCCTGGTTGGGGAACCCAGGCTTAACACAGGCTCTCCTCCCAGTTGGCTGCAGCAATGCGGTTTATCCCAGTCATCCCGATTCCCAGGTGCGCGAACCATTCAATCCTTAGAAGGCTAGGGCGATCATGGTTGACAATGGTCAGAAGCAAGATTTTGGCATGATTTTTAAATTTGACGAGGAAATGTCCAAGGCCCACTACCGGGATTTGATTTCCCTGGTAGTCTTTTAAAATCAGTCTTTGTTTTTGTAGTTCTTTTTGTTTAATGTCTGGTATCAGGCGCTGGATGGTATTCCAGGATACCATAGATAGAAAAGACTGGGAGTCGACTTCCATCTCACAGGGCTTCCCTTCAATGTTCACCTCTATTCAGACCTTTTTCCCGTTTTCTGCCCTGGCATTTCCGATGATTACCGTCTGGTGCGTTTCCTCTCTGTCACTGGTTCTTTTGCTTTGGTTCCATCTGCTTCCAGCTTGTCTCTCTTCATGTCTGGGGGGGGGGGTGCTGCCGCATCTTTTAGATCTATAGCTCTTTTTGTTTCGGCAGACCCTTTCGATGTGCCCCCGTTTGTTACAAGCCCTACAGATTGCATCTAGGAACCTGCATTCAGCTCGCGGGTGGTTGCCCCCACATCCCGCACACTGAAACTCCCGCCTGTTTCTTCTCTTTTCCCATCATTTCTTGTCTGATTGAAATCTATGGATATCTTCATTTTCGTCATCGGTGTCGTTCTGGGATTCGAGATCTTCGTAGTGGGCGGTCGCTGTGGGCTGTTTCTTGCCTCCCTCTCTCTGGCTTGGTTTGGTGGATCTGGAATCGCATTAATTTGGTGCATAATGGCGGTGGATTTCTTTGCTGCTTTAGCGGCGGTTGCTTCTGCAATAGCCTCGGCCACGGTTATGTTTGGTCTATTCAGCAGCTTACTCTGAAGTGTCGTGTCCTTCAAACCGAGGACCACGTGGTCCCTCATGGCCTCGTCCACGTTCTGGAATTCGCAGGCTCCTCCGATGTGTCTCAGGGCTGCTACAAAATCTCCGATGGTTTCATCTTCTTTCTGGTCTCTCTTGTAGAACTAGTGTCTTTTTATCAAGTTGGAGACCACAGGTGCGTAATGTGCTCTGAGCATTCTGTTCAGCTGGGGCCAAGTCATCTGTTTGACATCTCTTGGTTTAGCCAGCGCCTTCGTCATTTTAAAGACGGCTGGTCCGCAGTGTGTAAGGAAGACAGTCCTCTTCCTTTGGTCAGATATTTCCTGCAGTTTGTTGCTTTCCAAAAACATTAGAAAGCGATTGATATACGACTCCCAATACTCCTCATCAGGATTGAATGGTGCGGGAGGTATGTTGTTACTGACCATCTCTCTCGCTCAGTTCAGATTGCCGCGTGCTTTGGTCTCGCTCTTCTACGATCCCACCTTTGTTGCCAGTGTTCCGTCCAGAAATAAATTGCGCGAGACCAGGTTCCAACAACAAACTCTTTATTTAATTCAGTAAAGCAATGGTAATGGAACAACAGCCCAAGCCGCGGCAGCCCTTTATATAGCGGCTTGCTCGCAGCTTGTGGCCAATGATAGCACTTTAAGTGTTCCCGCCGTTCGGCGGGCCAATCGGATTGGTTCTCTAATGGCCAATCTGAGAACAGGCTTTTCGGCCAATCAGAATAGGGAACTTGGAGCCTACCAAGTTCCATACATAACATTATGTATGTCCAACCATGGTCTATAAAATATGATAAAATTGCTTGTTTGTGGGGGGAATCATGAATTATTATAGGCATCTGCATATCATGAAACAAGGTAAAGAAATAAGCATAGTTTTGCATTTCTGCAAAAACGTTAGGAGAGGATAGAACTCAGTTAAGACAGGACATAAAAACATATTAATCTTAGAGAAATAATGATACAAGTTTCATAGATAGTGAAATATGTGGTATTAGCAAGAGAAAGAACAAGGAAGTGTGAAAAGCCAAACCACAAGGATCATCTATCGGTCACATTTGCCAAGAAACCTAGTCTAGCTTGCAACAAAACCACAAGCTAGGGAGTTTAGCAAGATGGATTTGTGACATTCAGCCATCCTAGCCTAGCAACAGGGGAGGGGGAAAGCTGTGTTTCAAGTAACCAATCAATGACTGACAATTATATTTCTGTGTTTTGCCCCTTCTGAAGAAGTATACAGGCATGTGCTGTTCTACAAGAAATTTGTTCAGAAGTAATTCTCACTAAAATACCCTGAACCTGTTTGCGCAAATAAAACCAATTTAGTTTTGGATTCCAAGGTCTGAGCCTCGTAATTTCCTGCAACATTTATGGTGACTCAGCCAGGACTCAGAGTGATATTTCGCTGAGGATGGCACGGACCGACTGATGCCCAGCCGGGGCTGTCTTGCTGACACTTCAGCTGGCATGATGATTTATCCGGAAGGGGCAGATGGCACCGTAGGGGTATCTGGTGGACAACCGACCGATCCAAAAATCTAAATGGAATCAAAAATAAGTCACGAAATAACACCAGATGGCAAGAAGATGCCTGCAGGCAAGTATAAGTATTGGGGAATTGTAGACCCACTCGTTTGAGAGTGTAAGAGGAGCCTTATCACCTCCCTGTGCCCAGGATCAGTGAATCCTAATGAGGCCCAAGAATTGTGTGGGTGGTTGAGCCATTGCAGTTCCTGTTGGTGACTGTTGGAACGTCCAACATCGCAGGTCAGTGGCAGTGTCTGGAAATGGGTGGTGGGGGAAGTTTCCCCTGGTCACCTTTTCAGTGTATGCTGAGGAATTTTAAGAAGGGAAGCCCGAAAGCAGTTTTAATCTAGACATCATTTCAAAAGTCCACCAGTTTGTTATTGACCCAGATAATGGTCACCCAGATCAATACCAGTATATTGACCAGTGGCAAGTACTAGTAAAACAGAATCCTGAATGGCTTCGCAAATGCTGAAAACTCATGAGGGTCTGCATGGCCCAAATGAATAGAAATCCCAGATCTCAGATCAAGGCGAGTCAGATTAAAATCAAACCTGTCTTGAAAACTGAACCCTATGAAGAAGATAATCCCCCCGCCACACTGATGATGGCAATAAGCGCAGGGAATACAAAAGGAAATGCCAAAAACAGGTCAAGGGGTTATGCCTCAGGAACCTCTTCAGCTCTCCCTGAATCCTTGGTCTGAATGAAGATAGGGGACAACTAGTTTTGTACTTACTAAGTTGTTGGCTCCCCTTTTCTGCTAATGTTATAAATATACAAGGGGTTGATGGCTCTGTAAATTGCCACCCTTTTCTAAAGCCCCTGAGATGTTCCCTGAATAGAAGGTACATTGAATATCAATTCCGATACATGCCCGAGTGTCCCATTTCCTTATTGAGCAGGGACATGTTGTGCAAAATGGGGGCAACCTTGTCATTTGAGGAAGATAAAAGGGCACTAGTCATGAGGCCTTCTCCAAATGAGATGTGGCAAGTAATGAAGGTCCCTGAGGGTTGAGTCCTCGATACTTGGGCAAAAGGTAATCCGCCAGGATATGCAGTGCACCATATAGTCATTCAAGTGAAGCCTCTGGCAGTACCTGTTTGTCTCTGGCAGAGAAGTTACCATCGCCCCATTGCACAAGCAATTCAAGACAAAGAGGAGGGGCAGTCTCACAGGTTGGGAATCTCGACAAGAATGGGGAATTCTTGTAGTTGTTGCAGCTAACTTTCTTGCTGCAGGAGGTAGAACGAACCCTTAGGGGTGACTCTAACATGTAAAGGCATGAAAATACCCTTTAGAGCAGTTATTGAGCCAGTGAAGTGAGGAAAACCTACTCTCCTGGACTAAAAGTTTAAGTAAGAACAAAATGATAAATTTGTGCATTCAAAAATGGCAAAATACATAACTGAGGGACCACAATACAGGTGGGATCATCTGGGGGAAACAAGCAAATGTTGGTTGGGTAAATTAGAACAATACTTAAACAAGAGACCTACCCTTAAAAAAAAAATGAAATACTGTATCTTAAACCCTGGTATTTTGTAAATTGGGAAATACCTGAGCCCCCAGCAGATAGTAAAATGCTTTTGGCTAAAGAAGAAACGTGAAACTCCTTAAGGACTGAAAAATAGGTAAGGTGTTATATTTGGAAACAGGCATAGGAGTGTCTATCTGGAACTGGTAAGATTAGGGCCATGTTCTCCATGGAGCCCATGGGGATACATTAAACAGTAAAAGTTGTCTTTAAAAAGAAAAGTGGAGTTCAAACTTGCTCATGAGAACCCTGGCCAGGTGCAAACGAGGTGTGAAAGAAGGTCTCTATAGATCTTGATCTTTAGAAAAAAGCCAGCGGCTGGGAGATCCAAACTAGAAAGATAAGGGACAGAACACCCAGGGCAGAGACAGGGAGTAAAAATCTAGTGCTTAACGATGGGTGTAACTTCAAGTAAAAGTAAGAAGTTCACAAAAGCAATAAGAAAGAAAGGCCAATTAGTGAAACTCCAAGTTAAATACTTAGGTTATACTATAAGTTAAGGCCACAGAATTATAGGACATGAGAAAAAGGAAGCTGTGTTCTGAATTGGAGAACCAACTGACAGGAGTTTTTTAAGCAGCGGGCTATTGTAGACATTTTGCCCTGCTAACCAAATCACTCTATGAGTCCACAAAGAGGGGAGAAAAGGAACCCTTTGTTTGGACATGTGAACAAAAGTAGGTTTTTGAGATTTTTTAAAAAATTAGGACTTCCCAACCTTGAGAAATCTTTCAATTTGTATGTGGACTCAAAGAATAATATGGCTCTTGGAGTCCTGACTCAAGAAAAAGGGAAGTGGCAAAAACCCATTGCTAAAGAAAGAAAAAGTGGATATTTAAAGGGACAAAACCTCCCCAGGTCTGGAAATGTGTGTGTGAATGTGTCTGTGTGTAATCATTTACAAACCTGGAGGATGAGACCCTCTAACAACAGTAAAAAAAAAAAAATGGAGCTCATTGGCTTGTGAGAAAAAGCTCTCAGAAAAGAATTTTAAGTAATGATTGATTTGCTTGGAGAAAGAATGAAAGAATGAAATGAAATTTTTGTGTGAGAAATTGGATATGCAAGCAGTTTGATTACAGTATAAATGTGTATGTTGAGAAAAAAAAAACATTGCTGTAAATGTCTGTGTGTTGACCCCCATCATATATGAGGAAAAGAGAAAGCTCTCATGGATTTTTGGATTCCAAGGTCTGAGTCTCGTAATTTCCTGCAACACAGTAACCTAAGGAAATCATCCATTCTCACCCAATAATAAGCATAATATAACAATCTTAATTTGTCCAAAATCTATTGCATTCTAACCACAATAGAAAAGACATTCTACTCTCTCTGAACAAAACAGACTAGGATTCAAAAATCTACAGCAACTATCTTTAGCACCCCAAACTCTTCTTTTAGGATTGGAAAACAGTTTCTTCAAGGATGTCAGTGAGGAAAAAAAAACATTTTCAGCAATAAATACTAACTAAACAAAGTATAGTTCTGTGAAACTACAAGTCAATCACATTCATTCTCCAAATCATAATAGAGGAAAAAAACATTTCAGTTTGCAGTCCATAATGTCGATATTACATAATTAAATATGCAAAGAAATGGTAACTTTATGTTTGGTGGCACATAGAAATTATGTATTTAAGATTCATTGAAGTGATAGCAATAGTGCAAAATTTGGAAGATATAAAGGTAATATGTAGAAAATAAGGAGGATTTACATATTCATTTGAGTATTTTTTAAAGCCACTAATAAATCCAGTTGTAATACTCACTCCTCCTATTTTATAAAATGAGAAAACACAGACTAAGTGCTGAAATGGCCTTTGAGAAAAAATAACTCCTCAACACTGAGAATATTTTTGGCAAAAGAAGCCCTCACCTTATTTTCATATTGAATTCCATTAATGATCCCAAGAAGCAAAATATTTTTGCAGCACTGTGTATATTATACTGATCTAATCAGAATTTCAGTGGTTCAGCTCTAAAATCCAAATATGGATTTAACTATTGCAAATAATTTGCCAGCAACAGAGACTTAGCAAAAATGTTAAGTTACATCTCTCCCCTTTTAATAAAGAATTATGATTATATTTCTGGTGGGAGAACAATTTAAATTAGCTGTATTAATGTATGTCTATAAAGATTTAAATAACTTAATAAATATTTCCCTTAAAAAAACAACCAAGCATTCTATCTAATCCAATGAAGAGCCCATAGATATAGACAAAATTATCATTTCCCATTCATCTATGTGTTGGTTATTAATAGATCAATGTTCAATGCATTTAAAACAGTTTTCAATTATTTGGAATGGTATAATTTTCATCATTTCAGGATACACATAACAGGCAATGATAATAGACCACCTGCCTTTCCTAAAACCTTCCAGATAAGTGGTAGTTTAGCACCTTTCATTCCCAGCCAGCATGGCTAATTATTTCTATTCAATATAGCTGAAGGTTATCAGCCTGGGGGAAGGTGCTATGGAAGTCTATCCTTTCCATACTAAAACATTTTTAAACATTTGTCCATATTCGTGCAGGATTTTTAAAAATAAATTCATAATTCACAAAAACCTGCCAGAAGCTAAAGAGCAGGTGGGTGGAGCAGATGAAGATGGGGGTAGATGAAAGAATAATAACCCATAAATGAGAACAAAACAATACACTTTTGAAAAGTTATATTCTTAGTTAACAAAAATAATGGTTTGCTTCAAAAGGCAGCTCTTTTAGTTAGTCAAATACTCAAAATATGTTTTTTATTAAAATACCAAACCAACCAACCAACCAATTGTTTGATGCAGTTTGTGACTTCACATGACCAAATTGCTTAGCAATGGAAATTGTGGCATTCCATGTGGCCATTGTTAACTGAGAGTTGAAGGTCATTAAGCAAGGATCTGGATCATGGGTAAAGTAAGGCATTGCCTGCTCTTCAACTCAAGCCCCACCTGCTCTACCACCGTGGTGCAAAGCTGCAGCATCCCAGGAAGCCCCAGCAGTATAATACATAGGTACAGTACCCTGGGAATCTCCAGCAGTGCAGCACAAAGCTGCAATGCCCTAGGAAGCCTCCAGCAGCATGGCATAAAACAGTAGCCACCGCAGGAAACTTCAGGCCAGTTGTATTTGCAGAATTGTGATTGCTGCAGCACACCATGGCCAGCCACAATGACATCATGATTTCCGATGTTTCCTGCCAGCTTCCAACAAGAAAAGTCAGTGGGAAAGTGGGCAGGGAGTTGGAACTCACTCCTGCTCGCACTGATATATATATATTTGCCCGTTCTGTTTCTTTGTTTAGGGAAGAAATTATTTCTGAAAGGATGATCATGGGTCATCTAGTAATCCATAAACCCAAGATGGGTTAAAATGCTGGAAAAAATACCTTTATATAAACATGTTCCAAGCCAAGTGAATATTATATTTAAAAAAAACCACTACAATTGTCTAAAGCACTGCAACAAAATATTATTAATACAGATTGCTTTGAGAAAAATTCTGACTGGTTTACAGACATTTTCCACTCTTCCAGGTAAAGCAACAAGAACTCGCTAACTAAGACAGAAACTGTCAATGAAAAATGAAATAGGCTGTCATAAACAGCTTCAGTTGGGTAACCTAAATTTTTAAATGCTGCATATTTTTATTACACTATCTTTCAATAATAATAAGTACATCCTTCAACAACAAACATGAAGTGGTTTGGCAGAAAACTTGAAATCTTTTAAAGAGCTAGTAAAATTACCACCAGCAAAAGTCAAAGAGTCCCATCTCCAGTTCTGATTCAGTGAGAATTCTCTTTATTTAAAATGTCTAGAGGAACAAATGTAAACTAATCTGTAAGTATAAATCACAGAAATCAGATATATTTATTCTGTATCACTTAGTCCTACCATCATTATGACCAGAAAACAGAGACCATAATATTTCGGCTATAAATGTCCACCAAGAGTATAAATGGATTTTCCTGGGCTCCAAAGCAAACTTCAGATGGGCCAATGTTGAAAAAAGCTATTTTCCACCCCAGGTTATAGCAATTGATGATGACAGAGGAAAAGATGATAGTAGCAGTAATGATTTTTCTGTCAATTTTTCCTCCCTTCTGTGCCATATTTAATAACCACAACCAGGTCCCTTATTTGTACTGTCATACCTGAACTGAAAAATCCAGACAACCAGTAGACATGGAATAAAAAAAATTTAAAACAAAAATATCTTCTTCTTTTAACTGTCATCTAGTGGTTATCTAGATCCTTAGCCCAGGTATGGTAGCTCTATCTCATATGATTAGGTCTGTGAAAGGCATGGATGAAGCTGCAGGCAAGCCAGGGAGACTTCTGTTCTTGCAGGACCCAACCCAACTATTTCATCTGCCTTCATTGCATTTGTGCCACTATCCGCATCACTTAAATGTTATCTGGAGAAAAACATGTTCTGTAAGATTTTATTTATTTTTTGCTAGCCACACAAAAACATTTTTAATGCAGCACAACTGAGTAAAAAAGAAAAACCTTTCTGCTTTAAAAGCTAAAAATACACATAAGTGAATTTTCAAAACTGATATGAGTTTTATTTCTGACTTCCTCCCAGTAATGAATCAGAGGTAACTCCTTTGGGATTTGAGAACTGCGAAGCTAATTGTTCTTATCTTTCTTTTCATTCTTACACACACAAATTCTCCTTCATTTTGCTTTCCCCTCATTCCCTGATATGTCTAAATAAATATCCCTAAGGCAGATTTAGACTATCAGGCTTAGCTTAGCAGGCAAGACTGGAATCTGTTCGGCAAGCTCACAGGAATCCAAGGATTTCTGTTAAGTAACCTTTATTGAATAAATTAGGAAGCCATAACGAAATCATTCCACTGATTATTTCAACGCTTTTGCTCTTCTTTTTCTTGCCAGGTGTTATATTAGGGGCTGTCTGAACTCCTCTTTTGGGTGATAGAGCCAGTTTCCATCTGTCCTAAATTTTGGCAATGGTTCAAAATATTGTTTTTTGTTCCCTCAGTTGCCTAACAAGAAACCCTCTTGCACCTTGGCCAACTAACATTTCCTCAGGTATGATCTCGTGTGACATTTGTATTTCTTCTATGGACATACTCTAACATATATTTATTTATATGATAACTAGGTCATATTTAGACAAATGTATTTATTTAGAAAAGGTAAGGTGACGGTTTGTTTCCCCCCTCCCAAAAGAAATATCCCTCCAAAGAGATCAATACACAAGATGCATATATTATCATGTTAGACTGAGAGGATGATAACTGATCCAAAGTCATCTAGAAGCTTTATGGAGAAGTATCTGAACCCATACTTTCTCAATCCTGGCATATCTGACCTTTAGGTGGGAAATTACAGTCCATGTACAGTATATGGTCCACCTAGAGCAGGGGTGACAAACTCATGAGCCATGGGCCAGATGCATCACGTGCTGGCCCCGCCCCCACCCATTTAGTGAAGGGGGAAAGTCCCAATACATCATGTGATGCCACCGTGACAAAGTGAGTTTGACACCCCTGACCCAGAGTATGACCATCATACCACTGAAAAGCAAAAAATGTTTAAATCATGCATTTTCATTTGTGTTTGTCTATATAAAATGAGAGTATACTTAATCTCCTCACGGCTTCATTTTGGTCTTTAAATCCCAACACCCAAGCCCTTAGAAAAATCCATACATCTCAGCCCTGTATCTCCACCTACATCAGGCAATAACAATTAAAATAAAATTGCACCCCATCACAAAAAGACAACCTAATCTTGCTCTGAACATCCCACCACATTATTATCATTTGTCTGAATGTTATGCTGCTTCAATTCAGTCTTCTGGATTGAGAAGAAAGGTTACTGAAACTAGATTTAAGGCTCAAATATTACTTTTTGTGAATGCCTCCTGATTATCGCAAAATTATAGGATCTAATCTAAATTATTATTTGTTAGGCTTCACTTATAATTGACAATCAATTCATCCCCTTTCCCCCAATGGTAAGAGTAACCCCAACCTGGAAATCTCTCAAACTGCAATTTTTTCCAACAGTCATTTCATTACAAGATGGGTGGCAAATTTGATAAATAGAAATAGAAACAGGGACCTTGTGAATTGGCTGTGTTATGTGTAGGATGTTCTATTTTCCTGCAGTCTTATTCATTTTTATGTTGAATTGTTTTTATGGTTATTTTAGACTTTTTAAAAATTGTTTGTTTTATGGTTTACCACCCAGAATTTCATTTGTGAGATGGGTGTCTAATTAAATTTGATAAGCAAATAAAATTCTTATAGTTTACAATATTTAATGAACTTAGTTATCAATGGATATAAATGGGGACAAAGAGTCATTAATATTCTCAAGTAGTTGGTTTTTTCTCATCCAGTCATTTTCCCTCTATTTCTTATTTTTCTTCTATATTATGCTTTTGTCTTATGGAAGGATGATTTTAGGGCAAGCATTCATGAAAGCAGCAACTGGTTTTCTGTTACTGCTGAAGGCTAAACTGAGTGTAGAATAAAAAGAAATCTTTTCATTTAAAGCTTTGGGGAGCTGCTACTTACACTCCAAGCACTGTTTCACCACTTAGCATTTCTACAGAACATTGAACAATTCAAACATTAAGTTTGAATTAATGTTTATTGTTGACTCCATATTGTTCTGCAGATAGATAGTATGTTCTACCGAAAGTGTGCCAAAGCAGAGAAAATTCATTTTTATACTATTTGTCCCTGGGACCATGAATGTTGCCATCTGCAAACCAACACTGAACTTGTTTTTATTTTGTGCAAATAAAAATTAAAATTAAAAGAATTCAGATAGCTAGCATGCATGTGTCAGATCCACATAGGGGCAAAAAACTGCTATAAAAATCATACATAACTAGACTGTAAAAAAGCAAGCCCTCTGTATTAGTATTTATTTTAAAGGGGCTGAAGAACAGTGTGTCATGCTACAAGAGGAATCCCAGAATGATCAATTATCAGGAACCAGAAATAATGGGAACTGAAACCACAGAACACTTGATGGTTCTTCATCCCCATCTGTTCAGCTAGATTTATCATCTACTTTGCAATGGCCTATTCTCAGACTGGTAGGGACTTGGAAGATGGATCTGTAATCAGCCAGCTGCAAGCTTCTTGATCATCAGTGATCTACCTCCTTACCAGATCGCAGAAATGCTGTTAAGAAACTAAATAAATTTCTACCCAAATGCATTAGGGCACAAATTAGCTTTCAATGGGAAATAACGGTATTGTTGAAATTTTTATAACTCCATCTTGTCATCTCATTAAACCTGGGTGAAGAAGTGAAAATCATGTTTGGAAATAATTACCTTTGGTATGAGGCAACTTCCAAAAAGCCTGATAACTAACAGCATTTTATGCAATTTTATGACAGTGTCTTATAAATGCTTTATGTCAAGCTTCCTCTATCGCTTCCTTAGCTTCAAACTAGGATAAAGGGATTAGAATAGCATGAATCACAAAATTCTATTCCAATGCCAATACCAATTCAAATAAAATAAAATAAAATTTGAAATTATTAAACAAAAACATGGTTCTGGTGTTATACGACAGTATCAGAATACGACATATTGTCAGGCATAAAATACATCATTAACTAATCTCAGAAACTGTCCTACACAAAATTTAAATAAAAAACAAAAAAGCCTTTTTTCCAGGAACATGAAATTGTCTGGCAATACCATGCTTCTTTATGTCAAAAACAAATTAATAATTTGCTTCAACTCAGAAAAAAAGGGTTCTATCTTAGAACTATCTTAAAAGCTACATAGGAAAACTGTACTTGATTTTACAATTGAGCCCCAAATTTCCACTGCTAAACAAATTGTTAAGTGAGCTTTGTCCCATTTATGACTTTTCTTGCCACAATTGTTAAATGAATTACTGCAGTTGTTAAGTTAGTAACACAATTGTTCAATGAATCTGGCTTCTCCGTTGACTTTTTTGCCAGGTCACAAAAGGTGATCACATAACCCTGGGATATTGCAACCATAATAAATACATGCCAAGTGCCAAGCGTCCAAATTTTGATCACGTGACCATGGGTATGTTGCAACAGTTGTAAGTGTGAAAAATAGTCATAAGTCACTTTTTTCAGTGCTGTTGTAACTTTGAACAGTCACTAAACAAATGGTTGTAAATCAAGGACTACCTGTATATTGTACTGACTGTACAAAATAATAGCTAGAGCAAGGGTCTTCAAAGTTGGCAAGTTTAAAGCCCCTGTCATACTGCACCAACGGATGGAAACCGTTGATTAACGCGATGCTTCCGTTTTGTACTCACTGCATACGTTTTGCTTCCTCTTTATCCGTCCAGCATCCGTCTATTGACGTTTCATCCGCTCAGAGGGTTTTGAGCTGCTCAAAACTTTTGCGCAGAAAATGTATCCAATTCGTCCGTTCTGCATCCGCTAGGCATCCGCTAGGCATCCGTTACGCATCCGCTATATCCGCTAGGCATCCGCTACGCATCCGCGCAACCCGATCCGCTCCAGCAGTAAACGGACGCAGGGAGGAAGCGGAACGGACGTGGAACGGATGCAGAACGGATGCAGAACGGATGAAAGCGGATGCAGCTCGCAAAGAAAGCATTTAAAATGGAAAAAACATCCGCAGAGGGGACCTATCTCGGATATTAAGGATGTCTAGAGGATGCCTAGAGAATGCAAAGGGATACATAGGGGAAAGCCTATACTGCCTATAAAAAGGGGGAGCAACTCATCTGGATCTCCCTTTCAGACCAGCAGCCCAGCTGTGCAGACCTCTGCAGCCTTCATCTGACTCTTCCTCTTCCACAGCATCCAGTCATGTCCACCATGGATCGTAACAAAGTCCTTTTGGCAGCCACCATCGTTCTGCAACACTGCGAAGCCATCTACAGGCTCTGTGAACTCTACTATGGAAAGAAAAAGAGGCGGCCAAGAAGCGTCTGGGTCCGAAGATGGATCGGGAGAAGAGCAGAGTACAGACTGTACAACGAGCTGATGGTGGAGCTCAGGAAAGAAGACACTCGTGCATTCCAGAACTTCATGAGGATGCCTCCAGCCATGTTTGACGAAGTTGTGCAGCGGCTGACACCCAGGTTGACCAAGGCAAACACCAACTTCCGGCCCAGCCTGGAACCTGGGCTCAAGGTGGCACTCACTCTGCACCACCTGGCCTCAGGGACCACCTACAGGAGCATGCAGTACAGCTGGAGGGTGCCACACAACACCATCAGCATTGTGGTCAGAGAAGTGGTGCAAGCCATCATCGAAGAATACCTGGAGGAGCTCCTCCAGTGCCCCACCACTGAAGAAGGATGGAAGAAAGTTGCAGAGCAGTGGTATCAGAGGTGGAACTTCCCCCACACCATTGGAGCCATCGATGGCAAGCACGTGACCTGCAAAGCGCCAGCCAACTCAGGGTCCACTTATTTCAACTACAAGGGCTTCTTCAGCATCATCCTCTTCGCCATAGTCGATGCTGACTACAAGTTCATGTACATCGATGCTTCAGGCAACGGCTCAGCTTCAGATGCCCAGGTATACAACTCCAGTGACCTGAAGGAGGGGCTGGAACGCAACCTCATAGTGAGCTTCCCAGATCCAGACCCACTGCCCAACGACACACAAGATGTGCCCTACTTCATCATGGGGGATGACGCCTTTTCCCTCAGAACCTTCCTCATGAAGCCCTACACCTCCAGACTCCTCATCCATGAAGAGAGGATCTTCAACTACAGGCTGTCCAGGGCAAGGCGGGTGGTGGAGAACACCTTTGGCATCCTGGCCAACAGGTTCCAGGTACTTCTCACCACCATGCAGCATCGCCCAGAGACCGTGAGGAGGATCGTGGAAGCTTGCTGCATCCTGCACAATCTCATGCGCACCCGCTACCCAGTCTTGCAGAACAGGCTCATGGACCTCCAACAAGGCAATAGGGACATGGAGCCTGGAGAATGGAGGCAAGGGAAAAACCTGACAGACACTGAGGATGTGCAAGGCCCCAACAGAGCCTCATGTGAAGGGAAGAAGCAGTGCAACCTCCTGAAACACTGGTGCAACTCCCCAGCTGGAGCGGTGGAGTGGCAAGACAGGATGATAGATGTTTAATGGATGCTTCCTTCAGCCTGTCTCATCACACGGATGAGATTGGGCCATGTATGTTGGGTGGCCCTACAATGAACAGAGCATTTAATAAAGAGTTGTGTTTATGTTGACATGTATGGATCAATGATTACATTGTTATTGATAAAAAAGGGCCATATATGTGTGGCTGCTGGGAGGGTGGACCGTACAGTCCCACTATGCTTGCACTGGAGGTTTATCTATCCCACAGCTATTACCCATTCCAAAGGTATCCCTGCCCACCCCACTGCTATCCTTACCCATCCCACAAACATGCAAAGGCTTAAACCATTTCTAAAAGTTTCCACCAAGACTATATTAAAAAAAAGAAATGAGGCATGTGTGTGAATCAAAGATAGACTTTATTAACAACAAGCTATAAAAGAAAAATGACCCAAGTCAAGTGTCCAAATAAAGTCCACAGGTAGTCAGCCAGCCAGTCTCTGGCACTCCTCTTGGTCGCTCAGTCTCAGAGGTGAAGAGTCCAGATGCTGTGGAGGTGGCTGTTGCTGGAGTGCTTGTCTGAAGCGCCATTGGGGTGCAGCATCAGCAGAGTTAGCACCAGCAGAAGCACCACCGCCAGAAGCAGCAGCATCATCAGCTCCTCCAGAAGCAGAAGCAGCAGAAGCCCCAGCTCCAGAAGAGCGAGCCCGTGCTACAGAAGCCCCAGCAGAAGCAGAGTGAGGGCCAGGGGGCGGGATGGTAGCCCTGTCCCTCTTGCCAGGGCTGGCAGCAGATGGCTGAGGCTTTCTGTTCTTCCCCATGGTTGTGGGGTTGCTGGCTGGCAGGGAGGCTGGCAGGAACCAAGGCTGGCAGGAAGGCTGGCAGGCAGGCACCAAGGCTGGCAGGAAGGCTGGCACCAAGGCTGGCAGGAAGGCTGGCAGGCAGGCAGGAACCAAGGCTGGCAGGCAGGCAGGCACCAAGGCTGGCAGGAAGGCTGGCATGCAGGCAGGAACCAAGGCTGGCAGGCACCAAGGCTGGCAGGAAGGCTGGCAGGCAGGTAGGCAGCAAGGCTGGCAGGGAGGCTGGCAGCAAGGCTGGCAGGGAGGCTGGCAGCAAGGCTGGCAGGAAGGCTTGCAGGCAGGCAGGCAGGCACCAAGGCTGGCAGGAAGTCTGGCAGGCAGGTAGGCACCAAGGCTGGCAGGCAGACTGACTTGCAGAGAGGCTGGAAGGCAGGCTGGCAGTAAGGCTGGCAGGCAGGCAGACAGCAAGGCTGGCAGGGAGGCTGGCAGCAAGGCCTGCAGCAAGGCTTGCAGGCAGGCATGCAGGCAGGGCAGGTAAGGCTGTCAATCCGTCCGGCAGCAGGTCTTTCCTCTGAATGGTGACCTGCTTCCGAGCTGCTTCCCTTTATATCCGTGGGGCTTACGCAATGCATCCTCCCCACATGCGCAATTAACGCTCGGCATCCGTTAGGCTTCCACTGTGCATCCGCTAGGCTTCCGCTCTGCATCTGCTTCATCCGCTGTGCATCCGCTCTGCATCCGCTGTATCCGTTCTGCGTCCGCTTTGCTGCGGCCCCCTGGAAGCCTAGCAGATGTGCCATCCGCTCCCATCTGCTTCCATTCTGCTAGGTTTCCGTCCTGCATCCACTTTCCATCCGCCCGTTCCTTTCCGTGTTGTCCGCTCTGGTTATGCAAATTTTTGCCCCTTTTGAGAACGGATAACAACGGATGGAACATTTTTCTCATCCGTTGTGTCCTTTTTACTAACGTTTTGCATCCATTGGGCAGTGGGACAGGGCCTTAAGACTTGTGAACTTCAACTCCCAGAATTCCTGAACTAACATGACTGGAGGAGAAATTCTGGGAGTTGAAGTCCACAAGTCTTAAAAGCTGTCAAGTTTGAAGACCCTTGATTTAGAGAAACTGTGAAAGGAAGGTAACCAGAATAACATCTATACATTTATTATACTTCCTATGTAACAATAATACCAACCGAAGAGAGTATACTATATGTAAGCTCAGGGTTGAACTGGGGGTCCTTGATGCTCTCTGAGCTTGGCTGTTTTATTGCAGAAGTGTCATTATCAAACTAGGTAGCATCACGTTATCTAGACTGGTAATGAAACATCTACAAAAAACCCAACCAATTTTAGAGAGCACTAAGGAGTTCACAATACTCCCAATATAACAAATAATTTATTTCATCCATGTTATCTAGGAAGAATTGTAGTCCCAATATATTTGAAGAATGAGGTTGCTGGTTTATGCTGATTTGCAGCACACACTGAGTTTTTGTATGAAAGACAAAGAAAAATAAATTCTGCTAATTATCTCATTGTCCTGCTCAATGGAACATCAAATACTTCTTCAAATTTCAGGAGTGTTTTCTCAAAGGATAACAATTATTGCTGTAAAAAAAGGAGCTGTTGTAAATTCAAGCTATTTGTATAGAATACCTTCTATTTGTAGTTATCTTTGATTTAATGTCTTCATTTGCTAAATGGAATAACTTTAAGTCATCCCAAAGTATGTGTAATATGCTCAGGTTATGCTCTTTTGCTAAAATTTTGAAAGTTGCTTCTGTTACCTATCATTTCTCAATGTAGTCATCTTCAAATGAATTAAGTTACAATACAAACATCCCAAGCAAACACAGGAATGACTAAAGCCCATGTCCCACTGCACCAACGGATGCAAAGAGGATGTAAAATGTTTAAAAAAGGTTGCCATCCATTGGAAAACGCTATGCATCCATTGTGTACTCACTGCATACATGTTTCATACGCTCTATCCCTCCAGCATCCGTCCACTGAGATTTCATCCGCCCAAGAAGTTTTGAGCTGCACAAAACTTTGTGAATGGATGCACTTTCCGCTGTGTACAATGTAAATCCACGACATACGAGCAACAAACGTTCTATGTCCATTTATCATCCGTTAAACGACCGCTGTATCCTCTCTGCGTCCTCTGGGCATCCTCGCAACTCACATCCATTGCAGCTGAAAATGGAAAGAGGAAGGAAACAAAAGGAACACGGAACGTCTACACAGCGTTAGTAGCACGGAAATAGAAAGGATGCGCAGTGAACGGTTTGTATTCGATATACATCCGCTAGGCTTCCTATGAACATCCGTTTAACAACCCCGCTACATACTACCCATGTCCAATTTTTTTTCGTTCTGTTTATGCAAATTTTCACCACTTTTTGGAGCGGATGACAACGGATGGAGCCACCCCCGAAATTTTGCTCATCCGCTGTGTCCTTTATGCATACGTTTTGCGTCCGTCGGCCAGTGGGACAGGGCCTTAAACAACCATTCTAATCCAATATATACAAAGGCTTCCAATTACAAAATTCTGTACATCAATTTATTTACAATATAATCTCTGTAGATCTTAAAAGTTCACTTGTTAATTCTGTTATATGCATCCTACTATTCCTTTCTTTTATAAAGTAAGAATAGTATTTTAAATTAAAAACATAAATAGAATATAAGAAAATAAATGTGACTATTAGAGGATTTACTATCTAATGTTTAGAACGCAAAATATTTTGAAAGAAATACAAGAAAATAGGAAAAATCTTAGGAACCCTAAAAACTAGGATGTTCTCCTCATCTTCAAAAAAATATATATTAGAATGATATTATGAGTACCATTAGAATTCTAAGTTCCACATATTTTCCCCTTTGACATTAAAAAAATGCTATTATTGTTATCTATCAAAAACAGCTGAGCAAATATCCAAAGAAAATGCCAAAATTCAGGCAAAACACTGAAATTTCCTGTGGTACTTTCCCAGAATCACAGTGTTCAGTTATCTAATAATAAATTTCTAACATGTACACTGTGAAGTGCCTATCAAATTTAGCGAAGTTACTTCCAGAAAAGGGGTTTTAGCTGCATCTTATGCAAACTAAAAGGAAGATTGGATAAATAATTATTCAGATAATTAATCTCATCCACCTGGAGTTGGATGGTTCACCTGGAGTTTTGGGAACATTGCAAAAAACTTCATGGTCATTATTTGTTAAAGAGCCCTGAGGTAAAACAAGGTTAGGCATTCATTATGAGCTGCACACAATTCTTTCTTCAACTGCTCATGGATGAGGTTTCAATTGCAGGGAGTCACCTTGATTTGCTGCTTATTTCTTTGATATTCTTTGAGCTTAATCACTCTAAGCTTGTCATTAAAATATTCAAGTGCAAGGGCATACAACCTGCGTGCCCCAGAGTTATATCCAATTTAACTACATCAAATTGTAGTTTGCAGACAATTAAATCCAGGTTGAGAAATCATGCTGAACTATGTATGTCTTAATTAAAGATTAAATTACTTTTTTGTCCTACCACCACCTGCTTTTTACAATATAGCCCACTGGATGCCAATCAAAGGCCAAATGTGGTGGTCTTTACCCTACCCTACCTCAAACTCTGTGAGTTGTTCAGCTTTGCTTTAATGCACTAGCCAAATCACACCAGCAACCGCTTCTCCTTCATTTCAACACAGGAGGAAAATCTTTGCGTATAGCCATTGCACTTCAATTGGTTTTTCTTTGGAAAATAATATTGCTGTCCAAACCCAGCATGAAAGTAAAAATATGAAAGTGAAACACCAAAGTGAATCTTATGTATAATTATAAAATGCAAGCTTGCTGTCTTTTCCTTATCTTTACTAACCAACACAGTTACCATCAGTTTTGTAATAAATTTTTCTATAAGAGCTATATATAAAAATAATCCGGAATAACCTTTATGGTCTTCTGCAATATTATGTTAGTTCTTTCTATTTTTCTTCGTATGGTTGCATATAAATCAAAATTTTGTGTTTCTGTAATTGCAATATAATTCTCCTTTCAATTCAAAATTAATTAGCATCACAATACCAGTAATATCCATAAAGATGTCTGGTATAATTCTTAAAACAAAGGATGCAAATTATCAGCACAAATCGCATATCCAGAATTATAAATTATCCATTATAATTTGTGTCACTAAAGCAACTGGACAATAAAAAAAATGGGGTTCATAAAGACATTCATGAAGTCAGAAACCACGTTAGTCCTCCTCCTCCTCCTTGCCTTCTTCATTATTCAAGTTTCTGATAATACTTCAAATTTCCATCTATTTTTCCACACGTAAGTCTAGAAAAACAATCCTTTGTATGTTCTATCTACCGTGTTTCTCACATTATAAGGCCAGGCCTTGTTTTTTTTTTGATCCCTGAAAAAACGGCTAGGCTGTCTTTTCGGGGGTGACTTAATTCCCCCCCTTGCATCTTCGGGTGGGTGGGCGGCCACAGCTTCGGGTTCGGGAGACCTTCCGCCACCGTTGCTTTCCCTTCTCCCTTGCCGCCATCCCCCCCTATTTCGCATGTTTAATATGGGCCTTAATTTGGGGGGATGGGCTTAATTCAATTTTATAAGTTGAATGCCTATAAAACATGGTGGGGCTTCCTATTGGTGGAGGCCGTATTATTGGAGAAACACGGTATCATAAGATCTTCCAAAAGAAATAAAGATTAACAACTTTTGAAAGAGGGCTTTCATTAAATCAATAACTTATTTAGTCAGCAAATCTCACTGTCTCTTTTGCATTAAGCTGACAGAATGTATTAAAGAGGATGGAAATCTTATTTTAATTTGTGCTTTTAAACATGGTTCCCTTGAGCTGACCTATAATTAAACAAGTTTTAAACTATACTTGTTTTCGACATATGTAAACCTAATAAAAATACTATTCCAGTTATATAACATAATACTGATTTGAACTAAGTGGCATGTGATTAAAAATCAAGACAGAATTTGGAGCAATGCAGTTGGAGTCTTCCTCTTTTGTATGTGTGTCAACATTACAAACATGTTGAAAAGGGGAGGGATTTGATTATAATTGTCATCTGATTTTTTTCCCAAATCCACTCCACAGGCAGTTGTTGACTGGCAACCACTATTGGGACTGGAATTTCGGTGATAAATCATAACCATCATAAGTCAAAGCACCACATTGCTGAAGCCAATTTTACAACCGTTTTTATGGTGGTCATTAAATAAATCATACAGTGGTAAGTACAAATCACATGGTTGGTAGGTGAATCATGCAAGCATAAGTCCGATTCCATTCTCCTGAATGAGCATGATTTTTTGTTGGAAATCTTTCCCAAGTGAAACAAGCAAAAAAATGTTAAAAGCTGGCAAAAAACATTGCATCAAATAACCATGGGATACTGCAATTGGTCATAAATGTCAGTTTCCAGGTGTCTCAAATGCCGTCATATAATGATGGGAGGGGAGTATGCAACAGTTTAAAACAGCTTGAAATGTTTTACAGGCTATAAAGCACCTCTTCCAAGGCTGTTTGTAACTCCAAAGAATCATTAAATTACCAGTTGTAAATTGAGAACTACCTGTATTTGAACTATGCACACATAAGAGATGAAATAGTCCTTGTACTAATAATCTCAAAGCCAGTTTTCAATTCCAAATATAATAATTTTAATATTTTCATTAAAAGAGGAAAGTTTTAAAATTAATTATCTGCACTAACTAGAAAAATGTTTCTAAATATGAGTATCATAAAAATTGCATAGGAAAGTTAACAATTTTTTCACTTGTACTTAAATCAATTCCAGCCTCTAAAACTAGAAAATCAACATCCTAGAAATTTTTAGTGATATAAATTTTTATGAAAGTCCATCCTGACACAATGATGTGATTCGGGCCTCAATAGAAATTATTGTTGAGATACTTCCAGATTAGGAGAATGAGTGCATACAGGGAGACGTAAAGAGAGTTGTGTTGGAATAATACACACAGAGCACACAGATACACTGTACAGTAAATGTAGGTTTTTATTTCCAGAAAGGTTGAAGCAAAGTCCAAAATAAGCAATCCAAAGTCATTCGCAAGTTAAATCAGTCAGTTTTCAATCCAGGGATAATCCAAATATCAAATTCCAGTGTCAAAAACTGTTCAGTATCAGACTTACATTAAATCCAGAAATATCAGTCAATTAGGAAAAATGGAGCAACGGCATTACTTTCCAACAGAAGGAAACAGAGATACACTCACACTCTCTTCTGAGACTAAGACTAAAGCAACCCAGGTTTCTGGCTGCATCATATGGCTGTTTGAGAAACCACACCTAATTACAATTTTGCATTTTCTTAAAAATACAGTTTTAAAATGTTTGTCCTGGTTTATATATTTCTAACCCAAATACTTGTTAGGTGACTTATATTCCTAACAATTATCAATAGGCAGGTACATGGGAGAAAGGACTGCAAATTAGAAAGCAATGAAAAATTATGACAGAAATCTATTTAAGAGTTTTACATTTTATTCTGGCATAATGTTTTGTTTTACTACATAACACCCGGAAAAAAAATCCCTTTTGTTAAGCCTGGGTTCCCCAACCAGAGTTAGGTAGACAAGCTAAACAGAATGTGCAGCGTTAGTCAGATAGGCACACAGATAAATGAGTGAGCTAAGCTTGTATGTTTATTAACATACAGTAAAAATAACAGATACGCTTGTGCTATCAAGAATATAGTTTATTCCAGTATAAGTTTATGGCATAGTCAAATAACAGTCCAAATATCATTTACCATGTAGTCAGTCCATTCAGGGATATTCAGTTAGCAAAGTCCATGTAGAATATCCTATGTCAGTTCACTTACAAAATCAGTCCTTTGTTGTCTCTCCCGTTCGAGCAATGCAGTCTTGATTCCAAGCAGTAATCAGGGATCATCAAAGCCAGAGAGAGAGAGCAAGCCGTAGTCTTGCTACTTTTATATTGTTTTCTTAACCACTCCTTTAATTGCTATTTCACAGTTAAAGCTGTATACACTCTAACATACACTAACTATGATTCATAGTTATTATTTCACCTAAACCAGTTAGGGTGAACAATGTTATCCCTAACACCTTTTAATCTGAAGTAGAATTTGCTTAAAATAGATGTTTGAGTAAAGAGACAGTGATAGAGTGTAACAACACTGAAGTACCTTTCTGCTTGTACATCAGCATACTGACCTATTCAAAACATTTCAAAAATGAATCAATGGCCTGTTTCAAATTCCAAACAGCTGTTTCAGACTTGAAACAGTGAAACTTTTCAAATTGAAATATACAGATACCCTTACTTTAATCCACTACTTTTATTAAACATTTAGAAACAAGTTTTAGTATTCTCAAATGAGGTAGACTAATCAAATATCTAGTCATTTATACCCTAGGTACTAATAAGAATTCCAGTGATACTTATTGGATAAAACAAGGGTCCCCAATCCCAGCATTGGGTTGCAGGATGTCAGAAACTGGGCCATGCAAACAAGCGAAGCCCCTCCGCGGGATACAGGCAGCATGCAAAACCATGCCCCCTTCAGTCTGCGGAAAAATCTCTCTCCACAGAGAGGTTGGGTCCCCAAAAGGTTGGGGGGGATGGCACTGGGATAAAACAAGGCTTGACATTCTTATGACTTTCAGTAGTGATCCAGCGATATTCCTGGGGTCAACATGAACATTTGGGATATCTTTTTCGGGTTTTGATTTGCACACTTTTCTTAGGTTTTGAAAAGTTAAAGGTTCAGGATAAATGTTAAGCTTCATAATGTCAGGCAAGAAAAGTTTAGGACTACGTGCTAAGTTAAGATTTATTGCTCAAGATATATAGAAGAATCTAGTCAACTAATAGCACTAAAATGGCCAACTAATAAGGACCAACTGAATTTAAGGGGGCGGGGAATGGACATGGATTGCTTCTAGGAATGTAATAATTCCAGAATGATTCCTCTCTTGATTCCGCCCCCAGGCTCTGCTTCTTCTTCTCCTACCCCTCTTCATTTAACAATTCCTACTTTGAACTTTTTAAATTTTCCCAATTAGCAACAACAAAAACATACACAGCCAAAAATCAATACCCACTTTCAGCAGAGTAATTTGACATGCTCTAGGATTTCAAATAAGAGCTGAAGTCTTATTTATAAAACCAGCCCCCTTCCATTCAAAATCACTGTCTAGCTCATCTACATTATGTGGAATTTAAAATATAATTTATTTAAAAGTAGATTTTAAAAAAATAAAACTTTCATTTTTATGTTTCAGTTAGGTTACATGTGTCTGTAGAAAACAGCATAGAATTAAGACAGTTGTTGGATTCAGGGAGCCCTTTAA
The DNA here is from genome assembly GCA_015471245.1 of Laticauda colubrina. Taxonomy (NCBI): domain Eukaryota; kingdom Metazoa; phylum Chordata; class Lepidosauria; order Squamata; family Elapidae; genus Laticauda; species Laticauda colubrina. Next base: position 5,450,677 of record BLBF01000011.1, on the reverse strand, counting down.
ATCAGTCTAGAGAGACCCTGAGTAGGAGGGAGGGAGGGAGGAAGGAAGATGCCAAGCAAAGGATAGTATAAAGGGGATGATGGGATGATGGCCAGACTATGGAATCAGCATCAAGGTCAGAATTTTGGTGATTACTTTGTTATCAAGGTAAATTTGGGGCATTTCATGTCTATACTAATGTAATTATTTATATCTCTTGATGAATCCTTCTGTCCCCTATATGTAAGTAATTTGTTTATCAACTGCCATGTTTAACAACTGTTTGAAGCTGTGATAATGCAAAAACAAAAAAATAATAACTGGCCCTTGCATTTATAAGCTCCCCAAACATTTAGGAGCTTTCCAATCAACTTCTGACAAGCAGAGTTAAGGGGAAAGCTAGCAGTAAAAACACAAGTCATGATCACGTGATATATCTCACTTAATGATCATGATGAGTTGCTTAATGATGTCACAGACTGTCACATGATGCTTTGCTTAGTGACTGCATCTCTTAACAATAGAGCTGCTGATTCCAATTGTGGTTGCTAAGCAAAAAGTATCTGTAACCCTTTGTTAATCTAGTCTTTCAATTTGGCTGTGGGCCCAATGGTGACTATGTAAGGGTATTTTCATCAATAAACTTCATTTTGAATCTCCATTACTTTGGTTCATATTACTGTGGATTGCCTTTTTTCCATAAAAATTGTAAAATTTGGGCTTACACATTCTCCTTTATTTAACTGTCAACTTTGTACATTTAGATTCTCCTTGCATTATTTCCATTAACCTTTCCTAATCACAGCATGGCAAGGTACGTCAAGCCCTTTGCAATTCTTCTTAAGCATCTTTTACTAATTAGGTATTAAATTAAAACACTTAAAGCAACTCTAATATCCACTTTAGATATTTGGGAAATCACTGTTTTAGGCTGCACATTTCTTGCACATTGGGTAGAATGACATTAACACACTCTATAGCACTATCTGTTAAGCTAATGCTTTCTGCAACCACATTAAATTTCTTCTTTATTTTGGCAGTTCTAAATAGCAGGTTATATTGTGTGACCTCTTAGTCTTATTTTACAAGGTGAGGGTAAGGGCCATGGAGTAACTATGAATTGATCTCTCCAGAGATTAAGTATTAATTAACATACTGTTAATTAAGAAATACAACTAGGGGCAGAAATTTAAACCACCATTATATCTAGTTTAGCCTGAAAAGAACATCATGACTATTTGTTTTTATGATCCGTTTTCAGCTTCATCCCAGTTTTATTCAATGACAAATGCAATCCTGAATATTCTTTATTAACAGAAATACAGTAATTCTTATTTTGAACATGTGAATTTCTGTTCAAACATAAATGCATTTTTATTGTTTATGCCTCTTGTTTTATTAATACTGTTTAACCATCATACAAATTAATCAGCAAATAAATACTGAACTTGCTGTTAGAATAACTAGGTGAAATCACACACTTATTATAAGCCTTTATTTTAATTTATTTCCTCTATAAAGATTATGAAATTAATAGTAAAAGATATAGCAATCAACCTTAGAATTGACAGTGAAGATACCGAAGTGATGGATCTGCCTTTTAGGATACATTTATTTAGCCTTTTAGAGGCAGCTATCTATAGTAAAGGAAAAAGCAATCAAGAAATAAGCTATAGACGAGCACTTGACAAGTTATTAATGAAGGACTTGAAAAATATAGATCAATATCTATAAAGATCTGAATCATGCAGGCAATGATTTTTCCTGTGATACTCTATGGAATCAAAAGATGAACCTTGAAGAAAGTGTATATTGTTGGAGAAGTCTCCGAGAATGCTATGGACAGCCAAGAAAATAAACAAATGGATCACAGAACAAATCAGAGTTCTCACTCAAAGCAAAAATGAGCTCATTCAATGTATCATATTTGGAAATATTATACAAATTATTGTATCTCTGACTCTTCATGAGAAGTCCGTAGTCTCATGCAAGGTGGAAGGAAAGAAGAGAAAAAGATATGCAGCAGCAAGGAATATGGACTTAGTTACAATGCTCATAGGAAACTCATGAGAAGGACCAGTCATTTTAGAAAAAGTGTACCTGTGCAGTTGATAAAACTGAAACTGACTTTATAAATTAATCAATGATCAATCAATAAATAACACACCCAGTTTTTGTTTAAAAGGGGAATGGAGGGAGGGAGGGAGGGTTAGGGTTAAGGTTGAGGCCTTGCCCTTGGAATTGGGATAGGAAGGGGCTCTGGAGGAGATTTCTGGGAAATGCATTCCCCAGCAGGTGGAGTAAAATCAGAGTGCTGGGAAATAGAATGCCAGATTCAAGAAGGTGAAGGAAGAAAGGACTGAGAGGGAGCAAAAGGAACAACATATTTTTGAGGAAAAAAGTCTGGATTTCTCCAAATAGAGGGAGAAAGGTTGCCACCCCAAGGAAGAGCAACAGCGATATCTCGGCCTAGACACGTATCCTAGCAGCCACACGAGGTAGACTCCATAGGCCTCTCATTGGGCCTACTGAAGACATGTTTATGAGGCAACAGGATTTGGTAAGGAGCCAATGAAAAGGACAGTCTTTGGGGCATTTTTTTTAAATTTGAGCAACATTACTCAATGTAAGACTTAATGTTTTATGTTATTGTGTTGTTTACTTTGATTTTTATCTTAATGGCTGTTATTTTTAATTAAAATCTGTAAATCCTTCCAAGGTGTGTTGTTGGTGTGCCTGGGCCAGATTGAGCTGGTCACTGGAAAGATATCGAAGGACCTGATTGCCAGCAGCCCTTTAAGGGGAAGTGGGAAGGAAGGAAGGGTTGAAAGCAGTATGTATGTATCTTTAGAATTAGTGTGATGCGATATCATCCGTCCATCTCCTGCCTGAATAAAACATTCCACTTAGAAAGACAACTCTTATTTAATCAAAATGATTGTGCATGATATCTCTAAAAGAGCATATGCCAAACAAATTGTGGCAGCAGAGACCAGTGTGGCATTCCTATAAGGATAGTGTGTGTATTTTCAGTACTTCCAGATGGCCTCTGTTCTGTGGTTGCCCATGAGTAGGCAGAGGAGGCACACTGAATAGAACTGAACACATTTCAAGGCAAGGAATCTAACATTATCTACCAAATACACATCATGTCAGCTTTTGCTTAGTACAGCCAATATCAGCTTTTCAACAATCTGGAGAGCAAGGGAAATATTAAAAACTGCCATTTTATGAGATAAGGGAGGGTTAAGGTATTTGCCTTAAGTTTTTTCTTATTTAGTATGGTGTATAGAAAATACGCCAATTCTGTTTTTGCTCCTTGACATTTCCATATGCTGGATATAGACTTATTCCCAACCAAACATGAAGCCTGTGATACACAAGAGATAAGACTTAACCAAGAGAAAACTGTCTGCAATGAATCTTTTGTTTTCTCTTTTTTTCCCATTCAGACTAGCTCATTCCAACGCGCTACTCTTGATGCCATATTCTTTGTCAGGAAGGATAACTGAACCTACTCTGGAAAAAAAAGATGTTATTGCTTAACAGTAATAATGCTTTAATAAATATTATTCCAGAAATGTGTTTCTTGTATGTTTCTTTTTGAGATTCCTTAAATTCTCATAAACAGTTGTTCATCAGTGTTTTTCACAATAGTGCTGCAATTTTAAATTGACATTAATTTCATAAATAGAGAGATGACCTCCTCTAACAATGAGACCTGCTGATCATTTCAGGCTATAACCACATTTGGGAATTCTACTATTCCTAGATTAAAACTTTATGGATTAATTTTCATTTATCATCATTTCAAAACTCACACCATAATATTTTGAAAAAAATATTTAGGAAAGTCATTGCTATGCATCAGAATAATGCTGAAATTTATGAAAAGAGAAGCACTGAATGGATAACTTACATACTTCTATCTATGTAGTAAAAAAATCCAAAATGAAATAAAATAAATGTAAAATCTCTACATGAAACCATTATGAGCCAGTCAAGATATTTTCATAACAAGAAATCTATATACATTTCACATTTGTTTTTTTTAATATTAGTTCTATAGCTTTTACTTATATAAACTCTCAAAGTGGTTTACAACATTTAAATCTGAAATACAGGTTTAAAAATGCAATTAAAGTAAGTAAAATTGAACTCAACCAATAACTAAAAGCATGGTGAAAGAGACTGCCTTTACTAAAATATGGGAATAGGAGGGACAAGCATACTATTTGGGAAAGCCTTCCATAATCTTGAGGTCCTTCTCTGTGAATGAAATAAATGAGCTTCTGTGGCGTGGGTGTGATTTTTTAAAAAAATTGACTTCTGATTTTAAATGCAATTCAGTGCCTCAATCTCTAGAAGGAAGAAAGGAAAGATGGGAGAATCTTGCATACAGTTTAGTGAGAAACCTACCGTGTAAAATTTGCTCTATGGCAGGTGTGTCCAATCCATGGCCCACAGGTTGCTTGTCTCCCTGGACAGCTAGCCTTTTATGTATGAATAAAGAACTACTTTGGGAAGTTCTTCACAAGTGAAAGAGATGTGGCCTTTTTATTCCTTACCTATTGATCCATTGTTTGAAAAGTTAACTCACTGCAGTAATTGTTTATGAAAAGGTAAGTAACCTCATAATTTTATCAAAGTAACTCTGCACTGAGGCCACTTAAAACAGCTTTTTGTTTTATTATATTAATCATAACTGATGTATTGAATTCCATATTGGAATATTTAAAAAGACATTGAGAATGAAACAGAGGCATTATGTTTGTATGAATTTGGAGACATGGGCTAAAATTTTGTCAAAAAGCTGTTTTACTTTTCTTTTCAAAATATGTAAAAAACAATTTGATTATTTAATCTTTAGAAATAGGCATAAAAAAGTTTGGTATAGTGGTGAAGGTGCTGGCCTAGAAACAGGGGGCTGGGTTCTAGTCATGCATGAAAGCCATTTGGGTGACTTTGAGACAATCACTCTCTCTCAGCCCAGCTCACCTCACAGGATTGTTGTTGTGGGAAAAATAATTGGCAGAAGGATTATTGTGTATGTTTGCTGCTTTGAGTTATTTATACAAATAATAAAGGCAACTGTTTTTTAAAAAATGGAAAATATGTTTTGTTTTAAGCTTGGAATAAAGCAACTCCACTCAAAATATTCTATAGGACAACACTGAAAACATATTGAATATCCAATTGCAGATAGAATTAAAATGATTTCATTGTTCCAGCAACTGTGGAATTAGCTACTGCACCCTTATTGTTGTGCCCCCAGAATTACATGAATACACAACATCATACAATGAGTGCTAATTCCCATGATTTAAATTTTTAAAAACATTTCTGAACAGATTAAAAATAAATTCTCATAGAAAACAATAGGAATGCAATCGTACTCATACTTATGGGGGGGGGGGAACTATTTAGAATTTGGCATCTAAATCCCCTCCACTCTTTAATAGAGAGAACAAAGAGACATTTTTTTCTCAATTTAGACAAGAACAGCTGCTGTCTTTAATATCCCTTTTAATTAGCACATATCCTGTGAGGTATAATGATGCTATGCAAACAGGTAAGGTTTAGTCATGTAGGCTACTTTTCTCCTTCATGTGCATGGACTTTGATTCTTTATAAAACTTTAGTAGCATATTTCTCTTTATTCTTATACTTTGGGGGAATGCTGTTACAGTCTAGTCAGTAATTTTTTATTACCGTCACAGACCAGTATTGTGTTACTCTCAAATGTTTTGATGATGATGATGATGATGATGATGATGATGATGATGATGATGATAAGTTTAAAATGTCCTTGTCTAACTGATCATCTGGAAAAGGGGAGGTAAAATGGTCCTACCCAGGAACACCATCTTATTAAAGACCTTTGTCAGTGCTAACATCTTGCTAATTAATAATGTAATATTAATGAATATAATTAATTGAATATGTAAGCTTCTAAATCACTCAGAGAATAAACCTCAATGTAGACTGAAATCTCTGAAAGGTATTGCATATACAGTTGTTCCAGAGTTCCTTCTACTGTCCTATGTGCGAGTTCTTAATCAAAAATAGATTATTTATTCCATATTGCACTTGTAATGCTTAATTTTCAAATACTCACTAACTCTTTCTAGCCCTTGTCCTAATAATGGATTCACTGACAAAATTCACAAATGAATTTTAAACAAAAATTTATACAAGATATTTTCTTAGTTCTGATTTTTTAAAATAAAATAATTTTTGTTCCATTTTTCTGAAGGCACTGACATCCTGCTTACTTAGCAAAATTAAGCAATTGATTTGGCATAGTTCTTTTACACCCGAAGTATAAGTTACAAGCACAGCAAAAGATATTGCGATGTTCATTGCTGAAATGCTGGAAAAATGAAGAAAGGCTTGCAGATAACTTTAAAACAGCAGCCAGAACTTATACAGATTGTATACACATATCCAAGATCAACAAAGCAACCAAGACCAGACATCATTTTTATATTTTGAAATTCATCTCAGTAAGCCAGAAGTGCACTGGCACAGCAAACTTTGAGCTAAGATTTTCACAAGTACATCAACAGTAGAGCATACACATATTTGCATCTCTGTCTGCAAAATTAAACAAAACACAACCCACATGTAATGCACTCAGCAACCTACATGAGCTATTAACTTTCCCATAATAAATTAAAAAATAGCAGCAGCATACTAGGCAAGCTGATATGCATGCAGTAGTGAATAATCTTCTTTTGTCTTAACCTCTTCTTTCCTCTATATACTCCACTCCCATATTACGCTATCCAAATTAAACTAATAACAGCAGAATCATAATTGGTCTCTGCTGCTGTGCTGGCTATGCTGTTTGAAAAGGTTGAAAATAAGGTGGGGAGAGCAACTAAGCACAAGCTACAAAACCAAAATCCAGTTCAATGCTTAAAATAGTTGGAAATGACACTGAATCAGCTAAATTTTGTTTCAATGCTCAGGATAAGGCAAAATATACATTTTGTGTCACTGAGAAACACCTTGCACATGTCTATTTCATGATTTAAAATTGCCTGCAGTTGATTAAAAAAGTAAATATGTTGCAAATTATCTTCCTATCCCATTCATATTCTTCAGAAATGGTGCTTAGTTATATGTCCAACCATCTTAAACCAAATTCTGAGCAGCTCACAACCCAAGAATAAAAATAATATATACAAACAATAAAATAAAAACAATAAAACAATAATTTCTGAGTTAGAAGTGTGAATTATAATTTTGCCAAGTACCATGTTTGCTTTTAGAAAAAGCAAGAAACAAGAACAGCTACGTTGCATATACCCAGGTCAATGTATGACTGCTCATTACATGCCTATTTAGACATTGAACTGAAACAACTTCAATGTACACTATAATTTAGAATGGATTTCTAAGCTCTGCAATGCAAACAGAATGCTTCTTGAAATCATATGCTATATTTCTAGGGCAAATTCTGAAGCATTGCCAACAAACCCAACAGATCTTTCACAGAGCAGATTAAGGCTCTTGTTCCCAGCAGATTCTTTAGTGTTTTGTCTGACAATGCATGAAACAGATATGATTCTTAGCTTTACTTCTTTCTTTCACAGCAATTATTGGCTCCCTTCATAGCCAATTCTCCTTGTTACCTGGTAATATCAGAGAGATATTTGTGACAGCACTAAGAAAATAACTGATAATCTTTGGCTTGGAACTAAGGACCATGTTGGGCAGAAATCAGAGGATAGTGTAGAGAATAAGATGACCTTCATGAAAATAGGTCAGATCAATGATAAGAATACACCTTAAGCCGAAAACAAGCAGAAGGCATTGACAATCAGACCTGCAAGATTCTGCAATTGTAGCCATTCTCAATTAAAACAGTCTTTCCCTTCTTGTGGTATTGGTTCTTGCTCAGATCTACCTACTGGGGCCGAAAGATCAGTGGCAAATAGCACTATCTAAGCAGACTTTCTATTCGCTTGAGAATCATATACAGTACTAATCCTAAAACATCGTTGTAATTCACTTTGTAGCTGTCATGCACATGCACCCAGTCAACCTGGATGCAAGATATTTTCCTCACAAAATATTCATTACAAGTTTCACAGCTGGCTACTGAAGTTCAGTTTGGAGTCAGAAGAGAGATCTGAATTAGTTCCCTTTTCTTATCTCCATTAAGAAAAATATGTGAATGCAGTAGAAAGAAATGCTTCTTTTGTATATCTGATCGAAGTTTTCAGATGAGGTCTATGTTATGTTTCAAAGAATTAAAGTCCAGTTTTTATCTATTTGTATTTCAGCTATTTAAATGGCTTCCTACTTCAATTCCTGTAATTATTTCATGAGGCCAATCTGAAGCAGATGGTGCTCAACCTGATGCTCAACAGCCATGGCTGTAATGAGATCCCTGATTCTAGTCCTTACTGATGACACAGTTATAATATTGTGTCTACTTATATTGATGGAATTACCAGTGGATCCAACTATAAAACTTTTCAGGATGATTTAGAAGCCTACTACAGCCAATGACCTGTCTGTGATGGTCACTCTAATGGGGCCATCTTTCACGAGATTGTTAGTTGGATCCACAAGAGAATCTCAGAGCAAGAATGTGGAGGATGTAGACATATAACTGCTAGTGAAATCTGATTGTGAGAACAAAAAATAGAAAATCCACCGCACAGAGGCAACACAGAAAGGGTGTTAGATTTGTAGAAATAAAAGTGAATACGTGTTATTCCTCTGGGTAATTGTTATGCAACTTAGTAAGTCTAAACTGCTTGGAATTAGCAGTGTTCCTAAAATACAACAAAGATTGATTCCTAACTGACCTGTTCAAATGTCTATGAAGCTAATGTCTTGGAGAACCTAACAATGTTACATTCAATGTTTACACCTTTAATATGAAGGAATAGCTACTATGACTATGGGTCATCTACGTGCTTAATTGCCAGAAAGATGCAATAGACTGATGAACACACGTGCTGTTTCCATGCCTCAATCGGAAAAGCAGGTGTCACTACAACCTAATGATTTCTCTACTATCCTGGCCAAAGAGGGATTCTCGATGAAAAGACAAGTTACATATTCAGCCAGAGACTTAGACATGTGCACAAATTTTGCTAGACATCTGACATCCATCTTGAAGATCCTGTAAAGAAATACACTAAGTTTGAAATGTATGATTTCCTATCAGGTGAGTGACTGGTACAGAATAAATAACTGAGTTCCAGTTCTTCATGAAAGAACTGGGATCAAATGAGACAGCCTTAATAGTACAACAAAAAGAAATATTTGATGAAACACAGGAAGAACTGGGACAGGATAGCACTCTCTTTATGTTGACTGCTTTAAATTGGGCCTGCCTAGATACTGAGAGCAGCTTCAGTTTAATGTGGGTATTGAGGGAAGCTTCAAGTTAATGATACATTTAATGCTTTCAACCCACAGTCCACTCCCAATCTTCTCCTCTTTCAGAGGAAGCTATGAAGGCACAGCTTATGCAGCCATAGCCACGTAGGAACACCCCTTCTCTAGGAAATTATATGCTATCTCTCAGTAATCCAAAACTTGTATTGCGAACTGTGTACAGAACTTCATTAAAGTGGCCTAGCCGAATAGATCACTCTGAAAGCGTCAGTGCCTTGCAGCATGTTAATTGTATAGGAGAGAGTTAAGGATAGAAAAGATTAAGGAATCTAATAGTGACAAAAAATTCTCAGAGCATAAATGTGGAGAATATAAACAAGCAATGGATACAAATAATTGACTAAGAGCAGCAAGTTTTTTACACGTATGAAGAGGGTATTGAATCTGAATCAGAAATTATACATTCTGGATCAACTTGCAATATTCAATTATTATCAAGTGGCTGTAATACCTACAAGTCCTAAACTACAGTAAAGATTTTGTTCCTGGACAAGTTATTGAATGTCCTAGTTCAGGAGTGTCAAACAGAAGGCCCGTGGGCCGGATCTGGCCCGCAATGTGGTCAGATCCAGCCCATGGGGGCATCCTAGAAAATGTAAGGGGCTGTCGTTTCGGCCCAGTCTACCGAATGTGAAGAGAAAACATCAGGCCAGCATGGCATTGGCCTGGTCTACCCAAGGCAAAAAAGAAACATCCGGCCAGCATGGTTTTGGCTCGATTTACCCAATGCAAAGAGGAAACGTGCAAGCAGTTTGCGGAGTGGTGTCAAACCGGCCACGCCCACCCAGACCCTTGAGATCAATCACAGCCCTGATACAGCCCTCAATGAAAGTTTGACACCCTGTCCTAGTTTATGATTACCTTGTCCAATTAATTGTCTTAATTAATTAACTGAAGACACTGGACTTTAACTCACTGCCTACAATTGTTAATATTCAAACTGATAAACTTTTGAATGTGAATTCTGTTTTATTTTCACAATATAGAATTATTTATCCTATAATTTATCTCCATTCATTTGACTCTTCCTGCAGATCATTACTTACTGATGCAAGTATTAGAATTCTAAATTCACAGAAGAAAGTTAAAAAGTTAGTAAGTGAATAAATAAAAGGCTACCTGCCTACAATGAGAGGGTAGCACTGATCCTGCTCTCCAACATGCCTGGAGAAAAACAGTGATGGTGTACTGTGGATGGTAGCCCTTGATGTGACAGAGGACTCACACGTCTAGGTACTAAAAGAGCAGGTTGTCGTGCTTCAAGATAACTGGCCCATGCCCTGTGGCTGTTGTTCAAGCAGCCAAGAGGTAGAGTAGCCTTATTCCCACCACCAGGTTCCCACAAGGCTTGGACTTGGTCCTCAACCCCCACCATGCACTTTTGAAGAGCTCTGGAGTTTTTCACAGAGCTGTGCAAACCATGTTACAAAAGCAGAATGGGTTGCTTTGTCACATGGCTGTGTAATACAATTCTGGAAGTGCCCACCATTTTCTAAGCAACCACATCCAATGCGCCCACTCAAAAATGGTGGCTGCTTCTCAAATCACCCCAATGGCCACAAGACAAAGCAACCACTTCTGCTTTCCTAACCCAAGTTCCAGAGATCTTTGAAAGGTAAGTGAGGAGGAGGATGTGAGGCCTGCTGGGTGTGAAACAGTACCATTTTATAAGACCCATTGTGTCAGTTGCCCTATGGAACAGTCTTGCCCTGCGAGGAAATGGAAGGAATTCCAAATAGGTGCAATTCTGCTGACCTTCCAGAAGGCCATGAAAATCTTGGTTTTTCTTCAGGTGTTAGGACCAGGTTGGAGCCTGATATGCATGTTTCTAGGACAGTGAATTGATCAAGATCCCTCGGCTCTTCATTTTATTATGATTGCTTTTCATTGTATTTTCTGTTCTAATTTTATGCTAGTTTTTGTACTATTGTCAACTACCTCAAGTTATTCACTTAAGATGAGCAGCCATGTAAATATTCCAAATAATTAAGTAAAACAAATCAACTACACTAAACCATTCTAATGTTCTCACAGTGCTGAGATTCTCACACATGGGGGTTTGAGGGGGGAAACAGAAATACCATTAAAGTGAAGATATCCCATTTATTCTGCCAACATAAACAACAATGCAGGAAAAATAGGGCAAGCGTATGGCAGTACCTGGAAATGCTGAGAGGGATTAACAGGAATTAGAAAATAAATAGGCACTCTTAAGGCAGAGCAAAATATTTGTCAAGTTGTAGAAGTGCTCATGTATGGTAATTTTAATGTATGGTAATTTTTCCCAATAAATATTGGGAAAATCCAAAATATTGACTGGAACACACCTTGGCTCCACGCATCACTGAAACAGGGAAGACACTTGTTCACACTTGCAAATAATTCAGACTTTTTGTTAACTTCACCAAAGTTAACGACAAACAAAATATACACCAATCCTCTTTTTAGGACTTGGAGGAGGGGGGAGGAAGACAAGAGAAAGCCAAACATTTCAGAGAACGATCTCACACTACAAATATCAGTGAATTCATTTCCAACCAGGTGTTTTTAATGACATGATTTTTCTTCAGTTTAGTGTTATATATTATAGCACTGCATGCTTTCTTCCTCAGCTTTATTGGTAAATTATTATTTTGTTCAAGAAAGAATTCTCAGACAAGAAATACCTAGTTTCATAAAGAAAACCCTAGTTTCATAAAATCTGTAGGATTTTGGCAGACAGACAAATCTCACCTGCATATAATGTGAGCCAACTTAAATGTCCCTGTCATGTCTTAATGTATGTTTAATATCAAAAAGATTATAAGGTACAACAGCAATTCAAGATATTTGGGGGAAATACAACCTATAACAATTCAAACTATGCTTCAACAGCAGCACTCATTATTTCTTAAATATTCAGACACAGATTCTCAAACATTTTCCAAATGTTCAATATAACTACTGACTGTATTTACTATATCCATAAATGACCTTCACAGATTAATTAACATTACTTTTTTTGGGGGGGGGGGGTATCAGATACAAAATACAAATACATGGGCTCATTATGTCTGAAATCATTGTACTCACCAGTTGTTTCCACAATGCCCTCTAGGATGACAACAATTTCAAACTGTTCAGTTTGCATGCTTCGCTGAGAAAGGTCATAGAAGGGGCTTTTTGAATCGATCACATGGCAGATTGTAAGTGGTGACACAAGAAAAAGTTGATCCGCCCCTGTGCTAAAACCTACATCCAGTTCAAGTTGATCGAGGGGAAGAAATTCACCTTCAGGAGTTTGCCGAGACTATAAGCAAACATGAAGAAAGAAAAAGAAGTAATAACTAGTGTAGTTATTTTCAAGACAATATGACAATAGGTGGTATCCATACAGTACTTTTCACCATGAATCATCCAAGTCAAATTGCAAACAAACTGTTTTGGCACAAAGCTATTTTATAGAAAAAAAGGAAGAAGGCAAAAACTTTTGAGCTCTCCCAGTATTTTCTCCCAGTACTACTAAAAGGTAATTTCTTTTACATGGTTTCCTGCAGACAGCACTTTGTACAAATGGTATTCATTTCTGGTGGCCTCAATAATATTTATGAAAATGCAATTGTCTCCCAAAAGGAAACTCATACACAAAAAGTTGTTATTCTACTCTTTACTTAATTAAACTACCATTTGGGTCCAGTTATCTTCAGCAGCTGTGTCAATGAACTAATATACTGTACTATATTATACTCAAGTGAATCTACATGTATTATTTTATTTATTAAATGTGTTCCATCTCGCTATCACACAACTATTATTATTATTGCATATAAATTTATTGTAAGCATTGACTAGAATTTTGATCCAATACATTAATTTCTCAGCTAACTGAAGAACTACATAGCCTTTAAATAGTAAATACAAACAACCCTTAAGCAATATTTTGGCTGAATCCTGTGATTTGCTTTCTACAGTCAGAATCTTGAGGCTTGAACTATCATTAGCATTATGTTTTCTGTTAAAATGAGCTTAAATACAAAAATGTTGGCCTTTTTTACTAGAGACTTACTCTTCACATATTCCTAACAAGAAAGTTTCTTGTAACAATAACAATGGTAGTTGTGATCCACAAGAAACATATTTAAAAATGCTGTTTATTAAGGTTTGCTGTTCTCATAAAAAGATTCTATGCTACAAAAGGACAAAGTTTCCCTTCAGTAGCAATAGCACTTAGACTACTTCACAGTGCTTTACATCCCTCTCTAAGCGGTTTTCAGAGTCAGCATATTGCCCGCAACAATCTGGGTCCTCGTTTTGCCCACTTTGGAAGGATAGAAGGCTGAATCAACCTTGAGCCTGGTGAGATTCGATCTGCCAAACTGCAGGCAGCCAGCAGTCAGCAGAACTAGCCTGAAGAACTACATAGCCTTTAAATAGTAATAGCAATCACAAAGCCAGGTGTTTTAGAGATTTCTACCTAGGTTAAGCCTAGCAGCCGGTTTAAGCCACATAAAGACAACTTTATGTGATTTAGGAGCAGGGGTCTCCAACCTTGGCAACTTTAAGACTTGTGGACTTCAATTCCCAGCAAAGTTGGCTGAGGAACTCTGGGAGCTAAAGTCCACAAGTCTTAAAGTTGCCAAGGTTGGAGACCCCTGACTTAAAGCTATATCCTGGTCCGGGAATATTGAAAGCTAGATCTTATCCACTGGATAATAATGCTAAGTTCTACTAAGTTCTTAACTCACATAAAGCAAGCTGTGAAAATGTGAAAGCTTACCATGATACAATAATTGCATGTGGCCTAACAGTTGAAGCTCAGTCCCCCCAAAAAGGAATTATTTGATCAGTAAACAACTTAATATTGTTGGAAATACAGCCTACAAGACTACAAACTGGTTTTTTTAACCTCTATCTAAATCAGCCTATGGAATAGGATCATTCTGAAAGTCTCAACACCTAAAGCAACTAATCAGGGGTGGGATTCTACCAGTTCGCACCTATTCACTAGAACCAGTTGTTAACATTATAAGCAGTCTGGAGAACCGATTGTTGGAAGAAGTTACTGGCCTAATCTTGTAAGGAAGGCAGGAAGGAAACATTTTGGTGTTGCTTGCAGAAACTGCCTCTCCGTTAACCCTAATTACATTCTTGGCAGGACTAGACTTCCTTTCTCAGGAACTTTTTTGGAGTTTTTTTCCCCTCCTTTGTTGGTACTTTGCTTGTGTGGAGTGATCATTCAAAGTTACAATGACACTGAATAAAGTGACTTATAACAATTTTTCACGCTTACGACTGTTGTCATGAGATGCCAGTCGAGGAGATGCATACCTCGATGTGAGTGATATTAAGTTGGCCACACCCAGCCAATAACATGACCACCAAGCCATGTCCACCCGTCACATGATGACCAAGCCACGCCCATCACCGAAGCCATGCCCACAGAACCTAAATTTTTGAATTCCATCCCTGAAACTAACCCAAAGATACAAGACTTTTGTGTGATAGTATAATGATTATTTATTAGCATTCCAAAGAAGGATAGATGGCATAAATACAGAAACAGAAGAATTTTATTCTGCTCAGCTTACTGTATCCGCCTTTGATTCCAGACTGATTCACAAGCTTTATTTTTTATTTCTGATTTAGTGGCTGATTTTAGAAACAAAAAAGCAATCTTATGTGCCAATTGAAACAAAAGTATTAAGACTGAACAAATATGCATGCAAGATTAGATCCAAATACTGGAGTAGTCTCAATATTATGCAAATAAACGTTCATACTGTCTTCACTTATATTCTCTCCTACCACATGAAATGCCCCCTCAAAAACCATCTGGAAGTTGTTCCAAGAAAAAGAGAGGGGGACATCTATTGTACAGACGGATTCGGTTCTTTTAATAAACATAATTACATTTGCAATGGATGGGTATGTATCAATTCAAAAGGGTAAGCCCAGGTATACAAGTATAGGACTGAAGCTTTAGTCATATCTGTAGTAGAGAACACTTGAAATTAATGGTAGGGGTTACTAAAGATTAACATGCTATTAATATATAACCATATCTAAATCTGCATCAGTTAAAAATAACTGCCAGAATGACAATTGTGTAGGAACCTCAGCTAAAATATAGCTATTTCTTAATTGGACTTGCTTAATGTAATAAAAAAATATGTGCAGAGAAACAACTTTATATTATTTATTGTGGGATAAACTTTTAAAATGTTCAGATACTGGCCAGTGTAACTGACATATTGGATATTGGCCAGTATTACTGATATATTAAATATATTTATTTGGAACTTAGTTCTTTCAGTAAGAACTCCTAGAAATTATGCTTAGGACAGGAATGGGCTGTAATCTGAATATTATTCTATAACATTTTGCAGACGAAAAACCCTGCTGTAATAAATTATATGAAATCTGGAATTGCATAAATCTCCAAATACTATCAGAACATTATACATACTGAGGCCTATACTTAAAATATCAAAGTTTTAAATGTTGGCACCCTATGTTGTTGTTAGGAAAGAAAGCCATGAAAGTCACTTAACAGCTTTTATTAAACAGCCTAATAGCAAATACAGCCAGATTAGCATAGTGGCTAAGGCATCTGGCTAGAAACCAGGAGAGTCTGAGTTCTAGTTCCAACCTTAGGCATGAAACGAGATGGGTGACCTTGAGCAAGTCACACTCTGTCAACACTAGAAAGAAGACAATGGCAAGTCACTTCTGAAAAATATTGGCAACAAAACAGTAAGGACTAATCCAGGAGATCAATCAATACTGATTTGAAGGCACAAAAAGTAACAATAACAAACAAAAAACTCCAAACCAGCATCCAGAATAAGATATGAACATGTTTTTATGCCTTTTTATTACATATGTCTACATTAAGTATTTTAAACATGAAATGCTTAAGATATACAGCATTGATTTCAGAGACATCTATAGAATTTTGCTGTTAATTCATTTTGTTTTCAATCTGTATTTCATAGGAAATGAGTATCACAGAATGGCCTATGATGAATGATATTTGGCCTGAAGTTAGAGAAAAAAATCTACCTTTCTTATTAAGAGGAATAGAATAAAATTTGTTCCAAAATATACAGAATTATTACATTTTAAATCTTTTTTTCTTAAGAAAATTATAAAAAATCTTTTCTTCTTCAGTCTTTTTCACACAGTTTTCAGCACTTACAAGACTTTGAAGCCACAGGACAATACTTCATGTTCTCTTTTTAAAAAATCTGTAAATTCAAAAGCTTCAAAGAAATGAACATCAGCTGCCTTACCATTATACATATCCAAGTCAATAAGGTCAAGTGGCTTGCAAGAGGATGATTTTCCATAAGATAAATGTTCTAGAGTAGTCTTTTCCAACCTGGGCACCTTCAAACTATATGACTCCAATTTCCAAAATTCTTTAGTCAACGTGATCATAGCTCATAATCCTGAGAACTAAAGCCTACATATCTGGAAGGCACCACAATTTTGGAAGGATAACTTAAACTATATCTCAGATCTACTCCTGGAACAAGGATTACCCTGTGTTTTTTATAGATGAAAAGTTGCTGGATCTATTAGACACAGCTTTAAATAAAAGACTGGATTCAAACTGTAGAAAACATAAATGTGCTTTAATTAAAGGAAAAACTGTTCACACTGTCCTATGTCTTTCCATATATTTATTTATAAATATATATTTTTATAAATATATTTATAAATAAATATATAAATATATAGAAAGAGATAGGTTTTGCCCTATCTTAATGACCTCTCTTACCACAGTTGTGAAGTGAAGTACTGCAATTGATAAGTTAACCACCCGGTTGTTAAGAGAATCTGGCTTCCCCATTAATTTTGCTTGTCAAAAGGTTGCAAAAGGTGATCACATGACCTTGGGACACTTGACCTTGGGTCATAAGTATGAGTCAGTTGCCAAGCATCTGAATTTTGAACACATGATCATGGGAATGTTACAAATGTTGTAACGATGAAAAATGGTCATAAGTCACTTTTTTCAGTGCTGTTATAACTGAGCAGTCGCTAAGTGAACTGTTGTTAAGTCGAGGACTACCTGTACACACATCACAAACTCCTTAGTTCTTTTTGGTAAGCTTCACCTACCCCTTAAATAAATTCCCGATATTTTTTTTTTCAGATTTAGATTTTCGTCTTGCTAAAAGTCAGCCAAATATTATGGAATTGCTAGCTTTGATACCTTAATTGTCATCTGTAATTATTTTTCTGAATTGGTATGCTGTACAATAGGAGTAGTTCAGCATTCACAAATAGTAAGCAAGTCATTTTATGCACATGCTGCTTCATGTTAAGGAATATACTTTATATTTTCTAGCTGCATTATATAAAATAGAGGCAGTACATTATGTCATTACTCATTCATAATGCTTTGCGACTAAATCCATATCTTTTCTTGGTTACATAACAGCATAAGAGAATACACAGAGACTTTTTAAAAGATACATTTAAATGTGATACTGTTTAAACGATGCATACGCATTTTTACAGTTCTGTAGGGTACAACTTTCTCCTATATAACTGATCACATTTGCTACCTTATTTACTCGATCAAATAAATCACATGTAAAGACATGTCAAACTTATAGAAAAGATCAACTTTATAATGTATAAACCCAGTAAGGTAATTAATGTACAATGCAAATTTGATCTGGGGGAAAATAATTAATTTAAACTTAGGTCTGGGATAAATACTACAATCTGTTTTTATAATTAGTTGTTACAACCTAATGAAGAAAGTCCATTCCATGGTGCATATATTGGTGCCTTGAAAAAATTAGAATCTTTTCATCTAATCACTAGATGAAAACAAATAAGGATATTTCACATATCATTTGTTATCATTTTAAAAGTACTGATAAAGTTAGTAGTGATGCACATTAGTGGGATTTCCTTATATAACACAATAAAATATCTAAAAATTCTAAAAACAAATATCGTAATACAAAGGACAACAGAATGTTAATTTTTGAACTTCTTTCTGTTGTAAGTGACAAGAAGCTATCTATGCTATCATTCATTAAATATATTGGAGTTTAGGTAAGGAATATAAATATCCTTAATTTCTCAAAATAATTTACCTTTATTCAGAAAAATATAACGTAAACTTTGCTAACTGTATGAGTTCTTGACCAAACTAGTTGTTTATCACACACCACATACACTGTAAATTAATGACTTCCACCTCAGTGTTATATATCATTATTCACCATAAATCACTAATCACATTTGGAAGTCAGAGTTAATTATCAAAAAACAAAACTCCTAAATATCTCACTCAAGAAAACAGGATCAGACAGCCTAGCTGAATATATAATAGAATCTTAAGTTAATGAAGTCAAAGAATTTGCCCTAATTTAAAATAGTAACAATGCAGTAAGTATCAACCAGAATTGTTATGATTTCTAAGGGAGTTTCTCTTCATAAGACAGTATTTTATCTTATTAAAGGAATTTTCCAGTACAAAAATCAGTCTTCAAAAATAAGAAAAACTACAGTAATAACAAGAAAGAGGAAACACCAGGTTCCCCTCAAGGTATTTTTATACTACAATATGAAAACATAATCAATATGACAAAACTGCAATGCAAATGCATGGTTTCTGTTAGTTGAAACTCTTTTTCCACAGCAGCAAATCCACCAGTGTTAACATTAGCCATATATAGTCTAAAGCAGTTTGAAGCTGGCATAATTGCAAAACACAGTCTGGTGTTTCAGAATAAGAGAAGAATGTATCTCCTATGTATCAGCAGGAAGGAGAAGCATATCAACCCACAGAGTTGTCCTCACAACCAGGAGATAAGGCAGCATTGTGTTTCAGCAAAACTGAAACATGAACTGGCCTTGCTGAAACATTTTACTTTTAAACAGTTATACCTATGACCTGACCTATAACACAAGTTTCAACAGGTGACAGTAATAGATCTGTATAGCACTTTAAATAAACTGTACATAATAGCCACTCAGGGGACTATATCATTTGATCACATTTGGAATAAGAAATCTCAGCAGACAAAATAATGTTTAATCTTAAAACTTACTGGCTCTTGAAAGAAATATAAGGTTGTGACATCACCATTGTGAACCTTAAGAAATATATGTAATGTACAGAACTTAAAATAATTAAGTTCTTCAGTCATACTGCCTGCACACTTCATGATCAATATTTCCAATGGAATAAGTGAACCTTAAAAAGTCATGTTCATTTAATAAACAGCACCAATCTGTCCACTCTCGAAGGCAATGACTTTTCTCTTTTATTTATAAAAGGAGATGGATAGAACTATTAAATAGAATTTTGCAAAAAGAAATAAGTACAAGTGGTTTAATCAAGAATTTAAAAAGACAACCTGTGCTGGTAAAATGATTGTACTTCAGACTATAATTCAGAAACCAGAAATATGAAGAAAGCTTTAATTTAAAGGCTGAGGACTACATAAAAAAATTAACTTCAATTCATTAGCAGGTTGAGGAGTTGCTACTGTAATGAAAAAGAAGGGAACTGAGCCACAGATGCAGAAAATCATGATTTGAAAAAGGAAACTAGAGAAGAAGCAATGCAACAGATAAAGGAAAAATGGATCATAGAAAGATGCACATCGGGAGACATTGTCTTATAGGAAATAGCAATGCAAATACTATGAAAATATCAAACTCAAGCACAAGAAATATGCTAAGAGTTCTCCGGAATATAGGAAAGTATATCAAACTTGTCCTTGCGCCCTGTCTCAATCATGGAATTTTGTAGTGTTCCTGACAATTATCCTAGCTTATTTACTTGCGTCTTCTAACGTTTCTATTTAATTTTTATTTTTAAAAAAACAACCTTTAAAATGAGGTGGCAGTTAGAAAAACACATACTGTATGTAGTTGAAGTGAAACCCTGTTAAGAAAGGCATGGAAGCATGCACCTCTAAACTGGAAAATAAAAATGAAGATATAATAGTCCATATGATTAGAACTGAAGGCAAGAAAGCTTGAACTTACTTTGAGAAGTTTGCAGCGGATTTGTGCAGAAACCATGTGGCTGTTGCGAAGGTTGCCCACCCTGAACATGAGGGTAAGTTTGCCATCCCTCATGGATATGGCAGCATGTTCACTGAACATCAGTGTCTCCGCCCGTTTTTTAGGTTGGGACATCTTGATAAACATACAGCCTATAAGAAAAGCATCCACAATGGAGCCCAAGATGGACTGGAAAAGAAAGAGGATGATTCCCTCCGGGCATTTGTCTGTAATGTATCTGTAGCCATACCCAATAGTAGCCTCTGTCTCGATGAAGAAGAGGAAGGCAGAGGGGAAGTTATAGACGTTGGCAACACACGGGGTATATTTCTCATCGTGGGCTTTGTTCAAGTCACCCCGCATGTAGGCAATGACCCACCACATGGAGGCCATGAAAAGCCAGGCCACAGTGTAGGTGAGGATAAAGATGAAAAGGTTCCAGCGCCACTTGAGGTCCACCAAGGTGGTGAACAAGTCCGACAGATAGCGGCTCGTTTCGCTGCCCAGGTTGCCATGCTGCACGTTACACCTGCCATTCTTGTCCACAAACCTCTGGCGCTTTTTCTTGTGGGCCGAGCCTTGCTGCTGGTGGAAACCTGACCCACTGGACGAGGTGGTCACTACTTGATAATCGTCCCCAAATTTCCTTCGAAGTGCAGACATAATACCAAGAGGGCAGCCAGGGTCTCCAAGACCAAGAAGGCAGCCAGAGTCTCCAACCTGCAGTGCTGCCAGAGGTGAGAAACGGATTGCTCTGCTTCACCTTTCCCCTTCCTTTCTAACTCTTCCTCTCCCTTCTTTCCTCCCCCCCCCCCTTTGTTCCCCTTCCCCCTTTCACTTTGGGGCCCCCCCCCCCCCCCCGGTTTCCAAAATTCGCCTGGTTCTTCGGGGGACGCCCCTTCCCACTTGGAGCCAGGACGAGCCCGCGTTAGAGAAGCCCCATTTTCGGCGTTAACCTTCCCTTGGCGCGCCAATCGGCCATCCCTGGAAGTTCAGAAAGGTGGCCCGGAGGAGAGGAGAGGAGGGAAAGGCGACTGGTCGCCGCGCAAAGTAGCCGCAGTCAGTCAGACGGGCAGCAGCCGCCTTCGGGCGCCGATTCCTCTCCTCAGCGAGGAGCGGGCATGGCACAAAGGCATCGCTGGGCAGAACTCGTCGACGCTCCTTCCTCCTGCCAAGAAACCCCAAGAAGAGCCAGCCCAGCGAGCAGTTCCAGCCCCGGCTCCACCGTAGCGCCCTTCATGCCTCCTAGCCGGCTTCGCGCCTAACCGCAGGCGCCCTCCTTTGACAGCAGCAGCACCAGGAGGAGGAGGAGGAGGAGGTGGTGGTGGTGGAGGAGGAGGAGGAAGATGCGAAGGAGCCCCCCGAGCTGAGGGAAAGCTGCCGCCACAGCGTCAACCTTGGGCGGCGAGCGGCTGCCTCATTGCGCCCGAGGACTTACTCGGCGGGTGCGGGTCGGCATTGGCGCGGCTGGCCCCTGGTGGGCTCCGGGAAAGGGCCTGCGTGTGTGTGTGGGGGGGGGGGGTGTCTCCTCAGCCTGCCTTTCAACCACGGCGGGGGACAGCCATGCCTCTTCCACGGTTTGCCATATCTCGTGGCTTCTTTTGCTGCTATAAATCTCCAAGGGGTAGTTCGATCCCCGGGCGACAAGCCAGTAACTGAGGCGTGGGGGGGGGGGGGGGGGGGGGG
>BLBF01000011.1:5405496-5428467 GCA_015471245.1 Laticauda colubrina | reverse complement strand
GGGGGGGGGGGGGGAGAGAGAGAGAGAGAGAGAGATCCTTCCTGAGCAGGCTATGCAATTCTTTCCCCTTTTTTCCCTTCCCGGGTTTTGTTTTGTTTGTTGTTGTTGTTGTTGTTGGTTTGGTTTGGTTTGTTGTTATTTTTCTCCCTTCCTCCGAGATTAAGGACTAAAAGAAATACAGGCATGTAATAATCCACCTTGCTCCTGTGCTCTGCTCTTCAGCCCGAGGGGGACTGCGCTCTCGGGGCAATTTTTCTCCCACAGCCCCTTCCCCCCGTGCTATAAGCGGGAGGCGGGAGTTGGCGACGCTGGTTGGGCGCTGTAGCGAGGCGGGAATAGCGGCAGCTGAAGGCGGCTCAGGCGCCGGGTGTGAGTTGATGCATGTGGTGATCTGCAGACCTTATGTTTCAGCCCCGCCTGTCCCTCGTTTTCTTTTCTCGCACCCCGCCTGATTTTGCACCTCCATTTCGCTCTCCAACGCCAACGGCGACGACAAAGGGTACCGCTGCCACAGAGCCAACGAGCCGCGCAAGCCCCTCGGTTGTTACACACAGTTCTTTCCCCTTCTTCTTCTTCAGGCGTCGCCATCTCCCCCACAGATAGCGACAGCTGCTGCCACTAAGGAGGAGAATGTGCCAGCTCTAATATCACCGCATGTAAGCTTTCAAAAACAACAACAAAACTAACGGACGCTCTCTGGGGCTTTGGTCGTAAAAGAATTTTTCCCGATATAATGATTGGAGTGGGTGTGGGTTAAAGTCAAATGTTGCCTTAAAAACAGATTCTGCCACTTGGGTTTTTGTTTTTTAATGCTTGAGAAAATAGTCTTTTTCCCCTAATCCCATTAAAGGAGGGAGGAAATGCTGCAAATTCTGATAGCGCTGCAGCTGCTGCCCAGCTCCAAAGCATAAAAGAATCCTGCTCACCTGTTCCTCTGAAATTGCATAATACCTCTTATCCACCACACTAAAATGCAGTTAATTTAAGACAGTACTGAAATATGGTCTGTGAGATGGAGCATCTAGAATGCAAAGGAAACAAAGTTGGCAGATAGATCCGCACTTCCACCACAGGTAATAATAATAATAAAAAAAGATGAATGCAAAGGGAAGAATTGGAGGAGATGCCAGCACTGGCAAAAACTCTTTTGCATTAAACTGAAAACATGGTGCAACGATAAGTGGTTTCTGGATTTCTTTCAAAAAATTTAACATCTATCAAATATGAATCTTTTTCAGTGCAATTCTCTCTGTGCCTGTGTGGGACATGCTCCCAAGGAAACACACTGTCATCTTTACTTAAAAAAAAAAAACTTTCTATCTAAAATTGAAAATTGCTGCATACTCCATTCCTAGTTCTTAAATTAGATACATTCTAGTTTAAAAAATACAGTACAGATATCATCAATGAAAGGTTTCCATAATTTGACAGTTATGTTACAGGAAGCATAAAAATACATAAGTGCAAATCATAAATCAACAAAATGTCGTCATTCCTCTACAAGAATATTTTTTTAAAAATCCAATATATCATTCTGCATTTCTTGGGAAATAGGAAACTGTAATAAACATCTATGTAATATTGCCACAGCTGATCTAAATTCAGTTCTAACATACAGAATATGAACTAAATGTTCACGGCATATAAAATGAAACAAGCAAATGTTTTATCAATGAAATGTTTATATGCAGGATCTGCAGACAGTGTCCAGTTGTTTGTATATTTGCTGTTCAGAAAACCTATTGAATTCAATAGGATTTACTTCTAAAAAGTACAGGTATAAAGGAATCCAAGGGATTAGTTGTTGCAGTGAATGCTAATGTATTTGTTTCATATAGACTTACAAGCCATTTCTGTTAAAAATAGAAACTGGCGATCTGGATCTTATTGACACAAAAGTTCAGAATTGCAATTGATTGAACAAAAAATCAGCTTTTCATACAATTATTCCTACCAAGGTATAAATGAGTGTTTACATATTTGCTTAAAGGCAAAACAACTATTAGATTTGTGGAAGCTGTTGAAGTCAGTGATAATGACCTGCTTGTTATATACAGATGATCCTTGTTTAGCAACCACAACTGGGACCAGCAATTCTGTCATTAAATAAATTATTTCCTTCTATATGGGAAATCATGTGTCTGCAACTGTGCTTTCCTTTCCCACTCCTCCATCTTTTGGAAAGCTCACCCCAGTGCTGGCATAATTAGTTAGAAGACAATTAATTTTTATATTTACATTCATTAGAGAAAAAGAGATGACAAGAGAGTAAACAGGCATCCAATGGGTCATACACATCAAAATGAATGCAATTTTGCTGACAGCCCCAAACATGCTGAGGAGTTGCAAGCACATTGTGCAAACAGTCTGATATATTCCCCATTGTGTTTACTCTTTTGTAATCCCTTTCACTCCAATCTCTACATTGTGGGGAGAAAAAAACAGGTCAGGCACCGGAGAGTGTATTTAGAGTTACCAAATTCTATCTGTATTTTCACTTGCGAACTACTGCTACATTTAACCTAAATGTGATTCCTTTTTAAACCTAGAATCTATTATTTTTTTTTAGCAAGTTTGGTAGAACTTCAAGTTCCTTTCACCAGTTTTTCTGTATGTTCATCTAAGATTATTTTTAATAGGGTTAGAGCACAGACATTTTCTCTTGTGTTTCTGAGAAAAACTTGTATGCAATACAGTGTTATTAATAATGTAATAAAATTGATTTTGCAGTTATACTTCAAGGAATAGTAATTTATTACTCAGTCCATTCAAGTAAATAATAACTGATTAAAGTGTAACATATGACTGGATAAAATCTTTTTAAAATCATATATTTTTCTTGTATATGCTAGCAAAAAAAAAATGCTAAGCAAAGAAATGGATTTCAAAGCAGAACTGCTTTTGAGAAATCTCATTGGTGAATAGATTGATCCAAAACACCCCAAATATGTGATTTTGTCAGCAGGCAGTGGGGGCCATCAATAAAGAGGGAGCCAATCAAGTGATTGGTTTTTTTTCCATGAGGGGTGGGACGGGTGTGTTTTTTTACATGACTTTTTATTATATAGTTGGCTTGTTTAAATTTTCTAAGCCACACAGAATCATATATGTGCATGTTGGATGGATATATAAATTCATGTAATAAATAAAATGAATTACAAATTACTACATTCAAATTTTAAATTGCACAAAGTCATTCTTTTTTAAATTTCTTTGTATTCAAGAAAGTTTACTTCAGAGTAAGTGACAGTGCAGAGGGGGAAATATTTATTTCTATTTGAAAAAATCCAGTGAAACAGATTATCATTTAACATTATTTTATTAATATGTGTCAGAATTGTAATTTGGTTTCTGTAAGTAGGATCTTAGAAATGCACCACTTACTCTGAATTGCTATTATAATGGCTGTCGCAAAGCAATTTCAGAAATAAGCACATTATGCTAAGGAAATGCCTTAGTCTGATTTTCTATTCTGTTTCTGGGTTCTTTTAATCTGTTTTATGATGAGTAACAGATTCATAGTCACCAACAACAATGAAATTATTGGAATGAAATTACAGTTAAAGAATTTTATACTAATAATTCATTAGCTCATTGTCTTCAGATATCTGGACAAGTATTTCCAGTTCTAATGGTAATTCCTAAGAGAATGCAGTGTAATAAAAAGTAATAAGCTATTTGAATACAATTTAGCATTACCATGAACCAAAGAAACTGGCTACTGTTATGAATTAACAGTGACTTGTCATGTGCTCATTTTATGGATACATCAATGGAGTTATTTTGGCAACAGCAGGAAACTAGTTTGTTTCCTTCTGGGACATATTTTTATTCCAAGTTAGATCCTTCTTAGCTTCCAAACTCAGCAAGATAATGCTGCCTGCAGAGACTCACAAAATATAGTGCCATATGTTCTGTATGGAACTTGGTAGGTTCCAAGTACTCCATTCTGATTGGCCGAAAAGGCCACTTACGGATTGGGTCACTAGGAAGCAATCCGGGAAGCCACCAAACGGCAGGAAGAATTAAACAAGTGTCATTGGGCACAAGCCGGCAGGCTAGCCGCTATATAAAGGGCTGCCGCGGCTTGGGCTATGTTCCGTTTCTTTACCTAGTGGTTTGAAATAAAGAGTTGTTGTTTGGAACCCAGTCTCCTGTGCTTCTTTCTGTATGGAATACCATATATAAACACATGCTATTATCTAAAGAAAGACCATTACTTTACCCATTCTTTTTTATAATATTTGTATTGAAGTTTACAGTTTCATAGACTAAACTAATACAAACTAAAAATATGAAAGAATGAAAAAGATAGAAAATTCATAAAAGAAAAATAGAAAAAAGGAAAAGTGAAGAAGAAGGTGTATCTATCTATCTATATCTATCTCTTTATATCTCAACAAGTACAATTTAAATAATCTACCTTCTCTGAGAGTACAAAAGAAAAACATATCCCTTATCTATAAACTACTTCTTAAAGACTTGTTCAGATCTTGGTCAGCAAAACTCCATTAAAGGATCACCACATATATTTTAACCTTCATCAAATAAATCAACTTGATATTCCTTCCTTTTGCTTTTAACAATCTTGATCTTTAATCCCCTTAAACAATGTACCAGACCTTAATTTTTTTCATCTACTGTTTAATCTCTTCTCAGAAAATGCTTCAAAACTTTAAAAAGTCTCATTTGTAAAGCCAAACTTTTATCCAGAGTTATCCAGATCACTTCTTTAGTTTGTTATTTGTATATCCCTTTGCTATACCAGCTGGTTTTATTTATCTAGCCAGTATAGCATCTTTTTTCTTACCATTTTTATAGCATGTCATTTTTAAATCCAGTTCAAATAATGGGGAAAGCTAATCTCAAGTAATCTGATTCCATACCATTCAGGGATTTATAGATCACTTTGAATTGTGCCTAAAAACAAATAAGCTGTCAGCCTGTATAATGTCAGGATAGCATGTTCCTAAGTTAAAAAGCACCACCAGATTCTTGATCTTGCTGATCCTTAGATAGTATATAATAAAAGTCTTGCCTTTTGCCCTTATGAATGCTGATGAAATGCTTGGCATTTTATATTTTAATTATACTTTTTATTATTTAATTATCCATTGCATAGAATTGAATTATGTTACTGAAAGTCATGGGTTTGGGAGATTTTCTTTTCTAAAAAAATAGTGTGCAATCAGAGGTAGTACTGCATTTTCATTGGTTCACACTGAGAGTTTAATTATGGCATGCATCAGGATTCTATCCCTATGTGGTAAGTTTGTTATACAGTTTGAATTTTATAGACACTCTCATGTGTGGCAAGGATATATACAGTAAAACAATAGGAAAAATACATTTGCTGTACTGTGTTTTATGTTCAAATGTTCACTTGTTTTTAAAACAAAATCTTTGGTTATTTTGATGGTTGTTGAGAGCTGCTCCTATTCTGTGGCATGCTAGCAACAAAGAGAAGCAAATGATAGGAAAACAGGATATACTAATTGCTATATCAAATTGTTACATTGGAAATATCAATATAATAGAAGAATAGGTAAAAGTCAAATGGATCTATACACACAAATACTGGGAGCATCTAACCAAGTACAAAATATGGTTACAAGTTGCTGTAGAGTTTCCATTCCATTTAAGACTGACAAAGTTATGCATCAGTTATATACAACTTAATCAGTTATCAGTTATGCTCAGCACTAAGTTCCAAGGAGTTCATAAAGCTTTCTCTTTATAAATGTGCATAAAATTGCAACTTATTTAACCATCTTGGTTCTGGGGGACAGAGTGGTTAGAATGCAGTCCTGCAGGCTACTTTTGCTGACTGCATGCTGTCAGCAATTTGGCAGTTCAAATCTCACCAGGCTCAAGGTTGACTCAGCCTCCATCCTTCCAAGGTCAGTATAATGAGGACCCCAATTGTTGAGGGTAACTCTGTAAAACTGCTTAGAGGGGGCTGTAAAGCACTGTGAAGTGGTATATAAGTCTAAGTGCTATTGCTATTGAACAGCTTGAAATTACTACCTTGCTGAAACAGGAGTGTTCTTGCTGTTAAAATAACTGACTTTATTTCAATGGCTGTATCAGTTTTGTGTTCTGAGAGCAACAACTTTAATAATCAATACCTATTTTTCTATTCTGACTTCTTTCCATGATGTCATCTAATCAAATTCAGTTATACAGAAATGAAATATAATCTTCAGAATATCTGCCAGCCAAAATGAACAGTGATTCAGACAGGACTATTTAAAGTCAAGAATACAAAATACAAGAACAAGCACATATTTCAGAATAAAATTTATGTGCAGATTTAGCATTCATGAAGTTTTGTTCCATATGTATAGTTTGTTGGTTAAGCAAAGCAAGGCCCCTTATTTATGGGTTTATACTGTAAACTAATTTGTAGCACAATTTCTTCTTTCAAATGTAGTAATTACACATAAATGATGTTTCTGTATTTTCTAAGACAAATAGCAGCTTAATTCCACACATACTTACCAATGCACATGTTTCCAAAAGAGGAGCAAGTAGAAAAGAGCAAGGAACATATATGGGACTAGTGTGATTTTTAAATCTCAAGAACATTAGAAAATTAAGCTTAGCTTGTCATTAACTCAGCCTTAGCAACAATCATCCCCAGCCTTTCTTAAAACTAGCTTCCTTCCTTTCCCAATTGTAAATTTAATAGTAGGAGAAGGAAGAACACAAAGACAGCAACAGGACTATTTTTTACGATAATTATTTTAATGCTTTTATTTGCCAGCCTGTGACCATAATAAGGATAGATTGAGATTAGTGATATTAGTTTATTACTCAAACATTGATTTTTATGTCTGGTGTGATTCAAGCCTCTAATCCAAAATGGAGTATATGAAAAAATCTGTACTTGGACTGTTTCATTGAATGTGTTGAATTTATGTTTTACCAACAAAGAAATAAAGGGAGACTAGTATAGATCTATTTCAAGCTATTTAGCTTTCATCAGCTATCCATATTCTTCTGGGATTTGAACCCGGGTTTCATTAAATGTGGCACTATTTCCAATGCCTTTTTTCAACATTGACTCACACATTCCTTTACCATATTCCCAAAATTCATTCCTTGGCTACTGCTGCTGAGTCAGTCACTGTCTCAGCACAGCTTAGATTAGAGGCAGAGTACACAGAGGCTCTATGCCTTGCAGATGGCCTTTCTTTCTCTGTTGCCCTTCTTACTTGTGAAAGAATAGATAGACTATCAACTTTAAAAACCTGGATGAATGCTAAATTCAAAAGATTAAATATTTAATGTCACCTAGCTGTTTGTCTGGATTTCTGCAGCCTTATGTGGCATACCTAAAAGAGGAACATTTTCAAGCAGCCAAGTAAGAGAGGACTTGTTAGTGATGTGCATGTGCTGATTTCAAATAGGAGAGGAAGAATTTTTCATGAATGGAAAAGGCAAACTTTAAGTAACATTGTATATTTCATTTGTCCTTCTCCCCCTTTTCCCCAAACAGCAGAAATGTACAAATGGTCCTCAACCTACATTTGCAGTATCCTTCTCCTCCCAGGCCCACCAAGCCATGCCCACAGAACCATTAAAAAAAATTGAATCCCACCACTGTGGTTGGGAATAGGGAGCATTGTGTTGACTTTGTTAGCTTCCTTCCCCTGTAGCTGGGTGATGACTCGGGGCATGGCACAAAAGCAACAAAGTCACAAAAGTAGTTAAAGTCCCTTTAATACCTCCAACTTGACTCCCAATGTTCAGTTATCTTCAGCTGGAGAAAAAAGTCTCCCAAAAACTGTCTTTAAAGGGAAGAAATTCAGTCTGAACCCAAAGTACACATAAATTATAAATAAAAATCAACACAAATCACGCTGCAGCAATTAACGAGACAGGGCAGGAAAAGGAATTGCAGACTTCCAAAAGATAATGAAACACAATTGGGAGGATGCCAAAACCCAGATAAGCCTTGACAAACAAAGATAATGCATGCTTTGCTTCCAGTAACTTTGCTGTGCATAGTTTGCCTTTTTAAACAGTTTTCCCAGCTGCAGCTAATGAAGGGGATTAGGGCCCTTTCCTCCCCCATAAGCCACATAACTCACGCTGTTCTCTTCTCTGTTAAGGCCCTGTCCCATTGCACTTATGGATGCAAAGAGGATGTAAAACGTTAAAAAAAGCTTGCCATCCGTTGGAAAGCACTATGCATCTGTTGTGTACTCATTGCATACGTGTTTCATATGCTCTGTCCGTTGAGCATCCTTCCACTGCGATTTCATCCGTGCAAGAAGTTTTGAGCTGCACAAAACTTTGTGAATGGATGAACGTTCCGCCATGTACAGTGTCGATCCGCGACATACGAGCAACAAACGTTCTATGTCCGTTTATCATCCGTTAAACATCTGCTGTATCCTCTCTGCATCCTCTGGGCATCCTCACAACTCACATCCGCTGCAGCTGAAAACAGAAAGAGGGAGGAAAGAAAGGGTACATGGAACACGGAAATAGAAAGGATGCGTTTGCATCCAATATACATCCGCGCGGCATCCCCTTTCCTTTAGGCATACATGATGCATCCGCTTCATCTGCTATGCGTCTGCTTCAAAATTCTCCTCCAGAACCCCTTCGGAGGTGTCATCTGCTTCCATCCGCTTCCATCCGCTTGGCTTCCTATGAACATCCGTTTAACATCCCCGCTATATACTACCCACGTCTGTTCTTTTCCGTTCTTTGCCGTTCTGTTTATGCAAATTTTGCCACTTTTTGGAGCAGATGACAACGGATGGAGCCATCCCCGAAATTTTGCTCATCCGCTGTGTCCTTTATGCATACGTTTTGCGTCCGTCGGCCAGTGGGACCTAGCCTTTACTCCCTGCGTGCCCTAGGATGAAGAGGGGGTGGCCTTTACTCTATGACAGAGGTCTCTGAACTTTCTAATTTTAAGACTTGTGGACTTCAACTCCAGCCAGCTATTCTGGGAGTTGAAGTCCACAAGTCTTAAAGTTGCCAAGTTTGGGGACTCCTGCTCTATTACATCTATCTGACCAAAAGAATAGGTCCCCTCTATTAAGGGAATCCACCTGGTGGAACCAAGAGGAAGAGTCTTCTACATGGGGGCTCCCTTCTTGTAGAACATCATCCCCACAGAGATGAGATTGTCTCCCATCTTGTTACTCTTTCAAAAGGCCCTGAAGATCTGGGTTTATCTGGAAGCCTGGAGATTACAGGGCAATACAGAGCCTATGAAGTAGAATTTTTTATTTGGGGTTTTACTTCTGTAAAGCACCTGGAATCACTGTGAATGAGTTGGATGGATAACTCTTCATCGTGAAAAGTTGCCAGATGCATTCTGACTTCAGAGACATATTAAAGAGATATTCACCAATATATTTGATAAAAAATTACTAAAAATAGAAAGAATGCCGCGCCACTGTACCTGTCATTTTTCCATTTTTTTGTGGCAGAGAAAGTAATTTATTTTTGGCTGATCTGTTATATCCTTGTAGATTTCTCATACATTGTTAGAGAATATGGTTGCTTTCAAAAATTAACACTTAAAACCTGTGGTAAGAAAAAAAATTGGTTTCAATGTTTTGAAACCAATCAAAAAATTAAAATCTAATCAGAAATCTCCCTTGAACTTTTTGCTAGGATGCAATAGCATTAACAAAGGAGGAAGTCTGCAATAGTAAAAAAAAATCCTTATTATAATAATCTAATTTCCAATATATAAAATATGAAATATCAGAACAAAGACAGAAGTGTTTCATATTTCATTTTATTATACTATGTCAAAAGAGGTCCATTAAAAGTTTGATTTTGGTCATGTCACAAAAGAGATTTTAGACACACATGCAAAATCAAGAATTGGGATTCTATTCCTGGAATTCCCAACTAGAAACTAGAAATTCCACGAATGGCAGCTAGAATGATCAGAAGTCATGACTTCTGTTCATTCTAGCCATTAATGGAATTTCTAGTTTCAACCTATCTGGACGTCACCAGATAGAAGACACTATGTTAAATATGGGGAGTCTTTTTTTGGGGGGGGGAAGTAATTTTTGCTTTGTCATCAAAATAGCTCCTTAACTCTTTAAGGTAAGCTAAATTGTATAAAGAGAGAACTTACCTATCTATGAATGAAAAGCAATTCCACTTATTTAGATCAAATATAGTATTTTAATAAACAGAATAGGAAAATAGGCCTTGAAAGGAATTATTTTGTTATTCATAGCATTTCTGCACATAATCCTCACCTTGAGCATTCAAAAGTTCAGTCATGGTGTATTTCTTAAAGAACTGCACAACCTTTTTTCACAGCAGCTTCTAGCCATGAACGAACACATCAAAACTTCCAGCACATCAGTATTCCCATCTGTTGGCAATTTATAACACTGGAGACATACTTTTCATTCAACTATTATAGTTATGTGTACACATATAGTGTATACGTACACACACACATAATAAAATGCAGTACAAGAGTTTAGGAGTCAATAGAAATATATTCAAAGTCACTGGAAATTCCAGTACGGGATTAATAAAAACGCAGTTTAGAAGACTTTTTAAATTCTCTTTTTCTGCATACTAAGCAGCAAAAAAGATACACACTAGAAGTGGTATTCATCAGTTCCGACCAGTTCTGGAGAACTGGTAGCAGGCATTTTGAGTAGTTCAGAGAACCCGCTAATAGCACCTCTGACTGGCCCCACTCCCATCTATTCTCTGCCTCTTGAGTCCCAGCTGATGAGCTGGGTCTTCTTTTGTTGCCCTACATAGGAGAACGGAGCTGGAAAGCAGGTTAGTGGGGTAGGGAGGGAATGGGATTTTGCAGTAACCTTCCCCCAGGAATGGGATGAGAATGGTATCGTTCCCCTGGCACATCCCCAAACCACGCCTAGAGAGCCAGAGTTGGGATTCTACCAGTTTTCACCTATTCGCTAGAACCGTTTGTTAACAAGCAGTTTGGATAACCGGTTGTTAGAAGAAATTACTGGTCTAATCCTGTAAGGAAAGCAGGAAGGAAACATTCTGGTGTTGCTTACAGAAGCTGCCTCTCCATTAACCCTAATTACATTATTGGGAGGACTAGACTTCCTTTCTCAGGAACTTTTTTGGAGTTTTTTCCCCCTCCTTTACTGGTACTTTGTTGTGTGGAGTGACCATTCCATGTTATAATGGCACTGAAAAAAGTGACTTTTTCACACTTAGAACTGTTGTAGCATCCCCACAGTCATGAGAGGCCAGGCGAGGAAATGTGTGCCTTGATGTGAGTGATATTGCCACCCCCAGCCAATAACATGACCACCAAGCCATGTCCACCCAGTCACATGACCACCAAGCCACACCCATAGAACCAGTTGTTAAACATTTGAATCCTACCCCTGCACAGAACCAATAGTATTTTTTTTAAATCTCACCACTGATACACACATGCTCTTCCACATAAATTAATGAAAACAAGCTACAAGTCCTACTGCTCATCAATTTCCTTTTGCTGATCATCAGATTCATAATAAGAATCCTTTTAAAAATGTTGATTTGATAGTTTGAACAATGTTACTATAAATAGTGAAGCAGGAATACAGTATAGAGAAACCCATCACTGCTGAATGTTTGAAATGGCAAAAAGGTTTCGAACATTTTTTAAAAAAATAAGAGGATTCTAATTTCCACAGGCCCATCTTCCAAATTATTCCTCTGCCTTTGCAGTCAGCCACAGTGATGACCTTGGAACAGTTACACAGCAACAGTTTAAAAAAATGTGTTTTAAGCTGGGAAATTGAAAAATAAAAAAACACAAACAGACTCTGCCCTATCTCCCCAATGTATAAATGTGAGGGAAAGGAAAACACAGTCAGGCTTTCAAGATTCTGTTCTACAGCCTACAATATATCAATAAATTATAGTGCCAGTTAAATTTGTGGTGTCTCTTGACCTGGACTACCTCCAACGGCTTACAGCCATTTCTTTAAAGCAGCATTATTTTACAGATGAAAATGTAAAATATTTTCTGGGTGTCAGTTTTGCTGTTTATAAGGATGTGAAAGAAAATAGAACATAGAATAATAATAGGGTTGAAAAGGATCTTTTTGAGGTCTTCTAGTCCAACCTCCTGCCCATGGCAGAAAATCCTATACCATTCCAGACAAAATGGCTCTTGAAAACCTCTAGTGATGGAGCACCCACAACTTCCAGAGGCAAGCAGTTTCACTTATTAAGTGTTCTCATTGTCAGGAAGTTTCTCCTAGGTTGATTCTCTCCTTGATTAGTTTCAATCTTTTACTTCCTGTCCTGTCCTGAGGTGCTTTGGACAATACATTGACTCCCTTTTCTCTGTGAAAACCCCTCAAGTATTAGAAGATTGCTATCACCTCTAGTCCTTCTCTTCATTAGTCTAGACCAGGGGTCGCCAACCTTTTGGACCTCAGGGACCACCAAATTCATAATTTTAAATCCCATGGACCATTAATATGAATTTTGGTTGATGGTGGCTTGCTGACAATTGGTGGAAAGGTCAGTCCCGTATTCCAGAGCTGCAATAGTTACAGAATTGGCCTTTGGTCTTCCCAGAACAGGTCCTCCAATCTAAGGCAGGCCAGTGCACCTGGGTGGAGGAGCAGCTGCTCTGGAATGAACAAAGGGCCAATCCTGTAACTACTGCAGCTCTGGTATATGGGACCGACTTTCCCACCAATGTCAGCAAGCAAACCCAGGGCAGATTTCCCTCCCCCACTGTTGGTCTTACCTTCCAGTTCCAGCTTGTGTGGTTCAACTCAAGGGAAAGTTTGCGCTCAGCTGAAGGGTGGGGGCCAGCAGGTGGGCAGGCCATGTGGGCAGTGCAGCCTTGTGTTCCCACGCAGCCAGGATTAATTGCTTTAGAGGGGTGCTTTGGAGGGAACATTTCTCTGTGGACCATCAAAAAATTTTTGTGGACCACCAGTGGTCCCCAGCCCACCAGTTGGTGAGCACTGGTCTAGACAAAGGGTGTCAAAGTTGTGACATCATGTTGCCATCATATGACATTTTGTGATGTTTTTCTCTTCGCGGAGCTGGGGTGGATGTGGCCTGTGTATGATGTATCCAGTCCATGGGCTGTCAGTTTGACATCCTTGGTCTAGACATACCTAATTACCTCAACCTTTCATCATGTTTTAGCATCCAAATCTTTTATAACTTTTGTTGTTCTTCACCACACTCTTTCACTGAATATTGTGGAAAGATATTCACATACTGTAGTATCAACGAGTTTGTTTTTTTTTCAGACTGATAAAACTGCTTTACTAGCCACCCTGTGTGTCTTCAAAATGAACTTTGAAGACTAGAAGAGAAAATTTTGAAAGGGGAAGCAAGAGAAGGGATTAGAAAGTTATTGTTTCTTAGTCTTTGGCCAAAATAATAATATGGGAATGTAGTAGACCACAAAGACAGCATTCTAATACTTTTCAATAAATTCAGAAACCTATCTCCAAGTGTTTACCTTTTCTCAGCTAACAACAATCTTTTGTTGGATGTTACAGAGCTGTTTAATAAATGTTGCTGTAACCTTCACATCTGATAAAAGATGTTTATATAACATTTATCCGACCTTCCTGGCTTTAGGAATGGTAACTATTAGTGAGTGTGATTGGATTTATAGAAATTGCAATGCAACATACATGGGTCATTGCTTCTATTCAATTCTGATTGGACTTGCCTGTAAGCACAGTAAGTAAATAAATCTATTAAACAATGACATTTTATGGGTATCAGGAAGCATCCCTTCTCTTTCCGCCCTTGCCCAGTGGAACAGCATCATCTCTAAAATTGGGTGCCACTTCCAAACACTGCCAACTTTTAGAAAGGCTCTAAAGTCCTGATTATTCCCCTCAGGACTGGGCACTACGAGCTATTTTAATGTGTAAGTTATTGCTCCCAATGCAATGTATAGTAAGTATGTTTGATTTTAATTCCTAGATGTATTTTTAATTTTAAAAACCTATGTTTCCTACTGAAGGTGTCAAGTATATGGCAAGTAGATAGCCATGTAAAAAGAATAAATGAATTAAAGATAAATTTCAAAAGATACTGTATCGTATGGATTATTGTATAATAGTGGCACTTTTTTCAAACTCCCTTCAAATGTTGCTGTATACAGATGTGCAAAGTGAAAAAAAATGCTTTGCATAATTCATATTTCCCAGTCCATACCCTGAACACTTTATTTAATCCTTGACTTGGCTTTTTCATGTACCATTAAAGAATAGCAATACAAGGAGAGGCAGTAATTACTGACCATTTGACCATGTACATTTCCAGCTAGATGGAAGCCTATCTATTAGTACCAGGAGAATTAAATCAGTAGCAACAAAATGTTCAAAAATACCCAGCCATTATCATGACTTTATTTATTATCTCTTGTTTCCAACAAATAGGCTCCATTTGTAAACTAATGTGAAATCTAGATTAACAATTTTAGGAATTTCAATGCTTGTTTTGCTGGGTTAGTATAAAGCCAAATTATACTACAGACAGCAGTTGTGTTCAGGATTTAGCAAGATACATTTTTATTGCAGAAGATATAAATTGACCACCATTAGAATGATGGCATGCTAAATATAGACTTCATAAATCACTGAGGATGCAATATAATCTATTATCTGCACCCAGACACATACTGTAGCTTGCAATTATTTAATATCCACTTCTTTATTTTAGGTCCCTTTTAAAAAGATATTACTTTAGTCTTTCCATAATTTATTAGTAATGGTTGTT
Source organism: Laticauda colubrina (assembly GCA_015471245.1). Lineage (NCBI taxonomy): Eukaryota > Metazoa > Chordata > Lepidosauria > Squamata > Elapidae > Laticauda > Laticauda colubrina. The sequence goes on along the minus strand of BLBF01000011.1, from coordinate 5,413,722 downwards.
GATTACACTAAGATTTAAAAAAAAAAGCCTGGAAATCATGTCTTAATCCAATTGATGTCTAACACAGTAAAACAGTAAAAAAAAGCCTGGAAATCATGTCTTAATCCAATCAATGTCTAACACAGTAAAACAGCACCATTTCTATAAAATAAAATTGATAAATGCCCGCCTACCAACTTTAAGGCCCTGTCACACTGGCCGACAGATGCAAAACATTTGTAAAAAGGACACAGCGGACGAGAAAAATGTTCCATCCGTTGTTATACGCTATCAAAAGGGGCAAAAATTTGCATAACCAGAGCGGACAACAACGGAAAGGAACGGACAGGGGGAGGACGTAGGGCAGATGGAAAGAGGATGCTCCACGGAAGCCTAGCGGATGGAAGCGGATGAGAGCAGATGGCACATCCGCAAGGCTTCCGGAGGAGTGCAGCAAAGCAGACACGGAACGGAAAAAGCGGATGCAGAGCGGACGCCGAGCGGATGAAGCGGATGCACAGCAGAAGCCTAGCGGATGCCTAGCAGAAGCCTAGTGGATGCCTAGCATTCACTGCGCATGTGGGGAGGATGCATTGCGTCAGTCCCGCGGATATAAAGGGAAGCAGCTTCCAAGCAGGTCACCATTCAGAGGAAAGACCTGCTTCCAGACAAAGCTCTCCAGCCTGCCTGCCAGCCAGCCAGCCAGCAACCCAACAACCATGGGGAAGAAACGGAAGCCTCTGCCATCTGCTGCCAGCCCTGGCAAGAGGGACAGGACCACCCTCCCACCCCCTGGCCCTGACTCTGCTTCTTCTGGGGCTTCTGCTGCCCGGACTCGATCTTCTGGTGCTGGGGCTTCTGCTGATGCTGCTTCTGGAGGTGGTGCTTCTGCTGATGCTGCTTCTGGAGGTGGTGCTTCTGCTGGTGCTTATTCTGTTGATGCCGCTTCTGGTGGTGGTGCTTCTGCTGATACTGCTTCTGGTGGTGGTGCTTCTGCTGGTGCTTACTCTGCTGGTGCTGCTTCTGGTGCTGGTGCTTCTGCTGGTGCTTACTCTGCTGGCACTGCTCCTGGTGCTGGTGCTGATGCTGGTGCTTACTCTGCTGGCACTGCTCCTGGTGCTGGTGCTTCTGCTGGTGCTTACTCTGCTGGCGCTGCTCCTCATCCTGCTGGTCCTGCTGGTGCTTACTCTGCTGGCGCTGGTCCTGGTCCTGCTGGTCCTGCTGGTGCTCCTGGTCCTGCTCCTGGTCCTGCTGTTGCTGCTGTTGCTGCTGTTGCTTCTGTTGCTGCTGTTGCTGCTTTTGCTGCTGATGCTGCTGGTGCTATTGGTGCTACTGGTGCTGCTCGTGCTCCTGGTCCTGCTCCTGGTCCTGCTGGTCCTGCTTTTGCTGCTACTGTTGTTGCTGCTGCTGGTGGTGGTGGTGGTGTGGAGGAGCAGCCCCTACAACCTCGAAGCCCCTCTGATGAGGGCTCATATGGTCCTGCCAAAGGGAGGAAGAGACAGACGTGTGAACGGGAGAGGAGGCAATACAACATAGAAGAGGAACATGAGGAGGAGGTGCTGGAGTGGCTGAGGGAGAACGAGTATCTATGGTGGAAGGGACACAGGCTCTATTGCGACACCAAAAGGAAGCAGCCTGCTTGGAGAGAGAAGGCGGAGAGCCTGGGCTACACTTCGGAGGTGTTCCTCGGCTGGTGGAAGCACATGCACACCTGGGACGGGAAGATGCACCTCAAGAAATCTGGCCAGGCCGCGGTCAAGCTGACGGACAGAGAGACCTACGTGATGGCCAAGTGCAGCTTCTTGGAGGGTGAGATCCACCACCGAGGAGCAGCCCCTCTCACAACCCTCTCTCTCAGGCAGCCTGCTGAGACCCAGTCCTCTTCTGGCCAAGAGTCAGCTCCTGTGTCCAGGCAGGTATCTGTGGAGCATGCCACGGTGGAGACCCCCCCGACAGCTGTACTACCCCTGGCGGAGCACGTGGAGGACCCCCTGATGCAGTGGGAGAAAGGAGATGGCACTTCCACCACAGCCCAACCCGCATCCACCCCCAGCTCCACCTCCACAGAAAGGCAGAGAGGCAAACCGGAGGGGCAGAGCCACACTGTCCTGCTGGAGATAAGAGACACCATCAGGAGCAGCATAGATCTCCTCTCTCAGCTGGTACACACCTCCAACCACAAGCCCCATCCTCCAACCGCAAGCCCTTCCTCACCTATGTCAACCAGACCCTCATGAACATGTCGGAACCCCAGTACCAGGTGGTGAAGGACAGGATCACCGATCTTCTTCACAACCCTCCAGACCAAGATGAACCTGCTCCCACCCAGTCCAGGCCTGCTCCTCCACCCCAGGTGATATCACTGCCCTTCCAAGGCTTTCCACAGGCCCTAATCTACCAAGGCTACGGCTACCAGGAGGTCCAGCAGCACAGGCAGCCCTTCCCAGTCCAGGCACAGGTACATCGGATGCCAACGGTGCCACTGATGCCACCGATGCCACCCACGCCACCGATGCTACTCACGCCACAGATGCCACCGACGCCAGTCCTCACCCAGCTGCAGACCAAACAGCCCCAATACACTGCTCCTTCCTCCACCCCACAGGCAAGCCCGGCCTCAGTACATCTGTCATCGGTATTGGGGCTGACACCCCATGTCATGGAGGAAGGGGCTCTCAACATCACGGGGCTGAGCCAGCTGTCTGAGAGCTTCCTCAACACACCGTCCCCTGTTGTCCTCTCGGGGCCAGGCTCCCCAGTGGCGCTTCAGACCAGCACTCCAGCAGCAGCCACCTCCACAGCACCTGGACCCTTTACCCCTGAGACTGGGCATGCCTCCGAGTGACCAAGAAGAGTGCCAGAGACTGGGTGGTTACCTGTTGACTTTATGTTTGCTTTGGACACTTGACTTGGGTCATTTTTCTTTTACAGCTTGTTATTGATAAAGTTTATCTTTGCTTCACACACTTGCTTCATTTATTTTATTAAATAAAGTCTTGGTGGAAACTTTTAGAAATGGTTTAAGCCTTTGCATGCTTGTGGGATGGGTAAGGATAGCAGTGGGATGGGCAGGAATACCTTTGGGATGGGTAATAGCTGTGGGATGGGCAGGGATACCTTTGGGATGGGTTATAGCTGTGGGATAGATAAACCTCCAGTGCAAGCATAGTGGGACTCTATGGTCCACCCTCCCAGGTGCCACACTTATGGCCCTTTATTATCAATAATAATGTAATCATTCATCCACACATGTCAACATAAACACAACTCTTTATTAAATGCCCTGTTCATTGTAGGGCCACCCAACATACATGGCTCAATCTCATCAGTGTGATGAGACAGATTGAAGGAAGCATCCATTAATCATCTATCATCCTGTCTTGCCACTCCACTGCTCCAGCTGGGGAGTTGCACCAGTGTCTCAGGAGGTTGCGCTGCTTCTTCCCTTCACGTGAGGCTCTGTTGGGGCCTTGCACATCCACAGTGTCTATCAGGTTTTGCCCTTGCCTCCATTCCCCAGGCTCCATGTCCCCATTGCCTTGTTGGAGGTCCACGAGCCTGTTCTGCAAGACTGGGTCGCGGGTGCGCATGAGATTGTGCAGGATGCAGCAAGCTTCCACGATCCTCCTCACGGTCTCTGGGCGATGCTGCATGGTAGTGAGAAGTACCTGGAACCTGTTGGCCAGGATGCCAAAGGCGTTCTCCACCACCTGCCTTGCCCTGGACAACCTGTAGTTGAAGATCCTCTCTTCACGGGTGAGGAGTCTGGAAGTGTAGGGCTTCATGAGGTAGGTTCTGAGGGAGAAGGTGTCATCCCCCACGATGAAGTAGGGCACATCTTGCATGTCGTTGGGCAGGGGGTCTGGATCTGGGAAGCCCATGATGAGGTTGCCTTCCAGCCCCTCCTTGAGATGACTGGCGTTGTATACCTGGGCATCTGAAGATGAGCCGTTGCCTGAAGCATCAATGTAGATGAACTTGTAGTCAGCATCGACCATGGCGAAGAGGACGATGCTGAAGAAGTCCTTGTAGTTGAAATAAGTGGACCCCGACTTGGCTGGCGCTTTGCAGGCCACGTGCTTCCCAACTATGGCTCCAACGGTGTGTGGGAAGTTCCACTTCTGATACCACTGCTCTGCAACTTTCTTCCACCCTTCTTCAGTGGAGGGGCACTGGAGGAGCTCCTCCAGGTATTCTTCAATGATGGCTGTTCTGTATGCAAATTGGGCTACTCCAAAACATGCAAATCTGATTGGTCAACTAAAGTAAGCATTGGATTGGTTCACTAAGAACCAATCCAAATAAAGTAAAAAAGGTGGTAAATTCGAACAGCTGCCATTGGTTACAAGCCGGCAGGCTAGCCTGTATAAAAGGCTGCCGCTAAGTCGGCCAACCGTTCCGTTTTACTGACTCCTTTGAATAAAGACTTTTATTTGTTGGAACCCGGTCTACCTCGTGTTTTTCCGAACAAAACAATGGCCTACACCACTTCTCTGACCACAATGCTGATGGTGTTGTGTGGCACCCTCCAGCCGTACTGCATGCTCCTGTAGGTGGTCCCTGAGGCCAGGTGGCGCAAAGTGAGTGCCACCTTGAGCCCAGGTTCCAGGCTGGGCCAGAAGTTGGTGCTCTGCTTGGTCAACCTGGGTGTCAGCCGCTCCACAACTTCATCAAACATGGCTGGAGGCATCCTCATGAAGTTCTGGATGCTGGACAGATAGAGAGGATAAAAATGGACGCAGTGAGTACAGAACGGATGAATTGCATTAACCAACGGATGGCAAGTGTTTCTCTCCGTTTTACATCCTCTTTCCATCCGTTGGTGCAGTGTGATATGGGCTTTAGGAGATTGTGCTAATAATTCAAGAGGGAAAATAGAGTTTATACATAGATTTAAAAATGTTGAAACAGAAAGCACCCTTGTTTAATTTCTCTATCATTTGAAAGCTCTTTTGTCAAATGACCTCATATAGAGTATCGCAAAATGTTTACTAGAATCATCATGTAATTGTAAGTTAAAGCAGTGTTTCTCAACTTTAAGATTTGTGGACTTCAATTCCCAGCATTCCACAGCCAGCCATTGTCAAAGCTGAGAAGCACTTTGTTAAGGAATAGCTTTCAACTCATAGGTCTAATGTTGCACCTTTTATGTGCTAATGTGTCCTCTAGAAATTGGGTCAGTTTTTAAAATCAACAAATGCAATATACAGCTTTCTAATTTGCTGAAATATTTTTCAACTGAGTGTTTCAATCTTTTAGTGATCAGTCTTTGATGGTGTGGCTGGCTCTAAACCCAGCCTACTGATTTGCCAGGACTTTTTCAGTTATATTCAGTCCATTGTCTTCTCTCTTAAGGGTTTAGCGCTGACTGTCTTCACAACACATCGGCTGATCATTTGTAGCTACATCTTACTTGCATTCCTTCTTTAAGAAAAACATTATGACAGTACCCCAATTATTTGGCACATGGGTTATAGCATTAATTACATTGAATCAGTGTATGGGATTGTAAGGTTACTGTTTTCAGTTTTATCAGTTCCACTATAGTAAAATCATATCTTATTGCTTTACAGTTGATAAATTAGGCCTTCCAGATCTAAGCTGCAAAAATCTGGATGGCAGCAGTGTCTAGTAGTGTCTTCAATGCAGATATAGCAGTCCCCCTTTAAACAATTGGATCAAAGAGATGCCTCTGATGTTACACATGGTCCATCTTCATTCTGCTGCTTATTACTAAAAAAGAAGATCTAACTTGAGGGCCCCTCTGTTTTCTTTGGAAATACATACTGGAATTCCAAAACTGAGCAATTGCTTAAGTACAAAACCTGAACCAGGCTTCATTATCTTAATTATCTAAGATAATTATCTAATCCTTAAGCACTTTCTCTACGTTGGGCTGATGTAGTAACAAGAGTATATTGTTCATCTTATACAACTTTTCATTTTTATCTTCATCTCAATGTACTCAGTAGATTTGGAAGATTTTACTAGCAAGCATTTTTACATGCACTCAACAGTGAAGCTTTGTGTATTAAATGGGAAAAATAATAATAATACAGCCACTCCTCCTACAGCAAGTATCTCAGCAATGATTTGCAAATAGGATGGTAATAAATTTATTTTTCCAACCAATATGCACATTTATTATCAAATTTTGTGAGGCTGACAACAGCATACACTAGAATGAGAATACTACTGTACAGTAGAACTTCATCTAAATGAAGTTGCAGCAACCAGCATTCTTTGCAATTTCTGTTTCTCTCTTTCTCTTACAGACACACACAGACAGATTCACTTAGTGACCATTTCATTTAATGACTTGGTCACTGGAATGGAACTCAGTTGCCAAACAAGGAGCAACTTTAGCCATCAAACAAGAATAACTACCATCAAATTTCATTATTTGTCATGCTAAGACAAAGACTATCTTTTGATGTATAGCTATAATAAGTCTGCATTCACATAATTATTCTTAAAAGGTCAGAGTAGTAAATATTAAACTTGTATTTGTTGCATCATCAGTGCTTAGATGAAATATAATATTTTAGCAGAAAATAATTTCAATCTAAAATTTGGTTATTTTCAAGTGCTCCATTTTGTACAGTAGGTACTATTTAATGAAATTTTATAATTTGAAATACTATAAATATGTTTCTATAAAAATGTCTACTAATATTAATAAATCCACTCTGATTAAAAATGGGAATTAATAATTACACTGGATGGCTATTATAATGTGCAAATATATTTCATCTTCAAACAATCCTCAGAGCAGCTGACACAGAACCCACAGGTAAATAGACATGATTATCCTTTATTTTAATTGTAAAAATCAAGCAGAGAATTTGTGAATTGCTTAGGGAATCTAAGTACAAGTTAGCTAAAAATGTTGAGCAAGAAAAAGTTCCCTTTGGTGCAAAGCTTTTTTGCATAAATATGAAATATTGTCACATTTTCTTGGTGAAAGAAAGTAATGTTACTTTCTTTTAAAGAAAAGCAGGTTTTTTTTCTAACACATAGTCCATTCTGCACATTTTAAGTTGTTTTTATCTACTGTGAGCTGTCCAGAATTGCTTAGATAAGATGGGTAGTCATATGGAAACTTCTGGTTTGCAGAACTTCGGCAGCAGGCAGGAATCCGTGATCGTGTGCAATTTCTGCCGGGGCTCACCACCGGAGCGCCCTGAGCCAGCTGCTTTGGGGCTAAGCCACCCCGTAGAGGTCAGTGAAGATGGGGAAGATTCCAGCAGGGTCAAGGAAAGCCGCATCTTTCCTCCCCAGCTGGCTAAACTCCCTTTCCTGAAGGCGGTAGAGCGGCGGTCAGAAATGGCCACCTCAAAGAAGCCCTCATCCGGAAAAGTATGTGCAGGAGGAAGAAAGTGCTGAAGTGAAAGTTTTGGCTGACCTGGATAAGAAGCAACAATTAAGGCATCCTGGAACTCAAATTTTAAAAAAAGATACATCGCTCCCAAAGAAGATTCGGAAGCAGCGAATGAAAGTGAAAAGGGAAAGTTTTTTTTTTCACTCTCCTTCCTTACATTGACAGTGAACAAAGATGAATGAGAAATTGAAAAAATCTCCTTTGACATCAACAGGTATTTAAGCTGGAAAATTTAATGCCAAGGGGATAATAAAGATTTCTGAATATAAAAGGAAAAAAAAGAGAGAAAGGAATTTTTTTTATTTTTATTTTTGCTGTAAGTGAGAAGGGAGAGGAAGAGAATAAGATCAGGATTTGGAAGGAGGAGATAGCCTGGAATCTAAAGTTAAATTTTAACAGGACTTCTAAAAGATACATTTTAACTGGAACTTTGTAACTAAATACTAACCCCAGGAAGAGAAAGTGAAAAAAGGAAGACGGTGTCAAAAGAACAGCTTGTGTGTATTTGGATTGCTTGGTAACTTTGGGACTTTTGGAATTATATTTGAAGGATTAAAAACACTTGGGTGGTTGTTTTAAAGGGAAAAAAAACTCTACAATGGCATCACTTGTGGACGAACTGAAAATAGAATTTAAAAAACTTAAAGAAGAGGAACAAGAAGGGAAGGGCTCTCTTGGTTCCGTTTTTCAATTCTTAGAAATGGCAATCTCTACTTACGAGAAATTACAAGAAAAGACTATGCAACAAGAAGATTGGGACAAAGAAGAAGCCATTTTAAATGAACAAGTAACTTTACTTGGGGAAGAAAGGGGAAAGAGGGGAAAGAGAATGGAGAATTTGAGACCTAAAAAAAACAACCAAAAAA
>BLBF01000011.1:5380806-5405486 GCA_015471245.1 Laticauda colubrina | reverse complement strand
AAAAAAAAAAGGTCGTAATATCACGTCAGTCACATGAGTTATCTGATTTATGACTGTCCTGAGTTATGAAACTGATGAGTAGGCTCTATTACTGTCTTAACTCAAAGACTCTCCATATTATTTGGATAAGGGGCTAAAATGCATTTCTGCTTCACTTCTCTCTGTGTGAGATCAGTTCCAGAGACATGTCTCTAGGGGAGCATCTAATTCTCGAGGAGATGTGAAAAGAGAGAGAGAGAGATTGAATGAAAAGGGCAGATTTTTGACTCTCAAGGAACTCCTTAGCTTTTCCCATTGGCTACCCACCCACCTCTCCCATGAATGCTTTTCAGCTCAAGTGCTGGAGGATCAGACAGCATTTAGCATTGATTGGTGCCCTTTACAACCTCTTTACAACCTGCCTTTACAATGAGCCATGGTGGCACAGTTGTTAGAGGGCAGTACTGCAGGCTACTTCTGCTGACTTCTGCTGACTGGCAGCTGATAATTATGCATCAGTTATGTATAACTTATCAATTATCAGTTATGCTCAGCACTAAGTTCCAAGGGGTTCATGAAGCTTCCTCTTGGACAAGTGTGCATAAAACTGCAACTTATTTAACAATCTTGGTTCTGGTGGCATAGTGGTTAGAGTGCAGTATTGCAGGCTACTTCTGCTGACTGCTGGCTGATTGCAACTTTGGCAGTTCGAATCTCACCAGGCTCAAGATTGACTCAGCCTTATTCCATCCTTCCGAGGTGGGTAAAATGAGGATGCAAATTGTTGGGAACAATATGCTGACTCTGTAAAAACTTAGAAAGGGCTATAAAGCACTATGAAGCGGTATATAAATCTAAGTGCTGTTGCTATTGTTATTGCCTGCTCCTCAACAAGTATAGTCCTGTGATTTTAGATAGAGGGATTTGGCATATAGCTTCCTGATTGTATTAAGCTGACTAAGCGGCCTGATGTTGGTGGATCAAGTCTATCTTGTTTTTGTTTGAATGGAAGAGGGTAACAAAGGCATTGGTCCAGTCTGATGGAAAACGTGCCAAATTGCTAAATTGCACAAATAAAGAAGCTGGGATTGGAACCCACCAAACCTTGATTTCTTTTAAGTATTTTGGGCATATAAAATTTTGTTCCAGAGCTTCCTCAATTCTTAATTTGTAATTATTCCATCATGAAATTATTCTGGAAGTAATTCTTTGAAGCTGTAAGATTACCATCCATCATATGTATGTAGGTTCATGGGCTCAGCCATTCACAGCTGATTCCGACTTATATATCTCATTCAGTAGTAAACCCAACAACAAATAAACCCAACAACAAATATCAATACAAAGGATTTAAATATCCCCATACAGGAGGAATTTGGTCCATATTGCAGACCCAGAAGGATTGCTAAAACTGATTAGGTACCATCAAGTCAATGTTGACCCTTAATGGCCACAAAGGACCATTTCTGCATCAAGATCTGATCCCATCCTGGCTCTTGAGGTCTTCCAATATGCACTACTTGCCACTGAAATCACAACAGGCACCCACCATGTTGCCAGTTGATATCTTTTCCTCTTTCTTTCCACCCTTCCCAACATTATGGACTTTTCAAGAAAGCTTTCATTGATAGCTTGGTGTAGTAACTTCCCTTTAATTCTTGGATAGCATAGCAAGTCCTAAAGGACCCAAGGTTTTGAATAACATTCCCAAGTACCACAAGTTGAATATGGCTAGGCCGAAGTGTTCAAATGAATCTAAATCAGAATAACGTTTACATCAGTCTTCCCTGGGAAAAAAACATAGTAGAAAAACTACTATGGGCAAATGATAGGGCCAAATATTCAATCACAAAGTCACTATTTGTTACATATCATTGTTGACAGGGATTTTCCATCCCTTTTAAATGAAAATATTTCAAATATTACAAAAATAGTTGTGATGATTGATATTGGGTATTTCTTACTGTCTTTTGTTTTTTGTTATTTTGGACTACACAATATTCCTAATGCTCATACCAGTTGATACTTCAAGACACAGAATGTTTCTAAAGATGGATCATACCCACAGATGGAAATTCATGGTGTTTTCTTTTTAATCGCTGGAGTGTAACAGCTTTTTTGATACAAAATGCACTAGCTATACACATGAGGAGTGTGAACAGAAGGAGTGAAGTGAATCTATTTATTATTAGTCTTATTATCCTTAAAGCATGGATGGAGGTTGGGAGCAGTAGGTACTTTCTCAGATGGTAAAAATTCATCCCATGATTTACAACTGTGATGTTTCAGGGTGGTGAATATATACCTAGCACCCAGAACCTTTCTAACGTATTGCTAAAAGCTACTTGACAGTGTACAAATTGGTTATGGGGTGGCCTACAGAGGCTGAGTAACTGGGTCCAATCCTGAATTCTGCAGTGTGTGAATTGGGAGCCTGGTGTTGTATAGAGAGCTATATTATACCCATAGCTCTACACATATATGGAAGACTCAGCAGGTAGAAGTCACAGTTAATTGAGAGAATAAAACTTTTGTAACATTATTGTAGGAATAATCCTAACCTTATCTGTTAAGTTCATAGAAGTTGAAAAGCAAAACATCACTTGGTGCTCATTAAGATTAAATCCAATGATGGTTTAAAACCAGGAATGACATTAAATGCATTTTCAGTATCACACAGAAAAGTCTTCATTCATTCACTATATTTTCTTAGTCATCAAATTATATTCATGCTATAATTAACAGGATCTCTCTAGATAATTGCTTCTTTTTAAAGCATGCTAATTGTTCGTGTCATGATTCAAAATCACCTTTCAATCTCATTCATGTAAAAAGTATCAAGTATAAAACTTCAGCTCATCACAAATACATCTAGAAGTTAAGAGACTTTTATCATGCATAATAAATAATTCGTGTTTTTCAAAACTAAAGTGATTGAGCTACAATCAAGGGATTCTCCTTCAGAATAGCTGAAGAATCAAGACTGAAAATCTTGTTAAATAATTTGATAGCAAATAGGTTTCTTAAACACAGTTGGCAATTATACAATTAGAAAACAGGAAAATAATAGGACTATGATGAAAAAAATCACCTATCCTTTCAAAATCAAATGCCAAGACAGATAATTGAAGAGGTGGTAATTTTTGCTTAAGAAATTACCACATCCTTCAAAAGATTTACCATGTGACAAGAAGGACCTGGGCTGTGTGGTTTTTTTTCTTTAAAGAAGCAAAGACAAAAGTTTCCTTAGACATGTTCAGAAGTTGTCTGTTATCCATTATTTGAATTTGATCTTAAAGGATTGTTGTTGTTAGTTCTGAAGTTGTGTCGACTTATCGCAACCCCATGGACAAAATTCCTCCAGGCCTTCCTGTCATCTACCATCTTCTGGAGTCCATTTAAGCTCACACTGACTGCTTCAGTGACTTCATCCAACCACCTTCTTCTTTTGCCCTCAATCATTCCCAGCATTAGGCTCTCTCCTTCCTTCTCATTAGGTGGCCAAAGTATTTGAGTTTGAACTTCAGGATCTGGCCTTCTGCTCTGAAGAGCAGTCAGGGTTGATCTCCTCTAGGACTGACCAGTTTGATCGCCTTGCAGTCGAAGGGACTCACAGGGATCTTTTTCCAGCACCGAAGTTCAAAGGCCTCAATAATTTTGATCAACAAATAGACACTTTGTTGAGTTTCACAATTATAAGATCCTCACCCCAACACGGGGAGAGAGAGAAAGAGAAAGGGAGAGAGAGAATGAGAATGTATCATAATTGTTTCTAAATCAGAATAAATCAGGGCATGAGTAACCTCTACTCTCTATGGGTTTTGGACATGTGACATACTATACATTTTCTAAAGATAGCCCAAAATATATACAACTCTTGAAAACAATGCATGTATCCTTTTTAAGATTCAGAGAAGCCTGATCACATAATATTGATTTCAGTACGTTCTTCCCAAACCATTCTATATCAGAATTATTTTCTTGATATTTCTTTTGTCTGTGATGGTAATAGTTCAAAAACATAGGAAACATAATATTTTAAAATGATAACCATTGATATTATATTTGATTAGTTTGATGGCTTTGAATGAAGAATATTAAAACCCTTAAACTATAGTTGGATAAGTCCCTTTCCGTGTGCAGAGTTCAGGCCCACCAGAGTCACCCACAAAACCACAATGATCAGGTACATTTGTAGCACATCTTTGCTTATTGAAGTCATATTACATTGCAAAATAATGTCATTTGCAATTAGAACTATATATTGCAGTACATATTATTTTGTTGGTAAATGTGGCAGCAGATTCATTCTTTGCCTGACAATGAAGATATATTAAATTTACACATTGTTTATGTGTTAATGTTTTATTTCACCGGTATCCTCTTTTCCTTTCTCTTTAATATAGCAGGAATAATTCAGAGTAGAATAGTTTTCCCCCAGAAACATGATAACTAAAACTGATATTTGTGTAGCTATTGATTTCAAGTATGGAAATGTGACTAATTTCCTATGTTTATGTAATCAGGGAGTATTGTTTCAAGTTTGTAGATAAATAATATTATAAATAACCATTAGAATTATTTTTAAAACTGTTCCATTTTATAAAATCATGGCTCTTGATAAATGAATAAACAAATAATAAACAATACCTCTCTAAGGCCACTCTTGGAATACCGCATCCAGTTTTGGTCACCATGATATTAAAAAAATGTTTGGAAAGAGTGAAGGGAACAGCAACTAAGATATTAAGGGCTTGGTGACTTAAACTTATGAAGAATGTTTGCGGGAATTGGGTTTGTCTGGTCTAGTGGAAAGAAGGACTTGGGTTGATACAGTATAATAGCAGTGTTCCAATATTTCAGGGGCAGAGGCAGTCAACCTATTTTCCGAAGCACCTGAAGACAGGACAAGAAACAATGGATGGAAACTAATCAAGGAAACAAGCAACCTAGAACTAAGAAAAATTTTATTGACAGTGAGAGCAATCAACCAGTGGAACAGCTTGCCTTCAGAAGATGTGGGCACCCATCGCTGGAGGCTTTTAAGAAGAGACTGGACATCCATTTGTCTGAAATGGTATAGGATCTCCCACTTGAGCAGGGGGTTGGACTAGAACACCTCCAAGGTCCCTTCCAACAAAGATGATGATGATATGTCTTACCTCAATATTTTGGACATCTTATATTTATGCGCATACCCATCCAGGGATTATTCAATGAAAAGCCTAAGAAAATAGTGGCACCTTCCACTTTGTAGATAATTTGAGTAAGCAAACAGAAACCAAATGGGGAGGAAACAGGAGTTTGCCACAAGAATTCAAGAAGAGGAAGAGATGAGAAAGACGAAAGAAATGGTATGTTTTGAGGGAATCAATCTTCCTTTGCTCCTTAGTCATTTGAAGAAGATGCTGTAAAAACACAAGAGTTGTATCACCATAATTAAGCAGCTCAGCTGGTGTACTCGACACTAGAAAACACCACCTACCTGTGCAAATTGCAAAGCAAAATTTGCTTTTTGTTTGAGAGCATGGCCTGGATTGCCAGGATGATAAACAGCTGGTGCAAGATGGTTTTTACCTTACAAGGGCTGGAAATCTCTATGTGGGTGAAACTTGGTAAAGGCTTTAAAGTGAAGCTTCTTGGAGTTGGAGAAGAAAAACTCAAATGGAGAACGTAGGTGATTTCTACCATAGACAAAGACTTCTATTGTAAAGCAGGAAGTGGAAATTGTTGCAGTGCAACATTCAGTGGAGGAATGGGGGTAGGGGTGGGGGGAGAACCCAGGCTCAACATTTAATACTTAAAGTATGCAAAACAAATGAGATGATCTTGTACTCATAGTGCAGGAAAACAAATGTGCATAATAGGGACATGATGGGTGAATCCCAAAATTAGAACCTTGGAGCAGAAAGGTATGTTATGCTTAAAAGAATTAGAATATGGGTGGGAGTTCTTCAAGGAACAGGAGATCCAAGAAGGGGCACATACTAATATATCAGAACTGTAAAAGGCTATTAGAAAAGTAGAAGCTTAGAAATAATGAGATTGACTGTGGATGATGTAGCTATCCAAAAGGGCATCCTCAGGATGTAAGGAACTCACAGCACTGAAGGAACTTGCTGTTGCTCTGGCCAAACTTTTACTGAATATGGTATCGTTGAAAAGTCCTTGGGAATGAAAAGGTCAAGCCCCACATTCAGGAGCTGACAAGACCAAGGAAGCAAGAACCACATCAATTTCAGAAGTCTCTTGAATGCTTGTCTGGAGGCTAGGTTTCTTACTACTTGGGCCGAGTTGCCATTTTTTGAGATAATGTTAACCAGATTGCTCCCACAATTTAACACATCAGTACCAGATTGTGGGAGGATGGCAAATGTCCTCATCAGAAGGGAGAGAGGGGAGAGGGGAGAGGAGAAGGGAGGGAGGGGAGGGGAGGAGAGGAGAGGAAAGGAAAAGAAAGGACAGGACAGGAAAGTCCAGATCGATTAATCCATAAGCCTCTCAAAAACTATGCCATAATTTTAGGACAAATCACTATGGATTTGTGAGGAATCACATTAAGCCAAACATATCTGATCTAAAAAACTTCAGCATTTTATGGAAATGTTGTATGCATACCTTGGTTTCAAAAACCCATTTGGTAAATTATTCAACTGCATTCGTAAATCAAGAAGGTTCACTGCAGGCAGGATGATAAGTAGAAGCCTACCTGCCTCAGAAAAATCAGACTCAATGAGTGTTTATTCATGGCTCTTCATCACATTGGAAAGAAGTGTTGATCGGAAAGCAATAAAACCAGTCCTTCACCTTTTCACTTTTATTATTGCTTTGGATGAGTAATAGAATGAATGCTTACCAGACTTTCATATGATACAAAATTAGGTGAGATAGATAATGCTTAAGAAGAGTTTTTGGGTAAGTTAGATGAATTCAGGGGTGGGATTCAAGTTTCTTAACAACCAGTTCTATGGGAAGGGCTTAATTTGTGGGCATGGCTTGGTGGTCACGTGATTGGCTGGGTGTGGCTTATATGAAAATATTGTAAATATTTACATAAACATTGATTTTTTTTATAAAAAAAGAGAGCAACTTTTACCCAAAATCAGGCAAAGCAGGCAGGCAGATTGAGTTGCTCGCAGAATCATAGATTCACTCAGAGATCTATCATTCTGCAATCTGCAGTCTGCACTGAAAAAAATAGAAGCTTCAGTCCTAAGGAAGGTTCAGCTCTGCTTTTAGATTAGCTAGAAAGCAAGAAATCCAATGATTTCCTGCTTTCTAGATAATTTAAATCTCCCAGCACAGTTGATAGTCAGAACAGCTGATGGTCGGGGGAGAAGGAAAAATAGCAACTTAGCAGGCAAGTTGGATGGCATTAATGCCAGGTAAGGAATGAGAGGGGTGGGGCCAGCCAGTGGCATGATTTGGCGGTTCTCCAAACTGTGCAGAATTGTAACAACCAGTTCTATAGAAACGGTCCGACAAGGTAGAATCCCACCCCTGGGTAAATTGGTTGAAAATAATAAAGGAATTTATTATAAAATAAAGGAAAAGTTTTTTTTTTAGAACAAAAATCAAATGTGTGGGGATTAAATGTGGAATACTTGGTTTGAATTATTACATTTGGAAGATATTTCAGCGCTTTCTCTTCTGTGGTGATCAAAGAGCCATCTTTAGTAGAATGATGAGTTTTGGACACAAGACTTTAAGATACATTCAGATAAACTAAACAGGTTCAGAGAAAAGCCAATAGATTATCAGAACAGAGGGAACTGAGAGTGTCTAACTGGGAATAAAGAAAAAGAAAAAGAAACACTCACAGCACAGTTGGCCTAGATGGCCCTTCCAAGTCTATACATCAATGATAATTTAAATGCCACCTTAGCAAAACATCATGATTGTATCTTCAGAATTGTGGAATTATAAGCCCAATATTTTATTTTTTATGTCCACTAGCGTAGGATGCAAGGTCTATCAAATATAAAAGTGAGGAAGAAAAAAGAAGTTTGTTAAGAAAGGATAAGCTTTTGTCATTGCAATGCAGTGATTATTGCCTCTGAAAATAGTCTTGATTTATAGAGTATCTGAATAATATTTAATCTCTTTAAAGAAGATTTCACATATGTTCTGAAAATATATGGCAGCAGGACTCAATGTATTTATGGTATATTGTCTGCATACACACACATAAACACAAAATACACAAAGTATATACACATAATGCTAGATTATGCAACTGGGATCTTTTTGCCCATTAACAGTTAATTTACACAAATAACTATTGTGGATATAGATGAGGGATTCTCAATTTAAGCAGTTTTAAGATATGTAGAAATACAGCTCTCAAAAATTTCCAGCCAGCACACTGGAGAAACACCAATATAAATTTCTTAACTGTACAGTCTGAGACAGGGAGCAAAACTTAATGTCATGCCCTTAAGAACGACAACACTAGGTAGAATAAAACTAAACTGGCATATTTTATTTCTACAAAATGTATAAATATTGAAAATTTACAGCAGAGTTAACATTTAATAACGATTACATTTGAAATTGGTAATTCTTGAACCACAGCCCACTCTTAAGAATTGTAACATGTACTGTGTCCCAAGCACGCAGTGTGGGAAGTTTTAAGGACCATTCTTCCAATGGATACTCCCCCTAAATTAGATGATCAAGTATCAGAAACTCAACAGTGGCTATTTTAAAGGGTGTCCTCTTTGTATATTACGCTTTTTGGGTGTCTGCTTCAGATATTTCCATTTAAAAATGCAGGGATGTGATAGATTTTGCACATTGCAGAAGCATACAGATCAGAAGCCCTCAGCATGCATACTATGGCCAAATTTGGTTTTGTTAACATGTATGCAAAGCCTGGATGGGTTTGGAACATCAGTGGCTCTGCTATCCTGAACATTTAACGGGACAAAGTGCAACTTTAGTCTATTTGGAAAAAAATAAAAGCGGGGCTTCAGAAATATCGCTCAGTATTTGAAAATACTTTCATGCTAATCATTCACGTAATCCAAGACATTTGGCTGATGCGCAGCCACCATTTTGAGATGAGGCAATAGCAATATATTTAGTATCATTTTAATGTGGTTGAGTCTTACCAGATGCATTCATACAGTAATAGCAGCATACGTTTTAATTTATCCATACATGGAAAATACAGCTGGATAGGAGTCCATGTCAGCACATGTGTATAATGCTTTGTGGAATACAGTTTAAATTCTCATGATGTTGCTATTACAATAGTTAATCGCAAACCTGATTTCCTATTGAAATTGTGGCTGTTTATTCAGTTTATAATGGTGCAGTAGGTCTTAGAAGACAGTAATATTATAAAATTTATTTCACATTTCTTTCCTCAACCATTTCAGCCTAACTCATAGCTTTACATTTAAGCACCCTCACTAATATATGCCTCATTGGAGACTGTATTTAGCATCTACAAATGAGATGCAACTAAAATTTATATGATCAGATATGATCTCATTAATTTCAAGTAAAAAATCTGGACTAGATTGATTATCAGTACAGGACTAATCACCTTTTAAAAGGCTATTTTACTTGTCTGATGTTAGATTAAAAATACTGTTCTTGGATTCAACAGTCCAGAAGCAGCCTCTGAAGACAGAATGAACTTATTTCTGTTGACTCAAACTTTATATACCTATCTTTCCCTCTCCAAGAAATTCCTTAAGTTTTACCTTTTCTTAAATACTGTTCTTGTTTTCAGGTATTTATACCTCAATCATTTTTCATACTTCTTATATTGCCCCTCAGCACCTTTCTATGAAATTGGGACATTGTTTCTAATCTACGCACAGGGAGAGAAAATCCAACTTGACTTAAATTTTCAAAAAACAATGTTTAAATTTGAACTCAATTGCTGATATTATAAAGTGACTTTAAAAAGTGAGTAACCAATGCCATTCAAATGAGGAACAGCACACATTTTATTGATCTACAGAACACAGAGAGGACACCACAAGCTAATGCTATTCATCAAAACTTTGATTTTAGCCTTAACAGTTTAGGAATATAATGATAATGCTGGGGCATATCCCATGTCCTATGGTTTGCTCACTAAAAAGATGGGATGAAGTAGATATTTGATGTGGCAGTCCATGAGGTGCTCCATGGAAGCATTTCATTGCAATTAGCAGGTTTAGTAAAAATAGAACCTATGGTCTTGATTCTGCTTATAGCCATCTGCCTGTCACTTCTTCCCTTAAGTCAAAATCCTGGCGCAGGACTGAACTGTGTTGGGATTCAGCCCCTAAAATTCCTAGTCAGCCTTCTTGAAATTGTGGGAATTGGAGAAGTGATTGCCTGATGGTTCCGCTGCCCCTTTCTTGAACTTTGCATACAAACTTTCAAAGACCTCTATCATTTGAGGGAAACAAAGGCTTTTTATTAATGTCATCCGATTAACAACTTAAGAAAAAGCCTTGCTTATAGTGGACCCTCTTCTTAAATGAGGAAAAACAAGATAATTGGCTTCAGCTAACTTTGCAGTTACGTTCCTCACTTAACGCAAGCCACATTTTTTAAGGAATAATTTGTATTTATAATTTTATATATACCAGACTTATGCTCATGATTCCTTACACTGGATGAAGTTCTTTTTTGTATTCTTATTCAAAAATAAGTCAGACCTCATGTGTTTAAGCTTGCAGTTAACAGGAGTTTGAACAAAACCCTTTACTTGATGGATCTGGAGCAGTATGATCTCCTGAATGATACAGATCTTCCAAGGGTCATGGCTGCTAGAGTGGCTGTAGGATGCAAAAGAGGCTTGCTGTTACTCAAATTGTGGGGATTAAAATCTATGGAAGAGAATGGAAATACTTTCTTCTCTGGAACAAAGCCTGCTGCTGTATTACCAGTCCATTTGGCTGGGGAGTATCAAAACGGTAATCTGGAGAATAACCTAAACTTTGCTGCTTCTCAGTGTCCCCCAAACAAAGGCAATATAGAAACCACAGTCAGACTATCCAAGATCAACCTAGAAACCTGGAATGTTGTAGATAACCAATAACAATTCAGATTGAATCGTGTGCCCTTTAGTTAAAGGGCTGCATTACTTGTCAAGGATCCAGGCAACATCAGATTACAGGCAGCCCTCAAATTAGGACCAGTCAGTGACTTTTAAAAAAATATGGACAGCAAGTGTTTTACGGCAATTCTGGATATTGTAAAATGTTGCCATTGTCTCCTCCCCCAGTCACAGCAAAACCCACCAATTTGGAAGAATGTGTTTGTATTTACCACTGTGGCAATCACTTAATGACTACAGATTCCCTCAACAACTGCAGTGAATTGTTTGACCCCTGAGAAAAAAAATTCATCAATTGAGTCCAATCACATGGACAACTCAATTTATGTATGTAATGATTTATAATATTCATAGGTCATAGGTCAAGGACTACCTGTATTCTTGAATAAATTTTCTGTTTGCCCGCCTCTGCTGATCAGACTTTCCCCCTTCTTCAGGGAATGCTCTCTGCCTCAGCCACTCTGGCTCTCTGATTTGGATTCCAGGCTGATACTTTTATGCTCTTTTGCTTTTGATCCTGCTGAAACGTGAACATTTTCCTAGCAAACTTATATGGTACCTGTGGAGAACTCTTCTGGGATAGGAAAAGCAGACAAATTAGCACCTTCAAAACCAACAGATGGGTGGTAATAATGTAAAGACAGCCTCACGTAGCGAGTCTCGTCTACAGGAAGAACCATCTCATTTTCTCAAGATGGCCGGAATGAAATGTGAAAGAGGTCAGTTAAATCTTTTGGTATTGCAGTATGGAACTGATCTGTCCCTACGAACCAATATAGCACAATTAACAGAAATTTTAGGCACGGCCATGGGACTAACAAAGCAAACTGCAATAAATTAAATCCAAATAAAAATGAATAAATTTTACATACTTTCTGACCCAGTAAAGCTCATCAGAACTATACAAATTCCAATGTTGGATAAACCTTTTTCCTACTTGCATCCTGGCATAGTGATATGTGACAAAAATCCTTTAAAAAAATAAAATACTGTTTATAGAGATAGTTATATCTTATCCCATGTCCTCCATTTATAAACCAGACAAATTTATTACACATATTTTTCATTAACCCTGAACTCGGAACTGTCATATGCTGAAAGTTCAACTTGCTATGTTTGGAAGATTTATACGTCTTTGTAATATTATCTTAATAATTATTAAGGGGTTGCATTGCATTGTTGACATTTTCACGTTAGACCTACCAGCATTATAGAGCTATTATTTATGCCTAGCAACCAAGAATCTTTAAAAATCAAATACATTTAATAGGACAAAAAGGAGTAGCTATTGCAGCCAAACTCAACTTGAAATCAAGCTTGTGTCTAACTCATAAGTCTGTTCTTCTATCAGCACTTCATGTACTGTATTTTTCGCTCCGTAAGATGCATCTAGGTTTAAAGGAGGAAAACAAGAAAAAAATATCAGGTGGAGCCTGAGAGGATCACAGATAGGTGTCCTCTCATGTGCCAGCTCTGCCTATTGACTCCACCACTGAGGAAAAGAGACAGAAGAGATGGGCAATGACAAAGACAGAAGAGTTGGGGTTCAGCACAATAAAAGGACTTCCCCCCCTGGGCTGTTATTCACCAAAGGACCAGGACCGACGCACAGACATTTCCACCCACTTTGGGGAGGAAAATGCATTTTATAAAGGGAAAAATACGGTAATTTGGATAAACAGCTCTCACTGTCTTTTAGATTAATTATTAATGTGAGATTATGAAAGTTGGCCAAATGTGTTACAATGCTTGCAATGACTTCTATTTTGCAAAGGGCATCAGTGAGTATCATCAATCCCATTTCCTTATGCTTCCCTTGGCCGTGAATTTGATTTCACATTCCACATACCAGCAATATCCTTCATCCAGTTCTGTGGATTTTAACAGAGGTTGCAGGAACAGAAATTCCACTCCCCCCCCCCCCCCCACATTATACATGAAAAACATCCAATATATACAGAAATTTACTGCTGAGAAATCCTTTTCAGCTGAGCTATTGATAGGTAATGGGTTGGCAGCAGATTAACAACGGATTCTTCCTCTGTCACCATGAAGGACTGGTACAAGTACATCAACTGAGGAAAACAAATGTTTCACCATCTTTAACAATGCAAGTGAGCTTCATAAGGCATTTAACATTGCCACTTTCAAGCAACATTACAGGACAGAACCCACAGCAAGCCGCTTCCCCACCCTCTTGCAATTTTTGCTTGGTTAACCCTTTTCCGGAGTCTGCTTTTCTCAAAACTGCAATGTCTTCATAATATTGTATATGCCAGGGTGGATAAAGCATCCATGTGTTCAGCTGACTTGTAAAAAAAAAAAAATCAGAGAAAGAGAGAGAGAGAGAGAAAGTGCAACCATGCTTTTAAGCAATTTTTTTTAAAAAAAGTAATTTTCTGGCACGTGGGCTTTGAATCAAGCATCCAAATCCTTTCTCTTCAACAACCATAAGGGAAGAACATCCTTTTGTGTGAAGAGTGAGCAGATTAGACCCTTCCAAGGTCTGAGGAAGGACATGAAGTATGTGTCTTGGCTTTAGGCACCCAAGGTCATGTTACGTAGCAGCCACTGCTGGGATCGACTTTCACTGCAGTCCTTCATGGTTGGAACCATTTTGTCATCCTCCGAGGGCTCATCAAGACACTGGTTACTGTTCACATGTCTCAAGGTCAGTCGCTGCAAAACAAACAAGCAAACCAACATAAGGATGACGTCAGTCAGCGCAGGCGTACAGAGGGTGACAGTGAATTACATGTCTCAGAATCAGCTTCATACAGGTCATGCCGATATGTTAGCTTCTAATAAATCCTTTAAAGTTTTTGAAGCTTTGCTTGAGGGTCATGATTTCATTAGGGCAACTGCCAGAATCCTACAGCCAGTTGGGCTAGTCAATGAATTCCTCTTACCATGTTTTGGCATGAGGGAAAATCACATAGAAAGTTCCTCAGCACTTATTATACAATGACAGGAGGAACTTGGACTGCTGTGACTCCAAGTCTGAAAGGAAAGCTATAACTTATATTCTTTTGGCAGAATGACTGCTCTACCGCCTGCTCTATGGCACTGGTCAGCTTTTTCGTGAAAAACAAATGGCTCATTTTCTATGTTTAGGAGTTACTGAAAACTAATGCTGGAAGTTTATAAAAACAAAATATCTCAAAGGCATTCGAATTTGAATATTTTTTCTGAATTGACCATCAACCTCAAAAACCATGGGCTATGAGTTCCCTAGACATTTGTTGGAAGAAGCATGGTTTCTCTATTTTGCCTTTTGCCTTTTCTCCCATTTCTCATGGCAGCTCCTGCTCATATAATTATGCTGCCCTTCCATAATTAAAAAATGATCAATTGTTAATGTTTAGCTACAAATGTTTAGCTATAGAAAGTGGTGTAGCTTTTGGAACCTAGGGTACTCAAAGCTAAAAATAAAAGGATTTCAATTAGCTAATTGTAATTAACCCAGAACCTCCTTCTGTTCAGGTGATGTTTCCTTGAAGAAATTAAGCAGTCCATTATGCTCATAATCATAAATCTGTGGAGATACTTTGTGCAGTTTATATGGGAAATTTCCAATGATCTTCTTTCTTTATCAGTCTCAGATCAATTTAGACTGACAAAGCGGCATTTTGTCTTCAGATCATTCTCTAATCTATCATTTGCTATATTAATGAGAATTTATAAACATTTCTGCCTTACTTTTCATCCTATTTTAGAACTTGAAATGAGGAGACTTATAATATGACAGAATATCAACTGAAAAGCTTCAATTAAAAACTGTTTTTTTAAAAATGTACACTAAAATCCAAGAAAGCAAAAGAGCAAAGAATAAAAACAAAAATCCATTCCAGTCAAAAATATAATCCATGATAATAGATAATGTAATTTACTATTTATTATGATTGCCTTCTCCAGGGTGGTGGTCTTGCTGGAATGAGAGGACAATAATATATTCTGGGATTTTCATTTTCCTAAGCACTTTCACAGCTTGACAAAGGTTGACACAATTAAAAACCTTTCTATAGAGCACATATTGACTATTATTATATAATCGTATTGTGGTTGGGTGCATAGTTAGTCAGATGTTTTGACTTGATTTAACATTTTTGTCTACCTATCACTGAATCCTTTCCAAAGACCTGGAATAGGTAGATGCTGTTTAATAATATTAAAGGTATTATTGCAGGATGTAAACTGTTCCAATTATCCATCATTCACTTGCCAATAATCTGCTATCAATATAATGATGTTATTCATTCATATTTTTCAGGAGGCATGGTGGCCTAATGGTGAAGATGCTCACCTCCCACTCAGAAGGTTGAGAATTCAGTTCTAGGCAGTAACATATTTTTCTCCATTAGGGCACAAAAAGAAAGTGTCTGCTGCAAACTCTATGTGGGCATCAGGAAAGGCATCCTGCCAGCAAACGCTCAACTGCATTCAGTCACTCTACTCCCACCCCAAAGTAAGGGATTACAGGGTCATAAAAAGAAAAAAAAATAAATCACATTTTTTAATATACTGGTGATATTTAGCTTATACTTCTCCCTTCCCACAAGCTCAGTATTGGGTATTTCCAATCTGTAAAGTACGAGGCAGAGAGAACAAAACTGAAGTTAAACTTTGATAAAATGGAGTTATTATATTTTCCAAGAGCTGAATTTTAAGATTTGGGAGATGCAAAGCTATTTTGGATTGTATTGCACTTCCTTTTAAAAATCAGATTTGTAGTCAAGAGTTTTTCTGGACCCAGCATTAGTATTGGACACCGCATAACATCAGCAAGGGAATTCTGATAAAAACTAATTAAACTTTTGCATTCTAATCTGGGAGAAGAAGGTCTTCTTTACTTCTTCATTGTGATTATAGCACCTCAAAGCTGTACTGCCCCATTGCAACCTTTTGGTTTTGAAGGTTGAAGATTATCTGGAAATAACGCAGGGTTCTCCCTCCTCCGAAATACCCTCATTGATTTCCAGTTGTTTCTAGCCCAGTGTTGCACTCTGCCCAATATTCTGGCATCTTTTAGGAAACCTACCTCGGTTTAAATTAACATCAATGATTAATTCCTTTTTCTTCTGAGCAGAACTAGTATTATTGATCTTGATCTGCTAATTAAGCAGCAGCAGTTTGCTTCCAGGGAAACAGAATGCTAAGACTGCTTTCTGTTCAGAGTCCCAAGACCTTAGCTGTTTGACCTTTCCAACTCTGTAATTCTATGTTCTATAGATGCCATTTTGTGCAAGGACTCCACGGTTTTTAAAAATGGAACTGTTTTCCTGAGATGGTTGAAATAATGAAATTGCACAAACGTCTTAACTTTTGCATTATGCTGAATTTCATGCTAAATTGATCCAAAGATGGTTTGACAATTTCTACCCAGAAAAAAAAAACTTTCAGAAAAGTAACAAAGGAGGTTTTCTTCTTACTTTAGACAGACTGCTGTGAAATTCCCAGAGAATCACTTAAGACTATTTCATAATATGTAGTAGCCCATTATAAATAGGTTATTTTTCTTCTAAGACGTACATATAATAGAGTGCCAAAATGCTTTAAGAAATAATTCTGAACAATGAAAGTACCATATTTTGGAACTAGTTGAATTGGAGGCTTCATGGCTCTCTCCAGGATTCCAAATCAAATATAGACCTAATATGTCACCAGCTGTTTCTTTGTATTTGTTGTAGAATTTTACATAACAAAAACATGTTGACTATTTCAATGGCCCTCTATAAACACTTATTCCTACAATTCTATCATTATGTAATGCTATTTCGAAGATTTGCTTCTTTTTTGGCCAACAATCAATTACATTAGAAAAATCTCAGCAACAAAACCACCCAGTCTGTAATTTCTTTCATTATTTAGTACCAGATTCAGGTTTTCCAACATATTCAAGACATTTAATAACTCATAACACTATATTTAGCCCTTTTTGTCTTAGTCAGACAGGACTTTTCAAAAGAACAAAGATGCTATTATAACATATTCTTTTAGCAATGTGTGTATATATTATATGGGGTTCTTCTAATATTACAAGATATCATTAACATTAAAATTAATAGAAAAACTTGTTTGCTTTATAAATAATATTTTGAAATGCTCTGGCAAGAAAAGTATAGTGCTAAGATATCCATTTAACTTCTGGATTGTATTCTTTCTAATGTTAAAATGTGTACACTGAAAAGGGCACTTTGCAAACAAGAACATAAAATTCACCATGATCATTATTGAAGATGCTATGCAACATATTCTATCTACCACAAAAATATACAATACAATTTTCTATTTGATTGTATTTACTTACAGTATTACAAGGCTGCTTTTCAAGTACTGCATCCAGATGGCATACACAACAGTTCCACAATATAGTTTAAAAAAACCAAATTATTAAAACATGGTCTCAATTATTATAAGTAGAACAATGATCAACTGAAAAAGCATAGACAGAATTCCCAAGGCAGGGCAATTTTCAAGCTTTGAGAACTGCAACGCAGAAGGGAAATATATTAACCACTAGTGAGTGCAACTGAATTCCAAACATATTGATGAAGGCTAATATGATTTGGGGGATCAATTTCTTTATAGATTTCACAGTTTGTGTAAATTGAGCATATCTTGAGAAATGTTCCTCAAGATATCCTGACTTTGTGGTATACAAATTATTGTTTGACACTATAGACCAGGGGTGTCAAACTTGAGGTCCGCAGGCTGGATCCATCCCTCGGAGTGCTTAAATCTGGCCTGCAGTGTCCTGGAAATAGTAAAAGACCGGCCCGCAGTGCCTCTGGCAGCAAAAATGGGGCATAGGGGGCTATACCTGCTCCCCACGACCCATTTTTGGCTTGGACGGCCTCTTGCAGCACTCTGTCAACCAAAACAGGGCCTGGGGGGCTGCCTTGTTTTGGACAGCAAAGTGCTGCAGGAGGCATCCTTCCTGTCTCCCCGCCCCAGCCCATGGAGAACTACAGTGCTGATCTAGCCCTTGAAGAAATCTAATTTGACACCCCTGCTGTAGACCAAATAGTAAAATACAGTACAGAAACGTGGAGATGATCCAGCAAGAGGGCACAGTTATGGTGGAGCAATCCTCCAAAGCAATTACATGTTTATTTACAAAGGCCTTCACCCTTAGCCTTCATCTCTGC
This sequence comes from Laticauda colubrina, assembly GCA_015471245.1. Taxonomy (NCBI): domain Eukaryota; kingdom Metazoa; phylum Chordata; class Lepidosauria; order Squamata; family Elapidae; genus Laticauda; species Laticauda colubrina. The sequence continues at coordinate 5,387,294 of BLBF01000011.1, read as the reverse complement.
AGTTGCCATGCCACCATTCATTGAACTTGAATGTGATGGATTCCAACCTGAATTCAGATAAACAAAAGTTAAAAGTACTTGACATTTTTCTGAAAGCTCAGTCTAAGCAGTAGATTTTAATTTAAATCTTCCTTGACTGCCCTTTTTTTTATTTTGCTCTGTTACACACTCAGTTCTCATGATTGCATTCCTTTTACTATTGTGGGTATTGGAATTATCCTGTAGTGATAAAGACACTACATAAACATGACACTCATTTTACAGACAAAATGGAACATTTGATTTCTTGTCAAAAGGAATAGAAAGATTCAAAATGGCTGAGAAAATTGCTTTTGATATTGAGATATTAAGGCTTCCAATAGTTTTACTAAACTACAATTAGCACTTATTGCACTAAATGTGAGATAAAAATTTCTCTGAAGGTATTTTTATACGGAAGGGTGTTTCAATGTGAAAGAATGATTTGATGATTGTAAAGCCGTACAGCAGAACTTCTTCTTTGGTAAAGTTATTTTAAACTAATTTCCAGACTGTTCTTACTGAACCAAGGACTTCAATTATAAAGAATAATAATGCTGTAAGCCACTTAGAATCACTGTGAGTTGAATGGCCATATAAATTTGTTTAACACATACATAAAAATAAAAGTGGTAATTAAAGTTTGCTCTGATAGTATCAACATGGCAAAACCTCACTTTACACAATATTCATTAAAAAAAACCTGAGAAACACCTTGTCTTTACCCAATGTTGTAAGTTGGCTGTCCACTACCATTGTAGTAATAATAGATTCACAGAATCATAAAATCAATGCCAGGAATGGTGGGTTCTGTAACATAGAAGCCACCATTCCTGGCATTGATTCTATGATTTTTATACCATTTTTCCTCCAGAAAATCATAAAGGCCAGTCCATATATACTAAATATACTAAGTGGTATAACTGAGCTGGCTGCGGAATTCTGGGAGTTGAAGTCCACAAGTCTTAAAGTTGCCAAGTTTAGAGACACCTGGCTTAGACCCAGAGCCTTATTTTCAAAAGTGGCTCTGAACTCAAATCTGGGTTCTCTAGCCACAATCTAATGGTTTAATTACTCTTTCATTTGCTATGCTAAATAACTGGATTGGATTAAATGTTGGGCAGCATTTGAATTCCCAAAGGTGCCTGACCTGCTGGCATGTTGAGTCTACACCACAGAAGGTATATCTAGCTTTTATCAAAATTGTTTTTGACATAGATTTACAGTAAGTAGCATTAATAAATGCAGTTATTATATTTTCTTTATGCTATTTTACCTCAATACTAGACTTTACTCTATAGTGGTAAGTAGGAGGGAGAGCAAGTAGGAAAATAATTACCATATTTATTATTTTTTTCATGATACCTACCTCTAGGCATCTACTAAAGGAAATAATCGGTGGAGCTTTTAAAAATGTTCCTAAAAACCTCCAGCCGAGTATAATTTCTCAACAACCACTTCTGAAAAGGGCTGTCATTACAAGGCTGCATAATGGGACCATGAATGGCATCTTCTATCCTGCTTACAGTCAGACAAGACTGGGTAATAACATGAAGGAAGGTGTGTGTCTGTGAGACAGAAAAATGGCACAAGTAGAAATCATGAAGCAAAGGATAAACCTCTCTATCCAACCTGAAAAGGTGAATGAACCTTATATTCACACAGCTTAAGTCATTATCTTAAAACAGTCTTAATATTTACATGGGTTTCATAAAACATTAACACAAATCAACATTTTTATACTCTAAAAAGTGTGCAGAGCAGAGCAACAAAGATGATTAGGCGACTGGAGACTAAAAATATAAAGAACTGTGGCTGCTATGCCTAGTTTAATGAAAAGAAGGATTAGGGGTGACATGATAACAGTCTTCCGATATCTCTGGAGTTGCCACAAAGAAGAGGGAGTCAAGCTATCCTCCAAAGCACCTGAGGGCAGAGCAAGAAGCAATGGGTGGAAACTAACCAAGGAGAGAAGCAGCCTAGAACTATGGAGAAATTTCCTGATAGTTAGAACAATTAATCAGTGGAACACCTTGCCTCCAGAAGTTGTGAATGCTCCAACACTGGAAATTTTTATTGGACAACCACTTGTCTTGGACTAGAAGACCTCAAAGATCCCTTACAACTCCGTTATTCTTTTATTTTGTTATTTTTTTTATCAAACTAATAAGTAGTTTTACTGCTTCTGCCCAAACAAGCTGTCTGTAAAGTCAGATATGTCTATATGTGTGTATACTATTATTTGGTCACAACTGTTATAATTCTTGAGACTTTATTTTTATTTTATTGGAATTTTAATATCTCTAAAGTAGTCTGCAGGGAATGACGTGATAGATAAATGGCATCAATTAATCAATGTTCCACAGAATTGGACAGATACAATCAATTCAAGAAATAAAAATCCAGAATTTGAGATGTAGAGAACATAGTTGTGAGGAATTTATACCAAAACAAGGCTTGGTAATCTGTACTATACCAAGTATTCAGTATACCAACTGCTAATATCACAAAGAGATATGTCTAGTTTTGAGGGAAAATGTGATTTATTCAACAAATATAATTCTATTTATAAAATTCTCATGTCATTTTTTTCACCATTAAAAACATGCCTAATGGACTTCAATTGATGCCATGGTTTATTTATCCCCTAGCTAAAATGAAATGTTTGAAAATAGCTCTGAAATACAACGGATTGGCCACAAACTTATCTATCATTTAATTTTTCCCATTGTTCTTTCATTTTATTAAGTAAGATACAATCTGTACTGGACAGAGTTTTTCAAATCTCTCAATGATTTTCTTCGTTAGCTTAGAGCAAATACACATTGTTTATGGATAAATTAGAAACAAAAATTGTGGCCTTCTGGGGAGATCTTGCATTCAGCAGATGGGGAAGACAAATTGTAGCCTAGCCCGGATTTATTTCCAACTCAATCTGAAAAGTGTCCTTTTCATTTGACCTCACCCAGTTCCAGAAAGAATTAAAAAAAAATCAAAGTCCAATGATGAGCTTCATCAATTGTTGGATTCTCTAAATTTAATAATCTAACTGAAGAGACAACAGAAGAGTAAACTGCCAGGTCCGGTAAAAAAAAACTGTTTTCTATGAAAATAATTCTTTGTCTCTTGCCCATTTTTTTGCTTTCCGGGAATTACTGATATTAGCCAGAAGCAGCAGAAGGGTGTGAAAGCAATCTTGGGCCAAAAAACCAGAATTAAATATAAATTGTCCTTGAGGACAGAGAAGTTAGTGAGATTGCTAGGGTCACTCTGGAGGCTCCCCTCCATCCATCATGACATTGTACACAAACTTTCCCTTGCACTTGTTATACTCTTCTGCTTTTGCTAAATGTATTTCCTCGGTTATTTCATTGCCCCTTCTGACTTGTGCAACAATACGCTTTTAATTAATTCCCATTAAAATTAGTGCCTCGTGGGGACTGTTAATCTACTAGGTTTCAGCAGGGTTTTACAAATCGGAAAAAGAGCGATCGCCTTGGCTATCTGGAGACACTTCAACTAGGCCTTTACCCTAAAATAAAATTGCTTACAGTGTGCCGCCTTCACTCTGTCTTATATTTAAGCAATGGCACAGCTTCTTAAGGAGTTGATATAGCTAGTCCTCAACCTACAACATTCATTTAATGACCATTCAAATTTACAATGGCACTGAAAAAAGTGACTTCATATTTATTAAACACATAGTCAGCAAATCAAAGAGTTATGGATGCAAAAAGTAAGAATGGCATTGCAAAACATTTTCAATTAAAAGGGAATATATTCAAAAGTTTTGACTACAGGGAATTTATCTGCATGCAATGCAGCCAAACTTATCTCAGATCCATGCAAATTCCTATTATTAGCTTTTATTCAGTCCTGCCAATTTAGAGAAAAACAATGAACCCCGTGAAATGATTAATCTTTCAGTTTACAAATAAAACGAGTCTTATCGAACATAAACAGTTCTGAATCGTGAGCCAATTTACCAAAACCTTAGTGGACTGATATCTGTAACTTTAAAACATACTAATATACCAAAAACATTTCATAACAATATTTAATCTATACAGCAGAAACCTTTTCAATTATCCAAATAATGTAAAAAGGTTGGTTAGAACCAGCTAATTGAGCCTGTCACAGCTTGCCTCACAAGGATTATTACACTGACTGTCTAATGGAAGTAGCAGCCGGTCACTCAAAATAACAATGACTCTACATCTCAACAGCTTTCAGGAAAAGCACTGTTTGTAAGCACTGTGAGAATTAAATTAAAAGACCCCACACATTGCCAATGGTAAACACATATTGGTTTCCCATCTCCCTGTGTTCTCTAGTTCTCATCTCCATTTCTTTGCAAATATGTATTCTCATAAATACATATTCCAATGTTCTGATATAATGTGCCTCATGAAAGATTTATTATGCAATATCAAATGCAACTGGATCATTTCATTCATTTTGCAGGTGCAGGGATAAAAAACCAGAAATGAACTTTTGGTTGGTGTGACTGTTCACAATGAATACATTTCTGAGTAATTTTTTTTAGAAAGACAATCCGCAAATATTTTTTGCATAAGCACACCAATGTGCCTACTGTCCCCGTCCTATTGTTTCTTTTATATTTTTTATTTTTCTTATATGTATCCATGTATTCATAACTATGTTTTTACCTATTATCTTGTAAGTAATTGACAAATAAAAATAAAATAAATAAATAAATAACATTTTCTCCTTTTATCTATGTGTCTGTGTCATGTATTCCTCCTTTTCTACTCTCTGCAAAAATGTAACACACTGCAACACAATTATCTTCAACTATCAGCATTAGCATCATGATACAGTAGGTTACAGGAAATAGAGAATCTATTCTTATAAAATAGTCTACAATTAAATAAAGATCATATATATCACAAAAGCAGTACACAAGTGAAATCCTAAACTAAAATCAATCACAGGGATTATTAGTTTCAAAATGCTTACCTCAAAGTTGTATTCCCATTTACCTGCATGCTAACAAAAGCAAAAGAATTGCAATATACAGTCAAACTATGACCCAGGAAAATGTGCAGAAAGCATTATGTTTCTTCCAACTGCCTATGTCATCTCCAGGCTTTATGATAGAGAGTCAACTAAATACTTCAAGTATCTAAATCTTGGTAGTTGAGTTCAAAAAAGGTTAAACAAATGTCTAGTCAGATTTTTTCCATAAAAGCAATAGTGACAGAAATAGTCTTTCTTTATTTGAGTAACTGAGAACCAGTTGGTGTTGTGGTGAAAGCACCAGGCTAGAAGCTAGGTGACCATGAATTCTGGTGCTACCTTAGGCACAAAGCCAGCTGGGTCATCTTGGGCCAGTCATTCTCTCTCAGCCCTAGAAAGCAGACAAGGGCAAACAACTTGGGAAAAACCTGGCCGAGAAAACGCATCCAGACAAGTCATCAGAAGTAAAAAAAAAAAAAAAGAAACTAATATGAAGGCATGTGTGCACACATGTGCTCTCCCTCTCTCTCTCTCTCTCACGCACACACACACACACAATAGTTTGGGAAAAGATTGCAATTCAAGGTGATCATCCTTAAAGCCCTTCATGGCATGGTCCAGATCATGTGAGGGATTGTCTCACCCCACTGGATTGGCTTGTATCACTCATGCCAGCATAGGCGGCATGCTGTAGATACCATCAGCCTGATTACTCCAGTTGGTGGGATCTAGGAAGAGGGTCTTCTGTGCTGTTGCTCCTGCACTCTGGAATATCTTGCCCCTTGCTGTGAGGTTGGTCCCAACCTTCCTATCTTTTCATAAGGTTAGCTCTGCTAGTTGGCTTAGGGCCCCAGTGGGGGAACAGTGCAATGGAGATGGTTAATAGAGTAATAACAGATCCTACTTCCCACCCCCACATGTCCTTGGTTTTAATGTCTGGTAAGATGGGCAGCCAATAAAATTTATAAATAAATAATAAGATTCATGAAATCAAATATACCTATGCACTGCGTATGTACCAAACAAGTAATCAGAAAGCAAACTAAGACTTAAAAATCAAACTATGCATTTCATACATAAAGATTTGGAAATCTGTACTTTGGTCATAAATCCTGCATGTTCTCTTGTTGAAAAGAATAATACATAAAGAATAAAGAATAATTATATTCTTCATAAAGAATAATACAACAGCAGCACGATACCATAAACAACATACTGAAAAAGTAGATGCAAAGTTACAAGAAGAAGGTAATTTACCAAAGCTGTATCAATTCACATATTCAGAGTTCTCTCCTTAAGTTGGTATAACAAGGAAACAACTGTTCAAAATTTAGCTGTTTACACAACTATGAGAAGATGCTGCTTGACGCCACAAGATGATCATTTCTGAAATAATATACTGGCTCTGAATTAAGAGAAACCCAAGAAATTGTGATGATAGATAGATAGATAGATAGATAGATAGATAGATAGATAGATAGATAGATAGA
>BLBF01000011.1:5313804-5380796 GCA_015471245.1 Laticauda colubrina | reverse complement strand
AGATAGATAGATAGATAGATAGATAGATAGATAGATAGATAGATAGAAAGATAGATATAGAACAAATTTTCAAAATGTTAGCTAACTATTGTCACTGCAGGGACATTAATGGGAGTACATGATTAATTAGATGTTAAGTGGTACTTCACAGCACAAGTTCTATAATCCAGTGATGGTATTCTACCGGTTCGGTCCAGTTCTGCCGAGCTGGTAGCGGTGATGTGCAGCGGAGACCGAACCAGTTCTCTCCACTGCTCTGCTCTTGGGCCCACCCTCCCATCCAGGCTCCCATACTCACCTTTATCCCCTGAATTTGAAGCGCAGCTACTTTGCGCGGCATAGTAGAGTGCTGCGCGGCAGCTGATGAAGCGACCGGGAGAGTGCAGGCTTGCAGGAGGTGAGAACGCCTCTGCACCTGGGCAAACGCTTCTGTGCCTGTGCAAAGTGTGGGTTTGGTGCATGCACGCACGCAAAGTGTGTGCACGTATGCAAAGCATGCCCACCAAGACACGTTCACTGAACCGGTGGTAAAAATATTTGAATTCAACCACTGCTATAATCAAATATAAAGATGGTGTAAGAGGGAAAAATGCATAACTTTCATTTTAGAATACTGTATTTTAGAAATCAGGCATCAAGGGTAATATGATTTCTATGTGGGTTTTTCATGTGCAAGATGCTGGGACTTTTTATGTACAAGACTTGGTGACCATCTCTCCTTTATTTATTTACTTAGGCTTCTATGCTACTAAATGCCCATAGGCACAAAGCAGCCTACAGAACAGCTTATCTAGGATTAAAAGAGACATTAAGAAAGCCAACTGTTCAGCTCCCCACCAGCCATGACAGTGTTATCCCTGAGGGAGTAACCAAACCTCCATCTGTCCAAATGCTGTCTTGTGTTCTTCATATTACCAATTTCCAAAATACAAATACATAAAGAGAAAAAAAGGCACGTGCAGCTCTTTCATGTATACCTCTAATGATCTGATTTTGGGGAATGTGGGCTAGAAAATAATTGATAAGTTTGGACTAGGGGACAAATTACCTTTGTTGACAGTTGTAAATGCTGCATGTGGGGCATGGAGGAGGAGGGAGAAGGAAGATAAAAACTGAAAGTGATGAAATCCTCCAGTCTTCACAAAAACTGCATCATCTTTATCACTGTCATCATCATCACCACCATCACCACCACAATTACATTCTTCCCCCCCAAAAAAAAATACCCCACCTCACCCTTTAAAAAGAAGAAACAGATTCCAATTTATGTATTCTATCTGCACAGTAACTATATTTTTCCATTCAGGAAATAAATGCAGTAGGGAAATAAGACTGGGGTTTTTTAAATGGGGCTGCCTTGATGTTTCAGCTGACCCAGAATGCAATGGCAGTGTATGTTACATTTCTGCTCCACAAGCTGCACCAATTGCCAATTTGATTCTGAGCAGTGGTGGGATTCAAATTTTTTTTACAACCGGTTCTGTGGGCATGGCTTGGTGGCAGGGGACGGGTACTGTAAAATCACCAGTCAGAGGTGGTATTTGCTGGTTCTCTGAACTATTCAAAATTTCCGCTACCAGTTCTCCAGAACTGGTCAGAACCTGTTGAATACCATCTCTGCTTTTGAGTCTCAATCAAAGGGTTGGTTTTGATATTTAAAGCCGTTCAGAGCATGGACTGAATATCAGCCCACCTTGTTAGATCTGGCAGAGAAGGTATGCTGCAAGTGCCATTACTAAGGATCTATATTTTGTGGGTCCCAGGAGAAATGCCTTTGTTCTCATGGTGCCCATTTTATGAAACAGTTTTCCTCCTGGAATTAGATTAGCTCCACCTTTTTTGACATTCTGGAAGGCCCTCAAGACCTGGTTTAAATTATTGGGCTTGGACCTCCCAGGAAAGTGGAGACTTGCTTCGATGGCTCCATTGCTGAGCTGATTATTTTTTTTCCTCTTTTCCCTTAGGGTTTGTGCCTCTGTTAATGTGATTTGTGTGTGTGTATGTATATACATGTATATATGTGTGTGTGTTGTTCGTAGATTTTCACCGGTACAGGTATGCAGGTCTTGGTGTGTTTGGGTCTTTTTCCATGTAAGATTGAGAGCATCTTGGCAACATTTCGATGAGGTCCCATTCGCCATTTTCAGGCTGGTGCTTTTGGCTTCATGCTTATGCGAGCAAAGCATGATCGGAGCTGCCATCTCCCTATATATACTGGTGGGAAGGTTGGCTGTGTTGTCATTTCTTGACTGGTTGATGGAGTTGATGTTTGCAGATTGGCTGGCTTTTTTGTCAGAACATGTGTGGCTGAGGTATTGGCTGTGTGTCTATCAGCCACCTGTGTTGTAATGACTGGGTCATGGGCTGTGTGATGACCTTCTGAGTTCTACTGTTGTGACATCCTGGGTCTTGTACTGTAATCTCCTGGGTCATTGGCTGTGTTGCAACATCCTGAGGTTTTGTGGTATAACCCCCTGAGTTCCGTGATGTGATATCCTGAGTGAGTGGCTGTGATGTGACGTTCTGGGTTTTGGTTTGGCTCCGAGTTTGAGGCCTGGGTATGTGTTCATGGTGTGTGTCTGTGGTTTTCTTCTTTTTTGAAGAAAATTTTATTGATTTGTTTAGAAACAAACATAAACAAACACAACACAGAACATGAAAACATAAAACCTCTTTTCTGAAAGCAACCTGATCCCGGGTTACATCTCTTTGTACAGACACCAATTCAAATTCATGCTCATTTTTATATACCTTTCCATATCTTATTGCCATTCTACATTTTCTATCTAGCTTCTCCCCTCTTTTAACTTTCTTAATTTTATTTTTCTTTGTTTCATCTCAAATCAGATCATTATATTTATATTTTTTGTCTGTCCTATTTCAGCTGTCTATTATCTTTTCTCATTAAACAAAATTCCTACTGTGGTCACTGATTGGAGTATGATGCCTTTATATCTTTCCCTTAAAATTATAACACTTAATATAGAACATAACTTCCATTCGGATTGTGCGTAGTATATTAAAGCTACATGCTACATTTTAAAAAGAAAAAGAAAAGAAAAATATAAATATATGATATAATTAAAACAACGATCTATACCAATTCAATTCTATCATTAATGTTAATATTCATTTAAATTTTAAACATTTAACACATTACTTCTTTGGGAACGCTTATAAATTTTCCATAATTACCTCCCCCCCCCCACTTCACTTGCATTTTAAAACATTATGTCATTAAAATGTTCCAATTCCTTTCTAATTCATTCTCTCATTTAATTCATTCCATTTATTTTATTCATAAATGTTTCACAAAATCATATGTTGTTTCCAATTTTCTAACATTATTTCTAAATACAAATATAACAATACAATCATATGTACCTTTGCTAAATCACTTTTTCAATTAAATTTTACCCATTATCTCTAAATAAGTCCTGTTTCTTTACATCTTGCTTCACACCCTTGTAGCTTCTCTTCCCTTCCCTCTTCCTTTGCTTCTTCTCTCTGCCCTTTTTACCCCTTTGTCTCTCCACCTCAATTTCCCTTTTCTGTTGCTTTCTCACATTATATCTACTTTTCACCTTATTTTTCCCTTTTTTGGTTGTTTTTTTAGGTCTCAAATTCTCCATTCTCTTTCCCCTCTTTCCCCTTTCTTCCCCAAGTAGAGTTACTTGTTCATTTAAAATGGCTTCTTCTTTGTCCCAATCTTCTTGTTGCATAATCTTTTCTTGTAATTTCTCGTAGGTAGAGATCGCCATTTCTAAGAATTGAAAAACAGAACCAAGAGAGCCCTTCACTTCTTGTTTCTCTTCTTTAAGTTTTTTAAATTCTATTTTCAGTTCATCCACAAGTGATGCCATTGTAGAGTTTTTTTTTCTTTTAAAACAACCACCCAAGTGTTTTTAATCCTTCAAATATAGTTCCAAAAGTCCCAAAGTCAGCAAGCAATCCAAATACACACAAGCTGTTTCTTCTGACACCTTCTTCCTTTTTTTACTTTCTCTTCCTGGAGTTAGTATTTAGTTACAAAGTTCCAGTTAAAATGTATCATTTAGAAGTCCTGTTAAAATTTAACTTTAGATTCCAGGCTATCTCCTCCTTCCAAATCCTGTTCTTGTTCTCTTCCTCTCCCTTCCCACTTACAGCAAAAAAATAAATAAAAAATTCCTTCTTTCCTTTTATATTCAGAAATCTTTATTATCCCCTTGGCATTATATTTTCCATCTTAAATACCTGTTGATGCCAAAGCAGATTTTTCCGATTTCTTGTTCATCTCCGTTCACTGTCAACGTAAGGAAGGAGAGGGAAATTTTTTTTTCCCCCTTTTCACTTTCATTCGCTGCTTCCAAATCTTCTTTGGGAGCAATGTATCCTTTTTTAAAAATTGAGTTCCAGGATGCCTTAATTGTTGTTTCTTATCCCAGTCAGCCAAAACTTTCATTTCAGCACTTTCTTCCTCCTGTACATTCTTTTCTGGATGAGGGCTTCTTTGAGGCAGCCATTTCTGACCGCCACTCTACCGCCTTTGGGAAAGGGAGTTTAGCCAGTTGGGGAGGAAAGATGCGGCTTTCCTCGACCCTGCTGGAATCTCCCCTGTCTTCACCAACCTCTACGGGGTGGCTTAGGCCTGAAGCCAGCTGGCTCAGGGCGCTCCGGTGGCGCACCCAGGCAGAAATCGCGTACGATCGCAGATTCTTGTCTGCTGCCGAAGCCCTGCAAACCGGAAGTCATCTGTGGTTTTGATCTGATTGTTGTGTGCCACCCAGAGATGATAGACAGACAGACAGACAGACAGACAGACAGATAGATAGAAAGAAAAACAGCATAGGAGAAATTCTTAACCCATGTCCAGCGCTGCAAGTTGGATCAGAATTAATGTTCCCTATGTGCTGTAGTGGTTAAACACAAGGCTAGTAATCAAGAAACTGAAAGTTCTACTCCCACTTAGACACAAAGCCAACTGGGTGACCTTGGGCCAGTCAATCCTCAGCAACTTCTGAAAACTTTGTTAAGAAAACTGCAGGAACTAATCCAGGAAGTCGCCTGAAATCAACACTCACTCAAAGCTACATGCACACGCATGTGTGTGTGCATGCACACACACACACAAATGCACACTAAGACACAAACACTTGGTTTAATAAGTGAGAAATACTGTTATAGAAGTCCTGTTATTACTTCCTTTTGCCTTTTAATTTCTCATTCCAAGATGCATAAAAGAATATTAGAAGATATTTAGAAGTCATAAAAGACTACATATTTTTTGCACCATCTAGAACACCCCAGTTTTTAACAATACTGAACTGCCATATATTAGTCAGCTTCAATACACTAGGGCAGGGGTGTCAAACTTGTGTCATCACGGCATCGCCACGTGATGTATCATAACTTTTTCCCCTTTGCTAAACCGGGCGTGGGTATGGCCAGTGCATGACGTATCTGGCCTGTGGGCTGCGACTTTTACAGCTCTGCACTAGGTTATCAACTGAGTCATTTGATAATGCCATGGTTCCTGGGACTCTCTAGGTACAGTTCAGCATAATTTAAGATGAGTAAGTTCCTTAAGGTGGCTGGGTTGCCTCAGTACTTCTCTGTTTTCACTAAATGCTTACTGAAGAAAAAAGTAAGTGTATAGAATACCAAGAGGACTTTGGTGTTATTTTGACATTAAATAAAATTCTATTAATCCTTATAAATCGTGAACTAACCATTTCCATTTCCAATTTATAAAAACTAAAAACACAATCCAAAATACCTTAAATCAAATCACTATTTGTAAATTACAAAATGATAACACAATAAAAATACATTTTTACCCTGCCATTATACATTTGGAATTTTGTGGATTTTTCCATCTTTCTTAATTCAACTTGTTAAGCTAGCACAACAGCAAAATAATTCCTCAGACAAATTGTCTTTTCTATGAGTTTCTTATCATAGAACGACAAACTATTTCCTTTTTTCTGGCTCCATCTAATGGCTGATTCTGATTTTGCAATCGTGACTTTGTATAACCTTTTAAGACATAGCTTCAAAAAACTCTGGTGAAATTTATTTCCAAATATGCCACATGGCAACATTTCCTACAAACTATTTATCTCCTTATAAACATAATTTCAAACTGTTAAAATAGTTTTTAATACTGAATTGTACAAATATTATCAAACTGTCATCTGATTTAAAAAACAAAAAACAAATTAAATTGCATGAGCTTCAATATAGTAATGAATCAGTAATAACAGCAAAAACCTGTATATTAAAGTAGAAAAGTAATACACATATGTATCATATAAAGTTTTTCGTCTTGAGTGAGTACATCTGATTCTTAAATATTTCCCCATAAAACTAGAGCTAAATATTTGTCAGTGAAATGGCATGGATTGTTCTTTGTTTTTCAACGTTGCAAGAATTTGACTGTATCTCATATATTTATAACATGTCTTCTTGCAGTAATGAAATTGCATAATGTATGTTTTGCATCCCAAACATCCTGCTGGCTTAGTATTTATGGGTGAAGAATTATGCACCTAGTCACAATATTTTATGGGAATGCATGTTTTATTATGCAGCATATCATTCCCAGATAATGAAAACTTCCTTGAAATAATAAATATAGCTGGTTTATTGGGAAACAGATCACTGCATAAATTGTAAGGTTCAAAATTACAGTAGATAGGAATATATTTTCCACGTGAACTTGAAAGTATAATCCCAGTGTGATGAAGACCCATCTGTCATATCTGAAATTAACACTAGGTTGGCTGCAACAGCTGCTCTGTTTCATTAAGTTCAGTGTCAAACAGTGTCCTTCTGCAAATATAGAAGGGAGTCTAACAACTAGCTTCTTCCTGACCCAGCTATGTATTTAAATAATGACATAATTTACTCTATTGTACTATTTTGTTTTTGCTGTTACCAACTGCTCAGAAGAGGGGAGAGCTGCTAATACAACCCACCCCTTCAAACACACACACACAAAAATCAAGCTTAATATCCTTTGTTGGATGTTCTGTGATGGATCTTCAAGATGCACTCTCTGGCCCATCTAATTCAGATCCCTGCTAGACTAGCCCACATCTTGGTACATAGAACTAACCATACAAACTTTCTGCTATAGAAATTAATGATTTTCCTAACTGTGTGCCTCACTACTTTCTTTAGTAAGCTAGCTTTATCCTTTTGTCAATAACTTTTACTTATTTATAAGACCCTATGGCTGATTCAGATTTGTGGATATGCTTTCCACAAGAATTTTTAACATGCTAGGCCTAAGAGGGCCTAGCAAAGGAAAGAAGGAAAGCAGACTGAATTGTCTGATTTCCAAGCATGTTAATATCTTATCACCTTATAGACTTTCTCACTTCAGATCAGAGGAAGAGGAATGGTGACAGCTTATCCTCATTCTTTAAATCCTGTGCAATTCTGTTTTGTAAAGAAGTGGGGAAATGGCTAAAAAGAGTCCCTGAAATGGTCATTTCATGCACCCATATTCTGAGGGAAATGGTTTTTGAAGCAGCTGTACATGCCTTCTAAAAGAAAATGGGGGTACCGCTTCATGCTCCCACATTTTGTGAAGACCCTCTTTAAATGCACTGAATAACCTAACAAATGTGAGTCACCGCCTTTAGGCTCCATTCTACAGAGATCTCAGGTTTAGAAGAGGTTACGGTGGTAGAAGGAATAATCATTTACATGCGAGATGGGGTTACAATGGAAAGAGATGTAAAGTTAGCACTTACACCCCCAATTTAACTGAATATAAAGGGGGAAGAAACAATGGTGAAAACATTTCTTAACAAGTTTAGCAACCTGCTAAAGAACCTTCTCAACCTTGGCAACTTTTAAGACCTGTGGACTTCCATTCCCAGAACTCCCCAGCCAGCATGCTGGAATTTGCCAACATGCAGATCTTAAAAGTTGGCCGAGTTGAGAGTTACTGCTTTAGCCTTTTATTTGTTAGCTGCAGGCAAGCAATAATACTGTTCAAATATGCTTCATTTCTGTATTTGAATAAATACCTCAGCATCGTATTCCCAAAGTTGATTTCCTCTCATGTGATGGCACTTCAGCATAATTACAGGCCCATTGAGCCTAGAAACATCCAAACATAAATCATCTGTGCGAATTTCCTTGTCGGCAGTATATGAAAATACCTGGAAGAGAGAGGTGCTATTGGTAAAATTACAGCTAATGCTTAAGAGAAAAAGTTAACATGGACATGGAAAGCATACAAAAAACATGTATTTTGATTCAAACCTGGCAACTCCCATTTCATCCATTGTCTTGCCCAGAAGTGTCAAAATCAATTTCATTGAGGGACATATCAGGGTTGTGTTTGACCTCAAGGGGTGGGCATGGCAGGTGCATGTGATCAGGATGGGAGTGGCGAGCTCAACATCACTCAGGGGCGCCTCCAGCAGTGCTTTGCCAGTAAAAATGGAGCTCGAAAGGGTTGCACACGCCTCTCCCAAGCTCCGTTTTTTGCTGGCAGAGGCATCATGGGACAGTCCTCCACTGTTTCAAGGGCAGCCTTGTGGGTTGGGTCTGAGCACCCTGTGAGCCGGATCTGGCCCATGGGCTTAAGTGTGACACCCTTGATCTAGCCGTTCCAAAGATTTGTGAATATGCACAACAAAGATTTCGGCTTTGAGTTCAGGTGACAAATCAGCAGTAGGAAATCTGTAATTTGTTTCCTACTGTGTTATGTACAGATAGTCCTCATGTAATAACCACTCATTTACTGACTATTTGAATTTATGACAGCGCTCAACTAGTAGTATTTATAATTGGTTCTTGTTCCTGCAGGTATCACAGCATTTCTGTAGTCACATCAACATGATCTGGGCTCATGGCAATCAGCTTGCAGTTATAGGTTGCAGCATCTTGCAGTTATGTGATCACCCTCTGCAACATTCACTGCCAGTTTTCAACAAAGTCAATGAGGAAGCCAGTATGAGACTGCAAATGGCGACAGCGTAATATCATGCTTAATGATGCTGTAGAATTCACTTTATAACGGCAACTTTAAAGTGCCAGAACTGGCTTCGCTAGGCAAGTCACGTGACATTGCATTTTGCAACTGTTTTGCTTAGTGACAGAAATTCCAGTCCTGATCACCACCATTAAGCGAGGATTACCTGTTATCTTAACTAAATGAAAAGCGAAGTAATACAATGAACTAGACCGTGTTCTCTGAAAAGCAATTTAAGAATGAAATTCTATATATTGCTGCTCAGGAATACTCTTATAAAATTAAATATGGAATTGTGTTGTATTACTTGATTATTAAGATTAAAGTTGCGCACACTATATTTTTATGGCAGTTAGCATCATTGAATTTAATAGGGCTTGCATTTCAGTAGTCAAATATAGTGCTTCTTTTTCAAAATCAAAAGTCTGTAATGATAATCTTGGCAATTGCCTTCCATGTACAAACCATTAATTATTCCAAGATTCGTAGCAGACATTTATAGAAAAATAGGGTTGATTCTGCTAAAAAAAAACACCATAGAATTACTAGGATGAATTTTGATTGCAAGAGCCCTTTGAGTGACTAGGGAAGCCTGAATGTCATATACTTTATTACAATACTCTATTACAAACTGTAGCAGGCAATTAAAACATAAAAATAAATTCTGTACACAGGGAGCGGTTATGAGGACAAAAATAAAGCACAAATACATTTTCAGTAAGTTCAAGTTTTGGGATATTTTAATCATGTAAATAAATGCTCAAATGCTGTTCATGAAAAGGTTGATTCTAATGGAGATACAGTTGAGAATATTAAAAAAAAATCAAGTTTCTGAGAAGTATAATTCAATTATGCAGATTTAATTTTCATGTATGTCATTACTGTTTCATTGTTCAATAGATTGAGATATTGTTAGGTTGACATAGCCTGAGAGACATTTAAGATCTACATCAAAGGTACTTGGTTCAAGTCTTCTAATAGCAATTAATTTGATTAGCCTGTGCCTTAAATGGTCCCTGAAATATGAGGTAATATTACTGAACTCCTCATAAGTTCATTTTAGGGATGATAGAATTCAGCCCTGTGAAGCACCTTATGGTGTGATATAAATGTGAAACATAAGTTCTCAAATAGCTTAAAATTAATCATGCTATAAATATTAAAAATAGCACATGACAATTATTAATATGATTCATGCAAATATTACAGGAGAGGTAGATACATTGTTTTTTTCAGCATAGTTTCTGGAGAACTGACTTTACTGTGTTGGCAGCCATACAAAGCAAGTTCTTGTTTTATATTTCCCAGAGAAGGGAGACTATATGATAATACAAGAATTGGACTATATAGTTTCCCTTGCTATTTGGTCTTCTTTCCATGCTGCAATTGTCCATCTACCTTCCTGCTGGTTATCCTCTCTCTTTCTTTCCAGTGCTATAGACTTCTCAAGTCAGCCATGTCTTCACATATTGTCTCGACAATATAATTTGAGGGTGATCATTTGTACCTTGAATAAAAATTCTGGATTAATTTGTTCCATTTGTTGGTTTGGCTACTCATGTATTCTCATGGGTATTCTCCAATTCCAAAATCCAAAAGCAGTGATTCTCTTTCACTCCTGGTTCTTCAAAGTCCACTTTCACTTCCATAAATTGTCACAAAGGAAAACTACAGCCTGAGTGATTCTCATTTTTGTAGGTATAGACGTATCATAACATCTGAGTATTTTTTCCAAGACCTTCACTATATGCCCCTAAAAACTAATCTCCACTATATTTCTTGACTGCTAGTGCCTTTACTATTAATAGTTAATCCTAAAAGAATGACATTATCCATTACATCAACATCTTCATCGTCAGTACTAAGACTGGGTGCTATACCTGTTCTCATTAGTTTGGTCTTCTTTATTTTAATCGTCGTCCCATTTTTTAAAAAATTGTGCTCCTTGACTTTCATTACTAGAGCTTGCAGATCATTTGCATTTTCAGTTATCAGAGTAGTGTCATCAGTGCAAGCTTATGATGTTTCTGCCTCTAATTTTAAAACTATGCTAATCTTGCAATTCAGACCCCCACCCCACAATACAATATTTGCTCAGCCTATAGATTTTATAAAGGAGGAGAGGGGATACGGTCTTATCTTACTCCTATCCTGACCGGAAGCCTGTCTGTTTTGCCACATTCTATTCATTTCTATTCATCACTGTGATTTCCTGTCCTGTGTTTAGAGTTCTCATAAAAGATGGTTCAAGATTCCCATCTTTGTTAAGGACATTTCACCATTTGGTATGCTCATTGCAATAAAATGCCTTTATATAGTCAATGAAGCATTGGACATTCACTTTCACTGAATTTAAAGTTGTAGGTAATTAAATACTTGTATATTTAAAATGATATTATTGTGACAAAAAAAAAATTCCAATGCTCTGAATTAATTTTCTTTAAAACAATGGGATAAAGCCTCTCTGTTCAATTCTTTTTTACTCCATCTCTTGTAATCTGTTATATATGGACTAGCATTTGCACTTTTGTCTCAGAACTATCAAAATATAGTAGGAATAATGGGATGGAATTTGTCTAAGAAAAATAGGACAATTACTTACTTTGTTCATGTAAGACGTTGTAATATAGCTTAAAGCAAAGCCCAGCATAATGTAGCACAATATAGGACAGGGGTGTCAAACTCACATCATCATGGCAGCATCACGTGATGTATCGAGACTTTTTTCCCTTTCACTAAACCAGGCATGGGCATGGCCAGTGTGTGACACATCTGGCTTGTGGGCCGGGAGTTTGACAGCCCTGATATAGGACAAGCTTATAAAATAATTGTTGGCATCTCAATGAAGCTTCAAATCGCTTAAATTTCATCCAGTATTTCATCCAGATATTTCATCCAGTATTTTTTTTTTTTACCAAATTTGATTTTATCCTGTGTTGATTCACTAGTTGTTTCACTAGCGCAGGGGTAGGGAAACTAGGTTCTTTTATCACTTATGGACTTCAACTCCCAGAATTCCTGAGTGATCCATAAAAGGTTCCCCATCCCTGGCCGACTGGTAGGCCAGGCATGGGGGACCTTTTATGGCTCACTCAGGAATTCTGGGAGTTGAAGTCCATAAGTGATAAAAGAACCTAGTTTCCCTACCCCTGCGCTAGGAAAATAAGCATTACTTAAGCATTCAGATTTTGGGAGGAAAATAGATCCACGCCATGTTTCAAACTATTCAAGTTCTAATGGAAGCAAAATGTTTAAAGTGTTCTAAGGTGGGGAACGATGAAACAACAGCATCATAGCAACTCTATCTGTAATGCACATAACCTTATGAATTATTTCTTTCTCGGCCTTTTCTATCCCTTATATGTGCATAGTTTCACCACACAGGCACAAAAGGACAGAACCTTTTATTGTGATATTGTAAAGTTTATTTTGTCACTTCCACCCCTCCAACATTAATGCCTATATCAATGTGCTAAGCCTTAAAAATATTTTTTAAAGTAGGGTATATTTACCTGATTTCCTCCCATGCCATGACAGTTGAATATGCCTACTTTTTCATTTTCCTTACGCCCCATGTTATCTAAACATTGGTTTGTCTCAACATTTCTGATCTGTAGAGAAAAATAAAACCAAGTAAATTTCATAATAATTATTACAAGATTTATAGTTAAAGGGGAAAAATAGCAGGAATGTAATGGTTTTTGAAATCATGTAAAATTTAGGATGATGCCAAATTACACAAACATGCTTACCCTAACTCATAACTCAGCATGAGTTAGTCTCCCATAAGTATGTCTACTCAGTGCCATTAGGTGCACTGGGAACCAGGCATATGCTATTTGTAAATAAAATATTAAATTTTATGTTAATCGTAATTTTGTCTAATAAACAGAACCACCATTTTCATTTCTGCAGAAGAGATAATTTCTATGAAAACTAACCTTTCCAAAGTACTGCTTTTGGAAAGTGACATCCCAGGTAGTTTTCCATGAAAAATAACAAAAAAGAAAAATAACAAAAAAGAAGATACTGTGCCGTATCTTACTTGCACAAATATCATTCTATTTGTTTCTCAGCATTCTTTATACTGTATTTTAGAAGACCTTCCAAACATTATCCTTGAAGAAAAGCTTCAGATCATACGAACAACATTATCAATACAAGGTAAATCTCTGCTATATATTTCAGCCTGGAAAATATTTTATATTGGCAATGCTGTTTCTTTTTGTGGAAAACAATTAAAGACTTTTTGTACTGGGCCCATTGCAAAGCTAAAAAATGCTTAAGACAATTAAAGTGGATAATTTTTTGAACTGAGAAAATTGGTAAACAGATAAAGGTAATGAGGCTTTGGGATTTTGTGTAAATCACTGCTACTGTCCTTACTCTGTAAGCTTGCCAGGCTTCATTAGTTCTGATTCTCCACACAATCACTTCTTATTTATATATCCTATCTCCTAAAGACACTGCAAGGTAATCCTTGGTAATCCTCAATTGCCGACCACTTAGCATCCATTCACATTTAAATTGACAACAATGTTGAAAATAGAGACTTATGACTGGTCCTCAAAGGTTGTCACAGCATCCTATGGTCATATGATTGCCATTTGTAACCATTGCAGCTTGCTTCTGACAAATAAAGTGAATGGGGAAGCTGACAGGACAAGTTGCAAGTTGAAGTCGTATGACTTGATAAAAGAGGCACATTTATGATGGTTGCAGCATCCCACAGTCACATGATCACTATTTGCAACCTTCTCAGCCAGCTTCCAACAAGCAAAGACAATGGGGAAGCCAGCAGGGATTTGCAAGTCGCAGTCCTGTGACATCACATTTAATGAGGCCTACACTGATTTGCCTGATAACCTGCAGACAGAACTGATATAATTGACCTTGTAAGTCAGTGCAATCACATGATATTGCGCTTAACAACCGTGTCATTTAGCAATGGACCTTCCAGTCCCAATTAAGGTTGGTAATTGAGGACTGCCTATAAAAATGGCTAGTCTGGCAAGTAAAGATACACAAGTAGATATAGGCAGAAAACTATCTTTCAATTTTCTTGTTAAGAACTCTTTTAAGATACACCATCCCAATGTTGTCCTCCAAATTTATTCAACATTATTGGTGTTTTTTGTGTATGGTAAGTTTCTTCTTTTGTAGCTCTAAGACTAAAACCTGTTTTACATTTACAGTTGCA
This sequence comes from Laticauda colubrina, assembly GCA_015471245.1. Lineage (NCBI taxonomy): Eukaryota > Metazoa > Chordata > Lepidosauria > Squamata > Elapidae > Laticauda > Laticauda colubrina. The sequence continues at coordinate 5,366,622 of BLBF01000011.1, read as the reverse complement.
TGAACCATAAATGGCAGATTATAATGACCATCCTTTTAGAAGTATGGAGATGTTGTGGAATTTTTTATGCAGCTGAAAATATCTACTTCAAATAGCAATCACTGAGAAGAGAATCACATGGAAATCTCTTTTAAATGTGAATATGTTAAATAAGAAGCGTAAAACTCAGTCTTAAAGTAAGTATCATATTTTGCTCCATTTCTTTCATTAACAGTAATGAACGAGTTCCAAGTTCTCACATGAAATGTCCATTAAATAAAATGTGAATACATTTTCAGGCTACCCATGGTCCCTCCAAGCATTTTTTAAAAATGGATATTATGATACCCAATGTCTGAACCATAGGCAGTTTCTGCCTAAGCACTTCGACAATCCCTTTTTATGAATCTGGACTTCAGTGATTAGCTTTTTATTACAACAGAGCTAAAAGAATATAAAAATAGATATCTATTTCTCAGGGGGAAAATAGTCCTGGATCAGGATTTATTTATTAAGTAAAAATTGGACAAGCTTCATTAAACTAGTTAAGGACATCCTTCCAGCAGCTTTAAGATTTCACACTTCGTAATTTTCATTTCTGAATGTCAAAAACATATCTAACCAAGTAAAGTGATAATTATATGACAATACTCCAGAAGATCGAGATGCTAACAGAACTAAAAACCAGACTGATTTCAATTCTTGCTTGAAAAATTATTGTGAATGTTCTCAGTATAAACTGGGTATAAATTCAGGCCTAAACTAAATTACACTTACTTATCTGAGATATTTTTCATTTTAAAAACACATTCTTATGCATAAAAAATCTACCCCATTCATACCTCTCCAAGGGAGTAATAACGACGTGGAATCTGAGAATCTGGATACACATTTTCTAGGTACCATGAAAATGGTTTACATTTTAAATTTTCTCTCAATGCTTTTCTGACTGATACATCTCCGTAATCCACTTTGACAACCCCTATATTGTTAGGGGGGAAAAAAGAATATTCAATATCCTTTTAAACAAAACAAAGACAGAGTTTTAGCACTTAATCATACAAATTTTACAATAAACTATAAACATCACCTCTAGGTCAGTAAGGCATAAACAATATACATAATGCTCTTCTTACTGTCATGCTATTGCTCAAATATTTCGTTATATTTATGAACCATCAGGAGTTCAATGGAATAAATATAGCACTCCCTTCTCCAACTTTCTCAATGGCTACAATTCTGTGAGCTAGTGAGTCTGAGAAAGAACAGACGGCCTCTAAGTCACTCAGTGAGCCTCTTAGTATGAGAGTTCAGACAGTCCTCATTTAGTGACTGCAACTGGGATTGGCAACTTGATGATTAAACAAAATGGTTGCTAAATGAAAAATAATGTGACCATGTCTGTGCTTACTTCAGCTTTCCTTTGTTTTTGTTAATCAAGTGTGAGAGGAGTTAGGGTTAAGTTTCCAGAATTCAACTCACAAGGAAAATGGAAAAAAAGGTCAAATCTTATAGCCATTTCCCCCCATTCTCTCATCCTTTGGAATGCTCACGCCAGCCCTGTGATGATTAACAAAAAAGGAAATCATGTTTGTATCTACATATACTGGAGAGGAAGGGATCTCAAGAGCGCAAGCAAGAACACAATGAGGAATATACATTGAAAGCAATGTACCGGCACCAGCTGTTTGCCTAGCAAGCTCACACTGCAAGTCACAAGGCAAACAAGAGCCTTTAGTGTGAAACTGATTGGTAAGTAGTTTGTTAGTATCAGGAAGCAGCACCAGCTTGCTGGAAGGCTCTAATCAACTATTGAAAGTAACAGCAGAGCTTGTTAACTTGTAGTTAGCACTTTTTTAAAGGGGTACATTGTGCTGTGGAGAAAAACAGCTCAGGAAGAGATTGTTTAGGCAATATCTCCGTGCTGTGAGGAGGGGGGAAAGGATCAGGCATAGGACAACACATATTGACTGAATGTAATGGTGAATACATGTCTGAGTGTAATGGAATGTGACAAAGACCTTGAGAGTAAGGTCAGTGAAATGCTGCTTCGTGCATGGTCAATGAAGAAAGGGAATAGTTTGCAGCTTTATAATGGTTAGGGCAAGAGGCTCAAAGGAACACTCCCTAGTTTCTCAGGCTGTAAAGGAGACAGTGAGAGATCTGTACTTTCAGACTTGCAAGATTCTGTTAATATAGCCTTAAAATTAAATAGAATTATTTCATCTGGTCATGTTTCCTGTCTAGTTTACCTGGGAAACTGACACTGAGACACAGATACCATGAAATTCATAAATGGTACTGATCACAAGTTATTTTTTCATCATGATTGTACTGCAAATGGTTGCTGTCCGAGGCAGTTGCTAAATAAGGACGACCTGTTGGTTTCTACACATTAAATATTATATTAAAGTGTTTATTCATATTCAGGTGTTTATACATATTGGGTATTATAAAACATATAGAGATTGGTCTCCGGTTACTCTTATTCCAATTGAGTAATCTAGTGTAGTCCTTTAACACATTCAACATAATTTCTTTTTTGGTAAACTTGTTAATTCTGATAGACCGCAGTCTTTTATGAATAGCGCCATTCTTCTAAAGGCAGAAACCATTTTCAAATTAGTAGAAATTATGTCCCTTCCCTTGCAATCAGTCTACAGACACATAAAATCTTTTGTAGTATCCTTCAATTCTCCAAAATGTTTTGGGGGGATACATGGGAGTTACAGAAGAGAAAAAACAAGGTGTTTTAGATGAGTGGTATCTGCTTTGCAATGTTGGTTTAGAATGAAACAAAATGTTAAAAAGTTATATATCTGTAAAAGTCTATTGATATTTTCAATCATCCAGGTCATGATTATTCCAAAGGTGCTTTTTCAGGAGGCAATTGGACTTTGTTTTTTCTTTTGAAGACGTTATATTTTTGTAGTTACTTACAAAGCACATCTAAATTATGTTAAAGTAACCAAAATATCTTTACAATCCCCAAGGCATGTCACAACTTTTGAACATCCCTAATGTTTGGAAATTGAAAGTTGAAAAATTTGACACACTCAATAAATGTTTACAACCTTGACTGAAGTACTGATCATCATATCTGGATTGGTATATTTCCTCTTTAGAGTAAATTATTTAGAATTAAGCTCCCTGAGAACGCAATCTGAAATAGCTCTTAAATAGCACACTATCGTCAAAAGAAGTATTATCGGCAGCTATTTAATTCCTACAAAAAACAAATGCTCTTTATTACTGATTATACAATATCTTGGAGAAGAAAGATGTCCCATTCTATGGCAAAATATTTGTTTAATAGCCCTGCAAGAGAGAAATTATAAATTGAGAAATATGGATCAATGAAACTAACCCAAATTCCATAGTTCTTCAAGAATTAAAATTTCTGTCCACTGCTCATGACACCCACACATCTACTACTGCACCCCAATGCTCTGGAGTGCCTGCCCCACCATGTTACCCCCCCCCCCCAGCTTACTCTCCTGTGGTCCTATGGTTATAATGGCAACCAGAACTGTACGATCCCTGTTGCTAAGAAATATAGTCATGTGTTTCTGTGTTTTACAACTGTTTTACATCACTTTGAGATAAAAATTCTATTCTCAATTGCCGCTGTAACCTGACTAGCTGCTTCCCAGTATTGCCAATATACTTAATTCCCTACTTGAAAATGTGTTACAGAATTGAATATAACAGACGTTTCATTTCTCTACATCAAGCATCACTAGCATGATTATGTTAATTATATTGTAATTCTGTTATGTTCATTCACACAGGTACTCATTTAATGAGTGGTTCCTTAGCAACCATTCAAAGTTAAGACAGACCTCCCAAAGTTGTGTACCATCCATTTTCAAAGTTCTGTTGGCCACAGTCCCCCACCCCAGTCACATGATTGCATTTTCGGTACTTGCAAACTGGCTTTCATTTATAGTCATTTGCAGTATCCCACGGTCACTTGACTTCATTTTGATGGGTTTTGCCAGTATTCGCCATTTACTTGTGATTCCCAGCAAAAACCACCTATTGGGACAAAACAACCACCGTGTTTGCTTATTGATCACCACAAAAAAACCTGTAAAATGAGGAGCAGTTACCTGGTGACCCGTTTCATGACTGCCACATTTTACAACCATAATTTCAGGTCAATTATAGTTGTAAGTTAGGGATTATCTGTATATATCTCAACAGATTAATTTTCTGACAAAATAATTGTGACCCCTGATTTTTTAAAAAATATGATCTAAATTGGATATTTATGCATATAGAATTGCAGTTTTCACATTAATAATCAATTTCAGTGATACAAGTTTTTTTTAAAAAATGTATTAAGGATTTTATCAGAAAGATAAGAATAATACAAAATCCTAATACAGAAATACATTGTGTGTGTGTGTGTGTGTACATGCTCATAAAAATTCAGGGGAAACCCTTTCCCCCAAAATAAATATATCTTCAATCCTTTTTCTCACAATTTTTCTATAAACCCATTTTGAAATCCTGAAGTCCCCTTATTCAACAGCAAAAGTCCAGTAAGGGTTCACAGAAGGAATAACTCAAATATTTATATCTGGATTTCCATTTAAACAGAATTCCTCCTTTACTCTCACAAGCCAAAACAAGAAAATAATCCATACCATGGTATTCTTGATAAACATCTGCAGATTTTTGAAGGATATAAAAAACCAGGGAATTATATCAATGAATCAGATATATTATATTCCAATGTGAACCCAATTGTTTGGAGGGAAGCTTAATTTTTGACAACTTCTTTAAGATGCAGAATAAATGAATGAATGAATGCCCATCTGCATATCTGTGCTAAAAGAATAATGAGAAAAAAGTCAATGCAAAGATAAAATTTGGCAATATCAAAGCAGATTTATCTTTGCCAATAAGAAATGCATCTTATAATCAATGCAACTGCAATTTATGATGATCCAAGATCAAATATACTGAAATTGAGTATTAACAATGGTTGTACCTAAGCTTCAATTTTAGCAAGATGAGTGAGCGGATCAAGAAAGAAAAACAAGAAATCCAAGAAGAAACCAGCATGGCTGCACAAACATCTCTCTGGCAAATTGAAAGAAAAAAGGACAACTACAAAAAATGGACAGAAGATTATACAGCTAATGCAGAATATCAGCAGATAGCCAGAATCTGTAAAGACGAAGTGAGGAAAGCAAAGGCTCAGAATGAACAAAGACTTGCAACAAAAGTCAAAGATAACAAAAAAGTTTCCTGCAAATATAAATAACAAGAAAAAAATCAAGGAAACAGTCGGTCCACTAAAGAGAGAAGACGGCAAGGAAGTAACAGGCAACAGAGAAAAAGCGGAACTGTTTAACTCATTCTTTGCATCCGTCTTCATGTAAAAAAACGATAGCTCAACCCACCAAAAACATAACTGTAAAAGACAGACCAGAAATAAAAGTTAAAATAAGCAAAAAAATAGTAAGAGAACACTTGTCTGATCTTGATGAAAACAAATCACCAGGGCCTGATGGATGAAATCCCAGAGTTTTAAAGGAGCTGGCAGAGGTCATTTCAGAACCACTGCACCATATCTTTCAAAAATCCTGGAGTACCGGGGGAACTACCAGAGGACTGGAAAAGAGCTGAGAAAAAAAAAACAGACCCAGGAAACTATAGATCAATCAGCCTAACATCAATACCCAAGAGGATACTGGAAAAGATAATAAAAAACAGATCTGCCAACATCTAGAAACAAGTAAAGTAATAACTAGCAGTCAGCATGGGTTTGTTTAGAACAGATCATGCCAAACCAATCTTATTTCATTCTTCAACACAGTGACTAAATGAACAGACCAGCAAAATGCTGTGGACATAAGATACAGTATTTAGATTTCAGCAAAGCATTCGACAAAGTAGACCACAACCTACTTCTTAGTAAGCAAGAAAAAAAAATGGAATAGATAGCACGACCACTAGATAGATTTGCAACTGGCTGGCAAACCTCACTCAACGAGTAGTCCTTAATGGGTCTAGTCTACATGGAGGGCAATAAGCAGTGGGTGCTACAAGGTTCGGTCTTAGGCCCAGTACTCTTCAATATCTTAATTAATGACTTAAATGAGAGAATAGAAGGGGAACTCACCAAATTTGCAGATGATACTAAGCTGGCAGGAATAGCTAACACTCAAGAAGATAGGCTCAAGATCCAGATGGATCTTGACAGACTAGAAAACTGGACTGTATCTAACAAAATGAAATTCAATGTAGAGAAAAGTGAAGTCCTACACTTAGGCAAGAAAAACCAAAAACACACATACAGACTGGGTGAAACCAGGCTCAATAGCAGTAACTATGACAGGGAACTTGGAGTCTTAGTGGACAACCAGCTAAATATGAGCTAGTAGTGTGCAGCAGCCTCCAAAAAAAAGCTAATGCAATCCTAAGTTGTATTAACAGAGGGATACAATCAAGATCAAGAGAAGTACTAATACCACTCTATAAAGCTTTAGTAAGACCACACCTAGAGTACTGCATCCAGTTTTGGTCATGACATTATAAAAAAGATGTTGAGACTCTAGAAAAAGTCCAGAGAAGAGCAACCAGGATGATTAGGGGACTGGAGGCTAAAATATACAATGAACAGTTGCAGGAACTGGGCTTGGCTAGTCTAGTAAAGAGAAGGACTAGGGGAGACATGATAGCGGTCTTCCAATATTTGAGGGGCTACCCAAAGAGATGAAGGGGTCAAGCTATTTTCTAAAGCTCCTATAGGCCAGACAAGGAATAATGGATGGAAACTGAACAAGGAGAGATTTAACCTGGAAATAAGGAGAAACTTTCTGACACTGAGAACAATCAACCAATGGAACAGCTTGCCCTCGGAAGTTGTGGGAGCGCCATCAGTTGAGACTTTCAGGAAGAGACTAGACTGCCATCTGTCAGAAATGGTGTAGGGTCTCCTGCTTGGGCTGGGGTTTGGATTAGATGACCTACAAGGTCCCTTCCAACTCTGATTATCTGTTTTCTGTCCAGACAGAAAAATAAAACACTATACTAATAAAATGAAGAAAGTGGGAGTGAGAGGGGGAATGAATGATGAAGTAGAAAGATAACTAGGATTAGAACTTTGTGTATTTAGCTTCCTACCTGGATAATTTTTTTTAATTCTCTACCTTCTGAATCTGATTCTCAAAATCTCAAACTTGTTTCACCGTAGTATAATCAGATTAAAAAAAAACAGAATTATGATCTGGCTCTGAAAGGCAAACCTAAAACATGAACTCTTTTGTGGGGGGGGGGGGGAAGGAAAATTTAACAGTAGTCTGTAATTTTTTGTAATTTAACAATTTTTAATCATTTCAAATAATTACAAGTGTATACATAATAAAGGAAAAATAATACAAGTTGTACTTGTAAAAAGATACAAGAACATAAAGAAGAGAATATTAGAGAAAAGAACCAAAATAATAGTAAATATGGGTTAATAACCAACAAAACTTAAACACCGTATGACTAAGACATTATAGTATATCATTAGAAACTTGTATAATTTAACTCTGTTTAGTGAAAAGCTCATGTTTACCCTTAGCAACCAGCAGATGGAACTGTTTTCTCAGAGAAAGCCAATCTTTAGAAACAGAAGAGGTTTTTATATTTGATTGAGCATAATTTAGTTCTCAACAAGAAATGAAAATCTATTTTCATATCTAAGTTTCAAATAGTGAGTGCTTTGAGATTTTTTAAATTGAATTATATAGATCCATAAAATTAAATGTTTGTCTATTTTTCCACAAAACTTTTGTTCCAGGACATACATGATCATTTAAAATTTGGCTATAAAGCTTTATAAATATTATTCATCCTGGATAATTTTGTAGTAAGTGCTGAAATAAACATTTAATTAATTAAAGGGAGTAGTAGAGATAGGAGCTTTGCAGTAGAGAATCCATAAAGTGTTAAAATGAGAAAATTTACCAACCAATTCTTATAGCAAGTTTTGTGTGTGATGGTAGTTGTTTCATCTAATTTGATGATTTCTTTTGTTCTCCCCTTAAATTCTGTTAGCATAGAATCTATCCCTCCATACTAGGAAACTAAAACTCTTTCTAGCAGCCAAACAATACTACCAGCTCTTGTATGACACCCCTAACATCACAATAGTTTGGCTCCAATCTCAATGTTAATATAGCCACTGTTATTAAAACTGTTTAAAAAGCTATATGTCTTCATTTCCAAAATCACAAGCAATTGTTTTGAAGTATCGTAAAAGCCTTTAGGTCTTCATAACCCAACAGTATCATAGACACGCCATTATCTCCTAATTATTAATGGCCTCACTTATTTCTTATGACACTGAAGGCCCTGTTCTGTAATTTTCGGTATTAAATCAAAGCAAATGTCAAAATCATTCAGGAATATATAGGCCTGTGACAAACTAGGGGTGAAGAGAAGTGTTTGAAGAATTGTTTCCAGGAAAAAATAATAACTTTCATAATTGCTTCTTCTGAATCAACTCTGAAATATTTCAACCTTATTCTACTCACTAGATGCTCTCTAGTTAATAAGGGATTATTAGAACCTCAGAAGGATTGATGTTAAGAATACATATTTTTGCTATATTTTCAGGCACCCTACACCCCAGAAACTAAGAAACTTTTACTTCTTCAATACAGTTTTTTACTGCAGTTTCAAGTCCAGAGATTATGAGTCCCAGAAGAACATTGCCTTTGACCCAGGCAGTCTTCTTATGGGCAGCAAAACCACCTACATATATGTGTAAATATTATTACTAAACAGCAGGAATAAAACATAAAAGAATAATTACAGAGGGTTTTTTTACAATCATAAGCTAAGAGTACAAATATACCTCTTTTAATACTAGCAGAAAATAAAAATCCTCAATTTAATATCCTGCAGTTGTCTAGAATTACTTCCTGCAGTTTGAAAGAATTCTATCCTGTTTCTCTTTAATGCCAAATGTGTTTACCTTGTGTCTGTTAATCTCCACTAACAACATTCTCTGTGAGAACTTATCCACAAAACCAAACAAAATTTTATATCAGAAAACTTCAGAAATTTTGCTTTCAAGAAGAAAAAAGGACTCCAGCTTAAATATTTGGGATTTGAGATCAGAGAATCTTGTTAAATGTGATTGGGAAAAACTGTTTTTACACAGCTATACTGATATGCTACTTTGGCTCACTGAAACAAGGAAACAGCTAGCACTGATTTAATTCCAGAATAATCCTTATTATTCTATCTGGCTAATAAAAATGAGACTTTATTAAAAGATTATGTGCTTTTAACATGGTGAGCTATGTTTTATTCTTGACCAATGGATTATAATTCCTTTTTTTAAAATAAAAAGCATATTTGTGTTTGTTGTGTACATACATGGGGGAGGTGGTAGGGAAATAATATATTATTATTACCTTTGCTATATTTATAACCCCTAAAGTCCACACTGACATGAAAATCAGAAATAATCTGTTGCTCTACAGGTATCCTTGACTTACGACCACAATTGGGAGCAGAATTTATGTCACCAAGCAATGTGGTTAAGTGAGTCACACTTGATTTTACGACATTTTTTTGTCATGGTTGTTAAACATCACTGCAGTTGTTAAGTGAATCACACAATCATTAAGTGAATCCAGTTTCCCTCATTACTTTGATTGTTGGAAACTGGGAAGCTCACAGTGATCACATGACCTTGAGACACTGCCAGTTGCCAAGTGCCCAAAATTTGATCATGTGATTCTGTGGATGCTGTGATGTCATAAGTGCAAGGGCCGGTTGTAATGATACTGAAATAAAGTGACACACTTCAACACATACAGCAAACAGAAATGCTTTTCATTTTAACACACTTTGGTTATGTAGTTTCATGTGTTTTTGTTTGTCTATATACATTTTTAAAAATCTTATCGTACTACAAAGTATTTTAAGCAGTACTGTAAGATTTTTTTTTTAAATGCACACACATACATATAGCCACACACATACATGGAACCACATAGCCAAAATAAATTAAGAAAGACTGCCAGGAAGAAACATATTTAAAGGCTGCCGGACTACTTGAAAGATTTTCCACATCCAGTTGATATTTTATGAACTATTGTGTGGATAAATTATTATTCTGTTTCATCAAACCTTCCTAACATGAGGAGCAGGAGAAAGATAACATGTTCCATTTTCAAATTCAATCTTTTTTTTTTTTTTTTGGGGGGGGGGAGGATTGTCAGCTTCTCCTACTATACCAAACTGAGTTCCTTTTTCCACATTAAATTGGATTGGAGGAAATACAGAAAACACGAAAAACAGAAAATAAGAAATGAAAAGAGGACCAAGTATCTTTAAAGTTATATAGATATTTGAGCCTGCAGTGGGATTTAGCTTTCAATGATTTCCATATGTACAGTTAGGAGAAAGATTTAAGGTAGATAACAGCACATTTGCAATTGAGCAGCAGAAAAAAGAATTTGAAATTGAACTACAGTATGTACAAAAAATGAACATGTAATTGCTAAAATATATGAAGCTTCATTGGAATTTGAAACAGAAAAGGGAAAGATAATAAAATAGAGTGAAGAATGCAATATACTGTTGGAACCGTAAGAAAATACTGTGCATGGTTAAAGAAATGACATTTACATGATTTTATAACCTAAAGCAGAATTCCTATAAAATGATGTGCCGTTGGTGTATAACTAGCAAAATATTCAAATGGCTTCTAGGTAATTAATAACTCCTCGTCACCTAATCTCTTTTTCTTGGTTTTTTTGTGCCTTTTATAATTTCAATGTTTTTAATATTAATTTGAATATTTTGTTTTTAATCTTGTATGTTGCCCATAATCACTTGATTTTGAGAAGGGCAGCTATGTATGCATGGTTTATAAATCAATCAATCAATCAATCAATCACTTCAGAAAACTGGTCTGCGATGTAAAAAGGTCTTTCAAATTTATGTTGGAAATATGGATAAGTGAGCCTTAGTGAGTGTGGAGTTTGCTCCCTGTTTGTATTTAGTAACTTTTCCTGCCAGTTTCGTATGGGTTAGGATTAGGTTTCTCCTTGGTAGCTCCCTAATTACAGCATTATTTTCTGCTTGATTTTTTTTTTGTCTGATGTTAATCACTCCTTACTTAAGTGTAGGCTCCTGGGAGGATGTGTTTTGGGTCTGTTTATTAGTTTTTTTTAATTGGCTGTTTTGAATGGCACGTAAATGTAGTTTTTTCTCTTGTGTTGATTAATGGCCAATTTGTCTGAATCCCAAGCTTCCAAGAATTTCCTTGCATTTTTTAAAATTTAACTTGGTTTAGGTTCCTAAGTTTCTTAATTGAAACTATGGTTGATTCTATCCACGTGTTGTGAGAATAAGGAGTTTTCACTGTGTCTTCTGACTGCTATTTGGTGTTCATGAATGTGCTCTTCTTAGTCTGCTGCCCATCTGTGCTACATAATGGCCGTTATAGTCCTTATACTGTATTTTGTAGCTAACTCCTGGTTTTATTTCTTGGACTACTGGGTCTTTTGATTTACCTAAGAGGTTTGGGAGGGCTTTGGTTGGTTTGTGTGCTATGGTAATGCCATGTGTTTGTAGTAGTCCACTGGTAGTTTTTGAGATGTTGTGATGTATGGTAGTGTTATCCTTTTCATAGCTTGTATTGTTTGTGCTGCAGTGGGCATTTTTGAATAAAGTTGTGTGGGTAACCATTTTATTGGAAGATATGGTATAAGCAGTCTGTTTTCTCTTCTTTTTTGCGGGTGTTGTGGGTTGCTTCAGTGACTTTATGCTCTGAGTAATGTTCTTACACAGCTCCTCTTGTGGGGGTTTGGGTTGTTATTTTGGTAATCAAACCATTAGTTAGTGTGAACTTTGATTGATATGTTTCTAATTTATCATTGCTTCCTCTGCTGATGAGGATATCCAAGAAGGGTAGTGTGTTTTCTTTCCCCCCTTGTGAATGTTATTCCTTTGAAGATGTTATTGATGCTTCATGTATCTTATCTAGTGGCTCCTTTATGATGGTATCATCTACAGAACTGCGTCCATTCTTTTGCCACAGTTGTGCTACTTTTCTTATTATGGTCCATCACATAGTCAGCCAGATGTTTAGACGAGACTAGCATTTTTATCCACCTAGTGAGTCATTTCCTAGGACCTGGGATAGGAAGATGTTCTTGTTTGATGGTGTTAAAGGTATCGTTGTTGTTGAATGTAAACTGTTTCAAATAAAGTTAATTATTAATTATATTCTCCTTCTCCATGATCCCCAGATCAACAAAAAAATGAACAAAGGATCCCTCCTTGTCATCCCCTAACAAAATCATTTTTATTCTTCCAGGTGCTAAGTTCCATTTACTTAATAAATTTGCTCTCTAGAAACTGGCTTAAGTCTCCCTAAGCTGTTCCTAGATCTCAGTCGGAAGCAATGACCCAATCATGCGAAACAGGCAGGGAGTCGCCCTAAGTCAACCATTATCAGTAACAAGTAATCCATAACAGCTCTCAGGATGCTGATAATCATCATTTGCATTCTCTCCTATGTTCTTCCCTTTTGCTCCACCTCCCAACTTACCTGTTCATTTGATCTCTGAAGATGACACCCCTAGTCCCTGCCCACTCCTTCAGTTGCTCACGATGACTCTAATGCCCTCCCCCCCCACGTTTTTGGAATAAATGAAAGAAATACTTCCATCTGCTTCCCTAAATTATCAAAATCCTGCAGTGTGATATTTGATCAGTAGAGGGAGGTGTGGTACTAAAAAAACTCCAACAACTTTTACAAATGGAAAAAGACAGGGTTATCCTCTTCTGTTGAAGGATTGCAGCTATCAAGTTTTACAACCCTAATTTAGAGATGGCAAGTAAAAAGTAATCTTTTGAACTGAACTCAGAAATGATTTAGTATTGGTGTAATATAAGGACTGAAATGTGTGTTTCCTTACAAACTACTTGGCAATTTCTCCATTGACTTTCTGTATTTTTTAGGATCCATTTCTTTAAAAAGCATGTTCAGGGGTGTCAGACGTCATCATGACATCATCCACATGACTTATCAGGACTTTTGTCCTTTTTGCTAAACCGGGAGGGGGCAGGGCCAGCATGTGATGCATCTGGCCCACAGACCGCAAGTTTGACCCCCCTGCTGTAGTTTCCTCCCTCCCTCCCTCCCTTCCTTCCTTCTTCCCTGCCCATCTTACCAAAAGGTAACTCTGGGCAGCTTACAGTATTAAAAGATAAAACACACACACACACACACACACACACACACAAGACAATACTTAAAAGATGGGAAGGGAGGGAACAGGATGAGCTGGGGAGAGGTGAGATCCGCTATTAATCTATCAACCACCTCCAACAAAAAGCCCCTCCTTCAGAGCCCCAAGCCAACTGGAAGAGCCAGGTCTTTAAGGTTTTATGGAAGGATGTGAGGGCGGGACAAAATGTTCCAGAGAGCAGGCGCAATGGCAGAAAAGGCCCTTCTCCTAGACTCCACCAGCCAGAATACACTGTCAATGGAGCCCACAGCATGCCTCCTCTGCCGGCACAGGTAGGGTGGGCCAATTCCAGTGGAATGAGATGGTCCCTTAAGTAACCTGGACCCATGCCATGAAGGATTTTAAAGGTGATAACCAACACTTTGAATTGCACCTGGAAGCAAACCTGGGAACTTCCACTCCACAAGTACAGCTTGAGGAATATGGTGTTTCATGAGCATCCTTTGGGACCCAAAGAATTGCCTGCACCTCACATGGACTTGCCCCACATAATATACAAAGAACTTTTCTCAGTCAATGGATTGCTAAACCCAGGATGAACTGGTAGACTGGATTACAATCATCCAACCCTCTGCAATTGTGGAATTACTCCAATATTATTTCCTTGAGAATATTGACAAGGTTCTTAGTAAGACTGCTTTAAAAGAGGCCTGCCTGCCATTGCGTTCAGACAAGAAGCAAACGCACCTTCCATTAAAGAATTACTGACAGTCTATCTGTCAACCTGGTTCTGAGTGATTAAAAAACAACAACACATTACGGATTACGTCCATACTCCCAGGCTTTGTAAGAGGAATATCATCCATAGCTGCTCCAATAACTTGTATCCTAGCTGTATCCATTTGTCTTAACTGTGACTGGTTCTAATAGCCCTCTGCTACTATGCCATTGGTCACAGTCAGCGCAAATACTCCTGATGTTAGTTTGGTAGGCCTCTTTGGGACTCACTATTGAGAACTTTTTATTGAAAATACCATTCTAATGATCAGTTTTGTGGAGCACAATGACGAGAGATAAACTGACTCTGTAGTTTCATTACTTTCAGATTCTCAGAATATAAAAAGGTAAAACGTGGTTTAAAATGGCCTCCACAGACTCATAAACTGCTGATGGCAGAATATACTCGTGAGGTATTTCCAGAGAAAATGCCTTCAGTTTGCACACTGAAAACATTCCTCAATCTTATCTCTGAAAAAGACTCCACTAGAATTAATCAGCAGGGCAGATAAGGCACTATTACTGTATATTCAATGCTATCTTTCAAATTAATGCCAGGCATACATTGATGCACTGAATTCCAGTTGCTATTTTTTTCACAGTCCACAGCCAAATTTGATGCTATACCTGGAACACACCTAAAAAGTTGTCTCCTTGTCTCCATCAAGAGAATCTCTTGTCCATTGTCAACTATTGTTCCCATTGCCTTCTTCCAGCACGTGCTCCTGTTTTGGCATTCAGTGCCGAAAATGTTAACCACCACTGTTTTAAGTACTAACATGGATTGAGCCTGCTTTATTTTCTGAGATCAAGATCTCAAAGGTCATCCCTTCATCCAGGCATATTTTTTATTACTCAAGTCAAGTTGCAACTAATCTTTCCAGGATGAGTTGTAGATAGTAAGTGCTTATTAACCATTTGGTTTCCTAGTCTATTATCTCCTCTTATTTATTTCTACAATACACACAGTGTGGTCCATGCCATGTCAAACCCTAAAAGATGACAATGTTCATTTTAAAACTTTCTTCACATGAAGTTCTGGACTTTAAGAAATTGGTGCAAATCTTACAGTTAGTGAACATATGCAAATATATAACATAAGGTTCAATAATTTACCCATTCATCTATTTTTCTATTTGGTTTTTAAGCTTAATTTAAAAAAATAGGATTGTCTACCTATCTCTTATGAATGACGGAAGTGTTTTTTTTAAAGTTCTTTCTTCAGTTCAGTATATTAAAGCACATTCCTTCCACATTAATCTTTGGTAAAAAGCAAAAGGTGACTTCACATACTATTAAATGAACATTAAATCTAACCCTATTCTAATTAAATGAACACTTGGAACGTGGCTGCAGCTGAAGGACAAGTTTACATCCTTTCCCCTTCCTCATATGCATTTGGGGAAATGAAAAACAGCACACATTTCTTGGATCAAAATCCAGCTCTTCCTTCTTTATTAAAGTTACATGCGCTCTAAAGTACAGGTAGTCCTCAATTTATGACAGACCCTATCCCCCAAAATGCTAAATTCAAGCTGGTTCCCTTAGTCGCATGATACATTTTGGGTGTTCGGCAACTGATCATATTTTACAACTGATTGCAACGCCCCATGGTTATATGACTGCAATTTGTTTCGGTTTCCAGCCAAAATTACTCCATAGTGCAAAGGTCTTCAAACTTGTGGACTTTGGCTCCCAGAATTCTCCAGAATTCCTCAGCTAACATGACTGGAGGAGGAATTCTGGGAGTTGAAGTCCACAAGTCTTAAAGCTGTCAAGTTTGAAGACCCCTGTCCAAGTGAATCATGAAATTGCTTAATGACAATGGCATTTGCTTAATAACCATCACAAAAAAGTCATAAAACAGTCTGGTCATATGGTGGTCTGTTTTATGACTGTCACATCTTATGATCACAACTGCAGGCTCAATTACAATTGTAACTCGAAGACTACCTATATATGAAGGACACTTTGAGGCATATCTGGAACTTGAAAGTGTATATGCTTCTCCAAACCCCTTGCCTGAGTATGTCCATCTGGTAATGAAAAGGTATGAAAATGGAAAAATGTGGAGAATAGGGCATCTTTTGTAGAGCAGATTGGTTCCCTCAATCCAGAAACACTGTAATGTGTTTTCAGTATTTCACATTAAAATTTTATAATTTTTCATTGATGGAAGGAAAAAGATTACAAATTAATCTTAGAAATATATTTTAACTAACTGTAACTGTAAATGAAATCAACATTAAGAGGTTGTTTTTTGATAATTTTATTAAAGTTTACTATAAGATAGCTAGAAAGCTAAAAGAAACAAAGAGAGGGGTTCAAAGAGAAAAAAAGGAAAAAAGTAGCAAATTCCAACTTCTTTCACTGCAATTGAATTAAAAAAAAACACCAAACTCAACCTTTTGCTTCACACTTCCCAACATTTAAGCTGTTTCTATAATAACATTATTCTAATAGTTTTTCATTTTATTTCAGTTTTTTAGCAAACAAATTTTGATTTTAGTCTCATGCATTTGTTTTTTAGGGGTGGGAAGTAAACTCAAAACTCACGCAGAGAAGCCACTCTGCTTGTTTCTACATTCTCCTTCAGAATGCTGCTACATGAATTGTGTTAGCCAAGTGACATATATTGTGGATTTCATTGCAATTAACAGAAATAAGTTATCCTATCCATTAGAAGCAAATTACAGTAAAAACACTGCTGTCTGGATTCAATCCTCCTCTTACCCTGGCAAAGATGCTCTTATAGCGTGTTCATAGAAAGAAATCTAAAAGAAGAAAAAAATCCCATAAGAAAACAACAAAAAAGAGCTTCCACCTGACGAAAAACCCTTACCCATGAAGTCAGCAAGCTAGTCTTGAAGGATAATTTCCCCTGCATAAAAAGCTGCCTTGTACTCCATAAGCAGCTATTTGGAATCCTTTGAAATGCAAATAGGTATTGTATGAACTGGCCTTTAAAATTTCTATGCTGCTTTCCCTTTAAAGTGCTCACTAGGAGGTTTATAACATTTATAATCCATCCATTAATATTATAGTGCCATATTTAAAAATGAGGACTTTGAATTTAACATTATCTCATATCAAAAAAGAAAAGCAGACAGAAAAATAAGATCCATATAAAACCCTGGATGTATTTTCCAGTTGTGTTGACTTAAATTTGCACAGTTATCTAAACCTGGACATCCCTTCCTCCCTGATAAATATGGGCACGTTCACAACTGTGTATCCTTAATACACAATGAAATGAATATTAATTACCTGTAAAGCACAATACCCCACTTATAAAATTAACTAACCCCTGGCTTCGTGTATGTTATTTATAAGATACATTTGTAACCAATAAAAAACCCAATTTTGTCCATCCCCTCTATCCAGAACAAACACACAAACACAAACCCCAGGAGGGACATGAAGAGGAAGGGATAGCCTCTCTGCGAAAATAAGAAAAAAGAATAGAAAACACCTGGATAGAGGGGAAGGAAAAAAAGAGAGATAATCTTGCTTGAAGTGTTGCAAAAAAGGTTAAAGTCACCAGAGAAACAGACCTTTCTTTTATTGTTGTATTGTTGTAAAGAGAGAAACTGTTTCCCTGGAGAACTTAACCTTTTCTGTAACACCTCAACAGAGAACTCTGTAGTCTATTTCTTGTCCACTTTTTTTTTATATCAATAGCTTTACTTCTTATCACTGAATTGTAAAATGAGCTGGTAATTTTGGGATAAGTGCATGTAAAAACCTCTTATCCCCATCCTCTCAGTGAACAACCATTTTGTTCAGCAACTCTTCAAACTCACAACGATGCTAAGTGAGGGGTACTGAAGACAGGTCCTTGCTGTCACAGTGTTCCTGTAGGCCACACAATTGTGATTCAGATACAACCGGCTGGCAATGATGGTGGTGTGGTGTCTCGCAGTGACGTGGTTGCCATTTCCAACCTTCACTGCGGGCCCTCAGGAGCTCACCAATGGTGATCATGTGATGTGGGACATTTGTCAATTGTGTGAGATTCAGCTAACAATAACTGGACGTTCACAATTGCTATTGTTAAATCAGCACAGTTGTGTCACTGTTTTATAATTACATCACTTAGCAACAGAGTTGCTGTTTACCATTGTTAAGTGAAGACTACCTGGATATCCAGTTGTATCTCAAACTCCTTAAATAAATTTGCATGACTGCCCTGATGAATGAAACTAAAACATGGAATAAGCAAGAAATAAAACTTCTAAGGTTTCTAAGGTTTAAAGGTTTTTAAGGTTTTATTTCTAAGAAATAAAACTTCTCAGGTTTGCAGATGGTTTGGAAAGGGTCGAGCCCTCTCTGAACTATGCTCCCCATTTTGCCAATAAAAGGTCAAAGCAGGAGTCAGTTTTCCGAGCATTTAGCCTACGTGAGTAATTGATGAAGGTCAATTCTGGGAATTACTCTCTGAAGTGGGCTTTGCTTGCACTTCATCTCTGATAGCCTTGACAGAACTCTCAGTTTGCTTGCACAAGTCTGATTAGTTTTTTTTTTTTTTTAATTAAAACCACTAAGTTGTCCAAAGTCATCTCTCTCTAGGGGGATCCTAATCCATTGTTTAAAATTACATGCATCAATGTATCCACTCAATAAATAAATAATTTTTCCACCTCAAACCTTAACGATCACTCATAAGTGAACATACCTGTATCTTAAAATTTGGATATATTTGACAATGCAGGTCACTTCTACTATTAGGAAATGTAATATAGAATCTGTGACCTTCTATGTGCAGATTTGGAGACAATGACGATTATTGTCAGTGTTTTCCAAATGAGGTACACCCACCATAATATCTTTCAGTGTCCTTATTGCTGAAACTTAAACAAAAATGGAAATGGAAATATATCATGGAACCAGAATAACTGGTTTATGAAATACTTTTAAGAACTGGGAAACAATTTAAAATGTTCTCAGGATTGTAAATACTATCACGTTAGGCCTAATTTCTTTCCAGTTAAAACTGTATCATCAAGTTCAATGTCCCTTGCTAGATTTGTCCACTGTAAATTGATCCACTCTTCTTTTAAAGTTAGTCATTATCCAAGTTAGTCATTATCACAGGTTAATTATGTGGAACTCAAGGCATGGTCCTTAAAAATTTGAAACACAGAGAAAACTCTTATTTTTTCCACATTTTCTATGCCAGGCATGATTTTATATGTGTTCATCATGTCTGCTCTCATTCATTTTTTCCCCCAAGCTGAAAAGTCTGGGATAGAACAAGAGAACTGCAGATGAAAGAAGGAAATCAAATAAAAATCTCCACCACCACCAGCACCGGTATGATTGTTTGACAGCTCATCCAATATTACTATTAAAAATTCCTGCCTGAATTTCAGTCAAGATTCAGAACTGTTTACCTTTTAAGCAAACTAATTAACAGATCTTAAATAAAAGAATAATAGTTGGAAGGGACTTTGGAGGTTTTCTAATCTGACACCTTGCTCAAGCAGAAGGCTCTATATACCAGGGATGTCAAACTCAAGGCCCGTGGGCTGCCACGGGGTGCTTAGATCTGGCCTGAGGGACCGCCCTGCAAACAGTGAAGGACTGGCCCACAGTGTTTCTGCCACCAAAAATGGAGCTCAGGAGGGCTGCATGTGATCCCCCCAAGCTCCATTTTTGACCCCCCTCCTGAGTTCTGTTTTTGCTGGCAGAGCGCTCAGGCCACCACAAGCACCCACGATATGAATGACGTCGAGCTGGCCATGCCTACTCTGGTGACACCCCCCATCCCCCCCCCCGAGGTGAAGCACAATTCTGATGTGGCCCTCAATGAAATCGAGTTTGACACCTCTGCTCTTTGCCATTCCAGACAAATGGCTCTCCAGTCTCTTCTTGAAAACCCCTATCTTTTTCATCTTGGCTCATGCTCACATTTGGAAACATCTATATCACCTACAAGATATTTGTAATATAGATGTTCAAGATTAACTGCTGCCTACATGATCTTTAACATATACTCTAAACAGAAGCCCTAGTTTGTGTACAGAAACTTGTTTCAGATGATTACACAACAAAATCTTATCCATATCACACTACCTATTATATCTGAAACGGGGATGATGGTTTCAAAAGGAAGGCAATCTTCAAAAAGATCTTCATAAAAGCTTTTAAATAAAAGCTGTCGATAGAAGCTATAAGAACAATCATTGCCTTCAGACAGGCAATGAACTTCCCTAATAATGAAGTAATGAAGAAGAAAATACACCAAGACACATTTTCTAGAAAACAGGGTATAAAGGTAGAAAGCTACAATTATCCTAAATTCCTATTTCTCCCTGGAGTTCTAGCTTCAATTTATGTGCTGTTTTCATCTCCCTGTCTAATAGTATTGTTTGACTTGGAAAGAAAGAAAAAGTAATAGAAACCAATTAAAGATGTATGTTCAGCAAGAGTGTCCCTTTGACTTTCTTATGAAGAGCCAGAAAATTACATTTTCATATATACTTTTACTAGATTTATGAAAAGTAGCTGGCTCCAAAGTGTAAATAGCTATCAAAATAAAATCTTGAAAAGTTGTAACTTATTTTTTCCCAAATAAATAACTGATAAAGTGATGGCCAAGAAAAAAGAGAAAAAATTAGCAAAATAAAGAGATCGATCAATCCAGGAATCATTTTCAGCATTTAAGAGGAAAAACTACAGAATTTGATCTTCTACTGCCTTGGGGTTACAGCTTCCATGCTCCTCTTGTTGTTTTACACTTACCATGGTTTGCCAGGGAAACTTTAGCTAGAATATAAACAATGTTTGAAATCTTTTGAATTTGAGCCATTTGGAAGAAAAATCTAGTTTCAAGCTCAGAAAGCTTTCTTTCAAATTTAAAATGGTTTTTTAACTTTGCTAAAAGGTTACTGGTGCTCTCCTGACCATTCTTCAAGTGTTCTAACTTGTAAACTTGGCTACCTTGTGCTGGTTAGGATACTTCTAAATGATTAAAATGGCCCTGGGACAGCTTGTTTTGTATAGGATGCAGCATTTCAGTTCTAAGTATCTTAAATCCAAAATGTTTTCACATTTCTAAAATTTAGAAACTTAATTCATTTTGTAAGCTGCTCAGAGTCATCTCTGGATGAGATGGCTGGCACATAAATCAAATAAATAAATGTAATTGCAAGCCATTTTAATGACAAAATTAAAGCCCATGTCACACTGAACCAACGGATGCAAAGAGGATGTAAAACAGACAAAAAAGCTTGCCATCCGTTCGAAAACGCGATGTACTCACTGCCTCCGTTTTGCTTCCTCTCTATCCGTCCAGCATCTGTTTATTGACATTTCATCCGCTCCGAAAGTTTTGGGCTGCCCAAAACTTTTGCGCAGAAAATGTATCCAGTTCGTCCATTCTGCATCCGCTATGCATCCGCTACGCATCCGTTACGCATCCGCAATATCCGCTTGGTGTCCGCTGTGCATCCGCACAGCTCGCATCCGCCCAGACGCAGGGAGGAAGCGGAACAGACGCAGAACGGATGCAGCACGGAAACAAAGCGTTTAAAGCAGAAAAAATGTTCACAGAGGGGACCTATCTTGGATATTAAGGATGCCTAGAGGATGCCTAGAGGATGCAAAGGGACACCTATACTGCCCATAAAAAGGGGGAGCAACTTGTCTGCATCTCACTTTCAGACCAGCAGCCTAGCTGTGCAGACCTCTGCAGCCTTCATCTGACTCTTCCTCTTCCACAGCATCTAGTCATGTCCACCGTGGATCATACCACAGTCCTTTCGGCAGCCACCATCCTTCTGCAACAGTGCGAAACCATCTACAGGCTCTGTGAACTCTACTACGGGAAGAAAAGGAGGCACCCAAAAAAAGTCTGGGTCCAAAGATGGTTCGCCAGAAGAGCAGAGGACGGACTGTACAACAAGCTGATGGTGGAGCTCAGGAGCGAAGACACTTGGGCGTTCCAGAACTTCATGAGGATGCCTCCAGCCATGTTTGACGAACTTGTGCAGCGCCTGACACCCAGGTTGACCAAGACAAACACCAACTTCCTGCCCAGCCTGGAACCTGGGCTCAAGGTGGCACTCACTCTGCGCCATCTGGCCTCAGGGACCACCTACAGGAGCATGCAATATGGCTGGAGGGTGCCACCCAACACCATCAGCATTGTGGTCAGAGAAGTGGTGCAGGCCATCATTGAAGAATACAAGGAGGAGCTCCTCCAGTACCCCTCCACTGAAGAAAGATGGAAGAAAGTTGCAGAGCAGTGGTATCAGAAGTGGAACTTCCCCAACACCGTTGGAGCCATAGATGGCAAGCACTTGGCCTGCAAAGCTCCAGCCAAGTCGGGGTCCACTTATCACAACTACAAGGGCTTCTTCAGCATCATCCTCTTCGTCATGGTCGATGCTGACTACAAGTTCATGTACATCAATGCTTCAGGCAACGGCTCATCTTCAGATGCCCAGGTATACAACGCCAGTCACCTCAAGGAGGGGCTGGAACGCAACCTCATGGTGGGCTTCCCAGATCCAGACCCGCTGCCCAACGACACGCAAGATGTGCCCTACTTCATCGTGGGGGATGATGCCTTCTCCCTCACAACCTACCTCATGAAGCCCTACACCTCCAAATACCTCACCCGTGAAGAGAGGATCTTCAACTACAGGCTGTTCAGGGCAAGGCGGGTGGTGGAGAACGCCTTTGGCATCCTGGCCAACAGGTTCCAGGTACTTCTCACCAACATGCAGCATAGCCCAGAGACCATGAGGAGGATCGTGGAAGCTTGCTGCATCCTGCACAATCTCATGCGCACTCGCTACCCAGTCTTGCAGAACAGGCTTGTGGACCATCAACAAGGCAATGGGGACATGGAGGCTGGGGAATGGAGGCAAGGGTGAAACCTGATCGACACTGAGGATGTGCAAGGGCCCAACAGAGCCTCATGTGAGGCGAAGAAGCAGCGCAACCTCCTGAAACACTGGTGCAACTCCCCAGCTGGAGCAGTGGAGTGGCAAGACAGGATGATAGATGCTTAATGGATGCTTCCTTCAGCCTGTCTCATCACACGGATGAGATTGGGCCATGTATGTTTGGTTGGCCTTCAATGAACAGGGTGCTTAATAAAGAGTTGTGTTTATGTTGACATGTGTGGATGATTGATTATATCGTTATTGATAATAAAGGGCCATAGGTATGGCACCTGGGAGGGTGGACCATACAGTCCCACTATGCTTGCACTGGAGGTATATCTATCCCACTGCTATCCTAACCCATCCCACAGTTGTTACCCATCCCACAGATATCCTAACCCATCCCAAAGCTATCCTTAGCCATCCCACAAGCAAGCAAAGGCTTAAACCATTTCTAAAAGTTTCCACCAAGACTTTATTAAAAAAAAGAAATGAAACAAGTGTGTGAATCATAAATAAACTTTATTAACAACAAGCTATAAGACAAAAATGAGTCTCTGGCAGTCCTCTTGGTCGCTCAGTCTCAGGGGTGAAGGGTGCAGGTGCTGTGGAGGTGGCTGGTGCTGGAGTGCTTGTCATCAGCTCCTCCAGAAGCAGAAGCAGCAGAAGGCCAGCCCCAGAAGAGTGAGCCCGTGCTGCAGAAGCCCCAGAGTGAGGGCCAGGGGGCGGGATGGTAGCCCTGTCCCTCTTGCAAGGGCTGGCAGCAGATGGCTGAGGCTTGCTGTGCTTCCGCATGGTTGTGGGGTTGCTGGCTGGCAGGGAGGCTGGCAGGAACCAAGGCTGGCAGGAAGGCTGGCAGGAAGGCATGCACCAAGGTTGGCAGGAAGGCTGGCACCAAGGCCGGCACCAAGGCTGGCAGCGAGGCTTGCAGGCAGGCTGGCACCAAGGCTGGCACCAAGGCTTGCAGGCAGACATGCAGGCAGGGCAGGCAAGGCAGCCAATCCGTCCGGCAGTAGGTCTTTCCTCTGAATGGAGACCTGCTTCTGAGCTGCTTCCGTTATATCCGTGGGGCTGACGCAATGCATCCTCCCCGCATGCGCAATTAATGCCAGGCATCCATTAGGCTTCCGCTGTGCATCCGCTGTGCATCCGCTTCATCCGCTCGGCGTCCGCTCTGCATCCGCTCTTTCTGTTCCGCGTCCGCTTTGCTGAGACCCCCCGGAAGCTCTGTGGATGTGCCATCCGCTTCCATCCGCTAGGCTTCCGTTCCAGATCCGCCCTGCGTCCTCCATGCATCCGTGTTATCCGCTCCGGTTATGCAAATTTTTGCCCCTTTTGAGAGCGGATAACAACGGATGGAACATTTTGCTCGTCCGCTGTGTCCTTTTTGCATCCGTTGGGCAGTGTGACATGGGCTTAAGCTGTATACGGCAGTGATATTCGTCCTCCACTTACTTCCCTATGCTGCTATAGTCATATATAATCACTGTTGAGTAGCCATAGAGGGAATACAAGAGGAAAAGAGAAGACAATCACACTATAGTAGTGTATTGGGAGAGCACAAGCCCCATGTAATTTAATTTTAAAAAAGTCAATCTCCCAAACTTTTATGAAGTTTACAACATATACTTAGCTGTTCTATTCAATTACCTTATTTCAGATCCAAACATTACTATATTGGGTCTATTATTTTGATAGGTGTTTATTAATTTGATTCTTATCAAAGGTATTTTTTCATTGTTTATGCTTGCATCTACAATGTTTTCATTAAAGTTAATCCTTGACAATTAAGCCCAAAATTTATGTTGTTAAGCAAGACAGTTGTTAAGTGAGTTTTGCCTCCTTTTGCAACTTTTCTTGTCACAGTTGTTAAGAGAACCAATGAGAGTTGTTAAATTAGTAATACATTCTGGCTTCCCCATTGACTTTGCCTGTCAGAAGTTCACAAAAGATGACAGGACTGCAAATATCATACAATACATGCCAGTTGCCAGGGGTTTGAATTTTGATCACATAACCAGGGGGATGCTGCAATTGTCACAAGTATGAAAAATGGTCATAAGTCACATTTTCCAGTGCCCATCTTCAAAAAAGGAAAAAAAAAACAGACCCAGAAAACTATAGACCAATCAGCCTAACATCAATAGAAGTTGAGACTTTCTCATCAGTTGAGACTTTCAAGAAGAGATTGGACTGCCATCTGTCAGAAATGGTGCAGGGTCTCCTGCTTGGGCAGGGGGGTTGGACTAGATGACCTATAAGCTCCCTTCCAACTCTGATTATCTGTTTCTGTATCTGAATCTGCCACTGTAACTTTGAACGATTCCTCAATGAAGGGTTGTAAATACAATGGGTCAAACATACAGAGGATAGTAATTCAGTTGTCGGTTCTAAAATCGTGCCCCATTAAATCTGATCTTTTAGTGTCCCAACATGATTTATTCAAGCATGTCTCTAGATGGGAGAGAATGTCACCAGAGACTTAATAGTCCTGAGAAAGATATGTTAATAATCTTTTTAAATACAATTTTATCACGAATTATAAATGAAAAGAATAAAAATAAAACCAAAAAAAATACAGAGAAAAATAAAAATGGTGAAAAAGGAAAAAGAAAAAGAAGCGAAAAAAGAAAAGGAAAAAGAAGAAACTTCCCCATTCATCCCAGCAAGTACAGACAGCTTTAACAGTTTATCATCATCTCTAAATCTAATAATCTCTCTTCGCCCTGTAGCTCATCTCTCAAGTAAAAGACATAATCCAAATGCACACAAACACACTACATCAATTGTGGTACGGATCTTTGTTTCTGTTTGTAGAAACTGAATCTGAGAGAGCAATTCAGTAACTCCTTTAGAGGATGGGCAATTTCCTCCAGTTTTCCAGTCATACTCTGATTATTTTCTGCATCAGTTTTTTTTAAAGCAACCCAAAAATATAGATGATATATTCCTGCAAAATGTGCAATTTGTTTGAATGTTTTCCAAGCAATGAATTATTTGAAAGCTATTTCTCTCATATAATGCAGTTTGCACTTCTTCAGCTACATATAGGCACTTTTGTAAGTCTTTTAGTGTTCTAAACTGAAAGGAAAATTAGAATTATTTTTGCATTAAATATCACATTCAATGTTTGGATTTGTAAACTGCAGCTTCAAATTAAAATTATATGGCATTAAAATTAATTATGCCCAAATTAATATGTATACTGAATAAATTGACCCCTACCTTTACAATTGATTTCTGCATACAATTCCACTGGCTGGGAGTGTTTTAATAAAAGATTTGTTCATACAGAGACAGAAAATTCTATTTTTAGGAACAGGAATAGAATTGACAGTGCAATTCTATGTATTCATTGGAAATAAAACCCAGTGTATCCAGTGAGTTATAACTTATGTTGAGCAAGCCCTAATATAATCAGTTGCATGTTACTTGAGGGCAAGCCTACTTGATAAAACGGGATATAATTAATTGCAATAATTATCTTTCCTAAAAAAAAAACAGTTCTCTCTACTAACCATAATTCAAAATGTAATCAAAATAGAAAATTGCCACAAAGCAATTATAATGACTATAACTCTTTGCATCATGCAACATTCAGAGTTATTAGCTGACAACACTTTTTTGATGTAAAATTAATAGTAAATTGAAGGATCAATTTACTACAAAAAAACTGTGATTTTTAAAAAAAAATTAAGCAAAAGTTCAAAGAAATGGGCTATAAACAGGACTAAATAGATTAGGATTCATGATTCAAAGAGTCTTTACATTTTGACACTGGATGCAGAAAAGGCAGGTATTAATAAAGTATAAATTAATTGCCTATGACTGATTTATTTTTAACAGTGTTCTAAATCTGTTACTTGAAAACACATGAGTACATGCTACTTAACACTGTGACCATAACGGCAAACGGTATATCAAGAAACAAAGGGGAAAAATAACCCAAACATTACAAAAGTCAAAGCATCAGACCTCAGATGAGAAATGTCCAAAGTCTGATGTAAAAACTTCCAAATCTTCCCACTGCATCCATGTCAGAAAATATAATTGAATCCACTATCTTCCTGAAAGACATTTTTGCCTTGTTACAATGTTTTAGTCAGTTCTTCAGTCAGTTATTATTTACCGAGTCTTTATATAACATTGACCATTATATCATGAACTGTCACCAGCAATATGCATCATGAAGCACCCAACATATTCTATTTGGTACCAACTCTCCCTTGTTATATAAATACTAAAGATATTGGTACTACAAAACCAGATTTCAGGAAAACATTGTTATTTTATTACTGATCAAAGATACAAGTTCTTAATTCTGTTGCCTCTGATCAAGAAAAGAAAAATGCCATGTACGGATGAAACTGGTCTCCAATGAATATTTATTAATTGTTTAACACCACACAAAAGCCCAATGACCGCATTAGATAACCCCATCCTAAGTGAGTTTAGTAAAGCTATCCATGGTGGTGCATTGAAATTACACACTGTAATTCTTTCACAAACTAGGTGTTAAAGCATTTGCTAATTATTTACGGTGAAAGAACCTTTTGGCAGAATTGGACCATATTTTTAATGTTTGTGGAGAATTAAGTGGTAATAAGGCAAAATGGTTAGCACTAGTCACTATCCAGGGTGCAGCCAGGATATTCCATCTGTTTCTTGATTTGGGATCAGGTGGTTGTCCTTCGTCTTGCCCCTTTGGTTAGGCTTACAGTACATTACAGCTGTCACTTCCTATTTCAAAATGGCAGGAAATCACACCACAGGTCAACAACAATTTTAGCACCTTTTTCAGTACAGCAATTATACAGTTATTGGTTGTTGAAAAGGCAGTAGGGACGTCTTCATTTCTTCCCTCCAAAAATCATTTGTTGTATTTTTAAATAAAGAAGATCAGTTACTAAAATTGTTTATACTGTGACAAAGGGGAAAGTTCTTTACATATTTCTTTTCTTGTTTTTTCTTTTCTATTTTTTTCTATTTTCTTTTTCATTTTTGTACCTTCCATTTTTATTGTTGTATTAGTTTTTTTTCATTATATTTGTATTTTTTAATAAAATCACTATTATTATTTTTAAAAAAGAAAAGTTTTCAGCCACCTGCAGAGGATTTCCTCAAGCCTCCAGGAGGGCAAAAACAGCCTCAAAAGGGCTGAAAATCAGCTGGGAGATGCGCACATGTGTAGTGCAGGTATGTTTGGCTGGGGCTTGCGTGCCTGCACAAATGGCTCTACATGCCACCTGTGGCACACGTGCCATAGGTTCACCATCATGGCCTTAGGTTTATGCACTGGATTAAAAAAAGCTATTCTTGCAAAAAATAAAGTACTAAATACTAAAAAAAAATTTTAAACTACACATTCTAACTATTTTTTTTAAAAAGTACACATTCTAACCTTTAAAATGACTTTAATTATTTGGAAAACTTGCGGCGTCACTTTGCTGTCATGTGATGTATCACAATGTTTTTCCCTTTCATGTAGCTGGGGTGGGCGTGGCCTGAGCTTGACGCATCCAGTCCGTAGGCCACCAGTTTGACATCCTTGCTTTTGAAAGTTAATAAATCCCTGATTTTTTTAAAAAAAACAACCCTGATAGGCAATTTACAGAGCAGAACTGGATAGAAATGCCCCCATTTTCTATGTCTGTTTCCCTATTGCTTATATTCCCTATTGCTCCCTATTTGAAGAAAAGGTTTTATCTGTTGTATTATTATTGTTATTGCAACTTTAAAACCAGAACATCATAATTTTATCACATTTTGTGGAAGGGGTCTTTGAAATGAGAAAGCTTTTGCATACTACATGATCACTTCTTTATTACGACTGATCCCTAAATACACCTGCTGTTGTGGTTAGCCGGTAGCAGGTGCAGACACCTGAGGAGAGTGAGGACTCAGATGAGGGGCCAGGACAATTAGGGAGTGGACTGCTGCCTTCAGAGATTGTGGGGGCTGGCAGCAATGATGAGGTTCCCAAGGAGCCTGTGCCAAGTGCGCGTGCACGCAGGATTGCTTGGACGAAAGAGCAGTTACAACACCATGGGCAACTCAGGAGTAAGGCTGCAAGGTAATGGCTCCTCTTTCAAGAAGATAAAAGCCAGCTGTGAATGAATGTACTTTGCAGAAGGCAAAGACATTTTGAACTCAGCCTCATGGACATTACATTTGGTATTTGAAGACTCTTGTATTGTAAACTATTTATCTGTTGGGTTTTGGCAGACTTTTAAAAACTTGGCAAGACTCTTTCTTGTTGGAACTAATTAGTTAGAAGCAGCCTTTTATCTGTGAAGAAACAGGATTCTTAGCTGAAACATAAAAAGGTTGTACTACTGCCTTTGGCTTGTGTTTGTTCTCTTGAAACTAGGTTTGGGTCAGAACACCTGCATAGGAGAACATTCTTCACTGTTTACAGGGCATTCCTATTATGTAGTTTCTCAGAGTTAAATGTCAGTGTATTTGAGTGTGTTTATTGAGATATGCATGCATATAATTGCTGCCTAAGAGGATGCAACAGAATCCAAATCAAGTGTGTCAGTCTTGGAAACAAGTGATTTAACCTGCTGAAGTTCTTGTTAAATTGCTTCCATCACCAGTGGGGCACCCGTGCTTGCTGGGATTGGTGGGAGCTGATGTTAGTAACATATGGAGGATCACAAATCTCTCATCTCTGCCTTAACAGTCATGAACCATTTCATTTGAAGAAAGATATATTTTTTAACATAATAAGCCATCTTTCCTGTAGTGCTCTTTCTCCATGGTTTTATTGAAAACTTGATGTAATAAGTCCTAAACATCATGTACCTGGAAAATATATGAATATATAAATATATGAAACCCAATCACAGAGAACAGGAAAAATGATGTACTTTCCATCAACTCTCTTAACTCTTAAATTTTAAGCGCTGCTGTTTGCCTTTTTTCCTTTTCATTTTGTTTTCTGAAAGCTCACAGTTAAATTATATATTTGGATACTATGAAGTATGTTGATCAGCATGGCACCCTTTTTTCAGATTTTCCTTATTATAAATTAAAAGTTATGGCAATACTATAGAAGACATCATACCACTTAAATGAAATCCATCATAATCATCTGGATTGATTGTAACTGACAAAGCAATAAAAATGAAATCTCAGTACCAATAATGCTGTATGGGGTAGACATATATACATATACATGTTTCTACATGTATATGCATATGTATTGTATGTGGATTTGTGTGTATGTGCTTATGTGTATTTCTTGCAAAACTATAATGAAATACTTCCTTACCTGGAGATATTATGTAGAAGAAATCTTTAAATTCATCCATCCACACTTCTGCAAGCCTTCTATTATTTTTGTTAATTACATGACCAGTACCACCAGGAAATGTATAAGGAGTAGCTTTTCGAAAAACATGACCAACATGTGAACATGTCACAATCTCCAGGGAGCCTCCACACTGCCATATCTGAAATTTCAAAAGCAAATCAAAATCAGCTTCATTTTCAAGCATCTAATTAAATATTAGCTACTGCATTAAATTGGAAGGGCCACAACTGCAGCAATTAGTAAACTAATGTTAGTAATTAGCAAAGCTATCCAAAGCTATCCATCTGAGTCAGGTATTCTGCAATGCACAGACGTTCAAAGCATCTCTTTTTGATTCATAACCATAACTGTATCTTTTGCAAGCTGTTCAAAATAAAAGCATGCAGTCACACAGGGACAACTTTTGAAGCAGCTTCCCTAATCTTGCAAAAGGCACTGCTGTTTTAATGTCTAAAAAAAATAATAATTCAATTTTTGTAAAACTGAGGTCCCTGCAGCAGCTACATTGTTGCCCATAGGAACCAAAGAAGACAGTCATCATGTTAGCCATATAATTATCAAGGGAGGAGCAACAGAAAATGGTACAAGATTGCCCTATGGATGTGAAAATTGGATTCTGAAGAGGCATGATAGGAAAAGTATTGATACTTTAAATCAGGGGTCCCCAAATTTGACAACTTTAAGTCTTGTAGACTTCAACTCCCAGAATACCTCAGCCAGCTAGGAGTTGAAGTCCACAAATCTTAAAGTGGTCAAGTTTGGATAACTCTACTTTAGATACTTGTTGTTGGAGAAAATGCCTAAGAATACTATTGATGAACTGATGGATCATTGAACAAATTAATCCAAAGTTCTCAAACGAAGTACAAATGACCAAGCTCAAATAATCCTACTTCAGACACATTATGTGAAGGCTCAACTCTCTGGTGAAAGCTCTAATGTTAGGAAAAGAAAGAGGACCACCAGCAAAGTAGATGGACTCAGTTACTGCTGGAACACTTTAAAAACCCAGGTTGGGAACAGATCCTCCTTGAGAAAACTTATGTTATTGCTAAGAATCAATCATAACTTGATGACAGAATAATAAAAAAAGTAGCAATCTTGAAATCTGGCTGTACTTTCCCTTCACTCTTCTTTATACCCTATCTGAGTTTCTTCCTAATATTCTTTGTTTACCAAGTTCAAAACTTGTTTATATGTATGTTGTTGAAATGGTGTTTGCATAGTTTCTTCAAGGTTATCTCTGTGGCTCTTCACAGAATGATGCAGTTCATATTTCCAGTGCTGAATCATTAATTTAATGTGTTCTGCATTAAAGGAGAAATAGGAAAGATTTCTACTTATTTACGTAACAAGTCATTAGCCATTAGGCAACTCTGCTCTCCTTATCTTTCCCTGCCCATTCCTTCTGCAGGAAGGTAAACAAGAATTAGTCTACTGAAGTTCTGCTCCCTGACCAATGCCATCACAACAGCCTTGGAAGATGAAAACAGCAGAAGGAAGACAGCCAGAATCCCAGAACTCCATTCAGCTGGACTCTCCCTCCCTCCCCAGCCATGGCCAATAAATACTTTGTGGGAAGGAGCTACAAATTCGTTTCACCAACATTTTTCTTGCATTTTTATTTACAATTCTTTATATTCATTGCCTTCTGTTTTGGGGTGGTTGTTATGCAGAATTTGAATAACCACAATGAACAAATAGCCCTTTAATAGTGATTTGATTTTGCCTCAGGCAACTTCATCTCAATAAATATGTTGTCACCTTTACATCCCATTAATATCAGAAAATCATAAAATTAAATGCCACTGCAGAAAATACTGGTCTTATACTTGACTCATAGAAAACATGTTATTTGATCAAATGTTACGGAGATTTTTTTAAAAAATGTAGAAGATGGAAGTGAATGGTTTGGGCCTTTGTATAATGGTATCTTTGCCATCAAAACAGAACTGGATGGTTTTGCTTAGAATATAATAAGAAACTCTCTCTTTCCCTTACTCTGCTTTTCCTTTATCAATTATCAAAAATACATCTCATTCCATCTACCCCCCCCCCAATTAGACAACAATGATGTGGCATAAACATGTACTTCCATCACTTCCCAGCTTCTTTCATCCAATATCAAGAGATTTTGGCTTGGGCCAACAATGTTCAATTTCAAAATAACCCTGTGCCAATTAAAATGAATGAAGCTGGTTTATAGCAGCTAAAGAAAATACCTATAAACTTCAGAAATAAGTGAGATTAATATATATGTGTGTGTGTGTGTGTGTACACACATACATGTACATGTACATGCATATGTATGTGTAGGTATGTATTCATTAATGGAGGTTGATGATGTGGCACTCAAGAAAGGAAGGATGGTACAAGGCAGCTAATTCTTCATATTAGCAATTGATTCAGAAGCAGAGAAGGTGTTTTCAAAAAGATGTCGGCTTAATAGGCCTCTCTATAGCTGTGTGATTCCCCTGGAGAATTATATTTGAAAGAAGGAGCCACTCCAGCTCAAAGCACCATTAGCATCTCCTTCAAACACACCTTTTCCTATAATTGCACTGCTACTGTAAGGGCTGAAGGGAAAAAAAATCCTTTTTAAAGAAAGTGATAACAAATCAGACTTATATGCCCATGCCCTCCAAAGTACTTTTCTGCTTCAGATCCAAAGTGGGGCATATATCTAATGATAACAATGTATAAGAAGGCATGAATAAATTCAACCAAAGAGCTGGTTCCAAATACGGGTTTTATAGCTGACTTGGGTCAAAACTGGGAGGCAGACAATTTTGGCCATATTGCTATCATATAAAAGGGCAAGATGGTCAATTCAGCTGCACTTATATTTGTACCGAAGGGCAGCATATGGTTAAGGATATATTTTAAACAAAATGTTTATCTATTAAAGCATTTGACATTCCAACGGAAGACTGCTACAGTTTGAAGAAAAGAGTTGAACATCAAAAGGTGATTGGTATTAATGGAAATGTTGCCATAGCAACTGATTGCAGACTTTACTTAATTAGAGTGAAAGCAATTAAACAAAAGTTAATTAGTATACCAAGAAAAGTAGTTGGGTTTGGCCATAATAATATCAAAACATATTTCCCTTTTTGCAGATAACGTACAAGCAACCATGTCAATAGGGCAAGTGAACATGATTAGTTTTTGGGGTACCACAGGAAATTGGGATGTGTGGTGTTTTTTTGTGGGGTGGGTGAATTTTTGATCATAATCTCTCCTATGTCAGAAGGGCTGAATGAACCGTAGTTCTAAAGCTATAATAAAAAAAACCACAGGATATTGTAATGAATAAACTCGTGCTACTCATATATTCTTATGATTAAAGAATAAAAGTTGGGAAATGGCTAGCACAGCTAATTACCAACAAGATTTTGAGCTGATTGCACTTTTGATATATATCACCTACAATGACATCATTGCAAGCCCTATTTCAGTTCTCTCTCCTGAATATTAAGGGAGAGAAGAGTTTTCAGCAGATTAATTTCAACATGGAAGTTCATCAGAGTATGTGTAGTAACTTACACTGAGTTACTGAAAATTCATCTATTTATTTGGGACAATTGATTTATTGCATTCTTCGGTTCTCTGCTGTATTATGCTTGGCTTGGTTTCCAGGGTTGCTTGCTAAATTATTTTATCTTACTTATGTTTCATTTGCCAGGCAAAGCTGTGCTTAGTTATTTTGTCTGATGCCTTATATTTTCCTGTGATTGCTTTGACATTTTCATGACTTCTCTGGAAGAATAAGAAATGTTGGGAGGCAATACAGGTTTGGGGGCTACTGCTTGAAATACTACAGCATAATAGCAATATATTTCTATATAACAGCAATGATTTTATTATAATTTATCTGTTAATGAAATTTATATGGCTGCCCATCTATCCAAAAAATACAACATAAAATAAAAACAAGGGAATCCTTCAAAGCAAATAATTGACCAAAACTACATTGGGGCTCAATATAACCACAAAAACAGTGATCTCACACATTCATCCCAACCCCAAGGCTGGGGAGAATTCATGACCTTCTGATAAAGGCCAATAAAGTGCATGTTGCCTGTATTACAGATAGACCTCAATCATTTGTTTGGTGACCATTTTAAGTTACAAGAGCACTGAAAAAAGTGATTTATGACTATTTTTCACACTTATGGCCATTGCAGCATCTCCATGGTCACATGATCAAAATTCAGACACTTGGTAACTGGTTCCTATTTATGACCAGCTACAGTGTCTCAGGATCATGTGATCATCTTCTGACAAGCAAAGTCAATGAGAAAACCACATTCACTTAACAAATCATGTTACTAATGGAACAATTACAGTAATTCACTTAACAACGGTGTCAAGAAAGACCATAAAACAGGACAACATTCATTTAACAACTATCTTGCTTAGCAACAGAATTTCTGGGCATAGTTGTGGTCGTAAGTTGAGGATCACCTGTATTGCTGTTATATTATAATATATATTACAATGTAGCAGTGATTTAAGTGCAATACTGCAAGCTACTTCTGCTGCAGCCAGCTGCCTACAATTTGGCAGTTCGAATCCCACCAGGCTCAAAGTTAAGCCCATGTCACACTGGCCAACGGATGCAAAAAAGGACACAGCGGACGAGCAAAATGTTCCATCCGTTGTTATCCGCTCTCAAAAGGGGCAAAAATTTGCATAACCGGTGCGGATAACACGGACGCGGGGAGGACGCAGGGCGGATGGAAAGCGGATGCGGAATGGAAGCCCAGCGGATGGAAGTGGATGGGAGCGGATGGCGCAACCGCAGGGCTTCCGGGGGGCCTCAGCGAAGTGGACGCGGAACGGATACAGCGGATGCAGAACGGACGCCGAATGGATGAAGCGGATGCACAGCGGATGCACAGCGGAAGCCTAGCGGATGCCTGGCATTAATTGCGCATGCGGGGAGGATGCATTGCGTCAGCCCCACGGATATAACGGAAGCAGCTCAGAAGCAGGTTGCCATTCAGAGGAAAGACCTGCTGCCGGAAGGATTGGCTGCCTTGCCTGCCCTGCCTGCATGTTTGCCTGCAAGCCTTGCTGCCAGCTTGCTGCCACCCTCCCTGCCAGCCAGCAACCCCACAACCATGCTGAAGCACAGCAAGCCTCAGCCATCTGCTGCCAGCCCTGGCAAGAGGGACAGGGCTACCATCCTGCCCCCTGGCGCTCACTCTGGTTCTGCTGGGGCTTCTGCAGCACGGGCTCTCTCTTCTGGGGCTGGGGCTTCTGCTGCTTCTGCTTTTGGAGGAGCTGATGACAAGCACTCCAGCACCAGCCACCTCCACAGCACCTGCACCCTTCACCCCTGAGACTGAGCGACCAAGAGGAGTGCCAGAGACTCATTTTTGTCTTATAGCTTGTTGTTAATAAAGTCTATTTTTGATTCACACACTTGCTTCATTTCTTTTTTTTTAATAAAGTCTTGCTGGAAACTTTTAGAAATGTTTAAGCCTTTGCATGCTTGTGGGATGGGTTAAGATAGCTGTGGGGTGGGCAGGGATACTTGTGGGATGGGCAGGGATACCTTTGGTATGGGTAATAGCTGTGGGATAGATAAACCTCCAGTGGAAGCATAGTGGGACTGTATGGTCCACCCTCCCAGGTGCCACACCTATGGCCCTTTATTATCAATAACGATATAATCAATCATCCACACATGTCAAAATAAACACAACTCTTTATTAAACGCCCTGTTCATTGTAGGCCAACCAAACATACATGGCCCAATCTCATCCGTGTGATGAGACAGGCTGAAGGAAGCATCCATTAAGCATCTATCATCCTGTCGTGCCACTCCACTGCTCCAGCTGGGGAGTTGCACCAGTGTCTCAGGAGGTTGCGCTGCTTCTTCGCCTCACATGAGGCTCTGTTGGGGCCTTGCACATCCTGAGTGTCGATCAGGTTTTGCCCTTGCCTCCATTCACCAGGCTCCATGTCCCCATTGCCTTGTTGACGGTCCCCAAGCCTGTTCTGCAAGACTGGGTAGCGGGTGCGCATGAGATTGTGAAGGATGCAGCAAGCTTCCACGATACTCCTCATGGTCTCTGGGCTATGCTGCATGGTGGTGAGAAGTACCTGGAACCTGTTGGCCAGGATGCCAAAGGCGTTCTCCACCACCCGCCTTGCCCTGGACAGCCTGTATTTGAAGATCCTCTCTTCACGGGTGAGGTATTTGGACGTGTAGGGCTTCATGAGGTAGGTTCTGAGGGAGAAGGCGTCATCCCCCACGATGAAGTAGGGCACATCTTGCGTGTCGTTGGGCAGCGGGTCTGGATCTGGGAAGCCCACCATGAGGTTGCTTTCCAGCCCCTCCTTGAGGTGACTGGCGTTGTATACCTGGGCATCTGAAGATGAGCCGTTGCCTGAAGCATCGATGTACATGAACTTGTAGTCAGCATCGAACATGGTGAAGAGGATGATGCTGAAGAAGCCCTTGTAATTGAAATAGGTGGCTTTGCAGGCCACGTGTTTGCCATCGATGGCTCCAACGGTGTGGGGGAAGTTCCACTTCTGATACCACTGCTCTGCAACTTTCTTCCATCCTTCTTCAGTGGAGGGGCACTGGAGGAGCTCCTCCTTGTATTCTTCGATGATGGCCTGCACCATTTCTCTGACAACAAAGCTGATGGTGCTGGGTGGCACCCTCCAGCCGTACTGTATGCTCCTGTAGGTGGTCTCTGAGGCCAGGTGGCGCAGAGTGAGTGCCACCTTGAGCCCAGGTTCCAGGCTGGGCGGGAAGTTGGTGTTTGTCTTGGTCAACCTGGGTGTCAGCCGCTGCACAACTTCGTCAAACATGGCTGGAGGCATCCTCATGAAGTTCTGGAACGCCCAAGTGCCTTCGCTCCTGAGCTCCACCATCAGCTTGTTGTACAGTCCATCCTCTGCTCTTCTGGCGAACCATCTTTGGACCTAGACTTTTTTTGGGTGGCTCCTTTTCTTCCCGTAGTAGAGTTCATAGAGCCTGTAGATGGTTTCGCACTGTTGCAGAAGGATGGTGGCTACCGAAAGGACTTTGTCACAATCCACGGTGGACATGACTGGATGCTGTGGAAGAGGAAGAGTCAGATGAAGGCTGCAGAGGTCTGCACAGCTAGGCTGCTGGTCTGAAAGTGAGATGCAGACGAGTTGCTCCCCCTTTTTATGGGCAGTATAGGTGTCCCTTTGCATCCTCTAGGCATCCTCTAGGCATCCTGTAGACATCTTTAATATCCGAGATAGGTCCCCTCTGCGAACCTTTTTTCCACTTTAAACGCTTTGTTTCCGCTAGGCATCCGTTCTGCATCCTTTCTGCGTCCGTTCCGCTTCCTCCCTGCGTCCGAGCGGATGCGAGTTGCGTGGATGCGCAGCGGATGCCTAGCGGATATAGCGGATGCGTAACGGATGCAAAACGGATGTGTAGCGGATGCAGAACGGACAAACTGGATACATTTTCCGCGCAAAAGTTTTAGGTAGCCCAAAACTTTCGGAGCGGATGAAACGTCAATAAACGGATGCTGGATGGATAGAGAGGAAGCCAAACGGAGGCAGTGAGTACTTCGCGTTTTCGAACGGATGGCAAGGTTTTTTGTCTGTTTTACATCCTCTTTGCATCCGTTGGTTCAGTGTGACATGGGCTTTAATAACTCAGCCTTCCATCCTTCCAAGGTGGGTAAAATGAGGAGCCAGATTGTTGGGGGGATAATAGGTTGATTCTGTAAACTGCTCAGAGAGGGCTGTAAAGCACTATAAAGCGGTATGTAAATCTAAGTGCTATTGCTGTAGTGGACAACATTTTTTCAGATTGGTGAGCCTAATTTTCTATAGGTTTAGAACAGGGCTGTCAAACTCCCAGCCCGGATAAGTCACACACTAGCCATGCCCACACCCGGTTTAATGAATGGGGGCAAAGTCGTGATACGTCACGTGACACCAGCGTGACGATGCAAGTTTGACAGCCCTGGTTTAGAACATGCAGCTCAAGTAGGGGCACCTTATCAACTACCCTGATACAAAGTAATCCCTGGTGGTGGGAATATCAACCATCTTGGCCATTTTCAGGTTTAGAATAAGGCTGCCTACTAAATGAAGTTTTTCACTGTTAAAATTAGCTTGAGCTGGAAACTGAAAATAGAAGAAATACAGGTAGTCTTTGATTTTACCAAACAGAAAAAATGTTGCCCATTATAAATAATAGTAATATGATTGAGCCCAGAATTTATGTTGCTAAGTCAGAAATATGTAAAGTGAGCTTTGTCACATTTTACGACCTTTCTTGCCACATTTGTTAAGCGAATCGCTGCATATGAGCTTGGGACATTGCAACCATTATAAATGTGTCAGTTGTCAAGCATCTGAATGTAAATCACATGACCACAGGGATGCTATAACAGTCGTTAAGTGTGAAAAATGGGCAGAAGTCACTTTTTCAGTGCCATTGTAACTTCAAATAGTACTAAACGAACTGTTGTAAGTTGAAGACTATTCGTCCTAGAATATTGGCCAAGATTGCTGTCTTGGATATGAACTGCCCAGGACAGTCTATGTACATTTAGATATAGATTAACAGAGTTGGAAGAGACCTTGTAGGTCATCTAGTCCAACCTCCTTCCCAAGCAGACCCTACACGATTTCTGACAGATGGCAGTCCAATCTCTTCTTGAAAGCCTCAAGTGATGGTGCTCCCACAATGTCTGAGGGCAAGCTGTTCCATTGGTTGATTGTTCTCAGTGTCAGAAAGTTTCTCCTTGTTTCCAGGTTAAATCTCTCCTTGCTCAGTTTCCATCCATTATTCCTTGTCTGGCATACAGGAGCT
Source organism: Laticauda colubrina (assembly GCA_015471245.1). Classification (NCBI taxonomy): domain Eukaryota; kingdom Metazoa; phylum Chordata; class Lepidosauria; order Squamata; family Elapidae; genus Laticauda; species Laticauda colubrina. The sequence goes on along the minus strand of BLBF01000011.1, from coordinate 5,327,604 downwards.
TTGGAAAACAGCTTGACCCCCTCCTCTTAGTGATGTGCAATTTATGCCATATCTGTAATTTCATGCTCCTACCTCTGTCAACTCAGTGTCCTTCAGGCTCAATATGAAGACTAAAAAAAATTCTTTTGAAGTAAAAATGTTGTGTCTCAGAATTTAATTATTGATTGTGAAGAAGATAAACAATTATTAGCATGATGTTGTTTCTTTTGGTTTATGAAAGGAAGTATGGTTGCAGTATGAAAATACTATATGATACCGTTATATAATACAACAGTTATAGTACATAATCATCAAGCAATAAGGAATTATTCCTTTTTCACCCCAGCTGTTGTTTTTTCAAAAAAAGTATTCTCACATTTATTCATAGTAATTATATATCTTCACTCACAGCAGAGGTCCTAATTTCATAAGCACACCAGAAAAACATTTTCCAGAATGATTTATAGTGCAATATTATTTAAGATTTTCCCTGTGCTTTTCTCTTCCAAAATGTTAGTCTTCAAAAGCAGCCAACCTTCCAAAATATGAAAATATATTAAAATGCCAAATGCGGAAGCAGAAACAAATAAAAATTCCAAAGTGACCATACATTTTAAGCGACACCAAAGCCAAATGGTTAGTAAAATACATTTGCAACATTTCCATTTCAGCTCCCTCAAGGCTTTAGGTTTCCACATCTGATGCAAAGTCAATCAATCTGTATTACAGGGATTCATGATGACTGTGGCATGCTGCTCACGACTCTGTGCAAGAGATAGCTCAATGTCAACTAGTACAAGAAAAAGCTGCTTTTTTGAAGGCCAGCTCTCAAATTCATCCCAAAAGATTTCTGGAGAGATGCATTTGTAGAAATGGCTATAAAAGCATTAGATCACCTCTTAACAACTTAACAACTGTGGCAAAAAAAAGTTGTAAAATGGGGCAAAACTCATTTAACAAATGTCTCACTTAGCAATGAAAATTTTGGGCTCTGTTGTGGTCATTAAGTCAAGGGCTACCTGAAATCCCCAAATAAAATAAATATAACTGTTGCTGCCTTAGTTTTAATGTTTTTAAAGTTTTTTTAAAAAATCACTTCACGCCTGCATTATATGCTGCAGTTCGTTCTTCATCCTCTTTGCCTTTACAGGTAGTTCTCATTTAATGACTACTTTGTTTAGTGACCATTCATAGTTGCAATGGTGGTAAATAGAAACATTGCAATCAACCCTCAGATTTACAACTTTCCCAGGTCTGTAAAGCACAGGAAAAGTGTAGCAAGATCATAAGCACAATCATGGTTTCATGACTTAGGAAGCACTTTGCTGAATCACAAAGGTGCCAGTCCCAATTACAGTCGCCGAACAAGGACTCTTTGTAATGTTCTGTGTAATATATGCAATATTGTGACAGGTTCAGCTTCTATAACTTCCCCCCAATACACCATTCCCGGAAGATAACGAGGTTGTGATTGAAATACGATGAGAATAATCCAACCCTGAAGAAGGGTTTAGAAATGGCTTCCAGCTTGAAAGTCTGTTTTGGTGGTTTGTTCTAAGTGCATTCCCCTTGCCAAGAAAGAAATTTTCAAATATTATAGTTGGTAGATGAACCGCTACAACATTGAAATGCATCTTGTCAGCTACAGTTGGTCTGATGGAATATATAATAAAACAGATTTTTTGCTTTGTTTTTGCAGATGTCTTAATCTGGAAGATAAACGCAATTTCTTTTATTCCTAGTTTCTGATACTAAGCTTCTAAAATCATTACTTTGCTTCCCTGGATCTACATCAATGCTGCTTATTCTCAGTATCATTTTTTTCTCCCCACAGAACCGTCTACATAATGTGTGTGTTTTTTATTTAAGACATTCATTCCATTATTATTTTTTCTTAAAGAGCAGATATGCAGAGAAAGGTGGGAGGAAAGCAGGCTCCCCCTCTAGGCAATTTATTACTTAAGATTTCTCAGGCAATAAGAGCCCAGCAAGGTTGCAGATCATCTAGACTATTAATGGCTCACTTGGTAACAGTTTCTCAAAGCAAAAAGCAAAAGTGATAAGCTGTGGGATGTAGTTGGTATCATTTATCCCACAAACCATGTACTTATAATGCCACTAGCTTTTTACGTTTGCTCGGCTTTTTTTCAAATTAAGACTATAAATATCTATAGAGTTCCAATTTCTAAAAATATTTCAATTTGTTATTGCAAATTATACTCAAATTACAATACTCTAATGCATAAAATGGTACTTGGAGTATATCTACATCTCCCTGTTTCCTAAATTCTCCTGAATATAAGCTGGAAGCCATGTGTCTTGATCTTTTTTTCTCCCCCAAATGTTAGGCATTTAGTAGAAGCTGTAATGTGGCTAACGAAGCATAGGACATTTCCATATGAAGATGACTAAAATTAAAAATGTAAACAAGAAAATTCCTATCTCTTCCTGTCATCCCTATAATCTTCTCCCTTTACACTGGGATTTGGGAATGGGTCAGGGTTCAAATTCATCCTCAATCAACTGGATGACTTTGGACTAGTTCCTCTCTCTCAGCTCAACCTATTTTTAGGCTTTTAAACCTAAAAATTGTAAAGGATTCTTTGGTGTAGATCAAAATCGGAGGAAGGAATACTACACATGCCTCCTTCAGTTTCTGGAGGAGGGGTAAGATATACACAGGCATATACATATTAACAATAAACACTGCAGCGACCTCAGATGTTATGGAAAATACAAGCCATCCTCAATTTATGATGACCATTGAGCCCAAAATTTATTTTTCTATTTTGCCCCATTTTATGACTTTTCTCACCACATTTGTTAAGTGAATCACTGCAATTCTTCAATTAGTAACACAGTTGTTATGTGAATCTGGCTTCCCCATAACTTTGCTTGTCAGGAGGTCCTAAAAGGTGATCATATGATCCTGGGACATTGCAACCGTCATAAATGTGTCAGTTGACACTGCAACCATCAGAAATGTGAGTCAATTGTCAAGCATCTGAATGTAAATCACATGACCATGGGGATGCGGCAACAGTCATAAGTGTGAAAAATGGTCACGAGTCACTGTTTTCGGTGCTGTTGTAATTTTAATGGTCACTAAATGAACTGTTGTAAGTTGAGGACAATCTGTATACAACCTCTTCAAGATCTTTTGACTTCCATGTGAATGATAGAGCAGAAATTTCTATAATTTTCTGTGCAAGGAGGTTTTTTTAAAAAAGGAAAGAACCTCTACAGTCTGATATGAATATTAGATTAGTAAGGATATAATAAGGTGAATTTAAGAGTCAAACCACGTCAGCTACTGGAAATGAAAAGCTCAGTTGTCTGCTTTTGTGTGATTTGGGCAGTTGTTAAGCAATTTATTTTACATACCTTCATGCAGAAATATGATTGTGATTTGATTCAAAGCTGTACCATGCTAAATTACCTCTGGAGTCTTTTGATGCTATTCTTGCCTGTTCTATCCTGTAATAGGTGCATTTTAGTAAAAAAGACCTTTTTTTGACCTCAGATAATCATTAAAGGGAAGAAGGGAAGTCAAATGGGGAAAAAAAATCCAAGTCTGCTCAATTTTTTTAAAAATTGAATAATGGTGTAGCTAAAACAGTCCAAAATAAATTTTTAAATATTGAGCAATAACTTGTATCTCACAATAATATCCAGCAGGATCATACTGTCAATAATTTAAATCACAGAAATAGTACAATTTTTACATCAATATTATATGCATGTTAAATGTATAAGACATATAATTTTGTAAGAAGATTCCTCAGCCAAAATACTACAGCTTCCTCCAGTAGCAATCAGAAATCTCTGAGAAGTCCAAAAGTAGGACACATACAATATCACTCAAATATAAAACAGCTGCTAATCAGGAGCAAGCTAAATAGGGATAATCAGAGTGAGTGAAAAGTATCCCTAGGCTTTATCAACCATAGCTTATAGAATTTGGTGTGATAACCGGCAATGAATGAACACTCTAACTCTGGGGTGTCAAACTTATGTCGTCACGGTGGCATCACATGACATATCAGGAATTTTTCCCCCTTCGCTAAACCAGGCGTGGGCATGGCCAGTGCGTGATACATCTGGCCAAGTGTTTGACAGCCCTGCTCTAACGGTTGCTTGAGTCTCCCGTTCTCCCCCCACACCATTATAGAGGGTGGGAGTGTAAAAAGAAGCAGGCTCTTTTAGTGTAGATATTAATGAGCATGTACAGTATGCTTATAAGAATAACTATTCCCTTGAACATCTGTGTCAAAGATCCTTTTGGAAAATATAAGAAACCTCTGATGAACAGGGCAAATATGGTCTACATATGTTTCATCTGGCTAGGCAACACCTCCTTCTCAAGTTGTGCTTCTATTGAAATTTCAAAATCCAAGTCCCACGAAACAGTAATTAAAGACAGTTAAAAAACTTAGTATTCCAAAATGCTTCCCAACTGAGTGTTCACAACTCAAACAGAACAGGTTTCAGAGAATTTCTGTGGAATAATCTGAACATTCGGCTCTACACCCCTCCTGCTCACAGAAAAAGATATTTCTTCCATGAGAAGAAAAAGGTTGATGGGTGATTGTAAGTGCTCATTTTCTCAAGACTGCCCCTCCCTTTTTAATTTCCCCCTACTTATGTGCTCTTTCAGGTAGAAACTCTTAAATAGCTAAAAAATTCCCAATACAACAATAAGGTTTAAAACAGCTCAAATTAAATAAAACCCAATACACTTGGCAACTTCTAATCCATTTCAAGAAAAGCAAGATTCATACTCTCATTTTATTCCCAAATGATACATAGAAGAGTCAAGTCTTGATTATCTTCTGAAGTACTTTAATTCCGGAGGTAGAAGAGGAGGGGCCATGATAGAAAAGCTCATCTCTAGCTCCCCTTTCATTGATGCTCCTGAGAAGCAGAGGCATACCTGAGCAAGCAACCTGATAGATAACTTGATCCAAAGCCATAAGGTCATTACAGATCATAATCAGTATCTTGAATTGTATCCAGAAGCTTATCAGTAACCAACGCAACTCCTACAATAGTAATGTCACATGGATAGGTAAGGCACTATTCATCAGCATGCATGCAGTTGTATTCTTCAGCTTTCAAATGGTCCTCCAGAGAAGCTCACTATGCACTAAAGTCACCAATGAAGACTTTTGTTCCAAAAAAGGCCCAAACACAAAACTAAAGCTGTGCAAAGGATCTCTTGTGACAGCCTCCATTTGCTTTTTCAATAGGAGGTATGATCCAGGAGAGCCCCAGAGTGTTAGGCTGCTCTATACGCATTTTGTCTAGCATCAAAGATAAATTTCTTCTGGAATATGAAAGCTTCTGACTCAACAGTCTCTCCATTTACTTAGCGTTGAATCTAAGTGTGTTTCTCCTATCCAGACAATAAAAGAGGTCACATAGAGAATCCTATAACATGGGGAAAAGATGGCTTCAAAGTAAGATAGATAGATGGATGGATAGTCTTTCAAATATTTTGTTATGAAAATTGCCTCTATTTTTTTTGCCTGGATATTCCAATCTGTTACTTGGATCAATCTGGCTCAGCGCTCCAGATAACAAAGTGATGCTACTAAAAAGGGGGTAAAATGTACAACATTCACAAACAATAGCATAATTATGCTCCAATCTGTATAGCAGTTTGAAGTGAATAGATCGCATCATTTTAAATTACAATGCACCGAACAGATTTCCCTAAGAATCCCCCATCAGTTGATTGCGTCTAAGTGTCAAAATAGCTCCTTGATATACCATATGCAAAGAGTTTCACACATTCATCCATTTTATGACTTCTAGTCTAAAAATAATGGAGCAACTGGCCTGTGCATTCCTCATTTTATATTCACCAGAAATATAAATGGGTGCACTCTGCCTGTGTACGTAGTTTTCTATATGCTTTTTTGATAAAGTAAACCAATGAAAATATCATGCTTGAGAGCTGATTGTTCCATCTGATGAGTTATTATGAAAACAAGGGTCTGTTAAATACTGTAGCACAAACAGCTATAGTCCATCATTTATTAGTGTACCTTATTCCCTCTTATACTAATTTTAAAATCAATTTTCTTTTTGATATAAGATTACTTAGAAACTCAAGAAATTTCCATCATTTCATCTCTGTCATAGGTTTTATAGATGACTGAAATGGTTGGCTCCAAACTCAGTCATTTGGAAATATAATTTCTATCCCTAAAACACAATTTAAGAATGTTACAAATCATTTGGAAGCTTTGCTTTCCAGGAATGTTTTAAGCCATATGAATAAATTATTTAAAAAATGAACAGTTAAATAAATGCATGTGAATGTGCATTTAAAGTTATTTACCATTTCTTTTACTTGTTAAATGTATAGGATACTTATCCTCCAGGGAGATCAAGACATGTATTAGCACTCCTTTATCCTGTTTTTCCACAATTAGGTTGATGTAGATTAAATGGAGAAAGTAGCTAATCTGTATAAATTTAATAAATAAATAAAATAATCCAAATTTCATGATTGATAGACTTAAATCTAGGTCTCCCAAACAATCTGATTCTCATCCCAGTGTTGGAAAAGTAATCCATAAAGAATTTCCTTTATTTCAGCATGCACAACAGCAGTAAGTGAAATCTTCTTAGCAAAGAAATTATCTCAGCTCCATATATAAAATTAGTATACATTTAGGAAAATATTCAAAGAAAAGTCAGCAGATATTGAGGAAATTGGCACGAGGAAATGATATATATGGCTTGGGAATTTTTTTAGAAAAAAGGAATCAACATCAATAGAAGAGAATATTTGCAACTCTGGGTTGAATTGTGCGGTCCTTGGTACTCTCTGAGTTTGATTGTTTTCTTGCAATCATTTCTTTCAGATAATATTCTGATTATGTTACCTAGTTTGGTAATGAAACATCTGCAAGAAAACAACCAAGCTCAGAGAGCACCAAGGACCACCAGTATATACCAAGGGAGGAAAGCAAAATGGGAATGTTTCAAAGGCAGCATAAAAAAATACATACTAAGGGACACTTATGTTATGTGAATTTAATCCATAATCTAATTATGGTCATGGATGTTCCATGCTGATCCTCATTTGCTTCTGCTTGCTGAGGAGTCATGAAATTAAGCAACAAACGGGCATATGCAACAACTGAGCCAGATATGGTTAATAATGACTGATGGGCCCCTATTCTACATCATACAATTTTCGGAAACTCACAGCCTCATGTGATGTGTTGCGTAGTGTGAAAAAAACACAGCACTAAAACTGAAGGATAAAATTCATCTCAAATCAATCCATGAATAGAAGGTTTCACTCAGCAGAACAGAAAGTAAGAGAATTCCTTATTCAGTGGGAATCCAGAAACAGCAGAGAAAAAGAAAGCTGAATTTTAAGTGAATTTGCCCTGATTCAGTTTTGCTGAATGAAGCCCTCCATCGAAGAAGTTTTCCATTTGGATTGTCTTCCTAATTTTAAGACAAAGTGAAAGATTTCATTTAAGATAAACAAAATTAAAACATCCCTATCTTAAACGTTAACATTTTTTTACAGAAAATCTGCTGGTTATTACAAAAGGAAATAAAATGGAAAATTACCCTAAAAGACATTTCAAGATTCTCTCCACCCCAGATATCCATTCCTGCATCGTATGTTCCTATCTCTTCAAAGTAGTTTCTGTCAATAGAAAATAAGCCACCAGCCATAGTAGGGGTCCTAGTTGAAAACAAAAGAAAAAAATGGAAAAGAAAAATATTTTTTGAAAGATATTTTGTGGAATTTAATAAGTGATACTGTAGCATATATCCTCCAAATATATATACATATATATATATATATATACAGAATTATATTTCATTTATTAGAAATTGAAGGTGTAGTATTAAATAATGTTGAACATTTTCATTCTCTGCTTGTAGAATTTCAGCCTATACTCAAATAGTAGCCAATTGATGCATGCATGTAAACTTCTAAAATATTATTATGTCATTTAAAGCAAAGTAATATAATGTAAGAAAGGGAATACTGCATTTTTAAGTAAAAGCTAAACTTTTAAAAGTGTTGATGAACCACCAAGAGCACAATTTTTATAAGCTTATAAATGTCTCGAGGGGGGAATCAAACCCAGGTAATAATCATGCATATAGAACTACCAATAACCCAGTGCCCGAAAATGTTCATTATTCTTTTTAAAACATTTATATTTAATTTCTTTAAAATCCCTTTAGAAATGTATACACTGTAACAAATATACTGGTTTCACATGAGGACTCCATTACTGAGGCATTAGAATAAGAAACCTGCTGTATTCCATTTGATTGGTTTGATTGCTTCATTCTTTTGAATGGTAAAATATACATTCTAAAATCATAACTGTACAGCAGAAGATGCAACTAAATGCTCTTGTCAGCTGATTTTTATTGAATTCTATTGATTTATCAACTATATCATGCACAAAATTTGATGAAGCAGCATGTTAGAATTTTTTGCTATGATATAGAGAGAATTTGCTAAATATTAATTGTGAAAAGAAGTAGGGTGAATATTCTCTATGGTCATAAAGAAGAGAGGAAATGGGTTATATGTTCTTACTGTTGATAGTACCAAGAGATTTCATTTATATATTATTATAAAATTTATATATTGTTATAAAACTTTCATTTATAAACACACAAAACCCCATGGACAGTGACAAATGGCCCACACTTGTGTAGAAGATTAAAAAAAATATTTTTTATGAATTATTCAATAAATTTCAGTGAAATAGATACTCTTGAACTACTACATCCCATGTCACTCAAACAGATTTCCTCTTGCTCCTCATTATCCCAGTTATGCTTTGAATGTTCTCTCTGGCCTCGAGAACAGACTGGACTGAGGGAGGGGAACTTTTTTTGCCAGCAGAGAGATTGCACTGGAGAGATTTCTTTGGCACATAGTCAAATTGTTGTTTGTTTATTCACCCAGTTTTGTTCTTATAATTTCAGTGGGTTCTACTTCAAGAATAATGATCCTATTCATAGGCCTTACTTTGTGATTGGAACTACAGATAAGCCACATGATGTGTTCTTGATAAACACAGTCCTACCATTTTATTCACTTAATTATGCATTCAAATTTATATAATTATATATTTATGCATTCAAATTAATTATCTTGACCACTAACACTTATGTCTCCTTGTTCAAATGCAGCCATGGATCTCTACTTCACTATTGCACAAATACTGCACAAATGGAAAAGCTAAACTTACTTCTAACTTTAAGGTTTTTCCGTTTATGCTTCTAGGGAAGTAGAGATCCATGGCTGTATTGGAACAGGGAAAAATAAGTATCAGTGGTCAAGATAATAAATTAATCATGCTTGATCTAGTGGGGAAGGCCTCAGGCTAGAAACCAGGAGGCTGTGAGCTCTAGTTCTAGCTTAGGTACAAAGCAGCTGAATGGCTTTGAGTCAGTTACTTCATCTCAACTCTAGGAACAAAGCAAGGGCAAGACACTTTTGAAAATCTCACCAAGAAAAATGCAGGGAATTGCCTAAGCAGTCACCAGGAATCAATACTGACTCAAAAGTCACCAAACAAAAAGCTATGAGAACCACTTAAGCAAAATATCCAGATCTCAATGTGGCAAAGTCCCTCGCAGGTGGAGAGTTGAGGATTTGAACTATGAACAACAGGAAAGAAATGTGCTGCAGGTTATTCTTCCCAGACCCTTAAGCATTTTAGGAGTTGAAAACATACACAGTCTCTTTGAAGCAGAGGTGGGCAATTATGCCCCCTTTATGTCCCGTGGACTTCAACTCTCAGAATTCCTGAGCCAGCATTAGGTTGGCCCACCCCTGCTCTTGAATGTCAGCAGCCCAATCTAAGAACTCAAAAATACAATTCTCAAAATAAAATATCAAAACCAAGAGGGACAGGTAACAGTTTGAGACCAAATATTCTCCTTTGCAGTGGGAGTCCCAGCCTCAGAGAACTGAAATAATTCCAACAAGGGAACCAGCTCTATTTAACGTCTGATAAATGAGGCTAGGGTTCCAACCAGGCAGTATAGAAGGGTGGGGAAAGGCTGTTGATACAGGCCCTGATCTGGGCAATTCCCAGTGCTTCCTCTGCAGACTTCCCTTTGTCATCATCCTCTGGTGTCTGCCATCTGCCTTCGTCCTTTTCTCTAATCCCACCCTTGCTCTTTCCACAGAGCAGCCTTTAAGCCTAGCCAGCCCTGAGTCCACAAGGCACTTCCAATCAGGAGCTGTGGCATACTTATGAGGAGGCTGGGGCTTCTCCCTTCACTAATTAAAATTTATAGAAGATGCCTACCTTATTACATGAAATAGAAGTAAACAATTGTGAGAAACAATTGTTAAATAAGGACAAAAAAAGAGCCTTTGGATAAAATTTAATTTCAAATGTTGTTGACAAAATTTCACGAGGGAGGGAGGGAGGGAGGGAGGGAAGGAAGGAGACCTATATGACAACTATCCCATGTAATGATTTTAGATATTTGCAACAAAATGCAACAATCCATAAAACATAGCTAAAAACAAAGTACCTTTCCCCCCAAGCACAGGTCAAATATCATCCTAACTCAATCTCTATCTTGCCCAATGCTTGGTGGAAGGGCTAGATCTTCAGCGTCCTCTAGAAGCCTAAAAATGTATGAACCCCTCATATCTCAAGTGGGAGGCTGTGGGAATGGTCTTAACATAATGATGGAGGAGGAGGAGGAGGAGGAGTTGGAAACTGAATCAAAACAAAGTGATCACTGAAATGAAAGAAGCCTTTTGGGATAACAATACTTGACAAAGATTCCAGTAACAGATTTTAATTCAGAAAACATGAACCAAGTGATGGGACTGAATAGGACAAGAGCATTGATTTCCCAGAGTAAAGTTCTGGAAGACCTTGAGTCCATTAGCTCTTGTTCTGTGTAATTTCATGTAAGACCATTTATGGCCCCAAAGATCAGCTCTGGAATAACAGTAAAAGGATTCAAGGATTGGGGAACTTTCATATTCAGTTTTTTTGCATCACTAGAAACTCATCTGTTTTGATGAATATTAAACTTATACTATGCAAGCTTAAGACCTTTGGGCAGTAGACAATATATAAATATTCTGAATAAATTATATTTCATTTCATTTAAACAATTATTGGTCTAGCGTAATGTGCCTCAAGAGTTTTAAAATAAAATTGAACTTGACAATCAAACTGATATTCATTAAGGGAATAAATTTGGATGTATGAACCGTTCTTAAATGTCACTGTTATTGTCATCACTGCAAATGGCTAAATGGCTCAATTTTTTTTCTCTTTTTTATGTTTTCAAGGCTCAACAGATCAGTAAACATTATGACAAAATTCACACTGGCAGCAGCTTGTGTCATATAACAAGAGAGGGAAAGAGAGAGCATGTACTGTCAATTAAATCAACGAAAATAATACTTTTAATAACTGTGAGGAGACACTTTAAATATTTCAAATGTGAATGAATGGATGTATTGAAGGCTTTTTGTACCGGCAGTTCAATGCAAGATGCTATGCCCTTCTTTTGCTCCTTGAGCGCCATAAGATTTCATTGTGCCCCTTGTGTTTTTTACCAGAAGATGAAATTATTCAGAAGTTCAAGTTTCATGTTATAAATATGCACATGTCATATTGTTTTCTTCTATGAACATAATGAAGGCTGTGGGAGGGATGAAGTAACTTTATATGAAACAGCCATCTTTTTTTTTTTTTCATAGACCCTTGTTTGCTTCAATTACTTCCAAAATACTTTGAGTTTATTTGGTTCTCTTAACCTGAGAATTCCGTTTTGTGGGAGGTTTTGACTTTTACATGGCATAGATCATTAAAGCTTCAGAATATAATATAATCAACTGTATATAATCAACTGACAGAACCCAATCAAGTACAAGTAATCCTCAACATATGACACAGCTGGGACCAGAATTTCTTTTGCTAAGCAAGATGGTTATTAAAGTGAGTTGCGCCTGATCTTAAGCCCTTGTCACATACCACCAATGGATGGAAAGAGGATGTAAAATGGAGAGAAACACTTGCCATCCGTTGATTAACGTGATGCTTCCGTTCTGTACTCACTGCATTCATTTTTCATCCTCTCTATCCGTCCAGCATCTGTCGATTGACATTTCATCCGCTCAAAAAGTTTTGAGCTGCACAAAACTTTTTGAGCGGAAAATGTATCCAACGCGTCCGTTCTGCATCTGCAATGCATACGGGGAACATCCGTTCTACATCCGTAATCATCCGTTACGCATCCGCTATATCCGCTAGGCTTCCACTGCGCATCCGCGCAACTCGCACCTGCCCCAGCGGAAAACAGACATAGGGAGGAAGTGAAACGGACGCGGAACGGACACGCAGCGTTAGTAGCATGGACGGAGAAAGGATGAAAGCAGATGCAGCTCGCATACAAAGCATTAAAACGTAAAAAACGTTCGCAGAGGGGACCTATCTCGGATATTTAGGATGTCTGCAGGATGTCTAGAGGATGCAAAAGGACACCGAGCGGAAAACCTATATTTCCTATAAAAAGGGGGAGAAATCACCTGGATCTCACTTTCAGTCCAGCAGCCCTGCTGTGCAGACCTCTTCAGCCTTCATCTGGCTCTTGCTCTTCCACAGCATCCAGTCATCTCCACCATGGATCATCACATACTCCTTTTGGTAACCACCATCGTTCTACAACAGTGCGAAGCCATCTACAGGCTCTTTCACCTGTTCTACGGGAAGGAAAGGAGGTGGCCAAGAAGTGTGTGGCTCCGAAGATGGATCGCCAGAAGAGCAGAGTACGGACTGTATAACAAGCTGATGGTGGAGCTGAGGAACGAAGACCCTCGTGCATTCCAGAAGTTCATGAGGATGCCTCCAGCCATGTTCGACGAAGTTGTGCCGTGGCTGAGACCCAGGTTGACCAAGCAAAGCACCAACTTCCGGCCCAGCCTGGACCCTGGGCTCAAGGTGGCACAGACTCTGCGCCACCTGGCCTCAGGGACCGCGTACAGGAGCATGCAGTATGGCTGGAGGGTGCAACACAACAACATCAGCATTGTGGTCAGAGAAGTGGTGCGGGCCATCATCGAAGAATACCTGGAGGAGCTCCTCCAGTGCCCCTCCACTGAAGAAGGATGAAAGAAAGTTGCAGAGCAGTGGTATCAGAAGTGGAACTTCCCACACACCGTTGGAGCCATAGATGGCAAGCACGTGGCCTGCAAAGCTCCAGCCAACTCAGGGTACACTTATTTCAACTACAAGGGCTTCTTCAGCATCATCCTCTTTGCCATGGTCGATGCTGACTACAAGTTCATGTACATCGATGCTTCAGGCAACGGCTCATTTTCAGATGCCCAGAAAAACAATGCCAGTCATCTCAAGGAGGGGCTGGAATGCAACCTCATCATGGGCTTCCCAGATCCAGACCCCCTGCCCGACACACAAGATGTGCCCTACTTCATCGTGGAGGATGACGCCTTCTCCCTCAGAACCTACTTCATGAAGCCCTACACCTCCAGATGCCGTATCCATGAAGAGAGGATCTTCAACTACAGGCTGTCCAGGGCAAGGCAGGTGGTGGAGAACGCCTTTGGCATCCTGGCCAACAGGTTCCAGGTACTTCTCACCACCATGCAGCATCGCCCACAGGCCGTGAGGAGGATTGTGGAAGCTTGCTGCATCCTGCACAATCTCATACGCACCCGCTACCCAGTCTTGCAGAACAGGCTCATGGACCTCCAACAAGGCAATGGGGATGTTAAGCCTGGGTTCCCCAACCAGGGTTAGGTAGACAAGCTAAACA
>BLBF01000011.1:5292419-5304538 GCA_015471245.1 Laticauda colubrina | reverse complement strand
TATATATATATATATATATATATATATATATATATACACACACACATATACATACATACATACATATATATATATGTGTGTGTGTTTTCTTAGGCTTTCGCGGGTACTTACATGTGTGCTGTTTAGCTTCCTTCAGGTATCATCCCACGTCATTGTAGTTCTGTTAAAGTTGTAGCAACGTTTCAGCAGAATCTCATCTGCCATCATCAGGCTTCTGTATGGATATGGGTCTTACAGCTCCTGGTTTTAAATTTGAGGCTGGTCCATTCTGATTGGTTGGGAGGTCCAGGCCAGGGTTTTAGTGCCACTGAAGTTGATGTTGTGACCTGTGGTTTTCATGTGTTGGACTAGTGAGGAGGTGTGTTCCAGGTTTTTTACTGCATTTTTGTGTTCACCCAGGCGGGTACTTATTCTTCTATTGGTCTGTCCAATGTATGTGGTCGGGCATGATGTACAGGGCACTTCGTATATGCCTTGGTTTTCCAGGTCTTTGGGGTCTTTAAGGATGGCTGCTATTTTTTTGTCTGTTTTGAAGGCAGTCTTGATGTGATGCCTGTGTAGTACATGTATATATGTATATATGTATATGTATATGTGTATATATATGTGCTGTTCAGCTTCCTTCGGGTATTATCCCACATCATTGTAGTGCTGTTAAAGTTGTAGCAACGTTTCAGCAGAATCTCATCTGCCATCATCAGGTTTCTGTATGGATGTGTGTCTCACAGCTTCTGGTTTCAAATTCGAGGCTGGTCTATTCTGATTGGCTAGAAGTCTGGGTCTGTGTTCACTGGACTTGGAGTTTGATTGATTGGTGTTTCTGGTTTCTTCTGTCTGTTTTGTGGCCTTGATTGGCTTGCAACATTCTGTTCCTGTGTTGGAGGCTTTCAGTGCAGCTTGGCATCGTGTGAAAGGACAGCTGCTATCCATTAGGAAGCTAGGTTTCACCTGGGTGCCTGGTGGGGGGGTGTTTGAGTTGGAGGCATCAGAGGGAGTCTGTTTATGCTCAGGTGTTTGTCTGTTTTGTGGTGTGGAGATCTTTCTATTTGAGAGTGCAGGCTTCCAAATGATTGACAGTCTGCTGGAATCATCTCTTCTATTCATGCTTTCAGGTCTTTTTTCAATCTCGATGGCTTCTCTGATGATTCTCTGGCTGGGGTTTTCTATAGTGGCTAGGGTTTTAGTGCCATTGAAGTTGATGTTGTGACCTGTGGTTTTCATGTGTTGGACTAGTGAGGAAGTGTGTTCCAGGTTTTTTACTGCATTTTTGTGTGAAATCCCTCAAGAACTTCTTGTTGAACCCTTGGCTTCAATCTTTGTGTGACCTTCTCTCTTCTGTCTTGTTCTGATGTCTTATTCAGTCACTCTGAATAATTCTTCAGCAATTGTTTTCAAGATAAAAAGAATTTCTGGGGAAGTTATGAAAAATTGAAGACAGCTCTGCAGCGAGCAAAGATGATAACAGCACTGGAATGACAAATTGACCAATGGACTGACATCTTGAAATTGCTCTCTGGACAAAGAGAGGACTCAGGAGTACACATGCAAACTCCAGACAGTAGTTCCTTGTGAAAAGACCATAAGACAAATGGTTTCCAGTGGGTAGTAGAGAATTGTAGGCCAAGAGAATTGTCACTTATTTTGGATCACACTGGATATGTCATGGATTATACTGGATATGTTATCCTGGATTACACAAATGAAACTGGGTGAAGTCTTAACAATCACACTTGGCCAATAAAGAATATGCTATGCTATGCTACACAACACAATGTTATGCAACATTATCCATGCCTAAGCCACAGTTCGAAGCCTTCAAAATGACACTGGATTTGAATACTTCATTCCAGTGGTGGAATTCAAAATTTTTTACTACCGGTTCTGTGGCATGGATAGGTGGTGTGGGTAGGTGGGTCTGGCCATGTGATTGGGTAAGTATGCCTTTTTTTGCAGCACCCACCCCCATTTTTTGTGCCTCCCTGGCCTCAGGGGGAGCTTCTGGGGGGCAATTTTGCTCCCAGAAGGCTCCCCTGGGGCCCAGGAAGGCAAAAAATGGAGGAGGGGCTGTGCCCCCTTCCTCCATTTTTTGCCTTCCTGGGGCTCAGGGAAGCCTTCTGGGCAAAGCAGTAAGAAGCAAGGAGAATCCTGGCACAGCTATTCATAGGAATCACTGATTGTTGGGAGGTTGAAAAAAAGGAATATCTGGGGAAGATTGGGTGAGCAGGCATCGGGCATCAGTTGGGCGGGGCAAGTGAGTGGCGACTGGGTGACTAGGTTGGGAACATGGCCAGCCAGAAGTTACAACTGGTTCAATGACCCATGCCAAATCCTTGCTACTGGTTCGTCCGAATCTGTGCTTCCTTCTCTTAATCTTAATCACTTTTGGAAATTGCTTAAGTGCTTTTTGAATATTAAGAACCTGGAATTTTCATTACATCATGTGAATCTCCTTCAATACTTAGTGAAAAAAGATTCTATGCAAGTTTAAAGAGAAAATTTATTTTGGAATAAACATAAAAAGAGTGATGAAAATGTTGATTTTGAAAAGTTACAAATGGATTAAGGGACCAAAATTGGAAATAAGATTTTGAAAATTATTTAAGAACCCTTCTTGTGGAAAAATGTAATTGTTTGGGAGAAAACATTTTGATATTATGTATAATATAGGAAATAGGAAAATATTGTTTATCAGGAAAAATGCATTTGATGGTTAAATTCTAGAGGTAACTAGAAGTAATTAAATATTATAATTAAAGGAGAGTCATTAATACCAAATGGAGTATTATAAATACATTACTTTATTATAAATACATTATTACAAATAAAATATTCTAACTTGGGAAAAATTTAAGAATATTCAGGACTAAGTACTTAGGAGTTACTTTTAAGATTGTTTATTTTTAACAAAATAAGACTGAGGCTGATTCAAACTGATTTAAAAATTATAGATTACAAGAACGATATAAAGATGTTATACTGGACATACACATGAAACTGGCTGACCTCTTAATTAAGAATGATATATGAAGATATAATCAGAAGATTGATTTCGGTATCTTTTTCTTTTTGTATTTGCAAAAGAGCTGTGATAAAGTTTTGTAGGACTTTCTAAGAAAAAACAAAGAGAAAATGGAAAGAAATCAAGCCCTAGGGCTTTATATTTGCAAAGTGTTAAGAAGATATTTTAATTTCTGGGAAAGGAAGACCTTCTATGATATACTTTGATCATTTCTGCTAAATAGATGAAAGGTTATCCTTTCCAACACGGTATTTTATGTTCTGTAATTAAGAACCAGATCAACTATTTGAGTAGATCCACAGAAACATTTACAATCACATACATCTCATTAATTCATTGTAGCTCATATGAAACACAAGAGGAAATATTTTCAAATGTGCATTCCATCCATTTTTCTATTCCTTGAATTCAAGTAAAACGTATCAATAATAAAAAAGAAAAGATAGTCAGAAATATCAATTACAATCCAAAATGTTTAAATGTTCATATTTAGATAAGTATTCTTAGGTTCTTTAGCTATCCTTTTTTTTTTTTTTTGGGGGGGGGGGGGGGGAAGATATTTTTATTTTATTGCTGTGTGAACTGCAAGTTTGCTTTAAAATATATGGAATAGATTCAGCCTATTAAAAGAGAAGTTGATGATCTTGATAATTATATAATGCCAAGAGTTCTGATTCAGGCACCATTTATTGCAATGTTTCTTACTGAATCATTTTTACCCCAAACTGATGTCTGGTAAGGCATTCCTTTTCTGTTTCCTTACAAAGGAAGTTTCTATTTCAAAAAATACTGCATAAATGTAACTAATGCATTACTTAATTTATGTAATCCCTTGATTTGGGAATTCACCAAAGTTGAATGGATCCCTACAAATATCTTCAACATATTTCGATGATAGATTTAAATAGTTCTCTATTTTGGGTGCCTATTCCTTTTTAACATTTCCATAAATACTGTTAATATTCAGCACATGATCTAGAATTTAATAAGTTCAGCTTCTTCCATCTAATCTCTAAAGGCTTCACATCTGGAAAATATGTGATCCAGGGTCTTTCCTAATCAAAGCTCATCTGTCTCTCATACACAACTGCCACCCTTTTCTAAAAGAAATTTTTGGATTTCAAATGCAAAAAAACTAAATGGTCAAAAGGAACAAAGGACAGCAAAAGAATATCAAGAAGCCTTTTACTTCCTTGATACAATTAGCAACAGTCATGGTTGCTTTGAAATAAAGAAAATGTGTCAAGGCATCTGATTAATCATCTTACATACTAGAGTAAGCCAGTCACTGGGGGAAAGATGCATTTGATGATATGTTCCTAGGACTGCACAAAGCATTTCAAAGATATGAATCATAAAAATGTGTATGTATGCACCATCACCAATGTCACATTATAATGTGGTCTTTGCTCTGTATTTTGTTTATTAAAATGTCACTCTAACTCCCACTGAAATCATTCCATGCTAAACAATTGAGAAGTCTGTTTAACTATTCTGTATGAGAGCTTTGCATCACCTGGACAGGGCCAAGTGTATCAGACATTTCTATGCCACAGTCTTTTCAGGGTTTTGACTGAACCACTTATCATGGTGTCAATAAATTCCCTAAATGCTGCCAAAGCACAATTGAACTTCATTAATCTATGGGCTGTGCTATTTTAATACCTTCCTTCTGCTTCTACAGTGCTTAAGAGTCCAGTCACTTAACATCTAAGTGATGGTACACCAATTGCAACAGAATTATAAATGTTCTTCCACAGGTTATTCCATCCATCACAGTTAATCAAATCAACAGCAAGTACAATAAGCAAGAGGGGCAAAACATTCACACTAAGTTAAACTTTCTTACTATTCTCAGAGATGCTTTATCCTAAATCATTCCAATGTTAAAAAAATCAGATTTGTAAGTATAAGATTTCTATATATTTCTTCCCAGGCAGCATTACCATTTACCACAAAAGTAAATGTTATTCTGAATTGCTAATGTTAGCAGAAGATACATCTAGAAAGATTAAATAAAGGTAAAATTTCATTAAGTGGGATTTTATTTTAATTGAAAAAAACCCTGAGATAGTTGTATGATACAACCTATTTTGGAAAGATATTGCACAATGTTGCTCATTTCCAGAGGAATTGCTATTATGCTTCTTGTTTTTTTGTTTTCCTTTGGAGTGAATATACAAATCTTGTGAACTCTAAAAATCTCACAAACTGTGATGCAAAGT
Organism: Laticauda colubrina; assembly: GCA_015471245.1. Taxonomy (NCBI): domain Eukaryota; kingdom Metazoa; phylum Chordata; class Lepidosauria; order Squamata; family Elapidae; genus Laticauda; species Laticauda colubrina. Next base: position 5,299,294 of record BLBF01000011.1, on the reverse strand, counting down.
TTTGTCTACCACAGTCAATAAGAAGAAGTTGTGAATGCTCCAACACTGGAAGTTTTTAAGAAGCGATTGGATAGCCATTTGTCTGAAGTGGTGTAGGGTTTCCTGCCTAAGCAGAGGGATGGACTAGAAGACCTCAAAGGACCCTTCCAATTCTCTATTCTATTCTATTATATTCTATTCTAAAAGAGAGCTTTAAAAAAAAGAAAAAAGTTTGCAAAGCTACTTGGTCAGTTTACCTTGATACCAAAATAAAAGAAAAATTAACTATAAGCTTTGGAATGTAAAGAACTTTTTTTAAAAATGGCCAAAGTCTATAAAAGACTGTAATTTTAAAAAAGTTACAAATGATTTCAGGGGCCAAACATTTTGGAATGGTAGGACTTTTGCTAAAAGATTTTGGAAATAATTATTTAAATAAATAGCACCTTCATGAGAACTAAAAGTGTTTCATCTACCTTAAGTCATAACAGAAATTTGAGACTTTATGATTTCAGAAAGTAGACACTAGGAACTAAAGATCCTCGGCATAAATAAGGGGGGTTGGGAATAAGTTTTCATAGTATTGGGACGAAATGACTGAAAGTGGTTTTAAATTTTAAATACTACAGAAGATATTTGAAGAACAGAGCAGAAATCTAGCAGCCACACTATCAACAACATCTGCTTCTATTGACAGATTATTTCCAAAAGATGTTAAAGAACACATGTCAGATTTAAAAGTGAATACTTTGAAGATCTAAGAGCTGAAACAAACCTCATCTGATACAGAAATATTAGAAAACAAAAAATTTGTTGAAATGCTGGAAAATTAAAAAATGTGGCTAATAAAACAGAGATGACAACTAAAATGGAAACACAAATGATAAACCAGGAGAGTGGCATGGATAATGACTCCTTATGGATTTACGAAACAGTTTGTTAAAGCCCTGAAGAAGCCTTGGAGAAGAAGCCTTTGCTGTTTGCTTGTTTGAAAAGCAGTGTAATCATGCAGATAAGTCCCATCCTCTCCCCACATTTTTCTTAAACTTGTTACTAACAAGCATGTAAACTAGTGTTCCAGCTGCTGGGCTAATTAAGCCACACTTTAATATTTTCAAGGATGTGCTGACATCCAGAGGCAGCTTCACCCTCTCTAGTCTTTGAATTTACAAATTCAAATGCTAAGGCAAAATGGGAAAGAAACTGAGGTTATCAGGAATAAAGGCAAATGGCCTACAGAGGATGAAGCAGAGCTGATGTCTACAGATTGACAGATAGTAGAAGACTATTGAACTGTCAGTACTACAAGCTACACTGAGAAGCATATGCTGGTCAAAGTTCTGCCTGGAGCTTGGACCTTTGCCTGGAGCTTGGCAGCAACTAGAAAATGAGTAACCACAGTGAAGCAGCACCTCATCCCAACTAGTGCAAGAACATTTGGAAAAAGACAAAGGTTGTGCATTACTTTAAAGATATTGAGACCTTAGTTTGAATTAAGTAGTAAAAGTATTAAGTATCAAAGGACCAAGTATTGAAGACATAATCACATGGCAAAGTTTATCACTTGCAAAGCTTAGAAGGATAATGATGACCAGAGCAATAACCTGCTGCTGTGTAAGGTATGTGTTCCAATGAAGCATTTTTTACAGATTTGTTACCTTGTAGCGTGTCTGATCCTTGGAGAGCAAAGAACCTTCAAAATAGGAAAAAGAAGAACTGCAGTTTTTCTGAAGTTTTCAGGTCATGGTCCCCAAAATCTGTACTGTGAAATACTTTTTACCTAAGTCACCTTCTACACTCAATATACTTCCCCTACCTAATCTTTTACATGAGAAATCTCTTATTTTTTTGTTTTTTCCTAGATCTTCAGAGTCAAAGGTAATATGGTTCAATCCATTGTTTTCTAAACCACTTGTCATCACATGGTTAGCTGATTGGCTTCATTTCTTTTTTTATATAAAAGTTTATTATAAACATACAATCACTTTACATTCTTTAAGCTGATTCTAAAAAGAAATAGTATGGATAGAGAAAAGTATAATATCAAAACAAAGAAAAAAATAAAATCATTAAAAAGATCTTATAAGAGGAACTTTTCATGGTTCATTTTTCTCCTCCCTTCCATTATCCCTAGCCACCAACCACTACTTATTTGTCCTTTTCTTGATACGTTGGAGATTGTCTCTTATATTTATCTAAATTGTTTCATCTGATTTTTAAGTTAATTCTTTAACTTTTTTTCATATAAGCCATTTTTTAAATATCTAAACCTGTTTTCCTATGTGATGTAAGAGGACTTGTATGTAAGAGACCATTCTTGCTTGAATTTAATTAAACTTGCATTATAAATATATATAGCCAGGTTTGTCATTGCTGCATACTTTTCTATCCTGTTAAAGGAATAACTATCAGTGGTACATCTGAGAAGCCCTTCCTTTATATCTCAGCACTCTTAGCAGTTAATACCCTTCACAAGCTGATGGGTCTGGTTAACACATTCTTATAATTTCAGTTTCTCTTTGTCTAATTGCAGGATGCAGCTGTATTCTCTCTGCCCTTCAGTACTCACCATCCTTCTACTCCTCAATTTTTATTTTTATTTTCCTAAAGGTTCAGAGACTCTTTTTGAGAGGTCTTGAAAGCTGAATCTGAGTCTCAGCACTACATAGCACCTTCTCTGCCTATTACTTCTTGTGTTCACTCCAACCCATTAGGATGGCTCCTTGGTTTGAGTTTCCTCCTTATGGAAAGTTACTTCTCTGTCTATTGTAGCACCTTCTTTGAACTGATCAATGTTCACCCTTTCTTTCTGCTGAAATAGCAATAGCACTTACACTTATATAAAGCTTCTTAGCCCTCTCTAAGCAGTTTACAGAGTCGGCATATATTGCCCTCAACAATCTGGGTCCTCATTTTACCAACCTCGGAAGGATGGAAGGTTGAGTCAACCTTGAGCCCATGAGGATTGAACCTTTGGTAGTCAGCAGAATTAGCCTGCAATACTGTATTCTAACCATCACTCTAATCCTCTGATTTTTCTTTTTCTTGAAAATCCACAAATACATCCCAGGTTGTTTTCAGGGAGCATTAGACATAGTCCAAGTGCTGCAGGTCAGAACTTCATTATTTTAGAAGTGATCATCAGTAATAAACTTTGATTTCTTTTGATTTCAGCTTTGGAGTACAGTATTGATTTAAAGGGACATTTTGTTGAGGTTTTCCCCTAAAATTCCATTGCCAAACTCCTGCTTGCTCCCCTTATTCATTTACTCATTATTTTCTACCACAATGAAGATCACCTTGTCTTTTCCTGAATCTAAGTGGTATATGATCCTATGTAAGTAAACCTAAGTCTTATAAATACATACAGTCATAGGTATACATACAGTCATAGTTATACATACACACAAAACACAAACACATCAATTAATGCTCATAAAACATCCTCTGTGTCTACAACTTACCTCACAGGCAAAGTTCTATCTCCTTTCCTTCTGTCCATTTCTCTTTGGGGAACAGGGTACCAACGAAAATTGAGTTTCCAGTTGAATCCTCCATAAGTCATATCTGATCCAGCCATGTATTCAAACGTGTCATCACTGATTACATCGATAATTGGGCATACAACAATTTTCCTATAAAACAAAAATAAATATGCAAATGTATTTTCCTGGCAAGGAACTCTGCCTAGTCCAAACATACACATTCAGAGAGGTAAGGCTGTATGTAAAAAGCTGAATCCCTTTTGAAATCTATTCTCACCTTGATTAAATACATTCAAAATCTACTCAGGAGAAGGAAGCATGAAGGCAGGAAAGCATGAGACTCTAGCTACAGCCACTCTCTGCTCCCTTTCCTAAACATTATTAATAATATATCTGAAGATTTATCCATGCAGCCTTGGCAACTGAAACTAGAAAAGCTCCAGAGATTGCAGCTTCCTTTTGGAGATATGAACTGTGACCAAGTTAGGAAAACAAACAAATACCTGCTTCCATGAGCATTCAAATGAATTACTGTTTTTAAAATCCAGACATATTATTCATGGCACATTAAGCACAACCATACTTTGCGAAATCCATAACATAGAAATAGGCACAATTCTCTTTGGGTCTTGCTTCTTCTTCTTTTTACCCCAAAGCACAGCATATGCTTTCCTCACGCAAACCCCAAATGGATAAGCTCAATATACAAACTATTAATAAGAAGTCACAGATAGGAAATGGAGCAGCATTCATTGTGTTTTCCACTCATCCGCTGTATAAAGAAGCTTTTATTTATTTTTGGATTCAAAATCTAGCTAAACCAATGAAGGCAAAAAATAGAAATAGTTTTTCACCATTTGAGGTCTATCGGCTAGAAAACAATCAGAAACATACATTTCCAAGAAACCTAATGAGAAAGGGGAAGGGGGGGGGAACCATAAAGGAAATTGGGTATATAGAATTCAGATTACAAATGTGAAAACAAAGATGACAGATTCAGTTCACAATGCAATTAATGACTGGAACCACAGAAAAATATACAACAAGAGGCTAGACATCCATCTGTCAACATGATTTCATTTCACTGACTCCATCGAAGAGGGATTTGTGTGCAATAATCTCAATGGTCACTTCCAATTCTATGAAATTATCAACATTTAAGTGATCTATCCAATGTTTACAGAAAGCTCTTTTCATGTATGTCATATATATCATGTATTGTCTTTTCACTGAGTTGTTGTGTTCTTCTGATGCTAAGAGAACCAGGGACAAATTAAGATATCCTTTATAGGGGGAGGGGTGTGGGTTGAAGAATGCCAATATAAGTTTTATTTGTTCCAAAATGCAGCAATGCCAGCAGTTATGGGTTTGTCTCTCAATGCTTATATCTTGCTCTGCGAACTGCATTGGCTTTCAGGTGCAATTCAAAATGCTGGTTATTAGCTATACAGTCCTACATGTAGTGAGTCCAGAGTATTTGTGGGACCACCTTACTCCCATTGTTCCTAACCATTCCATTATTCCTGGGCAGGAAGAACGTGCTGCAGATTGCATCTACTGGGGATTTTTATTTTGTGGGTCTCAGGAATTATGCCTTTTCTTTGACTGCTCCTACATCCTGGAACAAAACACTACTAAAATTACTACAAAGACCCCCAGAGTCATCCCAAGGAAGAATAGACAGCAAACAAATCTAATAAATAAAATAAATGAGTCAATAAGTCAATAATCCTGACTCTGCTCACATTTTCGAAAACTGTGAAGACCTAGCTGGGAACCAGGAGTGCAGTTTGGTGCATAGTATGGCTGAATGCCAGTCAACAGAAAAGAGAGCATTGCTTGAAAGTAAGTGGTATGTGGCAGATTCTAAGGAATGCTGGGCCACAGAGGCAATCCCGCCATTCCCTAAGCTCATGCGCTTTAAGGGAATGACATGAGGTACTATCACATAGTGCCACTAGACCAAGATGGGGTGGAGATAGAGTTGTTTCTCTTTTGTTCAGGGATACATGAGTGTGAGAGAGAGCCACCAGCAGAATCAAAGTAGGTATTTTCCAAATTTCTGACATGCCAAGTCCAAAAGTTTCTATTGTAGGAATTCAACAACTCAAGCAGGTCTTGAGTACAACAGTATTTCCAAGCAATTGCTTTTGAAACGGCAAGTTATATATACTGTAGATATGCTGCTATAATAATTGCTAGAAGCTATTGATAACCTTATCCTTTTTTAAATTCCCTTTGAAAACCATCCATATTTATAGCCCTGTCTTATTTATTACATATAAACTATGTGAACATATACCTTCTTTTGGGTGTTCTTGGATAACTGCAGGCTCTTAGCAAAATCTTAATTAATGGAATGCATAGGCTTCATTTAAGTAAATCTACATAACTTTGTGTGAATAAAATAGCAGACAACTGTGAGAGGGAAGCGCCACCCTTTCTTTTAAATGTCTCTGAATAGGTCATAAAGCATTTCCCATGTGAGATAACAGAAAAAGTTCTGATACTATATTTGCTCTCTGCATTTTCTACAAATTAGTATTTACGTCACCTGGGATTTTTTTTCTCCTAATTATAATGGATGACTGGGCCACAGAAAACAAATGTTTAGATACTATTATATTCTTATCTCATCTTCCCTGTGGGAACTGAAAGCAACACTCACATAAACAATTCTTAGAGGAATCTTAACTTCTGCAAAAATACTTCAGTGAATGAACCCAAATCTTCCTGGTGCAAATCCATATTTCACGCTGGCTGTCAGTGGGTCTTTTAACTGACAAATCAGAGGAAAAATGGACCCATTAAAGCAAGAAGGCACTGTTTTAAAGCCATCAGCAAAGTACAGTATGTGGGCTTCCAGCAGCAGACTAGAACCAGAAAGAACATATAGCATTCTTTTGTTCTTTTATTGAAGCAAGACATTTCTAGTAGTTGAGATACAAACAGCAGGAAAAGAGTGGTTAATAACAAACAGACTCCTAAAAAAAAAGAGAGAGAGAGTGGCAGAGGCTGTCATAGTAACAGAACCCATTCTTAATTCTCACCTGTCTTCCTTTATTCTTGCCAGTAGGGGCTCCAGCCAACCTGTAGTGCATTCACAGTGTGCATCCAAGAAAGTGATGACCTGGCCTTTAGAAGCGGCAGCACCTCTAAGCCGAGCTCGAATCAGACCCGAACGTTGTTCCATTCTAATAATTTTTACTGGCACTTGCAAATTTCTTATATAATTCTCTAACGGGAGCTTCAGAAAATCTGCCAAATGCCATTAAGAAAGAAGATACAACAAAGTTTGTTTAAGCTACACAAAGAGATTTTTTAAAAAAAACACCAATATTCAAAGGGAATGGGAACGGAATGAAATAGAATAGAATAGAATAGAATAGAATAGAATAGAATAGAATAGAA
>BLBF01000011.1:5274850-5285138 GCA_015471245.1 Laticauda colubrina | reverse complement strand
GGCAAGACAGGATGGTAAATGCTTAATGGATGCTTCCTTCAGCCTGTTTCATCACACGGATGAGATTGGGCCATGTATGTTTGGTTGGGCTACAATGAACAGGGCGTTTAATAAAGAGTTGTGTTTATGTTGACATGTGTGGATGATTGATTATATCGTTATTGATAATAAAGGGCCATAGGTGTGGCACCTGGGAGGGTGGACCATACAGTCCCACTATGCTTGCACTGGAGGTTTATCTATCTTAACCCATCCCACAAGCATGCAAAGGCTTAAACCATTTCTAAAAGTTTTCAGCAAGACTTTATTAAAAAAAAGAAATGAAGCAAGTGTGTGAATCATAAATAGACTTTATTAACAACAAGCTATAAGACAAAAATGAGTCTCTGGCACTCCTCTTGGTCGCTCAGTCTCAGGGGAGAAGGGTGCAGGTGCTGTGCAGGTGGCTGGTGCTGGAGTGCTTGTCATCAGCTCCTCCAAAAGCAGAAGCAGCAGAAGCCCCAGCCCCAGAAGAGTGAGCCCGTGCTGCAGAACCAGAGTGAGGGCCAGGGGGCGGGATGGTAGCCCTGTTCCTCTTGAAAGGGCTGGCAGCAGATGGCTGAGGCTTGCTGTGCTTCTGCATGGTTGTGGGGTTGCTGGCTGGCAGGGAGGCTGGCAGGGAGGGTGGCAGCAAGGCTTGCAGGCAGACATGCAGGCAGGGCAGGCAAGGCAGGCAAGGCAGCCAATCCTTCTGGCAGCAGGTCTTTCCTCTGAATGGCGACCTGCTTCCGAGCTGCTTCCGTTATATCCACGGGGCTGACGCAATGCATCCTCCCCACATGCGCAATTAACGCCAGGCATCCTCTAGGCTTCCGCTGTGCATCCGCTTCATCTGCTGTGCATCCGCTCTGCATCCGCTGAGGCCCCCCGGAAGCCCTGCGGTTGCGCCATCCGCTCCCATCCGCTTCCATCTGCTGGGCTTCCGTTCTGCATCCACTTTCCATCCTCCCTGCATCCTCCCCACGTCCGTGTTATCCGCTCCGGTTATGCAAATTTTTGCCCCTTTTGAGAGCGGATAACAACGGATGGAACATTTTGCTCGTCCGCTGTGTCCTTTTTGCATCCGTTGGGCAGTGTGACATGGGCTTAAATGAATGAAACCCAGGGGGAAAAATTATTTTGCTAAACGGCATGAATGGATAGATGGATAGGAATGAGACAAGTGATTGCATAAAAAAGTGTTTGACACATCAAATCAAATAATGCACATGTTAAAGTGAAAAAAATATTTTTAAAGTCTGTTTTAAGTATAAGCCTACTCCTATGTTGGCACAGAAGAGAAACAAACACAGGCATCATAGTTCTCAACCTAGGATCTGAATTGAGCCCAAAATGTCTGCTGCTAAATGAGACAGTTGTTAAGTGAATTTCACCCCATTTTATGACCTTTCTTGCCAAGTGAACCCCTGCAGTTGTGAAGTTAATAACAATGGTGGTTCAATGGCTTCCCTATTGACTTTGCTTGTGAGAAGTTCGCTAAAGGTGATCGCAGGACCCCAGGATACTGGAGAAATTGTAGAAAGTGTGGGTGGAATTGGTGCATGGAAGGTTTTCCTCTTGTTTAATGTGATAATTGGTGCATTCAGTCTTTATCTGGTGGCATAATTTTTTGTATCGGCTTTTGAAGTTGGCAACATGACCAGATTTGTTTTTCCGCCAAAGTGATCTCTTTTTGGATTGAAGCTTCCTTATTGTTTTGGGTAATTTTTTTTTTTTCTGGTTTTGGGAGTTGTTATTGGTACATATAGTTTGATGACTCTTTTGACTTCAAGTAAAAATATGTTGTAATGGTCTTCAACAGTATTGCATCCAGTGAATAAGAAGTTGCCAGTCAAGAGATGAGAGATCGTTGTCTATAAGATCATAGTTGCTTTTTTTGAAGTTATAATTGGGGATCCCATTGTTATGATGACTTTTGTGTGGATGTATGTTGAGACAAAAGTCAATCATCTTATGGTCGCTGTTGGAAAAGGGTTCTTTAATTTGTATTCCGTAAATTGAATTCAAACTATTGCAGAAGATGAGATCAAGTCCATTATTAAGTCTAGTATTGTTGGTTACTAGTTGTTCTAGTCCCAGATTTGTTACAGCATTGTTGAAGGTTTCATGTATGGGTTCAGTTGTACATTCATTTAGGGTCCAGTTAGTATGAGGTTGATTGACATCATCAAGAAGGAAAAAAGCTTGTGGCCAGAATGTTGCCCATGTTAGTAGTGAATTTAACTTGTTTATATGTTCAATGTCATAATCAGGGACTCTGTAACATAGTAAGAATTGAAATGTGATATTTAAGGACAATTCACAGACAATAGTCTCAGGAAGAGCAAGCTCCTGGGTAACTTGGATGTTTTTTAGATGTAGGGACTTTTTATAGAAGATAGCAACACCACCTCCTCTACAGATTTCACGATCTGCTTGGTAAACATGGTAGTCTATTACTGTGGTTATGGAGTCAGGAAGAGATGCATTGAGCCATGTTTCACAGACAAATATGATGTCAAATTTAGCTGTATTTAGTAAGAGGAGAAATTCAGGTATTTTATTTACAAGGCTTCTTGTATTGAGTAGCTTGCATTTAAGGCCAGTTGTAGTTGGAATAGGGACATGCGTGTCTAATTTTGAATGATGGTGGATTGGATGGAGTAGGGTTGGATGCAGAGTTGCAGGTTGTGTGACTTTCTTTTGATGCAATCAGCACAGTAGTCAATGTACAGGCCCTTTTCTCCATTGTCTAGACATTTTTTGAGTTCTGTGCGGAGTTCACAGGAGTGGATTCTTTGCAGTATGGATAAGTCTGGTCTTTAGCAAAGTTTTTTATGGGTGGAATTGGTTTGTGCAATGGCGTTTATTGTATGAATGAATATATGTTTGCTGGATTCATTTTTGGAAACAACTCTACAAAATCTTGGGGCCACAGAGCCATCATTGTATTTGAACTCAGGGCCATCTCTGGTTATTTCAACGATATCTTCAGGAGAGATGTTTGTTGTATTTGGGCTGCTTATGATATTGTGAACTGTCGTCTGATTCATTGGTGTCTTCAAGATCAAATAAGATGGCATTTGGACATTTCTGATCACGTTCCATGATGTCTCTGATGAGTAAGGGGAATTATTTGATGGGATAGTAATTGTTTGTGGTTTGGTGATTATTTTGGGTTGTAGTTGAGGTAGTAGTTGTGGTAGTAGTTTTTCAGTTGGGATTTGACAGGTAATCACTTATCTGTGCTGTATTTTTTCTTTTTAAGAGAGATTAGGCTTCTTGTACAGTTGTTTCAAAATGTGTTGCTAAGCGTTCTTCTATTGAGTGAATGAGTGATTCAATGCTTTCAACTGTGTCATATTTATAATTTTATTTTTATTATTATTAATGTTTAATATTAATTAAAATAGCAGAAAAACCTATTTTCTGTGATTTAAAAAGTGCTCATAACAGGAAGATGGCTATTATTATAGAAAAAAATAACAGGAATGAAAACAAAGAAACATTTTCCCTTTTCGTGGGACATTACAATCCCTCTTTATTCTAAACGATACTCCAGTAATTGAAATGCTTTCCTATAAAACTCATATATTTGTTAGATATAAAACTATAAATACATATAAAATAACTATTGCTCTTTAAATGCAAAGAAAATATATTTTCCAAGATCAATAACATGAAATCAGAAGCAGTCTAGGTACCTATTTACTATTGTTGCCTTTGGCAATATATAAATTCTATGACCATAAACTCTTCCAGTGTGATTTTACTCCTTTCAGAATTCAACAAATGTTTTTACCAATGCATGAACATCACATCAACAAAAGCCAGCGATTGGAAGAAGGAGAAACCAATGACTACAGGTAGTAGCAGCTGTTATCATTTTGGTCAGAAACAGAACAAGCCTTGTTGAAATGTAATGGGATAATTCACTGGTTAGTTCTGATTGCACTACGTTTGGAAAGTCAGCCACAATAATCAAAATTATGTCCCTAAATAAAAAGTATATGTATTTATGGGATTCCTTTTGTAACATCTAAGCTGCTATACTGCCAGCAATGGATTTTTTAAAGTCTGTTGTCAATATATAATATAGCTAATCTATTCTGAGCAAAAGCCACTGAGACACTCCATGGCAATACCTGCTCTGTGGAATAACTTCCCTCTTGAAATCTGGCTCACCACAACTCTGTCAGTCTTCAGGAAAGCCTTGAAGGCTAAGCTGAAACTTTGGATGTGGGACTTAAGATATTAGAGAACCAAGATGTGGGTGTACCCCAACTGTCTGTTTGACTATTATGTTTTATTTTAATTTGGACTTTTTTTTATTGTTGTTGTATGCCACTTAGACTAGAGGCATGTTTTTGTGGGCTGGGTGGGCCATACAATTCATATAAATAAATCTTATCTAATTTTTTCAGGGGTAGACAGGGGATGTTGATGGGGGAAGACTGTATGATGAAGTCTCATTCCTTTATATGTGGACAATGTTTCACACACATACAAATGAATGGATCTTCAATCATACCCATCATGTTGTTTTTTTGCTCCCTCTTATTATGAATGTCCCTCCTCCTCTTCTCTGTGGTAGCTTGCTTAATTTTGATATCTTTTAAGAGTCTCATCTTCTCATATATCATGAATTATCATGAATTATCCTCCTTCAAATACTGATAAAAATGAGAGTTAAGATAGATTTGGCCATTGCTAATAATATTAGAAGAAATGTAAATAAAGATTGCTAAAGGCAACAAAGAATGTATCTATAGGGCATTCTTTCCATAGTGGAAAGATACTTTACTTTCTGTTTGTTGAGGACAACAAACCTTTCATTTCGTAAGCAGACTTCTTAGGCTGAAGCTGGCCCAAGGTGTTCCAGCTTGAAAGAAAGCTTAGGACCTTCCACAAATACATTTGTAATGCAAAGGAGGAGGATCCTTTGGAGACGGGCAATGTCCTGGGCTCTAATTGGCTTGCTGGAGGACCACTTTCTTCTATGTAGCTTCTGTACCTCCATGGTCATTTCTGATGTGGCTAAGAGAGACTGGCTTTCTCATGAAGCTATTTTTCGTGTGTGTGTTTGTGTGTGTGTGTGTGTGTGTGTGTTTCTAGGTCAAGAAGATTATCAATTGTGGAAAAGGGCATTGGTACTTATCTGATATGCCCATTCTCCATGAGTTGTGAAGAGCATCCAGTAGTGGGAGGTGCTTCAGTCTCATCTTGGATAGGCTGGGCTTAATTACAAGGATGCTCCTCCTCCTCCTCGGTACTCCTCCCTAGCGTCCCCAGTTTTGGCGAAGTCGAAGTGTGGACACATTTCTGTTCTTCACCCTATTTAAGAGTTGGCCAGAATAGAAACCCCACCAGACGGAATTGTGTGGGGCTGGATGCTCTTCACAGCTCATGAAGAATGGGCATATCAGGTAATTACCAATGCTCTTTCTCCCCTGAGCTGTTCAGAGCATCCAGTAGTGGGACATACCAAAGCTTGGCCTGTCCTACAGGAGGGATGCTGCCTGGATCAATGGTCCCTCTTGGTTTCTGTGGACTCTTTGCAACACTCTCCAACCAAATGATACTTCTGCAGAGGCAAAGACGTCAATTTTATACTGTCTGATGAAGGGCAATGGAGAAGCCCAAGTTGCTGCCCTGCAAATTTCTTCTATTGGCACTTGTGTGGCCCATGCTGCCAATGTTGCTGCACTCCTTGTGGAATGTGCCATTATACTTCTAGGTATTGAAAGTGATTGAGCTTCATACACTTTAGCAATCATGCCCCTCAACCATCTGCCAATTATAGAAGGAGAAACCTTGTGCCCTTGGGTGTTAGGTTGAAAAGAAATGAAAAGAGATTCCATTTTCCTGAAAGCAGCTGTACGATCTAAGTAAATGCGGAGGGTGCATCTCACATCAAGCCGATGCCATTGGTATTCAGGTCTATGAGTTGGTTTTGGGCAAAAGTTTGGGGGAATCAACTCTTGTGCCTTGTGGAATGTTGAATTGACCTTCGGCATGAACGTTGGATCTGGGCGGAGAACTACCCTGTCCTGGTGAAATATACAGAGGTCCTTTCTTACTGACAATGCGGCTAGTTCAGAAATTTGTCTTGCTAATGTGATAGCTATCAAAACACCACCTTATATGTTAGAAAGTGGCTCAAAGAGTCCCTTCGTGAGAGCAGAAAGGACCTTGTCAAATTCCCAAGTTGGGTAGTGGTGAATCACCGGGGGACGTACATTTTTGGCTCCCCGAATGAAACTATGAATGTGAGGATGATGTGAAATGGAACGCAGATTACCCCAAGAAATGACTGAAGCTAACGTTGCCATCTGTCTTCGCAAGGTGTTGGACGAGAGACCTCTGACTAGACCTTCTTGTAAGAATTCTAATATTTGTGCCACTGATAGAGAAGTGGGTTCAATACTGAACTTAATACACCATTTACAAAATATGTTCCAGGTGGCATTGTAAATATGATTAGTTGATGGGCGCCTGGCTGCCAGAATGGTACAAATGACTCTGTTGCAAATTTTCTCACCGTTTAGATGCTTCCATTCAATTTCCATACAGCAAGGTGGAGCCATTGAGGATCCGGATGTAGGACTGGACCTTGAGATATAGCAGCTCTGTCCGGTGGAATTCTCCATGGTTCCACTAATGACAGATCTTGGAGGTCTGCAAACCATGGCTGCCTGGGCCAATATGGCGCTACTAGTAACAGCTCCACTTTCTCCTCCAGAAGCTTTTGGATCACCTTGGGGATCAGTGGGAGGGGGGAAATGAGTACAGTAGATCTGGTGGCCAACGGCATTGAAAGGCATTGATATTCTCTGCTTCCTGGGTTGGGTACCTCAATATGAATCTCAGGAGTTTGTGTTGAGAGCTGAGGCAAATAAGTCAATCACTGGCTGTCTGAATTTCAAGGCCGCTTCTTGAAATAGAATCGACTGATCGACCGTGGCCCTGCTCAGCCAGTCTGCCTGGATGTCTGACAGACTGGAGATGTGCTCTGCCCTGATGGATAGTAAGTTCCTCTCCGCCCAAAGGCACAACATATCTGCCTCCCTCATCAGTTGACCCGAGTGGGTACTCCCCTGTTTTTTTACATGAGCCTTTGTTGTAACATTGTCTGTTAGAACAGGACGTGTTTGGACTGAATTAGTGGAAGGAAGCTACAAAGAGCCAGAAAGACAGCTCTGAGTTCCAAAATATTTATACTGCACAACTGTTCCAGGACAGACCAACGCCCCTGTGCTGTGTGGTGTTGGTACTGCACTCCACATCCAAACAGGCCGGCGTCTGTCGTGATGATCGCTCTGTTGGGTTCCTTGAATAGGCAACCTTTGTTGATGACAGGTGCGGTCCACCAGCGAAGGGATCTGAGGACCTTCGGTGGCACTTGTACCCGTGACTTGGAAGTGTCTCTTCCTGGCCTTTGGAAGGGCAGCAAGTACCATTGTAGGGCTCTAGAATGCAAGTGGGCCTAGGGAACAATAGAAATACAGGAGATCAGTTTCCCTAATAGTTTAGATAACTGGATCAGGGATACCTGTTTGAGGGTCCTGATCTCCTGAGCTAGAAGCCTAATGCTCTCCTGTCTGTTGGGAGAAAGGAAGACTCTCCTTTCTATGATATCTATGATGACTCCTAGGTGAATTAGGCGAGTAGATAGGGTTAAGTGACTCTTGGCTCAATTTATAGAGAACCCATGATGTTGAAGAGCCTATACTGTAAAACGGGTATCTAGTTCAGACTGACTAACCGATGACAGAATTAAAATGTTATCAAGGTAACACTGTAACTGGATGGGTCTACCTCGGAGGTGACCGGCCAGAGCTGCCAAGACCTTAGTGAATGCTCTGGGAGCTGATGCTAGCCCAAAAGGAGGAGCCACATATTCGTAATGCATATTATTATAGCAAAATCTAAGAAATTTACTATGGGAAGGCTGAATCGGAATGTGCAAGTATGCCTCTGTTGTTAAAACATCACCCTTCCTGATGCCCAGTAGGATAGATTGTAACATGGTCATCTTAAATTTCTGGTACACCAGAGAGCGGTTGAGGAGTTTTAGATCTAAAATTGCCCTCCATCCCCCTGAACTTTTTGGAACCACAAAAAGGTGTGAATAAAATCCTTGTCCTTGGTGATCCAGAGCCACTGGTTGAATGGCCTGGATTTCCAGTAGATGTTGTATAGCCGCTTGCATAAGAGATCTTTTGACCGGGTCTCTTGACAGGGAAGATTTCATAAAGAAGTTTGGGAGAGTGGATTGGAATTCCAGAGCCAAACCAAATCTTACTGTGTCCCTAACCCACAAGTCGGTGATAGAGGACTCCCATTGATTGGCAAAGTATTGTAGCCAACCACTAATAGGGATCTCCTGGGATTCCTTACTTGGGACACTGAAAAAACCTGTTTCCAGTCCCCCGGAAAAGTCTCTTGCTTTGACCTCCCCTCCTAGTCCTGTCTCCAAAGTTGGACCTTTTGGGTGGTTGCCCTTGCCTATATCCCTGGAACCTTTGGGATCTGTTGGAGTAGGAACTCTGGTAGAAGGGGTGAAAGGAGTGCCTCCGAAAGGACTACGGGTTGTCCAATTTCCAAAAAAGAGACAGCAAGAATTTTTTCTTGTTTCTAGATTCTATTAAGAATGGATCGAGGGCAGTGCCAAACAGCTTGTCGCCTGAAATGGGTGCAGCGGCAAGCTTCCACTTGTGTTTAGTGTCAGCTTGCCAGTGTCTGAGCCAAAGTAGTTTGCATGCAGATACCTGAGAGGCAATGGCTCTGGAGGAAAATTTAACACCATTAAATGTTGCATCTGCAGAAAATTCAGCTGCGGCTATGAGCTTGGCAATGTCCTGATGCGCTCGTATATTGGAGTGGGGGATGGTGTCCCTCAGATGGCAAAGCCATCTTAAGGAAGATATAGTAAAAAAGGATGCGGTAGAAGCTGCCCTTATGGCCCACACATCAGCTTGGTGAGCCCTGAGAAGCGCTAGTTCTGGCCTTTTTTCTTCTGGTTTGAATGCCTCCTCTGCTTCACCTAGGATAGTAGAGAAGGATGCCAAGGTTTCTATGGGGTCATCTACCTCAGTGGTGTTAAGAGTATTAACAAATTCAGGGGCCAGATTATAAAATTTCCTATCGTATCCCATGGGAGCAGGATAAGATGCAGCGGAGGCCCATTGTTTTTGAACTAGGTCTGAAAATATATGAGGCACTGGAATGACATCCACTTCGGTGACAGATTGAGAGAAGATTAGATTTTCTGACTCATCCTGTGAAATCCCTTGTTGTAAAGCTGGGGTTGGTTTGTTAAGATGTGTAGTATTCTTGGCCTTGAATAATAGCAATTTAAATAACTGGGGATGAAACAGGCCCATGAAAATCGGTTGGTCGGGAATAAGGCCTTCATCCTTGGACATGCCCCATTCTAGAAGGTTTGCCTCTGACAGAGCTGGATCAGTCCCATGGGCTGAACCTGACTCAATCTGGAGCAACTAGTCATCTTGTTCACCCTCCTCTTGTGGCTCCTGAAGGGGGGCATCTGGGTAGATGGAAAACTCCCCATGGGAATGTACCTGTGTGCAATGTTGATCCATTCTGCTTACCAATTGCAGAGATTGTGAATCACAATATGAGACTGTGGATCTTTGTCTGATAGCTACAGATTGTTGGACTCCTGCTGTGATGCCCTGCTGAATCGCCAGCTCCATTCACACCCTCATCTTGGCAGGAACTTTGTGTGGTAAGAAGTTCTCCTGACGAAGCCTGGCTGCTGTAGGGGTGAATGTGGCCTTGGGGGCTCAACATGTTGCAGATGTTGTGGCCAAGCTCTGAAGGCGAGGTTGTGAGATGGATCCGCTGCTGGATTGTGAGAACAGGTCCAGGGTTGGGAAAGGAGGGTTTTGGGCTTCAGCTGGTTGTGGGGTAGGTGGGACTGTAGTGGACCTCTCAGTCTCCCGTATATTTCTCCACATATGTTGTTCAATGGCCAGATGACACCTTTGGGCATCCTTTTCGAAGGCTTTAGAAGGACCTTTTGGGTTCCTAGATTTTTTTGTGAGCCTTAGTTGAGTCTCTTGAGGAAGTGGCTCTGGAACTTTTGCCTCCTGATATTGCCTCTAAAGATATAATCTTTGCAAGTTAGTAAAATAGCAGCATGGGGCAGTTAGCAAGCCCCTGATGAAATTAACAATCCCCAGTAATTTGAACAAATAATAATAATAATAATAATAATAATAATAATAATAATAATAATAATAAT
>BLBF01000011.1:5196083-5270613 GCA_015471245.1 Laticauda colubrina | reverse complement strand
TTCAGGAGGTTGTGCTGCTTCTTCGCCTCACGTGAGGCTCTGTTGGGCCCTTGCACATCCTGAGTGTCGATCAGGTTTTGCCCTTGCCTCCATTCCCCAGCCTCCATGTCCCCATTGCCTTGTTGACGGTCCACAAGCCTGTTCTGCAAGACTGGGTAGCGGGTGCACATGAGATTGTGCAGGATGCAGCAAGCTTCCACGATCCTCCTCATGGTCTCTGGGCTATGCTGCATGGTGGTGAGAAGTACCTGGAACCTGTTGGCCAGGATGCCAAAGACGTTCTCCACCACCCGGACAGCCTGTAGTTGAAGATCCTCTCTTCACGGGTGAGGTATTTGGAGGTGTAGGGCTATATGAGGTAGGTTGTGAGGGAGAAGGCGTCATCTCCCACGATGAAGTAGGGCACATCTTGAGTGTCGTTGGGCAGCGGGTCTGGATCTGGGAAGCCCACCATGAGGTTGCTTTCCAGCCCCTCCTTGAGGTGACTGTCGTTGTATACCTGGGCATCTGAAGATGAGCCGTTGCCTGAAGCATCGATGTACATGAACTTGTAGTCAGCATCGACCATGGCGAAGAGGATGATGGTGAAGAAGCCCTTGTAGTTGTGATAAGTGGACCCCGACTTGGCTGGAGCTTTGCAGGCCACGTGCTTGCCATCTATGCTCCAATGGTGTGGGGGAAGTTCCACTTCTAATACCACTGCTCTGCAACTTTGTTCCATCCTTCTTCAGTGGAGGGGCACTGGAGGAGCTCCTCCTTGTATTCTTCGATGATGGCCTGCACCATTTCTCTGACCACAAAGCTGATGGTGCTGGGTGGCACCCTCCAGCCATACTGCATGCTCCTGTAGGTGGTCCCTGAGGCCAGGTGGCGCAGAGTGAGTGCCACCTTGAGCCCAGGTTCCAGGCTGGGTGGGAAGTTGGTGTTTGTCTTGCTCAACCTGGGTGTCAGGCGCTGCACAACTTCGTCAAACATGGCTGGAGGCATCCTCATGAAGTTCTGGAATGCCTGAGTGTCTTCGCTCCTGAGCTCCACCATCAGCTTGTTGTACAGTCCGTCCTCTGCTCTTCTGGCGAACCATCTTTGGACCCAGACTTTTTTTGGGTGCCTCCTTTTCTTCCCGTAGTAGAGTTCACAGAGCCTGTAGATGGTTTGCACTGTTGCAGAAGGATGGTGGCTGCCGAAAGGACTTTGTCACAATCCACGGTGGACATGACTGGATGCTGTGGAAGAGGAAGAGCCAGATGAAGTCTTCAGAGGTCTGCACCGCTGGGCTACTGTTCTGAAAGTGAGATGCAGGCGAGTTGCTCCCCCTTTTTATAGGCAGTATAGGTTTTCTGCTAGGCATCCTCTAGGCATCCTGTAGACATCCTTAATATCCGAGATAGGTCCCCTCTGCGAATGTTTTTTCCATTTTAAACGCTTTGTTTCCGTTCTGCATCCGCTAGGCATCCGTTCTGCATCCGTTCCGTGTCCGTTCCGCAGCCCCAAAACTTTCGGAGCAGATGAAACGTCAATAAACAGATGCTGGACGGATAGAGAGGAAGCAAAACGGAGGCAGTGAGTACATCGCGTTTTCGAACGGATGGCAAGGTTTTTTGTCCGTTTTACATCCTCTTTGCATCCGTTGGTTCAGTGTGACATGGGCTTTATGTTGTTGATGCATGTTATGGGTGCATGAATTACACCTCTGCCTGATGACTGGAAGAATGTCATTCATCCTAAAGGAACTGTAGTAAGAGTGGGTGCAACCATAGGGCAATTAATCTGTTAAATTGCTTGGGAAAGCATTCAGTAGGGTTCCAACTGAAAAGGTACAAAAAATGGCCTGAGGAGAATTGAGAGGAAGAAGTGCAAGGCAGCTGTTTGCAGGGCAGAGAGTGGGAAAGACAGTTATTTGCTCTTTAGCAGGACACTGAGAAATAACTGAAGGTGAAATTAAGGTCTGAATCTGGAATATTTTAAGTGAATATGGAGCTGCAGGTCAGGTGCTGAAAAGAACACAACCAGTATATGATGCAAGTAACTACAGTCTTTTTTAAAGCAGACACCCAAGAGAAAACTTTAAGAAAAATCCTTTGCAACAGAAGATTCTGCAGTATTTTAATAATTACATTTTAAAATATTGGACATTCCTCAAGTTGTTTAAATTGCAAATATTAATATTTGTTAGTATCATATTACTATTAGCAGTAGTAATTTTGTAGGTAGCCACTGCTTAATTATCACAATTGGGAGTATCAACCCCATCACTAAGCAGTGCAATTGATAGAGCTATTGTGTGACTGCGACAGGCCTATGACCTCACTTCCCCAATGGTAATTATGCCAATAGCTGTTGTTAGGCAAGACATCAATCTTGCAACTTGCAATTTTGCTGACTTCCCCATTGCCTCTGCTTGTCAAAAGCTAGCTGTGAGGAACACAAATGGCAATCACGTGACAACAAGGCAGTCATAAATGCCTGCCAGGTGTGATGCATACAAAACTAAATCACATAACTGTGAGGATGTTGCAAGAATTTTGAGAACTGGTCATGAAGTTACTTTTTCAGTACCAGTGTTACTTTGAATGGTCAGTTACCGGTATTAATTTCAGGGAGTCTTCAACTTACTACACACAATTGAGCCCAAAATGTACATTGCAAAGTGCGAAATTTGTTAAGTGAGTTTTTTATGACTTTACTTGCCACATTTGTTTAGTGAATCCCTGCAGTTGTTAAATTAGTAAGGTGGTTGTTAAGTGTATCTGGTTTCCCCATTGACTTTGCTTGTCAGAAGATTAATTGATCACATGACCCCAGGACACTACAACTGTCCTAAATGTGAGTTGGTTGTGAAGCATCTGAATGTAAACCACGTGACTAGGGGGATGCTGCAATGGTCGTAAGTGTGAAAAATGGTCATAAGTCTTTTTTCCCAATGCTGTTGTAACTTTGAACAGTCACCAAGCGAATTGTTGTAAGTCAAGGACTACCTGTATTAATATTTTAGGGGTAGCAAGTTTGGGGCAGTGGTGGAGGCAATAGGCTAGAAACTAGGATATTATGAGTCCTAATCTCCCCTTAGGCACAACTGGGTGACTCTGGACTGGTCGTTCTCTCAGAGTCCCCTGGAAGGAGACAAAGGCAACCCCACTTCCAAAAAAACTAGCTAAGAAAACTGCAGAGATTTTCTAGGCAGTCACTAAGAGTCAACACTGCTTCCTTTGATATAAACCAAAATTTTCTGCACCCAATCAATTTTTATATTTTGGAGATGATAGATGGGGAAATGTGTCAAGGAAATAGCTCTCTAGTGTTCTATTATGCAGTTTAAATAGATATGCAGTTTCCAAGAACAAAGAGATTTCACTTACACCTTCAGCTGTCACTGTTCATAATGATGACATGCTGCAAATGTGGCTTTGAATATCAAGCTTTCCTTGGGGATTCCGAACTCTAAATACAGCATTAATTTTTTAGAAGTTGTTGTATGTAAGAATTTAATTTACTTAAAAGCTCAAAAAGCTATTGTGCCAGGGTTCAAATAAAGCAAGAGATGAAGGATTATTTCAGATTAAAATCATATGTTTTAAGAAGCTAATCATTCCTTCTATAAATGAAATAAGAGAAATGAAAATTTGCAAATTCTTGGCTTATACCAACTATACTTTTTCATAAAATAAGAATAGTTCCTTAATCTCACAGAGATTAAGATGCTTTTTTAAAAAAGAAAAAACCCACAATTAATTAATAAATTTGTATTTAATAGAGATACAATTTTCCATATCCCTGTCTAGTATTCAACTTGGAAAATTCAAAATGTTTTGAATGTATTCTGTAATTCAGTGAAGTTTAGTCAAAAATCAGGATGAATCCCATCATACTCTGAAAAAGCAATAAATACTTCCAATAGAGGTGAAGATTTGTATATGGAAAAAAAATGCTTCCTCTAATGAGAGATTGTGTTGAAGAAGTCAAAAATGCCTTCCATTAGAGTCATTCATGGCTTCCTGAATTGGAAGAAGATGTCATTGTGGTTCTGTCTATCTCTTTTTTTTATTTTGAACAACACAGTAGAATGGATATTGCTGAGAACCAAAACCAAGATACTATTATCTATCTCATGGGTGTCAAACTCGCGGCGTCATGTTGCTGTCATGTGATGTATCGCAATGGTTTTTTTCCCTCTGCAGATCTGGAGTGGGCGTGGCCTGCATGTGATGCATCCGGCCCAGGGGCCACCAGTTTGACACTCCTGATCTAGCTAATCTCTTCCTCATAATAGCTCTACAGAAGGTAAGTGAGTGATTAGTGACAAGGGGTGGGGAGGAAAATTGATGACCTGGTGGGGTAGGAAATGGGCCCAAGGCCTACAGAGACCGCCAAGGGGCAGGGAACAGAGCATGGGGTGCCTGAGGGGGTGGAGGCGGCCATGGGACTTTACAATCACATCAGGAGACCTTGAGTGAGGTTAATTAAGCAAGGCAAAAACATGGTCACCTTGTTTAACAACTGTCATAACTTGTGATTGTAATAACAGACTCTGTTACAGTCCTGAGTTAAGGTCTACCTATATGTTTTTTAAGGAAATTAGGAGAAAAGCTACCTAATGAGACAATTCAATGACCCAATAATACATTAGTTGTTTTTTATGGGCTATAGATACAATAATCATGAGGCTGACATTATTCTTTTTTTCTGTCTTGTATCTTTTCTGCTTTTATTTGTAAGGATTTTTTATCTGTAAGATGACTCATTGGGAGCTAGGTGACCTAGTAATAATATAAAGAAATCTATTTTAATATTCAGAAATTAAGTCAACAGAGTTTAGTAAAGCAGCAACATTCTGTATCATTCTCAGCTTCCCTCCCTGTCTCAGAATTTGCTAATAGGTTTAACATAACCTTCAAGGTTATATTTCACAAAGCAGGTAACAGGTATGTTGATTTCATTTTCCTCCTAAAATTGGATTTCTGTCAAAAATATCAAAGCAGGAATTAAAACAATAATTCTGTGACAAATCAAATTTTTAAGCTATGAAAAGAAAAGTGATTGCTTGTATATTTTTATTATAAGATATTGACATCTACTGTCTACTAATTAATGTTACCAAGTTTATACATGTATACACACACACACACACACACACACACACACACACACACACTGAGTTTTATTCCCTCAACTCTGGAAAGAATCTATTCACAATAATTCACAAATGCAGTAAGACCACATTTGTGATCAGCAGGTGCCACCATATCATTATGTTATTTTGTTTGTATTTCAAAAAAGTAAATAATAAGGAACTATAATACCAAAATTCTTTTGTATATTTGGGGATATGGGGGAAAAACTGAATTAACTAATAACCATGACTTACTTTAAATTCTGATCATATATGTTGACTTAACTTTTTTTTGGCTTGTGGATGATTTTTATTCTGAATATAGTTGTAAATGTGAGTGGGTGGCAATGCACTCAAATTTTGACCATGTGATGATGGGGCCACTAGTGTGATCAGTAACTTTAAGAGCCAGCCATAACTATGATTTGTTGCTATTGCAGTGCTGTCATAATTTTGAACAACCACTGAATGAATGGTCATAAAGCAAAAACTAGCTGTATTTATTGCATTTTCTTTAAATCAACAAATGTACAGTAAATTTTCTTTTTTACATTCATAGTTTTCTCAATCACCTGACAAAAACTAAATTCTAATCTGCACACTCCAGTACCAACATATAATTGCAATGAACTTCCAAATTTTGTTCATGTCACCATTCATACTCTTTCAGTGAGAATTCTGCCAAACGTCTTTTCAGGCACACTTTTAACAAACTATCATCTATCAGAATATTTATGGAGATTCTCAGCCACCCAGGTCATGATTGTCCCAAAGATGCTTTTTCAAAAGGCAGCTGGACTTTCTGATTTTTCTCTGAAGACCTTTTGCTTCTGATATAAGAAGCTTGGATGAGAAGCAAAACGTCTTCAAAGAAAAATCAAAAAGTCCAATTGCCTCTTGAAAAAGCACCTTTGGGACATCTATCAGAATAATTTTCCCTGGGTATTTCATTCATTTTAAATTTCAGATTTTGAATTTTGAAAATTCTGATTTTTTCCCCCAAACTCACCTCTGGTTGTTTTATTATTTTATTCTATTATTTTCCAGTGAATTGGAGAATAATGTGCAACTGTCACCAGCCAAGAGTATCTACACAGGATTGAAAAGCATTATATTGCAATGTTCTGCCTCTTTAGGGCATTTGAGCAATGTTACAATGCATGTATGAAAGGGTTGGGGTTTGCATCACAACAATGCAATATTGCTCTTAGTATTTGCTTCCTCCTTCTCCTTCCCACCCTTGAGGATGTCTCTGCAGCAACTGTGGATTCGTCGTTGTGCAACAACCAATTATTTGGCATTAATTTCATTTTGATCTTCACTTCCTCCAATGTGTACATTAATTGCATTCCACAGTATCAGACCTCCTTTCCAAATCTTTTACACACAGATGGGCCAATAAATATTGATCTCTGTTGCCCATTAAAGCTTTGGTTAATCAAGACTTTTACATAATGCTTGTAACAGAAGATACAGACTAAGTTGCTGATCTTACTTATACTCATACAACACGCAACATTTCTTGCTAAAGCCCCTGTCACACTGCACCAACGGATGCAAAGAGGATGTAAAATGGACAAAAAAGCTTGCCATCCGTTGGTTAACGCGATGTACTCACTGCCTCCGTTTTGCTTCCTCTCTATCCGTCCAGCATCCGTTTATGGACTTTTCATCCGCTCAGAAAGTTTTGAGCTGCTCAAAACTTTTGCGTGGAAAATGTATCCAATTCGTCCATTCTGCATCCGCTACGCATCCGCTAGGCATCTATTCTGCATCCGTTATGCATCCGCTATAACCGCTAGGCATCCGTTCCGCATCCGCGCAACTCGCAACCGCTCAGAAGCAGGGAGGAAGCGGAATGGATGCAGAACGGATGCAGAACGGATGCCTAGCAGATGCAGCACGGAAACAAAGCATTTATAACAGAAAAAAAGTTCACAGAGGGGACCTATCTCGGATATTAAGGATGTCTCGAGGATGCCAAGAGGATGCGTAGAGGTTGCAAAGGGACACCTAGGGGAAAACCTATTTTGCCTATAAAAAGGGGGAGCAACTCACCTGCATCTCACTTTCAGCCCAGCAGACCAGCTATGCAGACATCTGCAGCCTTCATCTGACTCTTGCTCTTCCACAGCATCCAGTCATGTCAACCGTGGATCGTAACACACTCCTTTTGGCAGCCACCATCCTTCTGCAACAGTGCGAAGCCATCTACAGGCTCTGTGAACTCTACTACGGGAAGAAAAGGAGGCGGCCAAGAAGCGTCTGGGTACGAAGATGGATCGGGAGAAGAGCAGAGTACGGACTGTACAACAAGCTGATGGTGGAGCTGAGGAACAAAGACACTCGTGCATTCCAGAACTTCATGAGGATGCCTCCAGCCATGTTTGACGAAGTTGTGCAGCGGCTGACACCCAGGTTGACCAAGGCAAACACCAACTTCCGGCCCAGCCTGGAACCTGGGCTCAAGGTGGCACAAACTCTGCGCCACCTGGCCTCAGGGACCAACTACAGGGGCATGCAGTACGGCTGGAGGGTGCCACACAACACCATCAGCATTGTGGTCAGAGAAGTGGTGCAGGCCATCATCGAAGAATACCTGGAGGAGCTCCTCCAGTGCCTCTCCACTGAAGAAGGATGGAAGAAAGTTGCAGAGCAGTGGTATCAGAGGCGGAACTTCCCACACACCGTTGGAGCCATCGATGGCAAGCACGTGGCCTGCAAAGCTCCAGCCAAGTCAGGGTCCACTTATTTCAACTACAAGGGCTTCTTCAGCATCGTCCTCTTCGTCATAGTCGATGCTGACTACAAGTTCATGTACATCGATGCTTCAAGCAATGGCTCATCTTCAGATGCCCAGGTATACAACGCCAGTGACCTCAAGGAGGAGCTGGAACGCAACCTCATTGTGGGCTTCCCAGATCCAGACCCCCTGCACAATGACATGCAAGATGTGCCCTACTTCATCGTGGGGGATGACACCTTCTCCCTCAGAACCTACCTCATGAAGCCCTACACCTCCAGACTCCTCACCCGTGAAGAGAGGATCTTCAACTACAGGCTGTCCAGGGCAACACGGGTGGTGGAGAATGCCTTTGGCATCCTGGCCAACAGGTTCCAGGTACTTCTCACCACCATGCAGCATCACCCAGAGACCGTGAGGAGGATCGTGGAAGCTTGCTGCATCCTGCACAATCTCATGCGCACCCGCTACCCAGTCTTGCAGAACAGGCTCGTGGACCTCCAACAAGGCAATGGGAACATGGAGCCTGGAGAATGGAGGCAAGGGCAAAACCTGATAGACACTGAGGATGTGCAAGGCCCCAACAGAGCTTCATGTGAAGGGAAGAAGCAGCGCAACCTCCTGAAACACTGGTGCAACTCCCCAGCTGGAGCGGTGGAGTGGCAAGATAGGATGATAGATGATTAATGGATGCTTCCTTCAGCCTGTCTCATCACACTGATGAGATTGGGCCATGTATGTTGGGTGGGCCTACAATGATCAGGGCATTTAATAAAGAGTTGTGTTTGTGTTGACATGTATGGATGGTTATTACATTGTTATTGATAATAAAGAGCCATAGGTGTGGCACCTGGGAGGGTGGACCATACAGTCCCACTATGCTTGCACTGGAGGTTTATCTATCCCCACAGCTATTACCCATCCCAAAGGTATCCCTGCTCATTCCACAGGTATCCTTGCCCACCCCACTGCTATCTTAACCCATCCCACAAGCATGCAAAGGCTTAAACCATTTCTAAAGGTTTCCACCAAGACTTTATTAAAAAAAAGAAATGAAGCAAGTGTGTGAATCAAAGATAGACTTTTTTGAACAACAAGCTGTAAAAAAAAAATGACCCAAGTCAAGTGTCCAAATAAAGTCCACAGGTAGCCAGCCAGCCAGTCTCTGGCACTCCTCTTGGTCACTCGGAGGTGTGCCCAGTCTCAGGGGTGAAGAGTCCAGGTGCTGTGGAGGTGGGTGGTGCTGGAGTGCTGGTCTGTATCGTCATTGGGGTGCCTGGCCCCGAGAGGACAACAGGGGACGGTGTGTTGAGGAAGCTCTCAGACAACTGGCTCAGACCCGTGATGCTGAGAGGTCCTTCCTCCATGCCATGGGGTGTCAGCCACAGTACTGATGACAGATGTACTGAGGCCGGGCTTGGCTGTGGGGTGGAGGAAGGAGTAGTGTAGTGGGGCTGTCTGGTCTGCAGCTGGGTGAGGACTGGCGTGGGTGGCATCGGTGGCGTGGGTGGCATCGGTGGCATCAGTGGAACCAGTGGCAATGGTGTCGTCCGATGACTCTGTGCCTGGACTGGGAAGGGCTGATGTCTGTGCTGCTGGACCTCCTGGTAGCCGTACCCCTGGTAGGTGAGGGGCTGTGGGAAGCCTTGGAATGGGAGGGACATCACCTGGGGTGGAGGAGCAGACCTGGACTGGGTGGGAGCAGGTTCATCTGGATCTGGAGGGTTGTGAAGCAGCTCGGTGATCCGGTCCTTCACCACCTGGTACTGGGGTTCCTCCATGTCCCTGAGGGTCTGGTTGACATAGGTGAGGAAGGGCTTGTGGTTGGAGGATGAGGAATCGATGTTGACCAGCTGAGAGAGGAGATCTATACTGGTGCGGATGGTGTCCCTGATCTCCAGCAGGACAATGTGGCTCTGCCCCTCCTGCTGTCTGGCTCTCTGCCTTTCTGTGGAGGCGGAGCTGGGGGGGGTGGATGCGGGCACGGCTGTGGTGGACGCGGCATCTCCTTTCTCCCACCGCACCAGGGAGTCCTCCACGTGCTCCACCACGGTTACAACACCTGTCCGCGGGTTCTCCTCCGTGGCACGCTCCACAGAAACCTGCCTGGAGACAGGGACTGACTCTCGGCCGGAAGAGGACTGGCTCTCAGCAGGCTGCCGGAGAGAGAGGGTTGTGAGAGGGGCTCCTGGTGCTCTTTGGTGGCGGATCTTACCCTCCAGGAAGCTGCACTTGGCCATGACATAGGTCTCTCTGTCCGTCAGCTTAACTGTGGCCTGGCCAGATTTCTTCAGGTGCAGCTTCCCATACTAGGTGTGCATGTGCTTACACCAGCCGAGGAGCACCTCCGAAGTGTAGCCCAGACTCTCCGCCTTCTCTCTCCAAGCAGCCTGCTTCCTTTTGGTGTCCCTATACAGCCGGTGTCCCTTCCGCCACAGATAGTCATTCTCTCTCAGCCACTCCAGCACCTCATCCTCGTGTTCCTCCTCAATATAGTATTGCCTCCTCTCCCGTTGTCGCATACACCTCTTCCTCCCTTTGGCAGGACCAGATAGGCCCTCATCATAGGGGCTCCCAGGTAGTAGGGGCTGCTCCTCCACACCACCAGCAGCAGCAGCACCAGCAGGATCATCATCATCATCATCACCAGCAGGATCATAATCATCATCATCATCAGCAGCAGCAGGATCATCAGCAGCAGCAGCAGGAGCAGCACCAGCAGGAACAGGATCAGCAGCAGCAGAGTAAGCACCAGCAGCGCCAGCAAGACCAGGAGCACGAGCAGGACCAGGAGCATGAGCAGTACGAGCAGTACGAGCAAGTCCAGGAGCACGAGCAGGATGAGCAGGACGAGCAGGACCAGGAGCAGCTTCAGCAGAGTAAGCACCAGCAGAAGCACCACCACCAGGAGCAGCTTCAGCAGAGTAAGCACCAGCAGAAGCACCACCGCCAGGAGCAGCTTCAGCAGAAGCTCCAGCACCAGAAGAGCGAGCCCAAGCAGCAGAAGCCCCAGCAGAAGCAGAGTCAGGGACAATGGGCGGGAGGGTAGCCCTGTCCCTCTTGCCAGGGATGGTGGCAGGTTGCTGAGGCTTTCGCTTCTTCCCCATGGTTGTGGGGTTGCTAGCTGTCAGGGAGCCTGTCAGGGAGGCTGGCAGGCAGGAAGGCACCAAGGCTGGCAGGCAGAGAGGCTGGCAGGAAGGCTGGAAGGCAGGCTGGTAGCAAGGCTGGCAGGCAGGCAGAGAGGCTGGCCAGGAGGCTGGGAGGCAGGCTTGGAGGCAGGCTGGCAGCAAGGCTTGCAGCAAGGCTTGCAGCAAGGCTTGCAGGCAGGCATGCAGGCAGGGCAGGCAAGGACTCGATGTATCCGGCAGCAGGTCTTTCCTCCGAATGCTGGCCACGTGCGAGCTGCTTCCCTTTATATCCGCGGGGCTTACGCAATGCATCCCCCCCGCATGCGCAATTAACGCTCGGCATCCGTTCGGCTTTCACTGTGCATCCGCTAGGCTTCCACTCTGCATCCGCTTCATCTGCTGTGCATCCGCTGTGCATCCACTTCATCCGCTCGGCGTCCGCTCTGCATTCCGCTTTATCCGTTCCGCGTTCGCTTTGCTGAGGCCCACCGGAAGCCTAGCGGTTGTGCCATCCACTCCCATGCGTCCTCCCCGCGTCCGTTCCTTTCCGTGTTATCCGCTCTGGTTATGCAAATTTTTGCCCCTTTTGAGAGCGGATAACAACGGATGGAACATTTTGCTCGTCCGTTGTGTCCTTTTTACTAACTTTTTGCATCTGTTGGGCAGTGTGACAGGGCCTTAATGGTAAGGAGAGCACATTTTGGTCAGTAAACCACAAGGGTACCACCAATCACCAGTTTTACCCCAAATGTGTTGATGTTCTGTACAATTTGGATCTATAGTTGTTTTCTTGAATGTAACATTGCATACATCCAATCAGCCAGGAGAGCTATGTAATATACTGATACATATCCAAGATGCATATCTTGCACCTCATGTAATTATTCTAG
The DNA here is from genome assembly GCA_015471245.1 of Laticauda colubrina. Lineage (NCBI taxonomy): Eukaryota > Metazoa > Chordata > Lepidosauria > Squamata > Elapidae > Laticauda > Laticauda colubrina. The sequence goes on along the minus strand of BLBF01000011.1, from coordinate 5,258,745 downwards.
TTAAAGGCAAATTCATATTCACCACTTTCATTCTGACACCAGTTGCAAGGTAGTGGAAAATGTGTAACTAATCACACCTTTCTAAAGTTTTGAAATATAATAGGGAGGCTAGAGAGAAGAGCTTCTGTTATAAAATCACAACTTTTTCTAACGTGCCCCAACAACTCTTCCTTCTGCAACTGAGTAGATAAGACTTCTGCTAGAATTATTTGATATAGAAATGATTTTTGTTCTTATTATTCTACCTATGGCATATACAAACTGATGCTATAATTTCCCTTTCTTTCTTGTCCAATTCATAGAAGAGGTTTCTAAATGTGCTCATCTCATCTCATCTCAAAATATTAATTTTTGCCCCCACACAGGTACAGAATCAATGTACAAACGTTATGATGAAGGATGAATTAAAAATTATTTTCTTATGAATGTGTTGGTGAGGTGGAAAGAAGATGTTAGTTCAGAACAGGTAACTAAGATGAAAGTAAGAGAAATCAAAGCTACTGAAGGATCAGATAACAGATAATCAGAGTTGGAAGAGACCTTATACGTCATCTAGTTCAACCCCCCACCCAAGTGGGAGACCCTACATCATTTCTGGCAAATGGCAGTCTAATCTCTTCTTCAAAGTATCAAGTGATGGTGCTCCCACATCTTCCGAGGATAAGGTGTTCCACTGATTGATTGTTCTGTCAGAAAGTTTCTCCTTATTTCCAGGTTAAATCTCTCCTTGTTCAGTTTCCATCTCATTATTATTAGATTTTTATCTCTCCTGTATTATTTTAGAAGTAACTCAAGGTGGCAAACATACATAGCCCTCTTTCCTCCTCTTATTATCTCCAAAAAAGTTACCTGTGAGGTGAATTGGGCTAGGAGAGAGTCACCTGCCTTTTATACCTAAGGCAGGACTAGAACTCACCAACTCCTGGTTTCTGGCCAGGTGCCTTTACCATTAGACCAAACTGGCTCTTTATGGAGCATATTGTGTGTGCCCCATAAAGAATTATGCACAGAATAACTACACATTAGGATAGCATATTATATTTTTCAATTATTTGGATTATTTATAAGTAATAATGTTGTAAATTATTGTCATGTGATTATTTTTGCTGTTTACCAGGGGCAGTTGAGAAATGCCATAAAAACAACAGCCTTGCCTTTTAGATATGACTGACTGATTAGCTAATGAGTCACTCTGGTGCACCAATTTCCCTTAATGTCACATGGCTCTTGAAGTTGCTGCCTTCATTCTTGTCTTAAATTTTCTTAGCTGTGGCTGTCCATGCAAACAGAAGCTAAACTACATGAAGAAAGCAATTTCATGGTTGAACAGCCTTGCACCATTAAGTCAGAAAACAGAGTTACACTCATTTCACAAGGTAGACTCTGCTGCCAATGAAGTGCACTAACAACTTTCTCCCAACACACAGGGAGGATTTAAAAGGGATGGAGAGGAGGAGGAAATAATGGAAGTCTCTCCCTCTCAAATGCAGTTCTTTAAAAGCCCTGTAATAAGGATTGCATAACTTTTATTATAGTCATTAACTATTTTTAAAAAGTCCAATTTTGGAGGGGGAAACCTAAATGATTCCTATATTGTGCAACATCTTCAAACACTTCATTGGCACAGCCTATGGATTGGTTCCCGATTGTCACAATCCTAGGCTGAAAATAATAATTATAATTTTAAATGGTGCTTCTGAAATGTATACGGGTAGTCTTCAACTAATGACCACCACTGAGCCCAGAATTTATGTTGCTAAGTGAGAAATTTGTTAAGTGAGTTTTGCCCAACTTTACAAAATTTTTCTTGCCATGTTTGTTAAGGGAATCGCTGCAGTTGCTAAATTAGTAACACGGTTGTTAAGGGAATCTGGCTTCCCCATTGACTTTGCTTGTCAGAAGGTCAGAAAAGGGGATCATGTGACCTTGGGAGACTGTGATTGTCATAAATATGAGTCATTTGTCAAGCATACAAATGTAAATCATATGACCATAGGAATGCTGCAACAGTCATAAGTGTGGAAATGGTCATGTCATCCTTTTCAGTGCCATTGTAACTTCAAACAGTCCACTAAACGAACTGTTGTAAGTCAAGGACTATCTGTATAAGATATTTAATTATTCCGATCTTGCAAATGAAGAAGAGAAAATGAAAGTTCCATTGGCAATGTTCAAGGCTGGTTGGTTCATAATTTGCCCCACGTGAGTTAGCGATAGAAGAATTTTCTTTTATAGCAAATGCCATTGCATGGAATAGGGATTGAAACCAATACTTCTCCCATGAGCTGTTCAGAGCATCCAGTAGTGGGAGGTGCTTCAGTCTCTGCATGTCTAAGCTGGGCTTAATTTGTGGAACGCTCCTTCTCCTCCACAGGACTCCTCCTTAGCCTTCCCCAGTTTTGGCTCAGCCTCGTGAGAGATAGGCACTGCTGTGATTCTTCCTTGGCCGAAACAGGAAAAAATTCTTTCCTTGCTAGCAGGTTTGAAAGTTAATCAGCTTGTCTTTAGAATTCTTTAGCCTTCTAATTGCACTGCGATCTCTCGACGTTGGCTCGCATTACAGAGATTGCTCGCATTACGGGGAAGCACCAATTCACGCCCCAAAGCGGCAGGAGGCTTCGGCGCTGCTCCGCGCCCCCTCCCCACAACCGATTCTTCTACCCCTGCCATTCCGACAGATTGCCACAGAGTTTCTTTACCCAAACAGCGGCATGAGCTCTTTGCTCCCAACAGAGTCGTATCGCTTTCCTTCCCCCCCTGAATGCCACTTGGGGTGGAGGATTCAAATGCTTAGTGCCTTCCACCCTTCCCCACCATTTAGCCTTATAGGAAAAGCCATCGGAGGCTATTCCTTCACACGACGGGAGTTTGCTGCTGGGGAGCGCGCCAAAAGATTAACCGCAGGCGGCCATCTTTTCTTACAAGACCTCATGGCTGCGCGCCTGTATTCCATCTCGTGCTATGTGAGGTAACTCTGTCCCGAGCAGAGGTTCCCTTCAGGGTACCATGGGGTACCAAACTGGGGACCATTATACCCTCGTCTTGTTTTTTTCTACATTCAAGGCTATTCTTACAGTTAAATTGTTGGCTTAACCCTCACAGCCCAATCAACTCAGCGGCATAACAGCGAGCACCTAGGCCTGTGTCCGCCTGTGCAGGGAAGCTGTTGAAGGCCTCTACCCTTATCAATCTGGGCCTTTAGGCATTCTCAAATTGGCTGTTTGGTTTCTCAGCACGTAACATCGTGCCACTTAATTAATATTCATATACATATTGCCATATATATATTAGTGGTTATATAATAATACAACAATCATCATCATCATAATTTTCTCTTCAGTATAATATTTTAATATCAATAAAATACTATTACTGAGATACGACTCATTATAGACAGGTATTATTCAAAAAAAAAAAAAGGAAAGGGGGCAATAAAAACATTATCAGGGCACCCGGTCTGTCCTCAGATCAGGCCCCTGGGCGTGCCAACCGCCTTCACAGTATTGCATTATATAACAAGCATACTACAATTCCAACTTTAATCAAAATGGCAGACGGTAGCAGCTCTCAGACCTCATCCTTGAAGGTCAAAGCCAAATCTCAGCACAAGGTTAAAGGGAATTCTAAAGCTTCAGAAAGGGCTGCCATCAGGTGCCATAAAGCTTTACAAAAACAGATAGATAAGTGCACACGGGAGGCGCACAAGGTCTCACAGGACTTTCCCTCCTCCAGTCCAGGTCCATCTACCTCTTCCCACTCTCCTCCCTCCCCTAGATCTCTCCCTCTCATCCAGGTGCAGCTTGGCTCCCCCAAGGCCAACAGGCCAAAGTATCTAGGACACCGACCACGCGAAGGGCTCCCGAAGCTACATTCACTCCAACGGCTGCTGGTCTTTGTCAGGACGACATTCTTACAGAGGAAGTTCCAGGGAGGATGAAGGCCTGGATAGAGCTGGCAATCCGCCAGGGAATCGCAGCAGGTCTTCAACACGTAGTTATGACCAGGGAATATCCTGTGATTGCTGATCGTGATTCCCAATTGCTGAGGTCATTGACCAGGTCAGAGCAGCATTATACCCAGGTACATTTACAAGGGGAGGTCCCCCTCCAAGGGCCGACTGAGGAGGAGGAGGAGGAGGAGGAGGAGGAGGAAGTGGATCAAATAGATCAAATGGAAGAGATTGAATCAGGATCAATACATGACAGCAAGCCCCTGTGAGAAGCAGACCCCTTAGAAAGGGGAATGTCTGAGGATGAAGGCCTTGTTCCTGACCAACCTGTTTTTACAGGCTTATTCCGCCCACAACTTTTCAGATCTCTCTTAAGGCAAAAAATATTGCACACCTAAACAAGTCGACCCCCTCTACCACTCCAACTCCTTCGGAAGAGGGACAAGAAGATCTAATTTTCAACTAACCAGTCGTCAAAGCAGAGGTGATCCCAGTTCCTCCCATGTTTTCGGACCTGGTACAGAAACAGTGGGCCTCTGCAGCAGTGTACCCAGCCCCCACTGGATATGACAAGAAATATTTCAATTTGGCCCCTGATTTCTCAAAATTATTGAATACTCCCGAGGTAGATGAAACTATAGTGGCATTAGCATCCCCCTCCATTCCCAGTGATGCGCTGGAGTCATTAAAACGGGAGGAAAAATGGGCCGAGCTAGCCCTACGCAGAGCCCTTTGGTCTGATGCATGGGCCATCAGAGCAACCACAGCCACTTCCTTCTTCACCCGTTCTTCACCTGTCCTGGCTCCACCTCTTACAGGAACATGTCCCTAATTCCAACCTTAGAGTGCACCAAGATATTGCTAAACTTATAGCAGCTGCTGAATTCTCAGCTGACGCAACTAATCATGCAGTCAAGTTTTCAGCCAGGGCCATTACATCACGTCACAGCGCAACGCTTACTATGGTTAAAACATTGGCAAGCGGACTTTAAGCACAAATGCAAGCTGGCTTCATCCCCAATTGTGGGAGACAGACTGTGTGGCCCTTCCCTTGATCTGCTACGGATTGAAATCTGAAACAAAAAGAAAATTTTTCCTTCCATTTTTCAGAAGTCATATTCTAAAAACCCTCAGCCCTTTTACCAGGGATCCTTTTCACCCAGATACCAGAGACCCCCACCATTCAGACCAGGGCAGCAGCCAGATAGGTCAGACTTCGGGGATAGGAGCAGAAGGGGTAGTCAATCCAAAAGATCCTTTTGGGGAGCAGGAAACAGGTCCTTTTGGTGTCCAAGTTAACTCCCTGGACTCAACCCCCATTGGCGGACGCCTTAAATTATTCACCGACCAATGGGACTCCTCAACCTCTGATTCCTGGGTCAGAGACACGATCAGATTTGGCCTTGCGCTGGAGTTTCAATCCACCCCGCAGATTTTTTCATGTCATGCCCTCTCTCCAGAGACCCGGTTAAACATAATCTCATGGAAACAGAGATCCAACACCTACTGAACATACGAGCCAGCCAGCCAGTAGCTGCCAACTAACAAGAGCGAGGTTTTTATTTACATATTTTTGTTGTTCCCAAAAGTTCGGGGGGGGGGGGTAGAGAGCAATATTGGATCTGAAACATCTCAACTGTTTCTTAGTATATCGCAAATTTAAAATAAACACCCTGCAATCTATCTTACTTGGCATCAGAAAGGGTGATGTCCTCACGTCCATAGACCTGACAGAGGCGTACCTACACATTGCTATTCAGCCTTCCCACTATAAATTTCTGAGATTCTGTTATAATAACCACCATTTTGAACATGTGGCCCTTCCTTTTGGACTCGCTTCTGTCCCCAGGACCTTCACGAAGGTTCTTGCAGCGCAAATCGCTCATCTCCATGATAGCCCCGTACAACTCCAGTGTTATCTTGATGACATCTTGATTTTGTTATCTTCCGCTCATCAAGCAGTCAAAGATACTCAAAACACATTACAATCCCTACAACAACATGGATTCTCAATAAATTGAAAAAAGAGTCATTTAACACCATCAACTCAGTTATCCCATCTGGGGGCAGTCATAGATACGGGGGAAGGCAAAGTTTATCTGTCACCAGATAGACTAAATAGCATTCAGCAATTAATCAAGGAGATCAGGGGTCTTAAGAGGGTGTCCCTAGCGGAACTATCAAAATTGTTAGGCAAGATGATCTCATGTGTCTCTATCATCCCTTGGGCCCGGCTCCACACTAGATCCCTCCAGTGGTTCCTGCTCCTGTACCAGCGCTCTGGCTGAAGCAACTCCAAATACAAGGTCAGGGTACCATCAAAGGTCCTCATATATCTCCTCTGGTGGACCAGACCTGTTATCAACAGAGGCTGCCTCTTCAAAGAACCACACAGGCTTACCATCACCACTGATGCCAGCCTGTTTGGATGGGGAACGCACGTTCAATTGCTCACAACCCAAGGCCACTGGTCCACCGTAGAACAGTCGTGCAGCATAAACTGGCTGGAGCTTTGAGCAGTACACCTGGCTCTCTGCAGCTTCCTTCCACAGGTACGTAATCAGCACATACTAATATTGACCGACAATGTAACAGCCAAAGCTCACATAAACAAACAGGGGGGCACACAGTAGAAACATCTCATGTGAGAAGCGGAGCGCTTGTGTTGTTGGGCGGAGAGCAACCTACTTTCTATCAGAGCAGAGCACATTTCGGGTCTGTTGAATACATAGGCAGCTGGCTGAGCAGGGCCACCATCGATCAATTGGAGTGGTGCCTCCAACTGACCCCGTTTCAAGAGGCAGTCAGGACATTTGGACAGCCGGTGGTGGACCTGTTCGCTTCCCCCCTCAATGCTCAGCTCCCGAGATTTTTTTCCAGGTACCCCTTGCAAGGAGCGGAGAACTTCAATTTGCTCCACTGTCGTTGGTCTCCGTGACTTCTGTTTGAATTCCCACCACTTCCTCTGGTTCCAAAGGTCATCCTGCTAGATGAGAGGGCGGAACTACTTCTAGTAGCTTCTTACTGGTCCAGATGGCCGTGGTTTGCAGACCTCCGCAGTCTATCTGTATCAACACCATGGAGAATTCCGCCAGCCAGGGTTTCGCTAACCCAGGAACCCCTTTAACATCCAGACCCTCATTGGTTGCACCTGACCATCTGGAGGTTGAGCGGAGTTGTCTGAAGAGCGAAAAGTTTTCCAACAGGGTTATCACCACTATCCAAGCTGCCAGAGGCCCCTCAACAGCTCGCATTTACAATGCCATATGGTCCAGTTTCTGCAAATGGTGTACTGAGTCTCGAATTGATCTCATCTCTCCATCTGTGGCTCAAATCCTAGAGTTTTTGCAAGAGGGACTTGACAAGGGATTATCACCTAATATGTTGAAGACAGGTGGCAGCCTTGGCGTCAGTTCTCACTTGTGAAGGTCTACTATCTCTTTCTCATCATCCACGCATACAGAGTTTCCTTCGAGGAGCCACAAATTTACGCCCTCCAGTGGTACACCGTTATCCCACCTGGGACCTTAACAAGGTCCTCGTCGCACTCACTAAGGGCCCTTTTGAACCCTTGAAATCATCAAGTCTCCAATTTCTGACGTATAAAGTAGTTTTCCTTGTAACGATCACTTCTGCTCGTCGTATTTTCGAGATTGCTGCTTTGTCTGTCAGACAAGATCTTTGTGTTTTCCATTCTGAGCGGGTGGTCCTTTGTACTGATCCTACATTTATACCCAAAATTAATCTTTCATAGGGCTCAATCTTTCATAGGGCACAAGAGCTGATACTTCCTAATTTTTGTCCCAGACCATCCCAAGGGTTGGAACTACAATGACATAGGCTTGATGTGAAGCGAACATTGCAAATATATATCAACCGCACAGCGGCTTTCAGAAAAACGGAAGCCTTATTCATGTCTTTTCAGCCCAACACTCAGAGACGTAAAGTCTCACCTTCTACAATAGGCCATTGGCTACGGGCCACGATAGCGAAAACGTATCAGACGCAATCCCTGCAGGTGCCCAGGGGCATAACAGCTCATTCAACAAGGAGCGCCGCAACATCAGCAGTGTGGGCCACACAGGCACCAATAACTGAAATTTGTCGAGCTGCAACCTGGGCCTCTCTATCGCCATACATTAGGCATTATAAAATAGATGTGTTTGCATCTGCTGAGGCCTCCTTTGGCAGAAGAGTTCTGCAAAGGGTCCACAGGGACCAGGAGGAGATTCCAGGCCAGACGGAGTCCCTCCTGTAGGACAGGCCAAGCTTTGGTATGTCCTACTACTGTATGCTCTGAACAGCTCATGGGAGAAAGGGCGTTGGTACTTACCTGACATCCCCGTTCTCTTTGAGCTATGAAGAGCATCCAGCCCCACCCTTTTTTTCATCTGGTGGGGGCCTGTTTCGGCCAACGAGTTGTTAGGGCATTGAGGACAAGGGCAGTTATTTCTCTCATCTTCGCCAAAACTGGGGAACGCTGGTGAGGAGTACCGTGGAGGAGGAGGAGTGTTCCACAAATTAAGCCCAGCCTAGACATGCAGAGACTGAAGCACCTCCCACTACTGGATGCTCTTCACAGCTCAAAGAGAATGGGTGTGTCAAGTAAGTACTAACGCCCTTTTGCCAGATAGCAAATTTGCTATCTGGAAAGAAAAAAATAGTGGCAAGCACTGTGAACTTGACAGCAGATGGCTTTCTTTGTTTGCTTTGTTTTATCCAGAGCTGACATATACTTGATGTTAGTTGCCCTTTGGAAATACAACAGCTCTTTTGATATACTTTATAATTAAGTGGATGTTTATTTACATAACATCAGAGATCTTTCCTATAGAAGATAAAGCCTGTATTTCTGCCCTTGAACCTGTCACTATATAAGAAGACAAGAACATTAAACTGACACCAGATACTAAGCAAGGAACTCATTTTATTGTTTTGTAACTTCTTGGCTCATTTCTCATAATCTTCTGACTATTTAAGTAAAGAAAGTCTCATTTGATCGCTCAATTTATGGTGACAGAATGTAGATCCACCCAACATTTGCATTATATAATGTAATAATAACATGCATACTGTGGAATTTTATATACAGAGCCTCAAGAAGCCCAGTTAGCCATTTTATTCTTTAAAGTTTGAATAATCTTATCCTGTTACACAATAAGTTAGTCTGTTTCTCAACAATCCCTCCTAACATTGTCATTTAATCTCATTTTATATTTATTTTGTATATATTGCATTGTGTGTTTTCTACAGCACCTAAAGAGAATTTCTATTAAAAGAAAGGGATTTATTTATTCATCACATTTATATACTACCCACTCATATCAAACTCTGAGTGGGTTAAGTGGAAATCTCTCCTTTCCAAACACAGGTCTTTAAAATCCTTGTATTAAGGATTGTGTAATTTTTTATCACAGCTTTTAAACTTTATTTAAAAGACTAATTTTAGAGACAAAAAAACCCTAAACATCCGAAAGATCGGATAAAATATTTCAAATAAATAATCAGATGGTGCTCATATATTTAATGCTATACAGCTTACTATTTATCTATTTGCATAGTTTATTTTAATCATAATTTGGAAGTCAAATCACCAAATTATGATGGTGGCCTGCTTCATATGTAATATTAAGCCATAAATCAAGATTTGCAATTGTATTGCCTAAATTCATATATCACACTAAGATAAAACCAAATAAATTACATTAATATTAGAGGCTGGGTATCTTCAGAACCACTCTGGTGGGCATACTGTTTAAAAAAAAACAAATAATCTGAAAAGGAAATAAATTTCTGGGGACCTTGTGGAAAGAAATGATGAACTGAGGAAAGCTTGGATTTTAATGGTGTCAATGACAACAACAGAATGAACAGCTGGACAAGGAGAGGAATTGAGATTGTCCACAAGTTCTCCAAACAGTTGCTTATTATGAAGAGACCATAAGACAACAGTTTCCAGCAGGTTTAGAAGTTTATAGCTCTGGAAGATAAGCTTTCTGCTCAAACATAGTTGGTACCTTCAAAAGATCACAATTGTTTTTCTAACTGCTTTCAGAAATTGCTTGCGAACTGCTTTTCAGCTATTAGGAACCTTTGAATATATAGGTTTTACAGGACCAGGACATTTTCTTACAATCCTTAAGTGAAAGAAGTTTTAAATACAAGTTTAATGACTTACACAATTATTTTGGAATAAATGGGGGGGGGGGTGTTTAGAACTTGGATTTTGGAAAGTTACACATGGATTAATCCTTCCCATGGAAAAATGCTTTTCTTTCTATTACTATTAAATGAATAACAGAACTGGAATTACAATTCAGAAACAGAATTAAAACAGAATTACAAATAAAACAGGATTACAATTCAAGGAGAACACTTAAAACTGGATTTACAAATACAAAATGGAGCATAATATTTTAACATAGGACATATTGAAGGATATTTTTGAACAATGGACACAGAAGTTAATTTTAAGAATGATTCTATAGACAGCATTTAAAAGGTGTTATGAAAGAGGAACAGGTTTTTACTGGATAAAAAGCAATATTGATCTCAAAGTGGATTTAAAAATGACAGGCTGCAATGATATAGAAAAACATATCACACTGGACACATAAATGAAATTGGCTGATGTCCAATAATCAAACGGAATGTAGAAAATAATAAACCAAAAGAGTAACTTGAGTAACTTGTCAGAGCTTTGAAGAATTTAGTGAGAAGGAACAAAAAAAAAAATGAAAAGAACTCAAATTCTAGGCTATTATTAGTTTACACATAAGGGGACATTGGAAAAAGAGATCACTTTTTATATTTTAAGAGAAGATGGCAGGTTTCTAAAATTGTTTAACAGGTAATGAAGTGATCACTTTAAATACTTCCTTTTTCTTTACTATATTCTTATTTTTCCCTTTTCTTTTTTTTTTCTTTTCTGCATTTTCTATTTTTTCTTTTTAGTTTGCATTACTTTATTTTTTTGAATTGTAATTTTTATAAAATTATTATTAAAAAAGAGGAACCTGAAGCATCCCAAAAAAATCATTTGCCGAATACAAAAAGTCACCACTGCTAAAAGAGTTCCTCAAGCATGCTTCTCAGAGGCTTCAACCACTTTTTGGGTGAAGGCCGCAAAGTGATGCATTTCAGATCCAGAAAAAGCTTCCATCTCTACTTACTGAACAATATCCCAACATCTGGTTTTGGAAACATCAACGCATGGATCGAAAAACGAAATATAACATGAACAGAAACCAGGATATAACCTTTCTGCCACAAAGCATCTGGGATAATATGGAAAGTAACCATCACATTTTTCTCTTTCACTCTTTAAATACTGTTGTTTATTATGTTCAAACTAAAATGTAAAAAATAATGGCTACTATAAACAAGTCAAACACCATCAATTAATTAACCTAGGGGGAAGCTATTTAGAAATGGAATAACACTAACTGAGGATTCTGAATTTCTCTTTGTCTGTTACTATTTACAGAGCTCAAGAGCTATGGATGTGATCAAGTACTTTGATCTTATATAAGAATATCAGTATGAACAAAGACAGTACTGAAATACATGGACTCACCACATTTTACAAATTGGCCTTGGATTTCACATTATATTATTCAAACATGTTTTTAGTATCTCTGCTGTTCAGCATAACCATCCCCTTATTCTATAAACATTTATGTTCAGTAATGTTTTAGTAATGATTTTCTGTATTTAGAACAATTATAGTGTAAATGCAGAGATCATCCCACCATTGTAAAAACAGCAGGAGGAGAAGCACTGTTTCTTAATATCAAAAGCACAGAAACTTTCAGCTGTTGTAGTAGTGGCCAGTAAGTGAAAAGCATTATGTCAACCACAGATCTGGAGCAGCAAAAGACTTCAAAACTGAAGGCATTTAAATCATTTTTTGCAAAGCATCCTTCAAATCCTTCAAAAAGCACCCAAAGATGCTTTTTTCAAGAGACAACTGGGCTTTTTGGTTTTTCTTTGAAGATGTTTCGCTTCTCATTCAAGAAGCTTCTTCAGTTGCCTCTTGAAAAAGCACCTTTGGGACAACCATGACCTGGATGACAGAATCTACACAGACATCCTTCAAATATATAGTAAAACACTTGACAGGTTGGTTAATTTTAGAGGCATTGTTTGCCTATACCTATTTTCTGTTCCAAATACTCAACAGAGTCAAGATACTTATCTACATTCTATCACTGTGCCAGTGAAGCACAAAGTACAGAGCATACCAACAAGAACCTGTCTCCCCCTGTCCCTCCATCAGATAATCAACACACATTCTCATTACCATTTTCAGTTCTGTATACCTGCACTGCACTCCAAATCCACATGAAATATTTACATTCATTTCCATCAATAATTTCCCTACAGGTTTCCTTATCTCCTATAAGACAGTCTGTCTGTCACAATTCTATAAACAATATATATTCCCGAGTTTATCCAGCTTTTATACCTGCATATATGCATTTTCTGAGCAACTTCATTCCTATGCCTAATGCTTGTGTTTTTCCCCCAGACATATTTCTATCTGGCAATCTAGTGCTTGGATTCAGGATTCATTCAGGATTCCTTTGTTCTTGTGGCACAAGATTCAAACCAGGCTTTGATACCCAGCTCATGTCTTTCCCCACCTATTTATATATCATGATTCATACATGGTAAGGATGCCAGTACCACAACTATAAAGTTTAAGGCGTTTATGTAGCATTTCACAGCATGATTGCCCAGAATTCCCAGTGAGCTCAAATGGATTGATTTCTGTACAGTATAACCACATCTGGAAACATAAACAAAGCACTTAAGTGCGATTATCTATATATGAACTCACCCTTCTAATCTTACATCAGGCAAACTTCGGTTGAATGCAATCATGTCACTTGCCATAAGATTAAATTGGTTGATTTTAAAAAGCTCTTTCATTTTTTCCTGATCATCCTTGGGAATGAGAACTGCTTTTCCCATCTCTCCTGGTCCTTCTTGGCTTCTTGACATAACAGCTGAAAAAGAAGATATTAAAAAAATACATGTTTTTAATCTTTCTGCATGGTTCTCATCACTTCTGTTACATTTTTTTGAATCGAATCCATAAGCTATGGGGCATTTTTATTTTGCTTGTGGATTCTGACTTTCAAACCCACATTTCATGAAAAGTTGGAACTAGTAGTTGATTTGAAAATCAGAATTTGAGACATACCCAGCTTTTGGGCAATCATGCCAAACAATTTATAACAGTTCATTCTCACCATGATCTCAATATTATCCTTGCCGTAATCATGCACACACATATTAGAGTCATAAAATTAAAGATGACACTTCTATCCTTCACACAAACCTACCAGTTCTCATCTAACATTTGTCTGAAAGAGAATGCTTGCAGAATGAGGTTCTTTAGGAATCCTATCTGCTCTAAAGGTCCTAATCAAACAGGGGAGATCTAAGTACATTATGTACGACCAGCAGAGGAAATCACATCTCCACATAGCTGAAATGGAATGCACTAAAAGAAATGGATAAAACCTTATTTTAATAATGATTGGCACATGTTTATTGGCACAATTTAGTTCTTCATATTCCTGATGATACAGTCAGATTTTTTGGAGATATTGGAAAGTCAAGAGTTCTTCTTGTTTGCTAATTTTGTTTTATTAAAGTAGCCAAGGAGAATATGCTGGTGGAGAGATCTTAAATTATCAGTCGCACAACCTCAATGCCTCCTAAAATAATCAGAGTCGCAATTTTTAAAACTATTTTTCTTTTTCCTTGAGGATACCTTTGCAAAGAAAAGGAGGAGAGGCAATCAAGTATGTCTGTCCTGGCTGAGGACTGAGTCGAAATCTGAGAGTGGCTACCCATAGTGGCTGGAGCTAAACTAATCAGCTTTTTTTTTTCAAAAAGTTTATTTTTTAATTTTTACACATCTCTTTGAGTGGGCAACGTAGTTCCACATTATAACACTTGAACATAATCATACTTTCATTTCCACCAATCTTATATGATGTAATTTCATATCATTATCCATTTCAATCATCTTTAAATAAATTTCCATTTCATATTTCAATTCATTAATTCAATATCAATATCCTTTCATCCAAATATAGATTCCCAGTTCTTTATCCCCTATTATTTCCATTTTCAGCTTACCACCTATTTTGTTTAACATTACACATCATCATCATCCTTAATTTTCCCGAAGCCAATTATATAATAAACAATCTAAAAAGTCATAAAAACCAATATATTTAGGATCCACATGGTATATCCCTTCAATCTATCTAATTTAATAATTCATTCCCCAATTTTAAACATGTTCACATTAAATAATCAACTGTATATTTTCAAACCTATATATTTTAAGATATCCCCCCCAAATCGCTAAAATTTATCCAAAATTTATCTAAATGTTTTAACACATTTCCATTCCCATTTTAATCCTCCAATGTAAGAGTTCATAACAGCATAATTCTCACACACACACACACACACACACACACACACACACATATATATATATATATATATATGAAACACTAATCACCAGAACCAAACGCCTGGCAGACAAGACACATATAAAGACTGAACTATGCACCCTGACTAAAGTATTGACAGCCAACGGCTTCCACAAAAACAAAATCATGTATATATATATATACATGAATGATATGTAAGTACCCGCGAAAAATGATAACAGCATAATCATACTCCCAGCAGATAAAGGAAATGCCACAATAGTAATGGATAGAAAAGACTACGAAACAAAATTGACAGACCTACTCTAAGACTCCACATACAAACCTATAAACACAGACTCAACCACATATCTGGAAAAATTAAACAAGAAGAAAATTATAACCAGCCACATAAGCAAAGAAATCCAACAGGTGATCATCCCAAGAGAAAAATCTTCTAGATGCCCCAAATCTTTCAGCCACCCAAAAATACACAAAGAAGGCATACCTCTCAGACCCATAGTCAGCTCCAAAGGAGCACCATTACAAAACCTAGTTAAACGCTTAGCAAAACAACTACAGCCCCATGATAAAACCGCAGCTTCATGTATACAAAACTCATACCACTTCTTAGAAATGATCCAAGATCTACACGTGGAACAAGAAGATCTGCTTGTAAGTTTCGACGTGGTTTCACTATTCACTCAAGTCCCAATAAAAGAAACTCTTGAAATCATCAAAAATAAATACCAACCAGCTAAACACCCCATGGAACTAACAGAACACTGCTTAAACAACACATATTTCATATACAAAGGACAAAGATACAAGCAAATTGAAGGAGCCCCTATGGGATCACCACTGTCACCCGTCATTGCAAACCTGTTCATGGAAGAATTCGAATCCAGAGCCTTGGCTAATGCCACCTACAAACCCAAACTGTGGCTAAGATACATCGATGACACATTTGTGATTTGGCCCCATGGAAAAGAAAACCTAAACAATTTCCTAGCACACCCAAACAGCACACACCCGAAAATCAAGTTCACCATGGAAATGGAAATAAACAAACAACTACCATTCCTAGATGTACTAATCTACAAAAGAACAGATGGCACACTAGGACACACCAACCGCTACGTCCAATCCCACCACCACCCAGCACAGATAAATTCCGTGGCCAAAACACTAGTTGCCAGAACCAAACGCCTGGCAGACAAGACACATATAAAGACTGAACTATGCACCCTGACTAAAGTATTGACAGCCAACGGCTTCCACAAAAACATAATCACCAGCTTGATCCACAAAAACACACCAACACATAACAGAGGCCTAGAAGATCAACAGACCTATGGAACAGCTGTCCTGCCCTACATAAGAGGTACTACAGACAAAATCAGTAAGATACTACACAGGCATCACATCAAGACTGCCTTCAAAACAGATTTTAAATTCAAAAATTTAAAACCAACGGCTGTGAGACTCTGACCCACATACAAACTCAACACAGAGGCCTGATGATGGCAGATGAGATTCTGCTGAAACATTGCTACAACTTTAAAAGCACTACAATGACGTGGGATAATACCCGAAGGAAGCTGAACTGCATTCATGTAAGTAGGTACTTACATGTATGCTGTTCAGTTTTGTTCGGGTATTTTTCTACATCATTGTAGTTGTGCTTTTAAAGTTGTAGCAACGTTTCGGCAGAATCTCATCTGCCATCATCAGGCTTCTGTGTTGTGTTCGTCTGTGAGTGTGATTTTACAGTTGTTTCAGTTTTAAATTTGGGCCTAGCCTACTGCTGTGCCAGAATGGTTTTTTCTTCATCTTGATTGGTTGGGAGTCTTGGTCGTGTTTATTGGAGTTTGCTGTGTTCTGCTTGATTGGTGTTTCTAATATCTCCTGTCTGTTTTGTGGCTTTTTTTGTCTTGATTGGCTGGCAACATTGTGTTCCTGTATTGGAGGCTTTTAGTGCAGCTTGGCTCCGAGTAAATGGATGGCTATCACTTATTACTAAGCTAGGTTTCATCTGGTTGCCTGGTTGGGGTTTGTTTCACCTGGAGGTATCAGGGGGGATCTGTTTGTGCCCAGGCGTTTGCCTGGCTTGTGGTGTGGATATTTTTTGTGAGCACAGGTTTCCAAATAATTGACATTCTGGTGGAATCATCTCTTCTATTCATGCTTTCAGGTCCTTTTTCAATCTCTATGGCTTCCCTGATAATTCTGTGGCTGGGGTTTTCTATTGTGGCTAGGGTTTTGGTGCCACTGAAGTTGATGCAGTCTTGATGTGATGCCTGTGTAGTATCTTACTGATTTTGTCTGTAGTACCTCTTATGTAGGGCAGGACAGCTGTTAGTGGTCATGCCACATCTTCATGGAGGGTGTCAGTTCGCTTCTTGTATGGGTCAGAGGGGTTTGAAGTGGGTAGTGGTGCAGCTGCGAAGCTGCAGCTATGATGCAACGCGAAGCCAAACAACAGGATCACAGCTCACCAGCTCAAATCCCCCAGCAACTTAGACTAACCTGAGCACAACCAAGCCCCCACCTGAACAGAACACCCCCCCCAGTCAATCAGAACACAGCCAACCCCCTACCAATCAGAACACAGCCAAACCCCCAACCAATGAGAACACACCCCCATCCAATCAGAACACAGTCAAGCCCCCACCCAATCAAGTCACACACCCACTAGCAATTAAAAGGAAGAAGCAGCTATAAGCTCACATTACTCTGAGAAGCACAGAGCCGAAGAAACAAGCCTGAAGATGATGAATGAGACTTCATCGAAACATTGCCTAGATACTTCCAATTTTACGCGGGAGAAAACCCAAATAACCAAAGATCCACATACAAATACCCGCGAAAACCTCAGAAAACAAATTTATATATATGCAGCTGGCTTCATGCCTATGGTAGGACTAGAAAGGGCGTTGGTACTTACCTGACACACCCGTTCTCTTTGAGCTGTTCAGAGCATCCAGTAGTGGGACATACCAAAGCTTGGCCTGTTCTATGGGAGGGACTCCATCTGGTCTGGAATCTCCTCCTGGTCTCTGTGGACCCTTTGCAGAACTCTTCTGCTGAAGGAAGCCTCAGCAGAAGCAAACATATCAATTTTATAATGTCTAATGAAGGGCGATGGGGAAGCCCAAGCCGCGGCCCACAGATTTCAGTTATTGATGCCTGTGTGGCCCATGCTGCCGAAGTTGCTGCACTCCTTGTTGAATGAGCTGTTATGCCCCTAGGCACCTGCAGAGATTGGGTCTGATATGTTTTTGCTATTGCTGCCCATATCCAACAGCCTATCGTAGATGGTGAAATCTTGCAGCCCTGAGAATTTGGCTGAAATAAACATGAATAAACATGAATAAAGCCTCTGATTTCCTGAAAGCCGCTTTACGCTTGATATAGATTTGCAGAGCATGCCTCATATCAAGCTTATGCCATTGTCTTTCCATCCCCTGAGATGGTCTGGGACAAAAATTTGGAAGAATAAGCTCTTCTGCTCTGTGAAAAGCCGAATTGACCTTGGGCATAAATGTGGGATCGGGACGAAGGACCACACGATCAGCATGAAAAACAGAGATCTTGTCTGACAGACAGGGCTGAATTTCCGAGATAGGACGAGCGGAAGTGATCGCTACCAGGAACACTACTTTGTACATGAGAAATTGGAGACTTGATGTTTTCAAAGGTTCGAAAGGACCCTTAGTGAGAGCGACAAGGTGGGATAACGGTACACTGCTGGAGGGCGTAAATTGGTGGCTCCTCGAAGGAAAGATCTTATGCGTGGGTGATGTGAAAGAGAACTGAGGCCCTTGTGAGTGACAACTGATGCCAAGGCTGCCACCTGCCTTTTAAACGTATTAGGTGACAACCCTTTATCAAGTCCCTCTTGTAAAAACTCTAGAATCTGGGTGACAGTGGGAGAGGCAGGATCAATTTGAAGCTTACTACACCATTTGCAGAAGGTGAACCATATGGCATTGTAAATGCGAATTGTTGAGGGGCGTCTGGTGGCTAAAATAGTGTCGATGACTCTGTTGGAGAGCTTTTCACTCCTCAAACCACTCCATTCAACCTCCAGATGGTCAATTGTAACCATTGAGGATCTGGATGATGAAGAGGCCCCTGAGTTAATGAGATTCTGTCTGACAGAATTCTCGGGGGGGGGGGCTAACGAGAGGCTGCGGAGGTCTGCAAATTATGGCTGACTGGGCCAATAAGGCACTACTAGAAGCAATTCCGCTCTCTCGTCTAGTAACTTCTGGATGACTTTGGGAACCAACGGAAGTGGAGGGAATGCATACAGAGCCCTGGGGGCTAACGACAGCGGAGCTAATTGAAATTCTCCGCCCCTGGGATGGGTACCTGGAAAAGAATCTCGGGAGCTGAGTGTTGAGAGGGGAAGCAAATAAGTCCACCACTGGCTGGCCAAATAACTGTGCCACTTCTTGGAACAGAGATGGGTGGAGGCGCCACTCTGATTGATCTATGGTGGCCCTGCTTAGCCAGTCTGCCTGTGTATTCGACAGACCCGAAATGTGTTCTGCTTTGATGGAAAGTATGTTGTTCTCCGCCCAGCAACACAGGTGCTCTGCTTTCTGCATTAGCTGCTTCGATTGTGTGCCTCCCTGCATGTTTATGTGAGCTTTGGCTGTTCCATTGTCTGTCAGTATCAGTATGTGCTGACCGCGTACCTGGGGGAAGAAGTTGCAAAGGGCCAGGTGTTCTGCGCGAAGTTCCAGCCAGTTTATACTGCATGACTGTTCTATGTTGGACCATAGGCTTTGGCCTGTGAGCGACTGGACATGAACTCCCTATCTGAACAGACTGGCATCTGTGGTGATGGTGAGCCTTTGTGGTTCCTTGAAGAGACAGCCTCTGTTGATAACCGGTTTGGACTACCAGAGGAGAGATTTGAGAACCTTGGGCGGAACCCTGACTTTGTGTTTGGAGTTGCTTTGGCCAGATCGCTGGTACAGTAATAGGAACCACTGGAGGGATCTAGTGTGAAGGCGGACCCAAGGAATAATAGAAATACATCAAATCATTTTGCCCAACAATTTATATAGGTCCATTAGGGACACCCTCTTAAGTGCCCTGATTTCCTTAACCAATTTTTGAATGCTATTTAGTCTATCTGGTGACAGATAAAGTTTGCCTTCCACCGTATCTATGACCGCCCTGAAATGAATTAACCGAGTCGAAGGTGTTAATTAACTCTTCTTCGAATTTATTTAGAAACCATGTTCTTGTAGGGATAATAATGTGTTCTGAGTGTCTATGACTGCCTGATGGGCGGAAGGAGATAAAATCAAAATATCATCAAGATAACACTGGAGGCATACCGGGATATTCCTGAGGTGGGCAGCTAGCGCTGCGAGGACCTTGGTGAAGGTCCTGGGGGTAGAGGCTAATCCAAATGGAAGGGCCACATATTCAAAATGGTGGTTATTGTACCAGAATCTCAGAAACCTATAATTGGAGGGTGAATAGCAATGTGCAGGTACGCCTCCATCAAGTCTATGGACATGAGTACGTCCCCTTTCCTGATGCCCTGTAATATTGATTGGAGGGTATGCATTTTAAATTTGCGATATAATAAGAAACGGTTGAGACGTTTCAAATCTAATATTGCTCTCCACCCCCCCCCCCAAATTTTTTGGCACAACGAAAAGATGTGAATAAAAACCTTGCCCTTGTTGGTTGGTCGCTACTGGTTGGATGGCTCAGATATCCAGTCAATGTTGGATAGCAGAAATCATGAGATTATGCTTGACCGGGTCTCTGGAAGGAGGGTATGACATGAAGGAATCTGGGGGAGTGGATCTAAACTCCAGTGCGAGTCCAAATCTAACCGTATCTCTGATCCAGGCGTCAGAGGTAGAAGATTCTCATTGGTCAGCGAATAACTTAAGACGTCCGCCAAAGGGAATTGGGTCCTGGGAGTTATCTTGGTCGCTGGAAGGGCCTGTTCCCTGTTCCCTGAAAGGATCTTTTGGATTGACCACCCCCTTTACTTCTATCCACTGAGTCGGACCTATCTGGTTGTTGTCCTGGTCTTACTGCTGGGGGTCTCTAGTATCTGGAAGAGAAGGATCCCTGATAGAAAGATCAAAAGGATCCCCTCTGAAAGAACTGGGGGATTCTGAGATCTGACTTCTGAAAAAGGGAAGGGAGAATTTTCTTCTTATTGCGTGTTTCAATAAGTAGCGGATCCAGGGAAGGGCCAAACAATCTATCTCCCGCAATGGGGGATGAGGCCAGCTTGGATTTGTGTTTGAAGTCGGCTTGCCAGTGTCTTAACCATAGCAAGCGACGCGCTTTGACATGTGAGGTAATGGCCCTTGACTGCATGATAGGTAGCATCGGCAGAAAATTCAGCAGCTGCCGTAAGTTTGGCGATGTCTTGGTGTGCCCTGATGTTAGAAGAAGGAACGTGTTGTTTCAAAAGACGAAGCCATCTAAGAGACGACCGCGTGAAGAAGGAGGCGACTGTGGCTGATCTGATAGCCCACAAATCAGATTGATAAGCTCTGCGTAGGGCTAGCTCGACCCATTTTTTCCTCCGGCTTTAAGGCCTCCAGTGCCTCACTGGGAATAGAGGGGGACGCTAACACCACTATAGGCTCATCTACCTCAGGAGTACCCAGTAACTTTGCAAAATCAGGGTCCAAGTTGAAGTATTTCCTATCATGTCCAGTTGGGGAGGTGTACACCACTGCAGAAGCCCACTGCTTCTGCACCAGGTCCGAAAATATGGGTGGAACTGGAATTACCTCTGCTTCAACTACCAGTTGGTTGATCATGTCCTCTGGTCCCTCCCCTGAAGGGTCAGGTGTGTTAGAAGGTTTTGGCTTGTTTAGGCCTGCAATGTTCTTTGCCATAAACAAGAGAGATTTGAAAAGCTGTGGCTGGAATAAGCCTGTAAAAGCAGGCGGGTCAGGAATAAGACCCTCATCCTCAGACATTTCCCCTTCTAAGGGGTCTGCCTCTGACAGGGGCTCGCTATCATCCATTGATCCCCCTTCAGACTTGGCCATTTGAAAGATTTGATCTATTTCCTTCTCCTTCTCCTCCGGCCCTTGGAGGGGGGTCTCCCCCTGTAAATGTACCTGAGTCTGGTGTTGTTATTCCGACCTGGTCAGTGACCTCAGTGGTTGGGGCTCTTGGTCAGTAGCCATAGGGTAAGATCTGGACATTACTGCGTGTTGAAGCCCCACTGCAATCCCTTGGCGAATAGCCATCTCCATCCAGGCTTTCATCCTTTCTGGGACCTCCTCAATGAAACTGTCACCCTGGTGAAGACCAGTGGCTGTTGGAGTGAATGTGGCTTCAGGGGCCCGTCTGGTCAGTGTTCCAGACACTTGGACCTGTTGTCCTTGTGGAGTCAAGCTGCGCCTGGATGAAAGGGAGAGATCTAGAGGAGGAGGAGGGTGTGAGGAAACTGACGGACTGGAAGAGGGGGCATCCAGAGATACAGCGTGGACCTCTTGAGTATGCCTGTCTATTTGCTTTTGTAAGGCCTTATGGCACCTTAAGGCATCCCTTTCTGAGGCTTTAGAATTTCCACTGTGTTTTGATTTGGCTTTTGCCTTCAAGCAAGGGGCCTGAGAGGTGCTACCATCTGCCATTTTGATTAAAATTAGAATAATAGTAATTGAATATAATTTGTGTACAAGGCAGTTGGCATGCCCAGGGTCTGATCTGAGTCAAGAACGGTTGCCCAGATCAAGTTCTTATTGCCCCCTTTATTTTATTTATTCTTTTTATTTTACTGGTGTCTATATATAGATATGATAAGTCATATCTCAGTAATAATATTTTATTGAAAATTAAAATATTATATTGTCAAGTAACTTTTTACCATGAGTGATTATTATGATTGTAATTATTATAATATTGCTATAATTGCTTTGTAATTGCTCCCATGAGTAGTGATATATATATATTCCAATATTAATAATAGAACAACCAAGATTAACGTGTGATCCAATTTGCCAAATAGCGAACGCCTAAGGCCCAGATTGAAGATTGAAAGGGCCTTCAGCAGCTTCCCTGCACAGGCAGACACTGGCCTAGGTGCTTGCTGCTGTGCCAATGAGAATAAGGCTGTGAGGGTTAAGCCAACAATTTTAAAAGCAAATTAATTATCTTCGAGTGCAGGTAGCCAAAACAAGGGTAAAACAGATCTCAGAATCCTGGAGGGATTCTGTTACTTCGAGCATAAAATACCTCACACAGCTCAGGAAGACAGACAAGGCGCGCAGCCACGAGGTGGCACTCAAGATGGCCTCCAGCAGTTAAAGTTTTTTTGCGTGCTTCTCAGCAACAGCTTCCTGCCTTGAAAACAAAGCCGGAGCTCAAATGAAGCCTGAGCTCTCAAAAACAACAGAATGGCGGAGAAGAAAAGGGGAATTAATCCTAATTAAATTCCTCACTGAAGAAACGGCTTTCGGAGGGGGGGGTAAAGGTGATACGACTTTTAAAAATGAAAGATCAAGCCGCAAGCAAGCAAACCGAATTAAAGACACTGCAGCAATCAAACTGGAAGAGGTAAGGAAATTTTGGCTGTGGGGAGGTGGTCCAGAGCAATACCAAAAGCCTCCTGCCACCTTTTTTGGGGGGAGGGGCACGAACAGCGCTTCCCTTAAACCCTTAGCCTTAAACTTAAAGGCTAAAGACAAAGAAAACCAAAAGAAACCGAATTGCAATCAAACCTGCTAATGTTCCTCTTTCAGTCAAAGAAGCATCCAAAGCACTGCCTGTCTCGCACGAGGCTGAGAAAAAAAAACTGGGAAATGCTGAGGAGGAGTCACGTGGTGGTGGAGGAGGAGCGTTCCACAAATCAAGCTCAGTGAATGCGGAGACTAAGCACCTCCCACTACTGGATGCTCTGAACAGCTCATAGGAGAACTCATAGATCCCTGGTTTTTAGCTCAGTGTCTTAACTACCACACCAACATGAAACCCCCTTAAAAGATTTAACACAGAAGCTACAGAGCTTGTGGTATTTTACTTCCAGATTTTACAAAACAACTGTCCAATTCTTCATCTATTGATAGCAAATTTCTCAGAACTTTGACGAAACAAAGTGCTTCCGGCTAAAAAAACAAAAATATGTGAAGAAG
The DNA here is from genome assembly GCA_015471245.1 of Laticauda colubrina. Taxonomy (NCBI): domain Eukaryota; kingdom Metazoa; phylum Chordata; class Lepidosauria; order Squamata; family Elapidae; genus Laticauda; species Laticauda colubrina. The sequence continues at coordinate 5,235,196 of BLBF01000011.1, read as the reverse complement.
AAAAGCTTCAGCCATTCTGTTTTCTTCAGAAAGGAAAACCTCTGTCTAGACAACAGTTGCACTGATTTGCCAGAATGACTGGACAAGCTTTGGTTTCAATAAGTCCACAGGAAGTTCAAAGCAATGCTAGATGTTATCAACATTTACTTTTCTACCTTGACTGCATGAATACTCTCATGGGTGTCCTTATAGGAAGAAATTCATTCATAATGGAAATCCTGGTGTGGACAGGCAAGAGGAATTAATTATACCTAATTCTCAAGAGGAATTAAGGAGTATATTTCTGTTTCAGCCTATGATCTTGTTGTGCTTTCTGAGGTAGAAACAAGCTCATAAACAAAATTTAGAATTAAACTATCAGTAACGGTAGGACTTTGTTTTCCTTTATCAGCCAACACCCCAGTTTACATCTCCATATATTTAGTTGACCAATCATGTCAGGTACACACACATTGATTGTTTAAATTATCAAGGAATATAAGAAAACTCTAATGAGATTGCAATTAAAATTGCCGCTGTAGTCCTTTTTTGCTCAAACCATTTTTTTCTGTGCCTGCCACAGATTAACCATTTGAACTGTGAACCACCCTTCAGATACTTCTACAACTCCAGAGAAGAGTTTTATATTATCATATAGAAAAGTTACACAGCACTGTACCAGAAAATCAGAATTTGTTTTACTGCTACTGTATTCCCCTTTTAGAAAGAAGAAAAGAAAACCTTAACAGAACAGCAAAAAAATAATAAAATAACATAATAAAATAAAAATAATAACATAAAATAATAAAATAAATAAAAAATAAAATAATATCTATGCATCATGCAACAAGGCTGCCTAGAAAATATTGGAATCAGACAGGCACTTGCCGAGCAAATTTAGGCAATTTAAGTGAGGTGCTTGGGTGCAGCAAATTCCCCCATACTTTTTTTTTAATTCCTCAAGACTAAGGAGTTTCTGCTTGAAGATTTTTTTTTAATAATCTGCTAAACTGGCATCTCTTTTTTCAAGTGTTCTTGGTATAGAACTGTACTATAAAGCATATCGTTGTTCTCAGATGAATGTGAACCAGCAGCTACAAGGATCTTGAGAAATTGTTGCAGTGCAACAATCATAAGAAAAGCTTATCTCATCAAGATTTCCTGTCCTTCTCTTTGGGATGTCAAATTCCAATGATTTCTTGACACAAAGGTCTGCAAGACATTCTATTCCAATTTTTTTCCTCTCTTTCAAGTTTAGATCTTCTGGTAGATCTAGGTCGATCCTTGTAAGAAAGGCATTTTTGATTTTTTGGATAATAGATGCAGCTGGACAAAGTGATCAAAATCGTTCAAGAAAGAAGCATATATTACTACTTTATTGCTTTTCAAATTGTTTCATTATGAATAGCCATTTTTGTAATGATATGTTTTGGACAATTATATTGTATAGATAAAACATTGCTAGGCAATTAACTAACCTGATGTGTATTTTAAGTAGAAACATTGATGTAAGGGACTATTTAATCATTTTCAAACTTAATTTAAACAACACTGCAACGCACTGAGATACTGAAATTCCAGGGAATTGTCTTTTGTATTCCGGTAATTGGCTAATGAATTCAGATGCTAGTCTAGCACTGGGTCCTACTGTGGTCATGGAAATCAACTGGAGGATTTTGATCCAGTCATTCTTTCTTGTTTCTAGGAAAAAGAAGGTAACAGCAAGTTATTTCCAAAAATATTGCTAAGGAAACTATTTACATGTTGTTGTTGGTTTGTTCTGTTTAGTTTCCAAACATATCATCACCAGGCTAGGTGATATTCTCAGCAGGATTTCAGTTCAAGCATCTTGTTTCAGTTCTGTACCACTTGTATTCATTTGTTGTGGTCATGTGGTCAGTGGATCATTTGACCTGCTGGTCATGCCGTGTTGCCTGTCATGTGAGCAACTAGTCATTATGTGTGCAACTAGTCATTATGTGTAACTAGTCATTATGTGTGACAGTCATTGGTTATAGTGGACAGCTATATGTTGGATATAGTAGAGGTCATAGAGCAGGGGTGTCAAACTCGCTTTGTCACGGCATTGTCACATGACATATCAGGACTTCTTTACCCTTCACTAAATTGAGTGGGGGTGGGGCCAGCATGGGTTGTGAGTTTGACACTCCTGTTATAGAGACAGCACTGAGCCCCTCTTCACTTGCTGACCTTCATGCATAATAACCACACAACAGGTCACCACATGGCATGACAAGCCAGTCGCACAGCTCACAGACCATATAGCCACATGAAATCAGTAGAAGTAGCGAAGAACTGAAACAAGACGCTTCAACCAAAATCCCGCTGAGGATGTCACCTAGCCTGGTGGCAGAATATTCAGAAACTATATAGCAAGCTCAGATAACAAACCACCACCAGTATCCAAGCCATAAATATTTTCTAGCATTTGTAAATTGCCTGGATTTGTCCCCGTAATTGCAAAGGGTGAAGTCTGAATCAAAACAGAAAAGACCTAGAAAAGAAACCTAAAAGTAGGAAATTGAAACATCTAAGTGAACTACAAATTACTATAAGTCACCCCAAAATGTTTGCAGCATATGCATGCACTGGACAAAAAATACTGGCACTAGAATTCCAAGGCTAAAGTTAATTTAAGTATTTCAAAACCATAGTTCAGCTCAGTTGAATGTACTGCCCTCCCAAATTCTTTGGGAAAGAAATCCCAATGCTCGTGTAGTAAGAAAGTTAACGCACAGAAAAAAACTGAGGAATAAAGGCAAACAAGCCAATATGAAATGTATAGTATGTGCTATTAGTAAATATGTTCTTTATTAAGGAATTAGTTTTTTTGACATGCTTATGCTTTGACCCAAATGTATAGTGTTTACAGAAAAACTATCACAATATTGTACCTACATGGATTTACTAATTCTTCTAAAACATGTCAAACAACATTTTGGTTATATTAGTTAGCTGCAGGCTGCTATTAGCAGCAAGAAACCAGCAATTGTCAGCAATGGGCTGATGAGAATGTAGCCAAGGGTCTTATGTGACAGCCACAACATAGTGACCCATGTTCTAAAGAACCCACTTTACTTTAATAAATATTTCATAACCCCAGCATATTCTATTCATATAAGAATGAGCAGGATGCTAAAACCAGAAAAATGGATTTTCCCGTGTATGAGGCACAGCATGGGAGAAGAACAAAATTAAATTTCGTCTGCTCTGTAACTTCTATCAAAGCAACTGATTCAACTGATCAGTTATCATTTGGATCTGTGCATAACGGCACAAAGAAATGTTTTCCCTATTCCCCCACCAAAATACCAATTTTTGTTTTTGTCTGGAAAGCGTGGGTACCTTGCCCTTGGAATGATAAAAGGCACACTCTGTGGTCCATTAAACTTGATCTCACAGATTTGCACAGAACAGGAAGAAAATATCCAAACTGTGCCATTTTGCTTCCCTTGATTTCTCCCCAAACAGAAATTCTGCATTTCCTCTTAACAGGAACAAGTCTTCTGTACTTATTTTTTTGGCATTCCCATCAAATCCTCTGAATATATCCCACTACCTGAAGAACACATTATATTTGGATTGCTGGATTCTGTGTGTGTGAATTGGGGGAGGGGGGGACGTAGAGAACAGCAGTCGTTACTTGTTTTTCCTTCATGCTAAAAATGTATTACGAGGGCTATCCACAAAATAGATTACTTTTTCGTCTGTAGCAAGAAGGGGCAGAGCTAGCATGGCCATCTTTGGTCTGTGCATCTGCCACTTAGTCTGCATCTAGTCATGCTAGTGGGAGGTTCGTATCGTTGCCCGTTATTTCACAGCAAACGTTTGAAATGTGTGCTGCAATTGAAAATCCCGCGAGTTGTGAGGTGCGATCAGTGATAAGGTTTTTGTTGGCAAAAAACCATAAACCGATTGAAATTTTTCAGCAACTGTGTGAAGTGTATGCGGACAACATCACTAAAAGTGGAGTGCGCCAATGGTGCATTAAGTTTAAAAATGGATGAACTAGCATTCATGATGATCAACAGAGTGGACATCCGAGCATTGTGACTGATGAACTGGTTGCGAAAGTCGATGACAAGATTCGTGAAAATGCCGTTTCACAGTAACGGAACTTTTGCTTAGTTTTCCACAAATTTCACGCAGTTTGTTGCATGAAATTGTTACACAAAAGCTAGGCTACCACAAATTTTGTGTAAGATAGGTGCCAAAAATCCTGACAGAAAACCACAAGAGTCAGCATATGGCCGCATCATTGACATTTCTGTATTCTTACGACAAAGATGGAGAATCATTTCTTGATCGAATCATAACTGAGACGAGACTTGGGTCAAACATGTGAACAGAGAGACCAAATTGCAGTCTATGGAGTGGGGGCACACAAATTCTCCAAAAAAAAAACCAAGAAAATTTTTGCAAATGTTCTCCGCAAGGAAGATTATGGCGACTGTTTTTTGGGATAGGCAAGATGTGCTTCTTATCAATTTTCTGGAATATGGTGCAACAATAAACTCTGTGAGGTATTGTGAAACATTGCAAAAACTAAGAAAAGCAATTCAGAACAAGTGTAGAAGAAAGTTAAGCTCAAAAATTTTGTTTTTGCATGACAATGCCCGACCACACACAGCAAATCGCACTCGAGAAGTCCTGAATGCTTTCAAGTGGGAGATTTTTCCTCATCCGCCCTACAGCCCCGATCTTGCACCAAGCGACTACCACTTGTTTCCGAGGATGAAGACCTGGCTTGGAACACAGCGCTTTGACGACGACATGAAACTGCAGGTGGACGTGACTGACTGGCTCAAATCTCAGGCAGCTGAATTTTATGACAATGGAATTACAAAGCTTGTTCACCACTATGATAAGTGCCTCAATTTGTTCAGTGAATATGTTGAAAATTAGTATTTAAGTGTCACTTTCAAGTGTATATAATAAAAAAATTTCCTACACTTCGTTTTTTTTCTATCGCAAAACATAATCTATTTTGTGGATAACCCTCGTACATCAATCCATGTTTTTAATTATGAATCGCTAATGAATTTCAGATAATTTGAACAAATATATTGTGTTGTGAGAGAAGGATGTCCGGTCTTCAAATAGCAAAAATGAGTCATTTTTAAATCATTATTTAATTGTATACATATAGGGACATTCAGAAATTTACTAGGAACCCTGATGGCATTGTGGTTGCAATGCAGTATTGCAGGTAAACTGCCCACAGTCAGGAGTTCGATCCTGATGGGACTTAAGGTTGACTCAGCCTTCCATCCTTCCAAGGTCAATGAGGATCCAGATTGTTGGGGGCAATATGCAAATAATGCTTCTACGTTGTAAATCGCCCAGAGAGTGCTTTAAAGTACAATGGGTGGTATATAAGCCTAAGTGCTATTGCTATTGATATTTTACTTCCCAAAAATTCAATTTCATATTTCATTTATAGATGCTTCACTTTGCTTTATACTGATTGTTAAAAAGCTCAGATACATGGATGTTTGCACAACCACACAGTTATAAAACTATGAGGTCTTTCTTATTAACCTATGTTCTTCAGTAAGTGAGAGTGTTTTATATAAGTAGTCATCCTCAATTTACAACAGTTATTTTAGTGACTCTTCAAAGTTATAACAAGGCTGAATAAAATGATTTATGGCCGTTTTTCACAGTTACAACCAGAGGTGGTATTCAGCAGGTTCTGACCAGTTCTGGAGAACCGATCGTGGAAATTTTGAGTCGTCTGGAGAACCAGCAAATAGCACTTCTGACTGGCCCTGCCCCCATCTATTCTCTGCCTCCCAAGTCCCAGCTGATCGGCTGGGTCTTCTCTTGTTGCCCTGCACAGGAGAACAGAGATGGAAAGCAGGTTAGTGGAGTGGGGAGGGAATGGGGATTTTGCAATATCCTTCCCCTACCACGCCCACCAAGTCATGTCCATCAAGCCACACCATGCCCACTAAGCCAAACCCACAGAAACGGTAGTTAAAAAAAAAAAAAAGAATCCCACTACTGGTTACAATATCTCCATGATCACGCGATCAAAATTTAAATGCTTGGCCTCTGGTTCATATTTATGACTGTTAATGTGTCCCACAAATAGTTTCTGGTTAGTTCTTGACAAAAGGTGTGAAGATCCTAATTTAGGATTTTGGAGAAGTTCCCTAAGAATGGACTCCAGCACTAGCCTGAAAGCTTGGAAGAATAAAACTTTGGTTGCAGTGACCAACTCAGATTGGATCCTGCAACATTATCCTGGGACACATATATTTGCCTTCATTTGCAAGATCCCAACTTAATTCAGGATTTGTTATTCTAATTCTAAATGTATTGCTTGCTCCAGTAAATTTATTGGAAGAATATAATCTGTTTGCTTTTTATAACTGATAGGAATTCCTTCTCTCTTATTAATAACTGCAACACTACTCCACTTAATCTTAAAGCTTATTAAAAGAAAGCATGGGAGACTACCATGAAATGGAATGCCAGCATATTGAAGAATTTTTTTCTTCTCATATGGAAGAAAAAAATGCAAACAATAATTATTCCAAATGATGAAATAATCCACACATAATCTAAAATCAGTGTATATAAGACTGGCAATATAATTTAAAATTAATCACATGTTTAAATATTACAAGGCATTCAATATTCATATTCACATTTGGAAATAAAGTAGCTTCACACAAAAATAATATTGTGAAAAATATCTCTTTAAATATATTAAAATGTTTTTCCTCCTGATCATAGTTATTTATTATTGCGTTCAAAATTAAATGTGGAAGGAGAGTATATATTTTTAAAATAAAATAGTGTTTATATTTTCTATATTTGAGTTCTGAAATAAGAGTCTTAAATATGAATGAAAATATTTTAGTGTGGTAAAGCATTTGTATGAATTGCTTTGGTTTTGAACTGGATTCATTACAGCACTGTATATATTGGTAGATTGCCAAGGTTCTATATAGGAAGAAAATCTAATCCTAATGATCTCATTAAGTACACTGAAAAAGTAACTCACTGATTTATTCTATTTTTTAATGTTAAGGAATTATTTCCTCCTGTCAGTTAAATCAATTTTAAAACTGGGTCCAATAATCACTTGCAAGAAGCCAACTTTCTATTATTAATAGAAGCTGAGGAAAACAGACAATTTTCCTATAGCAATTTTCTGGCATTTGTTTGACCAACTGTGATTTGAGAAGTGCCAATGTCATCATGCAAAGTGCCGTCCTTCTTAAAGACAAATAAGGAGTCTGATTATCTTTTCCTGAGTTAATTTTAGCTTTAACAGAATAAGAGATTTGGAATGGATCTTGGAGGTCTTTTAGTCCAACCCCCTGCTCAGCCAGGAAACCCTATACTATTTCAAACAAACGGTTGTCCAATCTCATCTTAAAAACTTCCAATGTTGGAGCATTCACAACTTCTCAAGGCAAGTTGCTCCACTGATGAATTGTTCTAACTGTCAAGAAATTTCTCAGTTTTAGGTTGCTTTTCTCCTTGATTACTTTCCATCCATTGCTTCTTATCCTGCCTGATACAGGTGCTTTGGAGAATAATCTGACCCCCTCTTTTTTGTGGCAGCACCTTAGAAATTGGATCACTGCTATCACGTCACTCCTAGTCCTTCTTTTTATTAAACTTGACATACCCAATTCCAGCAACTGTTCTTTGTATGTTTTAGCCTCCAGTCCACAAATCATCTTTGTTGCTCTTCTCTGCACTCTAGACTTTCAACATCTTTTTCATACTGTGGCAACCAAAACTGGATGTAGTATTCCAAGTGGTCTTACTAAGACATTGTGTGTGTGTGTGTGTGTGTGTGTGTGTGTGTGTGTAGTATTTTATGTATATTATGTGTGTGTGTGTGTATTCAACCCCAATAGACTTTAAGCAGTGCATAATGCACAATAATGCATGCACACTGTTCCATTTTATCAAAAAGGAAGCAGAAGTCTACTTTATCAAATGCCTTACTGATGTCTAAATATGCTAATATGCACAGCATTTCCTTGTTCTGCTAATCTAGTCAAAGCAAGCAATGAAATTTGACCGACATGACTTCTTTTTAACAAATTCATGGTGGCTTCTGGTATCTCCTCCTTTCCAGGTTTAGTTTAAAACCTTCCAGTTGACCTTGGTAAAATGCCTTCCAAATAAATTGTATTCAGTCTTTATAAGATATAGACCCTCTCTTGTGACCGAAAATTGTCCCTTTGGCCAACTATCCCAACTGCCCCAGAAGCAGATTAATTAGTTCAATTTAATTTTAAATTTTCACTGACATATAAAATGTTATAGTTGACATTAGGACATATGTGCTCTTGTGAGGGATAAGCAAAAGACCTTTAGGAATGTATGCCAAGGTATATATTCCCAGCAGGGTCACCACCCAAGGCATGAAGCTATCCTGCTAAAACAAACAGTCCTCTATAATGGGCAGCAGCAATATAAAAATATGCTGGAAAAAGATGTGCCAATGGCATTTTAGTGGCAATACTACAAAATGGCAAGGACATCGATTGATATTGTGCACGGGAAGGCAATGGTAAACCACTCCAAGAAATCCACCTAAATAGATGGCAACAAATAAAATCAGTACTGCTCTCCCTAAAGTATCATTTTCTGTTTACCACATTTGAATGTATATTCATACACAAATATGAACTGAAAATTTCAACAGATTTTATTGCATATAATTCGTGCTTCATTCAACAAGATATACTCATCATGGTCTATCACACCTAACTGAGCTACTGTCCTTATGCATTCTTATCTTAAACAGTGAATGTGAAAATCATGATGTTTACTTAAGGATAAATTTGTGTGGAATTCTGCTACATCATAATAATAAGCAACAAAAATGGAAGCTGTTTCAAGTTCCACCTGTCTGTAACTATGTAGTATAATTCAGTGTTAGTCCTAATACAAACTGAAATGTTTCCTCCCCTCATTAACAGTGAATAGAATCACACAATCACCTAAAATCACTGTCATTTTCTTTATGGAAGCATTAGTTCCATAAGTTTTTGTCATGGATCCAAAAATAACTTCATTGAAAAGATATAAAGTACAAATATCAAATATTTTATATGTAGTCGTCTCTCCACCACCCTTAAAAACATACACTAAAAGGTTAGATAATTAAAATATTGGAACTAATGAGAAAAGGATTAGGGACAAAGGAAACAAATCCATTTCTGAGATACTATGATCTCAGTAACCCTGCATTTTTCGGTAAAACACAACCAATTTTTTTCTCCTTAAAGAAGGCAATACACCCTAGCAACAAGGGACCAAAGTGTTACATGTGAAGAGGAAACAAGCCATTTCAAATTTAAAAACAAACAAGTGAAATGAAAAGCTCGCAATCTGATTGTAGAAATAGTGGCTTTAACTTTTCATTGGACCACAGCAAATTCAAATTTGTTAAACCATTTACAGAAACCTATTTTTCACCAGCGAGTAGGAATATGTTTAAAGTTTTATTATATCACAACCCTCATGATCCACATTATCTGTTACTTTTAAATCAAACACACAATTTTATTATTGGGTCTATGCATTCTTGGTTACATATCGGTATTTAATGTACATACTTGGTGAAAATTCTCTCTTCTCATCATCTGAACTCCTACATACAATTAAGTATCCAGCATCTAAGCGCAGACAGCTTTCGTTGTTTGACAAGGCCAAGTGTCTTGAAAACAAGTAAAATAATCTTTTTGTTGACCTTTTAAGATCTGCTAAAATATTGGGTGGGCAAAAGGAGGCTTTGAAGGTTGCTGGGCTGTGGGAGAAATGAAGGGCAAGTATGTGATTTAAAGACCTTTTGTCAACAACATTCAGAAATGTCAAATAGGCAGAAACTTATTGGTGGAAACAATCACTTTCATCCCAAAATGTTCAGAAAAATGAAGTATAGAAACTGGTCTCAATCATGTGTGTATAAAACCTATAGAAGAGCAATTACTACATACATACAAAGCCCTGCTGGTTCACTCCAGCCAGAACAAGTGATAGAAACAGATGAGCTTGTGTTTCTTTCTTTAGGGTTACCCCCCTCCACTCAATTTGTTCATAATAGGGTTACTGTATTTAATTACATGAGAATGGAGGCTAGCATGAGCTGAAGACAGAGTAAAGGACTGGAGCCCTCATTTACCGCTCATAATACCACGAGCCTTGGTCAAAAAATACTTTATACTTGCTTGTTTATTTCAAACACTCCCAGGCTGTTTCCATCATCATGACTACAAGTGACTCACAATAATAAATCAACATGCTGTCAACAACATAATTTTTTTAAAAAATCACTGTAACATTAATACAAAAAAATTGATCACACTAATTCAGAACCCTTGTCCAACATGTATCATCATAAATCATTGAAGTCTACTCAACCATAATCTAGAACGAAGGAGAAATTTCCTGATAGTGAAAATGGGTGTTGGTAGAAATTACCATGAACACCCTTTCTATTCATGCTGCGAGAGCGCCCAGGATGGGTTGACTCCTTCCTATGACGTCATTTAGCTGAGTCTGCATGAAGAAAGAAAAGCCAGCCCTCGGAAGAGACCCCAGCTTTGGCGAAGATACTTGACAGACCGAAAGGTGTCAATGAAACCACAAATGAATACAGAAATATGTCTTACCCTCTCCAGATGAATCAAGGGAGGGGCTGGGCTCTCTCGCAGTATAGATAGAAAGGGCGTTCACAGTAACTTCTACCAACACTCATTCTCCTCCATGCTGCATCGAGAGCCCAGGATGGGACATACCAAAGCTTGCATGTCCACGGGTGGGTCCTCGTCTGGCTCATCACACCAACTGTTGAACAACTCATTGAAGCACCTGTCTGCCGAAATTGCAGTTGTCAAGGCAAAGACATCCAGACAATAGTATCTGATGAAAGGAGATGAAGATGTACACATGGACAGATCTCTTCCAAGAATGCTTGGGTCACCCAGGCAGCAGAAGTGGCCACGTTTCTGGTAGAGTGCACCGTCAGACCTCGAGGAACCGTAAGGAACACAGCTTTGTAGACCTGCTCAATGCAAGATCTGACCCACCTGCTAATAGTAGAAGAGGCCTTGTGCCCCAAGTGAGAAGGGAAAAAGAAACAAAATGGCTTCCGACTTCCTGAAGGAGGAAGTGCTCTTAATGGATATTCTAAGAGCCCTACCTACGTCTAGCGTGTGCCACTGCTGCTCTAAGTCATGGTGTGGGAGGGGGCAGAAGCCAGGCAACATAATGTCCTGGGACCTGTGGAACAGGTGTTAACCCTTGGAATAAATGAGGGGTCCAGACTGAGGACAACCCTATCATCATGAAAGGAACAAAGGTCCTGTCTGATGGAAAGAGCAGCAAGTTCGGATACCCATCTGGCTGAAGTGATGGAAATGGGGAACACTACCTTCAGAGACAGGAAACGGAGAGACTAAGTGTTTCAAAGGGGGGCTTTGTAAGGGCACTAAGGACCACATGAAGATCCCAGGAAGGATACCTGTGATCCACTGGTGGGTGCAGGTTGGAAGCCCCTTTCAAAAACCTCCTGATTGAAGGGTGATGGCATAAGGAAGGAAGCGAACCCCATGAAAAAACCAAGGAGAGGGCCTCAACCTGCCTGAGTAAGGTTTTGGGGGGCAAACCTTTCTCCAGATCATGCTGAAGGAATCTAAGAACCTCTGCCAACTGGGCTAAAGTGGGAGAGAGAGACCCTCCCTAAGGCACCATCAGGAAAGGGCCTTCCAGGTGGCATTATAGATGCGCCTTGTAGAAAGTTTGCGAGATGCCAGGATAGTGATGATGACCCTCTCAGGAAGATCAGCTACCTCTAGTCGCTGCCGTTCAAGTGCCATATGGTTAGCTTGAGGGACTGTGGCTCTGGGTGGAGCAGAATCCCCTGATGAAGGGAGATTCGATGGGCTGGGATCCTCCAAAGAGAAGCCACCGATAGGTTGACCAAGTCCACAAACCAGGGCCTCCTTGGCCAATAGGGTGCCAGGAGAAGCAGCTCCGCTTGTTCCTCCAACATCTTCCAAATTACTTCCGGAATGATGGGGAATGGGGAAAGGCATCGAGGAGACTTTTGGGCCATCTGCACCAAAGGGCATTGGTCCCCTCCACTCCCTGGCAAGGGAACCTGGTGAAGAATCTTATGACCTGGGCAATTTGAGAAGTGGAGAAGATCCACCTCCAGCATTCCGAATCTGAGGAAAAGGACCTGAACAGAGAAGGAGGAATGGACCATTCTGCCTGGCTGACTCGGCTCCTGCTGAGCCAGTAAGCCTGGGAGTTGTTGATACCGGAGAAGTGGTCCACCAAGATTGACAACAGCTGTTTCTCTGCCCATAACACCAGCCGTTGAGCCTCTTCCATGAGGGCTCTGGCCCCCCCCCCCCCCCCGCCGGTTGACATGAGACATGGCGGCCATGTTGTCCATAAGGACTATAACATGAAAGCCGGTCACTGAGGGCCTGAAATGCTTGAGAGCTAGAAAAATGGCTCTGAGCTCTAGCCAATTTTGGGAAGGGCCTGCTCTGACCTGGACCAAGGTCCTGAGCTATCTGGCCCTGCATATGGGAACCCCAACCTAGGAGGCTGGCATCGGTGGTTATCACTAGCTTGTCTGGGACCCTGAAAGGAGTCCCTTCCAGATTAACGAGGAACACCACCAATTGAGATATCTCCGGATTTGTGGAGGGAGCAGGACCTTGATGGATGAGTGGCAGGTTCCTGCTCATTGGTAGGGAAGCAGGAACCACTGAAGTGGACGGGAATGGAAAAATCTGTGGCTCTAGAGATATGACAGGATAATTTGCAGATCCTGATGGGCTGTATGGATGGAGGAGGACAGAATCAAAATGTTGTCCAAGTAGCAATGGATCCTCGCTGGAACAGAAAGCAGAGATGCCATCAATGCTGCCAGAACCTTCGTGAAGACCCTTGAAGCCGATGAGAGGCCGAAGGGAAGCGCTCGATAATGGTAATGGATATTCTGATTACAGAAACAGAGAAAGTGATGAGGCCAAATGGGGATGTGGAGGAAACCTCCATGAGATCAATGGAAGAGAAGAGATTGCCCTCCCGAACACTCTCCAAAATAGAATGCAGAGTCTGCATTTTAAATTGCCTGTATTTTGCAAATTGGTTGAGAAATTTTAGATCCAGGATGGTTCGCTACCCCCCCATGAGGCTTTGGGAATGATGAAAAGGCGAGAGTAAGCCCATGTCCCCATTGAGAAGGGGGAACAGGTTTGAATAGCTTGGATTTTAAGAAGTAGTTGAATGGCCTGATTCATGAGGTCTTGCCTTGAAATGTCCCAAGAGAGAGGACAGATCAACAAAATTTTGGGGGTGGCATTAGGAAGTCCAATTGTAATCCTGACCTAATAGTGCTGAGCACACAGGCATCTACTGTAACTCCTCCCGTTTGGAGGCAAAGAAGGCTAGGCAACCTCCAATGGGTGGGGAGAATGAGGGATTACTTAGAGCAATGGAAGGAATGACCCCCAACCTCCCAAAAGGGTTTTTTACCAGTATAAAGGCCTGCCACATAGGCCGACGGATGCAAAAAGTATGTAAAAAGTATGTTGTTATCCGCTCTCAAAAGTGCCCCAAATTTGCATAAACAGAGCGGACAACAACGGAAAGGAAGGGCTGGGGGAAGGACGTAGCCAGGATATAAAGTGGATGCTCCACAGAAGCCTAGCAGATGGAAGCAGATGGAAGCGGATGTTACATCCGCAGAGCTTCCGGGGGAGCACAGCGAAGCGGTCGCGCAGCGGAAGGAACAGATGCAGAGCGGATGCTGAGTGGATACAGCGGATGCATCACGGAAGCCTAGCGGATGCAAAGCGTTCACTGCGCATGCGGGGAGGATGTATTGCCTCAGCCCCGTGGATATAAAAGGATGCAGCTCGCAAGCAGGTAACCATTCAGAGGAAAGACCTTCTACCAGACACATCTCCAGCCAACAACCATGGGGAAGAAGAGGAAGCCTGTGCCATCTTCTGCCAGCCCTGGCAAGAAGGACAGGGCCACCATCCCACCCCCTGGCCCTGACTCTGCTTCTGCTGGGGCTTCTGCTGCTCGGGCTGACTCTGCTGGTGCTGGTGCTTCTGCTGGCGCAGCTCCTGGTGCTGGGGCTTCTGCTGGTGCTTACTCTGCTGGCGCTGCTCCTGGTGCTGGGGCTTCTGCTGGTGCTTACTCTGCTGGTGCTGCTCCTGGTGCTGGGCTTCTGTTGGTGCTTACTCTGCTGCTGCTGGTGGTGGTCCTGCTGCTGCTGCTGGTCCTGCTGGTGCTCCTGGTCCTGCTGGTCCTGCTGGTGCTTACTCTGCTGCTGCTGATCAGAACCTCGAAGCCCTTCGGATGAGGGCCCATATGGCCCTGCCAGAGGGAGGAAGAGGCATATGCAAGATAGGGAGAGGAGGCAGTACTCCATTGAAGAGTAACATGAGGATGAGGTATTCGAATGTCTGAGGGAGAATGAGTACCTATGGCGGAAGGGACACAGGCTCTATCGAGACACCAAGAGGAAGCAGGCGGCTTGGAGAGAGAAGGCAGAGAGCCTGGGCTACACTTCGGAGGTCGTCTTTGGATGGTGGAAGCACATGCATACCTGGTATGGGAAGCTGCACCTCAAGAAGTCTGGCCAGGCCGCGGTCAAGCTCACCGACCGGGAGACCTACGTGATGGCCAAGTGCAGCTTCTTGGAGGGTGAGATCCGCCACCGAGGAGCAGCCCCTCTCACAACCCTCTCTCTTAGGCAGCCCACAGAGAGCCAGTCCTCTTCTGGCAAAGAGTCAGCTCCTGTGTCCAGGCAGGTATCTGTGGAGCGCCCCATGACAGAGACCCCCCTGAGGGCTGCACTCCCCGTGTCGGAGCGCATGGAGGACCCCCTGATGCAGTGGGAGCAAGGAGAGGGCACTGACACCAGAGACCAAGCCACATCCACCCCCAGCTCCGCCTCCACAGAAAGGCAGAGAGCCAGACAGCAGGAGGGGCAGAGCCACACTGTCCTGCTGGAGATCAGGGACACCATCAAAAGCAGCGTAGATCTCCTCTCTCAGCTGGTACACACCGACATACCATCCTCAAACTGAAAGCCCTTCCTCACCTTCGTCAACCAGACCCTCATGGACATGTCTGAATCACAGTACCAGGTGATAAAGGAGAGGATCACAGGTCTTCTGCATAACCCTCCAGGCCCAGCTCAACCTGCCCCAAGCAGTCCAGGTCTGCTCCTCCACCCCAGGTGATGTCACAGTCCTTCCAAGGCTTTCCACAGGCCCTCACCTACCAGGGCTACGGCTACCAGGAGGTCCAGCAGCACAGGCAGACCTTCCCAGTCCAGGCACAGGTTCATCGAACGCCACCGATGCCACCGACACCACAGATGCCACCCACGCCACAGATGCCACCCACACCTCACTTCGCTCACCTGCAGACCAGACAGCCCCACTACACTCCTCCTTCCTCCACCCCACAGCCAAGCCCGGCCTCAGAACATCTGTCATCTGTCTTGGGACTGACACCCCATGTCATGGAGGAAGGAGCTCTCAACAGCACAGGACTGAGCCAGCTCTCTGAGAGCTTCCTCCACACACCATCCCGTTGTCCTCTCGGGGCCAGGCACCCCAATGGCGCCTCAGACCAGCACTCTAGCAGCAGCCACCTCCACAGCACCTGGACCCTTCACCCCTGAGACTATGGGCATGCCTCAGAGTGACTGAGAAGAGTGCCAGAGACTGGGTTGCTACCTGTTGACTTTATCTTTGCTTTGGACACTTGACTTGGGTAATTTTGCTTTTACAGCTTGTTATTAATAACGATTATCTTTGCTTCACACACTTGCTTCGTTTATTTTTTTAAATAAAGTCTTGGTGGAAACCTTTAGAAATAGTTTAAGCCTTTGCATGCTTGTGGGATGGGTAATAGTAGTGGGATGGGCAGGGATAACTTTGGGATGGGTAATAGCTGTGGGATGGGCAGGGATACCTGTGGGATGGGTAATAGCTGTGGGATGGGTTAGGATAGCAGTGGGATGGGCAGGGATAACTGTGGGATGGGTAATAGCTGTGGGATAGATTAGCCTCCAGTGCAAGCATAGTGGGACTGTATGGTCCACCTCCCAGGTGCCACACCTATGGCCCTTTATTATCAATAACAATCTGATCATTCATCAACACATTTCAACATAAACACAACTCTTTATTAAATGCCCTGTTCATTGTAGGGCCACTCAACATACATGGCACATTCTCATCAGTGTGATGAGACAGGCTCAAGGAAGCATCCATTAAGCATCTACCATCCTGTCTTGCCACTCCACTGCTCCAGCACCAGTGTTGCACCAGTGTTTCAGGAGTTGCACCAGTGTTTCAGGAGGTTGCGCTGCTTCTTCCCTTCACGTGAAGCTCTGTTGGGGCCTTGCACATCCCCAGTATCTATCAGGTTTCACCCTTGCCTCCATTCACCAGGCTCCATGTCCCCATTCCCTTGTTGGAGGTCCACAAGCCTGTTCTGCAACAATGGGTAGCGGGTGCGCATGAGATTCTGCAGAATGCAGCAAGCTTCCACGATGTTCCTCACGGTCTCTGGGCGATGCTGCATGGTGGTGTGAAGTACCTGGAACCTGTTGGCCAGGATGCCAAAGGCGTTCTCCACCACCCGTCTTGCCCTGGCCTGTAGCTGAAATTCCTCTCTTCATGGGTGAGGCATCTGGAAGTGTAGGGCTTCATGAGGTAGGTTCTGAGGGAGAAGGTGTCATCCCCGACGATGAAGTAGGGCACATCTTGTGTGTCGTTGGATAGGGGGTCTGGATCTGGGAAGCCCATGATGAGGTTGCATTCCAGCCCCTCCTTGAGGTGACTGGCGTTGTATACCTGGGCATCTGAAGATGACCCGTTGCCTGAAGCATTGATGTACATGAACTTGTAGTCAGCATCGACCATGGCGAAGAGGATGATGCTGAAGAAGCCCTTGTAGTTGTGATAAGTGGACCCTGAGTTGGCTACTTTGTAGGCCATGTGCTTCCCATCTATGGCTCCAACGGTGTGGGGGAAGTTCCACTTCTGATACCACTGCTCTGCAACTTTCTTCCAACCTTCTTCAGTGGAGGGGCACTGATGAAGCTCCTCCAGGTATTCTTCGATGATGGCCTGCACCACTTCTCTGACCACAATGCTGATGGTGTTGTGTGGCACCCTCCAGGCGTACTGCATGCTTCTGTCCGTGGTCCCAGAGGCCAGGTGTCACAGAGTCAGTGCCACCTTGAGCCCAAGGTCCAGGCTGGGCTGAAGTTGGTGTTTGCCTTAGTCAACCTGGGTCTCAGCCGCTCCACAACTTCGTCAAACATGACTGGCGGCATCCTCATGAAGTTCTGGAATGCACGAGGGTCTTCGTTCCTCAGCTCCACCATCAGCTTGTTATACAGTCCGTACTCTGCTCTTCTCATGATCCATCTTCAGACCCAGACACTTCTTGGACGCCTCCTTTTCTTCACGTAGAACAGGTGAAAAAGCCTGTAGAAGGCTTTGCACTGTTGTAGAACAATGGCGGCTACCAAAAGGAGTGTGTGATGATCCATGGTGGAGATGACTGGATGGTGTCGAAGAGCAGGATGAAGGCTGAAGAGGTGTGCACCGCAGGGCTGCTGGACTGAAAGTGAGATCCAGGTGATTTCTCCCCCTTTTTATAGGAAATATAGGCTTTCCGCTAGGTGTCCTTTTGCATCCTCTAGACATCCTGTAGACATCCTAAATATCTGAGATACGTCCCCTACACGAACGTTTTTTTCGTTTTAATGCTTTGTATGCAAGCTGCATCCACTTTCATCCTTTCCCTTGTGGCTCGGGAGCCACTTCTTCTGGCGACAGCTTGGCAGTGACCAAGGCCATGCTGAGTAATGGCCTGAAGAGAGAAGGATTGAAGACCAATGCAGAGGATTTCTGTCTGGGTGAGAGTTCACTTCCACTAAAAGATTTTGGTCAAAGGACTCCCCTTGTTCATGTTCTGAACGAGAGGAGTAACTGTGTTCAGATGGTGAAGCCCTTCCCTCCTCATCAACCTCCTCCCATTCTGGTAGAGAAGAATGGACCCTGAGGTCCTGGGGCCTGTGTAAATCAGGGTGATGAGACAACTTATAGATTGAGAAGGGAGAGGGGCTTGAACCTTTTCCTGAGGTTGAAAGCCTTCAGCCAATCTTCCTGCTTGAAGCCTTCAGCCAATCCCCGCCTAATGGCCAGAGACAACATCTTGGATATCCCCTGGTCTATGCTCAAAGGTAGGGGCAGAAGGCCGAAGGCCCACTGCTGAGGGAATGAAGGTGGCTTCAGGCCTAGACTGAGAAGAGGCTTGAGGCCTGGAAGAAAGGGGAAGAGCATAGGGCACAGAAGTTTGTTTGAAATAAGGCAAAGATCTGCTTTGATCCTGAGGATCATATTATACTGCAAAGACCTCAGGAGACCAGGATGGAGGATGGAAAGGCTCATAGATAACTTCTCCTCCCTTGGGAGGGCTTGGCTGGGACCCACAGGTACCACCTGAAACATGCTGTAGTTGTACTCCCTTCTGTTGAGAAGTTCTGTTGAACTGCCTCTCTAGGGATGCATGTCTGTGCTTTTCTGCCCTCAACTCAGCCTGAGTTGCCTTCTTAGGGGCTAAAGCCTTAGCTCTCATTTTAGCAGCCACCTCCCTCTGGACTGATTGGGTGCATTGCCTACGACTTTTTGTCTTATTGGCTTAAGCGATTGTTCCACTGGGGGGGGGGGGGGGGACTCTGCCTGACCCTTATCTTGCTCCATTTGAAGAATAAAGGCTCTTACAATGGAAATAAACTGTTTATAAATTTTTCTATTAAGCCTCTTAGGGTATAATTGGCCCCCGGGCTAACAAAATGGCCGCTCACCTCGTGGTGGAAGGCTTCAATCCAAGATGGCCACTGACTATGGGAAACAGGCTCTGAGATCAAAGATTCCCTCCTTTGGCTATAAAGAGCCCCAAATGAAGTCAGCAAAGGAAAGGCAGCCGCTGGCCACACGATAAAGCTGGTTGACGCTGGTATCGGTTTGCCGATCACTTTTTACGACCACTCAAACCGCAGGCCTGTGAGAGGTCTATAGATGCTGCCCAACTTGCCTGAACAGCATTCTGGCAACGCTGCTCCCAATGCTGCAGGAGAGAGAGAGCCTGCTCTCCTAGAAGAGCAGCTGCCCAGATCCTGGGAGCTGCTGAAGCGAGGAAAAAAGGTCCGGAAGATCGCTAGTGAGTGCTGTCTAAAGAACCTCAATTGGCTGAAGCTGTTATTGGTTTGCTGATAGCTTTTTACGACTGCTCAAACCGCAGGTGTGGGGGAAGTCTACAGATCTGCCCAACTTGCCTGAACAGCACTCTGGCAACACTGCTCCCAACGTTGCAGGAGAGAGCGAGAGAGAGAGCCCTGCTCTCCTGGAAGAGCAGCTACCCAGATCCTGGGAGCTGCTTGAAGTGAGGAAAAAAGCTACTGAAGATCGCTGGTGAGTGCTATCCAACAGAAGCTTTCAGAGACACAGCTACTGACTGAAAGGAACTGAATCAAAAGCTGGGGTATCTTTCAGGGGCTGGCTTTTATATCTTAGTGCAGACTCAGCTAAATGATGTCATAGGAAGGAGTCAATCCATCCTGGGCTTCCGATGCAGCATGGAAGAGAACAATTCATCAGTGGAGCAACTTGCCTCCATAAGTTGTGAATGCTTCAACACTGGAAGTTTTTCAGAAGAGACTGGATCGTGCAGGATTTCCTACGTGAGCAAGGAATTGGACTAGAACACCCCCATTTCCAATTCGTGTTATTCTGCTATTCTTTCACAGATCATGCTTCAGCCCCAGAAATAACTATGTAATCTGGAAATGAACCCGTAAAACAAAATGTCAACTTCTTTGCTTTGCTTTCTCCTTCAGACCCACAAGTGCCATCTTAAAATGAAATAAACTTCTGCAAGCTTGCAAATGGCTAGCAAACAGAAAAGAGAAGAAAATCTAATATTACTTCAGCATTCTCAAAACTTCAACTATGATTATATTTTTATATAAAGGAATGAAGCTTGAGCTGAGGAAGAGGAAATATCGTATTTATATTTAATGCACTCTGAAGTCTCTATCCCTTGAGAAAATCAACTGCAAGCATGGATAACATTTACAATATAGTTCTGAGCTAAATGACTAGAATTTTGTGCAGAACTAGGGCAGTATTAAAATTATGTAATTGGAACTAGTTCCCAGGCTTTTTTAAGGACCTAATAATGACATCATCTGCCGAAATTATCAGTAATATGTTTGATGAAGCACAAAAAATGAAATCTTCGAAGCAGTTTTATTCCATTAGTTTGGGATGCTAGTTTTTCTTTCCTGAGTAGGTTTTTATATTCTTTTGTTGAACATTAATGTTAAGGTCGATAGTTTAAACTGATGATACACTAGGGTATTATTTTATATCCTATTCTGTCCACCCTTTCCCCCCCCCACCTTAAAAAACAGCTTTTTCTGGCACTTCAAATTCTTCCATCTGCTACATGTAATTAAATGTAATGTCCAGAAATAAAAAAAACATAAAAAGTCATACTTTTCTAAGTATTCCGTAACTGTGTAAAACCTTAGGCTTTGCAGTTCATAGCAGGCATGATATGCTACAATGTAAACAATTAAAAGAACTGATCGATTATGTGCCATCAAGTTGTTTTCGATTACTCGTGACTGCATAGATTTTCTCCATGATGATCCATTTCTAACCTTTTTTTTCCCCAAGTCTCCCAACAGTCCATTCAACTCACTGGTGATTATCCTCTTCCCTTCAACTTTCTCAGCATTAGAGCCTTTTCCACAGAGCTGGGCCTTCACATTTTATGTCTAACGTAGGATAATTTTATTCTGGTCTTTTGTACCTTAAATGAAAATTTTGGGCTGATTTGTTCAATGATCCATTGGTTTGTCTTTTGGAAGTCCATGGTATTCTCAGGGGTCTTCCTCAACATCAATGTTCAAAGGCATCAAAAAGCTTCACATCCTGCTTTTAAAGAGTCCAACTTTCACTTCCAGAGATTGTCACAGGAAATATCATGGCTTGCATGATTCTGATCTTTGCTATATTGTACGTGCAGACACAATGTGGCATTTGAAGATCTTTTCCAAGTCCTTTATGGCTGCTCTATTGAGCATTCATCTGCAACATATTTCCTAACTGCTTGTTCTTTTACTGTTGATGGTTGGTCATAAAAAGCAGAAACTATCCACCACTTCAATAATTTTACTATCAGTTCTAAGGCTGGTTGTTTTTTCTACCTGTCATCATCAGTTTGGCATTCTTTTTATTTCGTTTTTTTTCTACTCTGCTCTTTGACTTTTAATACTAGGGCTTGCAGTCCCTCTGTATTTTTCATTATCAACGTAGTAGCACCAGCACAGGTTATTGATGTTTCCTCCTTCCATTTTAAAACCACACTCATCTTCTTCCAATTTAGTTTCCCTTAATATAGGTTCCATATTCCTTTGCCAAGCTGGAATCAGTCTTTTTTCACCATGCCCTATCTATATTTTTAGGCTGCATAAAAGTTTCTCATGAGGACAATGAGATGTTCTGAAATTCCCATTTTTCTGAGCACTTTCTGTAGCTTATGTGATCAACAAAATCAAAGACTTTTCTATAATCAATGAAGTACATATTGACTTCTTTTTGCTATTCTTTGACTTTCTCAAATATCTAGCCTGCATCAGCAATAACATCTTGTGTTCCCTCATCTCTTTTGTATTGGATTATCTGACATGTTATTCTACTATCATGTGAAATTAAGGATATTGTACAATAGTTTGCATACTCTGTTAAGTCTCCTTGTTTTGGTGTTGGAATGGTTGGCCATGGTGTTGTTCTCCAGATTTCCTGGTATATCTTGGTTAGAACTTTGGTTAGAACTTTGATCTTCTGCTGCTTGTATATTTCAATGTGTATTTCATCAGAAATTTTATTACCTCGGTAGTGACCAAGTGCTGATCTAACTCAATCTTCTATTTCTATATGTTCTTGTAAATAAGAAATATATTCCAAGTATATTGAAAGTTGATATCTCTACTGTATAATTGTTCAGTATACTTCCATCTTCCTTTTATTTCTTTTGAATTTGTTACTATTCAACCTTTGGCATCGTTTAGCCTACCAATTTGAGGTTGTATAGCTTTTGAGTTTCTAGAACTTTTAAAAGACTTTCAAAGGAAAACAACATGTTACTGAAAAGTTTTTTGAATAAGTTATTCCAAGAAGGTACAGAAGAGACAACCTGATCTCAGTGAGAAGCCCATTCTTTAGCTTTGGCTCCCCTGACATCCTATAAATGTAGGACAACAAGGAACATCTCCATATATGATATAAAGGACCCATCCAAATATATTCAGAGGAGATGGTCCTAAAGGTACCCAGGTGCCAAACATGGAGGACTTTAAAGGTTAACATCAGCATTTTAAATTATACTCCAAAAGGAATTCATAACTAGCCAAAAGCCTTCAGTAGATTTCTAACATGCTCCCATTGTCAGAAGCCAATTAAGCCAGCAACTACTTGCAATTTCCAAGTAATCTTGAAAGATTTTAAAGACATAGCCATAGTCTGTATGAGGGCAGGAGTTATTGTTGTGGGATCCTTCTGAACCAGAAAAGGATAGAATTAGTGCACTAGCTAAAAGCTGGGAAAAAGTCCTCCTCAATCAGGTTCTCCACCTGTTGTTCAGACAGGAGCTTTTTGTCCATAAGAACATACAAAAATAATAATATGTTCTTGATTTGGATAGTTTTTGTCTGTCCAGAGAAACCACTGGCACTAAAACAGAGCACTGATATATGAAGTCCATGTTGCATGAGTTCAGTCTGAAACTGGACTCCCATAAAGAACCTTTTATCTTCCACATCACTGGAATAGAACAACACCAGCATCTCCCTCACAATCCAGGAGAATGGTGCACAGTTCCTCCCCAGCAGTTTGATACAGATGTTAAAAAATAAGGGTCAACTACTACTGTATCTCATAAACAGAGGGCCTTCCCTCCCCGCAGGCTAAAATCATCTCCATAAAAAGAAGTACTGTAAAATATTTTTGTTAATCTTCAACTTAAACAGTATTGGCAGTTTCATAAGACATCATGGCTGATAGCACAAAGGGCTATTTAGACCTTTAAAAGGACCAGATGAGGTGCACTTATGTAAGTCCTAACCCAGGTCATCCATGAGAATAGCTGGTGCCATCTCAGTCATACACCCAGCCTTGAACCTAGATTGAAAAGGATTAAGATAGCTCACTTCCTCACAGGGGTTGTATAGCTAATCTGCCATCATGATACCAACAGCAACTTTCCCCCCAAAAAGGAAGCTTGATGCAGGGTCACAGGACTGAAAGACAGGCTTTTCAGCAAGTAGCACACTCCCATCTTCTTCAAAGCAACCGAGTAATGCCCATTATATAAGAAGTCATTGACAAGCTCATGGATCCACAGCAAAATAAAGCACTGTTTTGTTGAATCTGCCTCTTACGTAGATGTGCCTTTGAGTGATAACTGATTCTTGGCGATTGCCTAGAGACAGTTTCCTGCAGTTTTCTTGGCAAGATTTTGAAAGTGATTTGCCATTGCTTGCTTTTTGTGGCTGAAAGTGACTGGCTCAAGATCACCTAGCTGGCTTTCTGCCTAAAGTGGGACTAGAATTCAGTGGCTTAAGTACTGCATCAAACTGCCTCTGCCTGTGTGTGTGTGTGTGTGTGTGTGTGTGTGTATACACAAAACAAAAACAATGGATTCATTTTTCAGAGTTCTTTGGTGAGCGTGTCTTGTACACGCTTACCAAAGTCTAGAAAAAAATGTGTGTATGCTTTATGTATTTATTCTGCTACTTTTTAAACCACATCTATCAAATCAATATAAAAGACCAAAAATAATAATTAATTTTAGCAGAATACAAACAGTTTTAGGAGAGGCATGTTATGTAATTGCTGACTCGAGAGCAAATTCTGAACCCTGGAAATAGATGGAATTATTTCATCTGAAAAGTATATGTCATAAATAATCAAGTTCGTAAAATCACTATCCTCAAGTTACAAAACAAGTTGCATTCTCTCCTCTTTCATTTTCTTTTTTTTTTTCCCCTGGGAATAATTATGGATTTCTAACATACAGCTCTTCCTTATAGTGGACTTTTAGGCCTAGTTATCCTTATCTCATTTTTTCCCATATTTTCTTATTAACATAGCTGAGCTCCAGCCATGTAGGATTTTGGGGGCTGTTCTTGTTGTTACTGTTTTTACTTTAAAAAAAAAAAAAAACCCAGACTTTAGCCATATTTAATACACGTCATATGCTTGCTTCCATCATATATTTGTGCTCTGTGACTGAAAGTAACTTCTGTTCACAGACAAAATTCTACAACCCAAAACATTCTTTTATTTTCTTGGAGTAAAATGCCTATTTAACAACATCCGATTTAAGAATTGCAAATGTCTTCTTATCTAGCGCTATCCCTCCATAATCAATTAATCTCAGAGTAAAGAAAATGAGTATTTATTTTTATATTGAGCTGTATCTGCAGAAATGTATAAAAATGGGCATTTATTCAACTATGTTAATCTCCAATCTGGTCAACTGCAGACATACTTTCTCTTCAGATTTCTGAGGACCCCCAGAATGAGTCATTCCTATCTCTGTAACCACAAAAGCTGTTGACAGGCCTTGGCACAGAATGCAGGAGGCAATATGCTATACTCTGTACCATATGTATGTATATTTAGGTGCATACTTGCCAGGTCCTTTTTTTTTTTTTTTTTTACAAACATAGGCAGTAGTACTCCATATGAACAAGAATCCTGCTTTTAGAGTTCTGAACTAAGCTGCTTTCAATAAAACTTCTGGGTTTCAAATTATATTTAAATTACTTTTGCTGAAATATGCTCATTTTATAGTGAAACACAAGCATCTTTGCCCAACACTCACTAGGCAAGGTATCCTTTTGAATGACAGATCAATTATTTGCGCTTTTTGCATTATGCATAAACACCACACAAATTATTTACTTATTTCCTTTCTTGCTAAAGCTTGCAAACAGCTAAGAAATAAACAGTCAGAACTTAGTTATACAGAAAAATGGGGGAAAACATCTTTACATTTAGAACAGTGATTGCATATAATTATTAATTACTAACTAAATCATTTTCAATACTGTGTCACAGAAAAACACTATTGACTATTTGGACAATCCCCTATGTTGCATTTTCCATCATTTCTGTGCAGGAAAATCAATAGTAACAGAGGCGTAAGCTGTAAACTTCAGTTCGAAATGACTTAATCATAAATCTCAACAAGTGGTTTCAACAGGTCATTCAGCTATGTTCTAATTATGATTATTGGAAAAAACAATAGAAACTGTATCATGTGGAAAACAACTATCTCCTACTGGTAGATTGATAACTAGTGGAAACTTCATCGAATCAGGGAAACCAAATTCATTCTTATTCTAAATACATAATTGTTGTAACTTCCTCTTCTTCTATACAACACTAATCGAATGTGAAATTGACTAATCTTGATTACAAGCAGCTTTTTGTCAATCAATTTACTACCAAGATATTTTTTTAAAAAAAAAAAGGAACACAAGGATATTTTCCTGAGAGAACAGATCGCCTTCACTGTCGCCCAAGCCCCCACTTCTTTTTAAAGGGTTACATGTGCTATTTCAGTGATGGCTAACCATTTTGTCATTGTGTGCCAAGAGTGTGTGTGTGTGCGCATACACATGCGCATATGTATGCCTGCACCCATAATGCAATGCACGTGACACCCCTGTGCCTCTGCACATGCATGTGTGACCCCCCCATGTGTACTGCGTGCCTCTGCACATGTGACCCCCCCATGCACGCCCCATCCCCCTCCGTATGCATGCGGGCCTCCCAACAAACACGCAGCAGATACCCAACAATCAGCTGGCTGGCGGGAGGCGCACATGCATGCACGGTGGATTCATTCCGGGTGACTGCTCGCATGCTAGCAGAAATGGCTCTGAGTGCCACTTCTGGCATGCATGCCATTGGTTCACCATCACGGTGCTAATTATATCTTATGTACAAGCATTCTCACAGGCAGGAATGTCTTATTCGTTATATACCCTATTCAGCAATATCAAGGAACCCTATTAAAGAACCTTACTTAGAGCCAATCTGGCTGTTTCTTCATGTTGAATCTGAATTGCCATGTGAATCCGCAAAAGGAAAGACCAAGAAGTAGGAAGTGAAATCCTGCAAGTAAGAAATCCTGCAATTTGGTATAGTGGTGAAGGCACTGGCCTTGAAACTAGGAGACTGAGTTCTAGTTCCACCTTAGGCGTGAAAGAATGACTTTGGGCCAGTTTGTATGTCTCTGTCTTTGTCTCTATCTCGCTCTCGCTCTACACCCCCCCATCCACTTCACAAGCTTGTTATTATAGGGAAAATAGGAAGCCAGAGTATTAGGTATGTTCACCATCTTGAGTTATATATTAAAAAGGTACGGTAAACTTATAATAATGATAATCATAACAATAACCAGCTCTTATAGGTTTATCTCTAGCTTACTGAAAAGTTAGAGCCTACATTCAGTTATTGTGTAAACTAGTCCACTAGCTTATGAAGGACTTTAAAAAAAACTTTAAAAAGTTACGATTCAGCAGATTTCTGCACCACAGTAGGATAGTAGTAGCAGCAGCAGCACTAATAGCTGTACAGTTGTTGCTCTTGAGAAACCACTCAACTTTGCACCTCTCTCTATTCCCCACAGAAACGAGGCCATAAGGACTGTGTTGATCTTCAGACTAGAAACCAGGAGACTAGTCTACCATAGCAACAAAGCCAGCTGAAGGGACCAGTTGCTTTGTCTTAGCTCTAGGATTGAAATAAGGGCAAACTACTTCTAAAAACTTGCCAAGAAAATTGCAGAAACTTGTAGAGGCACTTGCCAGGAGTGAAAACTAATTTGAATGCGCCAAAAAGTTTTTTTTAAAAAAAAAAAAACTGATAAAACACAAAAAAAATTCTGAAGATTTAGAACAAAGTTTTATATTGTTTATCTCAACATTCAAGTGTATTATCATGTGATGGGTAAAAAAATAAATGCTGCTCAAGTAAGGAGAGAAATTGAAGAAAAGGCTTCACACTTTACTCAGTTCAATATAGAAGAGTTAGAATATACTAATTAGACTTGATTATGGGATAGTTAAAGACCCAGGCTATGTCTAAAAATATCTTTGTTGGGCTCAGCTCAAGAGGCATTTTACAGAAAAATAAAGTGGGCAAAGAATGGCTGATATATGAAGATTTGCTAATATAAGAAAATGAAGAGCTTAAGATGAAATCATGAAAACAATTATATGCAGAGTGATTTAGTTTTTAACGGGTTCTCATATACCCAATTAAAGGATTTGGTATAGATAAAAAGCACAAGGAATAAAATATGGTAAAAGAGAATTTGAAAATGCCTACAAATGAAGACTGCAAAAATGTCTAAATTTTTGCTGAGTTTTGAAACAAAAGTAGAACAAGTTAAATAATTTATGATAAAAATGGGTCAAGAATTTTGGTTATAACACTCATATGGATCATGGGAGAAAATGTAGTTAAAACTGTTTGAAATTCACATTTTCTTACAAATTTAAAAAAAAAATTTTTAAAAAATGATGCACCTTTGGTATTTGACAATGAAAAAACTGTCTAAGATGTATAAAGGGATTTCTAATTGTTTCAGAAAATGAGGAGGATGCATGATGGATTTGTGAAAAAGTGAAAAGATACTGGATACAAATAAATATGGTGATGTACAGTGTTTTAAAAATTAACATTCAGATGAAACCAGAACTTTTCCCATTTGGACTCATAGATAAACCAAATAGCAATAGCAATAGCAATATCACCTAGACCAGGAGTCTGCAACTTTAAACACTCAAAAGAGCCACTGGGCCCGTTTTCCACAGAAAAGGAAACACTGGGAGCCACAAAACATGGGTGGGCGTGGCCAACTCGATGTCACTCACTCTCACCCAGTCACATCATCCATGCCTATCCAGGTTTTGTGGCTGCTCGTGTTTTCTATGGAAAATAGGTATCTCCCTCTCTCTGTCTCTCTCCCTCTCTCCCTCTCTCCCTCCTTCTCATATCTCTTTCTCATCTCTCTTTTTCTCTATCTCCCTCTCCCTCCCTCCCTCTCATCTTTCTCTTTCTCCCATCTCTTTCTTTATCTCCTTCTCATCCCTCTCTCTCATTTCTCTTTCTCTCTTCTCTTTCTTTTTCTCCATCTCCCTCTTCCTCCCACTCTCTCATCTCTCTTTCTCTCATCTCTTTCTCTTTTTCTATCTCCCTCTCTCTCTATCTCCCTCTCATCCCCCTCTCTCCCTCATCTCTTTTTCTGTCTCTCTTTTTTTCCTTCTCTCCCTTGCTCTTTCCCTCCCTTCCTCCTTCCCACTCCCCACCACTTCCCAACTCAGGTAATAACTGAGGGAATAACTCAGCGAATAACACCCCCACTTCACACACAGGGAATAACTGTAAGGAAATTCGACCACATTCTCTCTATCTCTGGAAAGATACAAAATAAACCTTGCATTGCAAAAGGAGTGACTGTCAGGCTGTAGATCACCGCACGCACTTCAGAGAAGCATAATCCCAACCAACAACACACTCACACACATACGCATATGCATCCTGCAATTTAGTCCAAAGTGGCCAGAAAATATCCCTGAGCGCCCCCGAAGATGCTTGGCTGCAAAGTATGGGGACGAAATTCTCCCCCCCCCCCCCCATCACCAAGGCAGTGTCTGCTGAATCCTTGCAAAACTGAGCAAGGCGGTGAGAGGAGAGCAGACAGAGTGAATTGAGCTGAATCTGTCTTCCTCTCTAACCCAGCGGTCATTTCCCTCTCCCACTGGTCTGTTGTACTTGGCGCTCGATGGAGGAGGGGAACGCTTCTCCATGCTGCCCCCTTCTTTCTCTGGGGCCCACCAACAAAGGATGAGGAAGGCCAGGCTTGGGGGATGGTCCCCACCCTGCAAGATCTGACCCTACCATTCTCTCCCAGCTCTCTTTGCTGGCAGCAATAGCAAATATAGTGCGACAAAGGCAGAATGATGTTGCCATGCAAAGACAAGCCAAGGGACACTTTGCTTCTGGACTAAAATTCCAGCCATGCCACTGCCATGACAGGGCAATGCTCTTTCATCCCTCTGCTGCAATAGGGTGACAGAGAGCTGCAGCAGAGGGCCCAAAGAGCCACATGCAGCTCTGGGGCCGCAGGCTGCCGACCCCCAACCTAGACTTATCTACCACTTCACAGTGCTTTACAACAATCTGGGTCATTTTACTGACCTCCGAAGGATGGAAGGCTGAGTCAACTGTGAGTTGGCAAGAATCGAACTGCTAGCACTGGCAGAATTAGCCTGTAATACTGCATTCTAATGGAGAGTCTTTGTTATGAAGCAAAATCAGCTATAAAGCAAGAATCTTGTAGCTTCTGAAGTCCCTTATTACATGAGATTTACATATACAGTTTATGACAAATAGTCATGATTCCTGACAAACACTGAAAATTAATTACTGTTTTCCAAGAACAGAGACAATAATGTTCCATATAAGTGCCAGATAGAATGTATGGTATCCAGAAGATTTATAAACAATTACACAAAATGACACTGAAAATATTGACTAACTTGTAAATTGAGGTTGAGATTATTGGATGAGAGAAACTAGGTTTGTCTCTCATGATAGCTATAATTTTAGATGCACAAATGAGAATTGCTAAACTACTAGATATAAAAAATGGGTGTCATCATCTAAGATAATAAAAACATGCATGCAACAGACATATATTTGTGTTTTTCAAATTGTTTTATGTTCTATATTCTATTTTGACAATAAAGTTTTTAATATTCGTGTGTGCATGTGTGTTTGTGTATGTGTGTGTGTATAAAATAAGCAACTTAGAAAATATCTTTCAGTTTGCACAGAAAAGAGAAAAGGATACTTACACAGATCAATCTGTGTTTAGTCTGCATCAAGCTTATATTTTTGTTTATACTCATATCTGTTTCATCTCATTGTCATTTTAATTTGTGAATAAGTATTTCAACATCTTATAAATATGAACTTTGAATTTTCATAAAAAGTACTACTGTATCCTGATATGCAATTATTATTATTTTTAATACTGAAGAATGCATTTCAAAACCTCAGAAAAATGAAATCTGAGAGCTATGGAATTCTAATCTACCTGTTAGTCCCTAGCGCACCAATTAAGAAAGTTCACTGTCAAAGGAAAATCAAACAAAAGTCTAAGCATCTCAAGAGAAGATAAATTTCATATACTCTGCATGACATTTTTCACAGGAAATGAAATGGCGGTGGGAGAGAAATATAATTCTTGAAAAGGCTGTTGTTATTCTTTCCCTTGAGGTAGTTGGCTTCTAGGTGTTTTGTTGCTTAAAGTCTAATATGACCATATCTATAATGATATGATAGGCAATGAATAATTTCAACATTCAGAAAAATATTTGGAAAAGTATCTTCACTGCTTACATATTATACATCAACATGTATATCAGTTCAATAATTTTGTTAAAAGATGATTGATTGATAATAATGTTTGCGTATTATGAGCCATGGTGGCACAATGGCTAGAATGCAGTACTGCAGGTAAACTCTGCCCACAGCCAAGAGTTCGATTCTGACTGGCTCAAGGTTGACTCAGCCTTTCATCCTTCTGAGGTGGGTAAAATGAGGACCCAGATTGTTGGGGACAATATGCTGACTCTGTAAACTGCTTAGAGAGGGCTGTAAAGCAATATGAAGTGGTATGTAAGTCTAAGTGCTACTGCTATGTTTGTTTGCTGCCTTGAATTAATTATAAAGTAATATTTTATTAACAAAATAAAATAAAATTGTACAAAATTGTACACAGACCATTCTTTGGGCCTTTTGGACAATTTATATATTTATATTTAATGAGATAATGTAAATTTAAGCTAAAGTTTCTTGGTCCACACAATTAATATTTCAGCTTTAATTGGCAAATAAATGATTAAATGAACTGAAAGTAATTTCAGTGTATATATGAACTGGAATTAATCTGAATTTTTGTTCATAAATTAAACCAAGTACTGATGAAGCATGTCAAGAAATTTTAATGCAATATTGAAAGCTTTTATTTTAGCTTTTCTATTTCCCAATTGCTTTTTTGTCATTATAAGCACTGTGTCTTTCTTGACACAGCTTATGCATAATGCAATTCCTAATTATCACCACTGATTTATTTCATTTTACTCCAGTGCTAATATGAAGCACCAATCAATCCTTTCTCAGAAAGTACTGAATGAAAATCTTAAGATCTATGTGTTGTGTTCTCAAGCAAGCAACAACAGCAACAAAACCAAAGGCAAAGAAAATTAAACTTTTGACTTCTGCCCTGTATCTTTATAGAAGTCTATATAATTTTCCTTCAAGAGTCCTTATCGGAGCGCAAACAGCTTGACTATCGCTTATAGTTGCCATTCAAGCAACAAAAGAACTTTGGTTGCTGTTGGGTGGTTTTTTTGTTTTGGTCCCAAAGCAGACAAAACCTCCTTTTTTAAAAAAAGAGGGTTTCAATCAGCTTTTGCAGTCCTAAAATTACAACATTCTCCACCAAGACTGAAAAAGCCACAGCAGAGTACTTCTAGGCCTTTTGACAAAGGCATGCAGTTATCATGTATTAGAGGCAAAAGACAATGCATTTCCCAATAAACATGGTACAGCACACTGGAGAAAGCTTTCAAGGGACAGAGCCATATTTTCTGGCCTAACTTTGCTAATGGAACCCAGAATCATAGCCCAAATGAACAAGGATCTGTCTGTTTTTTTTTTCCTTATTGTACAGTATTAGGTCTGAAAGGTAAACATTTGCTTTTGGATGAGAGTACCTTTTGTGGGAAACAGAGCATATTGTTTTTACAAGATTGTAGGAAGACATGCTAGCCTGTGAAGAAAATACATTGTATACATTTCTGAACTCATGACCTAGGCTGAAGCTTGAGAATTGTGTGTAGGAGCTAGGATCAGAGGCCTCTGCTCTGCTATGCTAGAAATTCTTAACCAGAATTGACTGATATGATAGTTACTCTAGAGCAGGGTTGACAAACTCAAAGCCCAGGGGCTGGATCTGGCATGCGGGGTACTTAGATCTGGCCCATGGGGACACCCCGGAAGCAGCGAAGGAGTGGCCCGTAGTGCTTCTGTCAGCAAAAACGGGTTCCTGAGCTCTGTTTCCTGCTGCCATGGCCTCCTACAACCCTCTGCCAGTGAAAACAGATCCCTCCCGAACTCCATTTTTACTGGCAGAGGTTGCAGGAGGCTGTGGCAACCGAAAACAGAGCTCGGGAGCCCGTTTTCGCTGGCAGAGCACTCGTGCCTCCCAGTGAATGACGTCGAGCTGGCCACACCTAACTTGACCACACCCATTTTCCCCCCCCCAGGTCAAACACAACCCTGATGCAGCACTCAATGAAATAGAGTTTGAGAACCCTGCTCTAGAGACAACCCCTAGGAACTAGGACCATAAAAGGAAATTTGTAAATAAGGGCAGGGGGTTATAGAATTAGAGTAGTGGGAGATGCAATCAGGGATGGAGATAATGTATTCATTTTAGACGCTTTGGATAGATTGTGACGGCATGAGTACTAAGCCAATGAATGAGAAAAAGGTGAAAGGTAAATTTGTTACAGCAATAGAGAATATAAGGCAAATGTATTGATGATTTAGGGTGTGTCCACTGTACCTACTTGTGCGTGGCCTACCATCTTTGTAAACTGAAGAATAAAATTACCATTGGTTTTTCTCTTGGAAGTTTTGGTTGGTGATTGTTTATTTTCAAACTACACAACGAACCCCACACCTTTAAGACAGGAATTTATTAAAGTTCCTTTATCTTTTTGGGAAACTCTGCCTTTACTCCTTCATTCACAGTAAGTGCAAAATAAAGTTTTAAAAAACTGATAAAATTCTGAGGAAGCTACTGAATTTTTCCTAAAACAACAACAGCAACAACAAAAACATACAGCCTATATTAATGTAACAACAATTTCCCCCAATTTCAGTTTCTGCCTTCTGGTTTCCTTATAATGCCAAGTATTCAGTTTCAAAATAACTTAGTTTACAATTAAAGTTAGTCAATCTATTCCAAAATATTTTTTTAACATGAATACCCCGCAGCATAAAACATACTGATGGTAATATTTAAATGACAGCATTTCTCAGCAGCAGCAAATCAAATTGATTTCTCTGATTTTGGAATCCAATTTTAAAATGTATCTTGGTGAACTAAGAAAATAGGAAAATAGAACAATGTGCATGCAGGAATTGGATAAGGGCAAGTAATTTTCTTGAAAGAAACACCACATTAGCGCAGGAAATAGATTGGATAGCACACTTTTGTGTTGGATTCCTTAAGGTAGGGCACGTAAAGGTGCAGAGGGACTCGAATATAACAAGTTACATTGCCAAACTGAGTCACAAATAAACAAGTGAGCAAATCAAGCAATAATCAAAGCAGATTAGCCCAGTCTTCTCTTCCCAGTCAACTCCAGCCCCTTATACATTTCAGATGAAGGAAGTTAACAGAGTTTCTTGAAAGAGGATCAAGACTCTTGGCTAAGAGGGCATTTTGTTAACTTTTCTCAGCTGAGAAAGAACCAAGAACAACAGAAGGCAGATTAACAGGCTCTAAACAGCATTTGATTTGACAGCATTCTT
The DNA here is from genome assembly GCA_015471245.1 of Laticauda colubrina. NCBI lineage: Eukaryota > Metazoa > Chordata > Lepidosauria > Squamata > Elapidae > Laticauda > Laticauda colubrina. The sequence continues at coordinate 5,201,393 of BLBF01000011.1, read as the reverse complement.
GTCCATTAGTTCTCAGTATATAGCATACTAAGCATATTATATTCTTACTGTGTTTGTTTCTCAACAGGTTTCAAGGCCAGGTAGGATCAATGACAACAAGCTGTCAAATTAGGGCAGCTCATCACTTTCAGAGACTCTTCAATCACTTGCAGCTATCACAGTTGCAATAAATAGCCCATCCATACCGTGTGCCAACTGTAAGAATGGGGGGGGGGGAGGCGGAAAAGACAGAGAGACATACAGATAGAAGAGAAAAACAGAGAGACAGTGAAACAGACAGAGAGAAGAGAGGGAGGGAGGGAGGGAGGAAGAAAGGGGGAAAGAGACAGAGGTAAAAGACGAAAGACAGACAGAGAAGAGAAAGGCAGAGAGACAGAAAGAAAGAGGGGGGGAGGGAAGGAGAGGGAGAGAGAGATTGTAGCAGGATCTGCCTAAAGCTTATATTACAGTGGAAAATTGTTAGTTAGGGTGTTATATGGGGTGTGGTATGCATGTGAGATTTTCCTAAAGAATACTTTAAAACGATGGATCTGATAGGAAATAGGGGCCTCAAAAATGATGACAACAAACACCTCAGAGAAAGGGGCTGGTATTTATTGAAGAATAATACCTCAGTTCTCAATTGATTGAAAACATGTCACTGAGAAATAGCAATGATCAAGAAAGAAGCAATTATTGAGTAAATAGCATTGAATGGAGAAATAGCTTTTCGAACAGTGTTGATAGAATAGCAATGAAGATATGAAAACATTTCACAAAGCACTTAGTGAACAGAGTGACACTCAGTGCAAAATGGCAACGAAGGAAAAAGTAACCACTCTGGCAGAAACAGCATTCAATAGAAATTGTTGGGATTTTTATTTTTTTTATTTTTTTTAAGGGAAAGGGGGCGAGGAAGCCTCTTTGTGCATAAAACAATAGATAAGAGGTATCAGGAAAAATGATGACAAGAAGGAAGATCAATAGTCGCTTTCCATTGCATAGAAAGATTATCTCCAATTGGATACTTTTCTGGAATACCTTTGAAGATGTGGTTCTGCCAGCAGGCCTGATAATCCAGGTTAATATGGAGCTGATGGCATGGCTGGTGTTTGTGGCCGAAATGGGAGATGGGGTGTTTTGGGGTTAGTGCAGATTTTAAATGTTGTAAGCCAACCCAAATCACTGTGTATAAGTTGGATGGCCAAATACATTTGTTAAATAAATAAATGCCCTGGCTCCTGAGGAGTGATGATAAATGGAATTTCCAGAAGTTTATGAGGTGAGTGGTGTCCTATCAATATCTGCTTACCAATCAACTCATGAGTTATTTCAACAATTTCATGAGTTATTTCAACATTCATCTTGCTTTCCTGAACTCTTAACTTTTCTGCAGCTGGGAATTGAGAACCGTTCAAAAAAAGTGGACACTGATATACTACTCTAAAAGGATTGGTTAGGTGAAGTCAGCTGACTGTCCCATGACTTAAACTGGGCTCAGAGTGGGACTATTCCATGGATTTGTTTTCCTGAGGTCTAAGGAGACAATAGACTGGAGAAACTAAGCTCAGCTCTTGGGAGTCTCAGTACCTCCTTGGGGATGTAACATCAAGTCAAAGTCTGTGAAGTACCCCAAAAGGCCTTGCTTGTTTTGGGGTCACTGGCTGGCATCACATAGCTCAAAGAAGTTTCTTTCAGAGATAAGCAAAGAATTGTAAGTTAGGGAGAAGTGGCCTCGCAATTCTAAAGTTTCACAATGAATGAATGACTGGATAAAAAATATTTTTTTTAAATAGAAACTGGGGAAAGTCAAGGTTTCATTCTGTCGAAAAAGTCAAGATTTTATACTGTGTCTGCTCAGTGTGGGTTGTTCTTAATCATTTCATTGCCAGAGACAATTTCACAAAAGACTTCCCAATTATGAATTTCTTTAAAAAAAACAAATCTGTTTCCTCATGCATTCAACAGCATATTTATGCACTTGCTCTATCTTTCTGGGATGAAAGTTTTATCCAGATAAGAGAGTCCTGCATTACAATTGAACAAAAGGTCATATTGACAAGCAAGGGGTTAAATGGTAGGAAATTGAAGGAAAGAAGATACCTCAAGCAGTGTCCTGTTGTAACTTCAAATTTCCAACAATATCTGCCATGTTATGAAGTTTAAAATAGTGCCATATTGCAATTTTAGAGGTGCAAGACTCTCAAAACAAGTTGAAGGGTGAGATTTAATAAAAACGAAGCCTTCATTTCACTCTCTAATGCAGAGGTCGACAAACTTGGCAACTTTAAGACTTGTGGGCTTCAACTCTCAGAATTCTGGGAGTTGAAGTCCACAAGTCTTAAATGTGCCAAGTTTGGGGACCCCTGCTCTAACGTGTCCAAAATGTAACAATTCTTGACAAAGGGTCATTCTTGCTCTTCCTACAATAGTCTCAAAATGGTTACTGTTTGGGATTTTTATTAGAGGAGAAGCAAATTGTCCATAAACACTTAAGGCAATAAAGCTACCTTTACCAGAACTACCACAAGTTTTGTTTTTGTTTTTTGTAAACTTCTATCTTCTCATCACATTAATTTGGAACATTAAGAAGTGCAAGGTCTCTTAATATGTCCTTATGGAGAGTTTGCATATATACGGTATCCAATTTAGGTAGGTAGAATATACAGGAAACACAACCAAATGAGCGAATTCTATTTTATTGTAAAACTACATTAACAGACTATTGCAAATCTCTCTCTCTCCTTTATAGTCCAAGAAACTAGAGGGTCTTTTCTGGACTTTCTGCCCCATCCACAGTACTGCTGCAAGCTGAGATGCCTTTTATCTTACCATTCCCTTGGTTTCATTTCTTTGCCCTATATTTCAAGGCATTCTCACATACTATTAAAGTTGACTAGACAGTACCGAGGTATAGCTGTGGCAAATGATCAAAGAACTGAATCCAAAGGGTTATGATTTGTCTGCAATTCTGCAAAATCCTGGGAGGGGGCACTGAGGGGAGGTCCCTTGGGTTTCATTCCTAGCCCAATGCTACTCAGCATCTTCATAAAAGAGATTGAAAAAATGGACAAAAGGAATGCTTACCCAATTCTGAATTAGAGAAAATTGGCTAATTCCTTAGAGGACAAAATCACAACCTGGAGCTAAGTACAATGGTTCAAATGCTGTTCAACTGCATTAAGGCTCTGAATGTGGATAAGAAAGTCAAATGCAATGGTACAGGATTAGAGAGACCTAGTTTGATGGCAACACATTTAAAGAATCCTCTAGAAATACCGAGGGACCAATATCTGAACGTGTGCAAACATTTGGTGCTAGGAAGGTCAATGCAATCTTGGGATGAATTTCACAAAATCATTATGTCTATGTCATAAGGGGAATTATTGACACTATACTATGCATGGGATAGATTGAGTATGTGTCCAATTCTGAACACTGAACCTTTAAGGGTCTTGAAAAAGGGTCTTGAAAAAGTTGAGGACTGTTCGTAGAAAAACTACCAGTATAGTTAAGGGTCTGAAAACCAAACCCAACAAAAAATAGTTAAAAGAGATGAGTAAGTTCAGCCTGCAAGAGAAGATTCTATGGTCTTCTAATGACATAAATGCTGGTACATGCAAAAAGGTAGACGCACTCACCGTTGAAACTGAGAACAGAACTAGGACTAGCCAAGTGAAATTAAATTAACTTTAATTGTTTACAGTTAAGTCATAAGTAGTAATAAATAAGTGGTAATTATGGATTCCTGCCAAAAGATATTTTCAAAGTTACAGTGAGACTGAATGGCCAGTTGTCAGGACTAGCTAATTAGTAGATTTTGGCACTAAGCAGAGGATTAGAACAGATGATCAATATAGTCTTTCCTAGCTCATACATTTTATGACTCCATCACAAAATTATTTGAGTTTCACTTTAAAATAAATTTTGTGTGTGTGTGTGTGCGCGCGCGCGCATGTGAGTGTGTACGTGTGTTTGGGAGTGGGCGCAGGAAGACAGCCAGTTTGGCCTAGTAATTAAGGCATCAGGCTAGAAAGAACTGGTTGGGTGACTTTGGGCCAGTCATTCTCTTTCAGCCTATGACGTCATGCTAGAGTGACCGCTATCAGTCAATTTCTGTCACAACCTGATGGATCAACACTTGGTTGATCTGAAAAAAGTAGGTCCTGTAAAGGGAGAGAGAGAAAGAGCGAATGAGTGATCCCTGCTCACCTATATGGGTGGTGTGAGTCTTCCTCAATTTCAGGTCCTCTCCCAGAGGCATGGGAGTTTGAGGGTTCTGTGCCAGATCTTATCTGTTCCTAGCATTGCAGTCTTCCGGATAGAGTTCTGATGTTCCTAGAATTTATTGGAGCTACTCTCCCACTTTAGGAGCCACAGCCCCGGACTGCTCCTACAACCTCTGAGACCAATTTGGCCTTTACCTTCCATTTCCTTTCTAACTTGTTCCTGTGACTCTGGTACATTTTCAGCTTCTCATATTCCTTCTCCTGGATGTTTCATTTGGCACTGCTACATTTATCACTGCCACTGTCTTCTGGATACTGTCTACTACCACAGTGCCTGACTGACTGGCGAGTACCTGCCTGTCTGCTGGGATATGGAAGTTCTATAGGCTCTTAGCCCTGTTAGTCTCACAAGGACCTTATTAATCCAGGGGATATCCGAAGCAGCATGATTCCATTAATTTGTATCATTCTCATATCCAAGGTAGGCAGGTGAAGAGTTAGGGAGTCTTTCCCTTATCTTTCCCCTACTGGTAAGGTAGGTACCAGCTGAATTCAAATCTAGTCTCCTGTGCAAAACTCTAATCACTACACTAGATAAGTCATATAAGTGTGAAAACTTGTAAAGTGCTATTATACTTGCAAAGTATAGATGAAGAAATCTGAACATATGGGAGATTTAAACTTCTAGGGTTAAATTTATAATACCTTATTTGTATGACTTAGGACCTGGAAGACTAGAAAAAGACCCAGAGTATGAATTCAACAGAAATTCAGAATAATGTTGAAACAACTTACTTGCAAAACACTTTACCATTTGCAAAGGTTACAGTTTGAACTTAAACAAAATGTCAGATATACCTTGTTTGCCTCCCTTCACAGACTTTATTTTGTAATATTCCCTTTAGACTTAATTAAGAACAGGTTTTGTTGAAAGATTAAGGGCTGTGTTCTACCCATCCTGTTTTCTTTGACTTGAGTCTATGAATATATAGAATATATAATCTTTGAGTATATAGAATATATGAGATTTTTTCTCATTCATATATATGAATCTGTCTGTCTGTCTGTCTGTCTGTCTGTCTGTCTGTCTGTCTGTCTGTCT
>BLBF01000011.1:5140235-5196073 GCA_015471245.1 Laticauda colubrina | reverse complement strand
TCTGTCTATCTATCTATCTATCTATCTATCTATCTATCTATCTATCTATCTTTAGTTGCTCACGGCCTCCTGGAAAAGAAAAACAGTTACCATTTCTATTTTACAATATCATAGAGAGAAATTAACTGTTGTGTTTGAATAACAGGTGTTATCTAACAAGAATATATGTACAAAATGAAAAAGGGGATAGGATGGTTGAAGACGCGAAGCTTGTCAGCTGAAGCGCTGGCTACCCAGGTTAAGACCCAAGCTCCACACAACGGGGTGAGCTTCCATTTCTGCCCCAGCTCTTGTCCACCAAGAGCAGTTCCAAAAGCATGCATAAGTGAGATTAATAGGTATCATTTCAATGTGAAGGTAACAGCGCTCCATGTGCCACATGACTACTGAAATTGTCTTTAGACTATCTGGCCCCCTCAGTCAAGAAACAGAGATGAACACCGTAGCCTAGAATCTGACACAACAGACAGGGAAACTTTTACCTTTTTACTGCAATATAGCAAAAATAAGTTCACAAAATTTTATTTATGTTCCACCTCTCTCAGCTCAACTCAACTCACAGGGTTGTTGTGGGAAAATAGGAAGTGTGTGAGATATGTTCATTGCTTTGAGTTGTTTGTGAAGATATAAAGGTGGAATATAAATTAAATTAAATCAAATCTACATCATGCATTTTTATGTACATGGAACAGGCAGATTTTGGAGGATTCACACTGTGTTAATCCAAGGGTACCAGTGTTGATTTCTAGGTATATATTTTGGTCAGTTTTGGCAATTTGAGGCTATTCTTGTCAGTAGCATTGTCCAAAATCAAAATACAAATATTTCCACTCCGAGACTTAGAGCTCTGCTTATCAATTTACTTTTCTCTTGAAATACATATTTTTGGGGAGGAGTCCAAAATGTGCTTGAAAATTAAGATATTTCCATGGACTCATATGATAACAGTGGAATACAGTTAAAATAGAATAAATAAAAATAGTAAGAAAAAATAGAAAAAAATCTGAAACCCATATTTTAATTAAATCTCATATATGTAGCTGATGAAAAAGGAAAGGAGAGATAGGGGGGAAAGCATGAGAAGAAACAAAGGATAGAAAATAAAGAATGGCCACAAAATGGTTCTGAATATTTTACAGTTCAATTCCAAATAACTAAGAAGAAAGCAACTGGCTCTATCTAATTTAACTTTTAAAAAAATCATATCCAAAAGACTGGCATTAAAAAGTCATTCACTATTTGGGAATGATTGACAATCTTCTGTTCTTATTTTTAGATTACTTGCCAGTTAAGTTAACATGATTTTTCCCCCTTTAAAAGTTATATAGATAGTCCATGAGTTACAACCAGGGGTGGGATTCTACCGTTTCGGACCAGTTCCATAGAACCAGTTGTTATGATACTGTGCAGTTCGGAGAACTGGCAAATCGTGCCCCTGGCTGGTCCCCCCCTTCTCCGCCCACTCCACCCCACCCCACCCCTCCCCGACCAGTCAGAACTTATCACGAATGCATGGCATTGTGCGCATGACCATCACTGACTGCATTCTCCCCTGCCCAGTAATTCCTTAAGATATTTCTTTTCTTTTTTTTCTCCTCCCGACTATCTGTTGTTCTGATGGTCAGCTGTGCCGGGATCCCCCTCGCTGTCTTACTGCTTCGCCCAGGAGGCTCCCCTGAGATCCAGGAGGCAAAAAGCAGTACACGAGAGGTTGTGGGGGGCAGCTGCACCTCTCCCACACTCCGTTTTTTGCCTTCCTAGGTCCCAAGGAGGCAAAAAAAAAGGGGGGGATTGCTGCCAAAAAAGCCACACCCACCGACATGGCCACTCCCACCTAGCCACATTCACAGAACCAGTTGTTTAAAAAAATTGAATCTGATGACAACAGTTCATTTTGTGACCATTTGAAGTTACAACTGGCACTAACAAAAGTGACTTATGACTGTTTTTCTCACTTATGACTCTTGCAGCATCCCCACAGTCACATAATCAAAAATCAGATGCTTGGCAACTGACTCATATTTATGACAGTTGCAGTATCCCAGTATCATGTGATCATTTTTCATGACAAGTAAAATCAATGGGAAAGCCAGGTTGACTTAACAACCATGTTACTTACTAATCTAACAATCGCAGTGATCTATTTAACTGTGGCAAGAGAAGTCATAAAATGGGGCAAAATTCACTTAACTGTCTAACTTAGCAATAGAAATGCCAGGCTCAACTGATCGTTAAGTCGAGGACTACCTGTATAATCATTTGTTGATCATATGTTGATCACAAAAGTCAAAGCAGCCTCAATAGGAGTTCAACTGAGCACTATTATGACTTTAGCAGAAACCAGTAAGCCCCTTCAGTAAATGACATGCACATTTTAAGATTGCTATTTCTTTATGCTGGGAAGAACATCAGATTTAGTACTAATGAGTTTCTGGAGACCACTTTCTATATATGAGGCACAATTGCAAAGATCCCCTTCTGATCATCAGCCTCCTTATTTCTGAAGGCTGTTAAGGAAGGGAGGGGAATGTAATTTCTGATGAGTTCAGGGGGAATCATGTGTGACATAAACTTTCTAGATGGGAGAGGCCTAAACTTTTACAGCTTTGAAAATAAGATTTGGATGTTGACTGATGGATGCTCAGGAGCACTCCAGCAGCTAGTAGATAGATAAAAGAAGCCTAATTCTGTTCTTCATTTCAGCAAATTGACATTAAAATGAGTTGTAGCACAGCACAGACAGGCAGAAATTAATAATGTCCACTACTGCCAACTGTTCCTTTCTCACACCAGGAAATTTATTTTTTTCAAAACTTGCATTGAAATTTAAATATCTGGTGAAATTATCTTATATAATGGGGCAATTGTATTTTTTTAAACACAGGAGAATTACTTATACAATTCTATATATTTATTCATTTATTAAACTTCTATGCTTCCCATCTCCCTACAAGGTGATTTTGGGTGGCTTGTATATAATAGTAACTTACAGTTTTTTCCATCAACAAAAATATTCTCTGTACCATAAATACATAACAACTTGTAACACTGACATGGATCACATCTGAACCAACTGGCATGTTCAAAAGAGCCTGTATAATTGTTACCATTTTCTATTTTGTCTCAATGAATAGCCTAAGTACTGTGCTACTGTGTTTTGAAACAGCAGGAGTATCCAAAAAGTCTTGAAAAGCAGCTACACATATAGGCTGGTGTTTCTGTTCAGAAGAGACCACAACTGTTGTGTCAACTGATGCCAAACTAGACAACAAGCATCCCCAGACTATAACTCTATCATTCTTAATCATGTATGAGGGCTAGAATGCCAACTAAAACTCTTTTAACATTTTAAATGGATTAAGCCCCTAAGCCCATTACAAGGGTTCTTGTAACATTATCTTTGGTACAATTTACTGATATACTATGTTCTTCAATACTGTAAACTCTCTAATCTACCATTACTTTTTGAATTAATTATTGGAGTAGGATGAATTAAAGGTGTTACTGGTCACAGTAAAATCAATAAACCTGAATTCTCTAAAAGCAATTAAGTTTCAGTGCTACACTACAGCAATTGTTCAGTGAACTGAACTGGAGAACTGCATTTCTTCAGAAGAAACAAACAACTGTAAACTAAACAGGTAAAGGATTAGACATTTTCAAGCAGGTGCTATAGATTTTTTTAAATTACATTAAATCTAAAATTTGATATAACACATCTGGATATATCAGATTCTACCACAATCTGGTAAAGTACATCCATATCTCACCAGGCAGCAACTGATTTTAGAATCAATGATTGTAGAGAAGATTCACTAGAACTGAATTTTAAAAACCTTCACAGGGAACAGAAATAAAAGGAAATATTTAAACAGAATCCTGTTGAATAAAATTCACTCTGTACTATTTCTCACAAGCTGAAACCAGCTCTTCATCATTTTTTCTGTGGCCTTCAGGAATTGTCTGGAATTGTACCACTAAAGTTTAGTTTAGAAAACAGTCCAGTACTGATGGGGCAGGTTTCTCACTGGATTCAGTGGGAAAACAAGGGAATTAATCAGATTAGTGTCCCTTAAATTACAAAATCATCATCCTCACTGAGAGGGATTATTCCATGCAATGCTTTAGATGAAAGAGAGAAGGTTCAGAAAGATCCAGACAGGATTCAGCAATGGGCTGAAATGAATAGGATAAATTTTTAAAGGGAAAAAATGTAAAATTCCCAATTAGGATAGTACAAATAAGGTAAGACAAAGAAAACCTGGCTTAACAATAGTATTCTTGAAAGCAATATGGGTGACCTTGCCCACCCCCAAGGTAAATATTGGCCAGCGCTACAATGCAATTGCTAAATACAATCTTGAGCTGTCAGATCAGGCTGCAGAGTGAGTTTGCTGTGACTAGAGAGGTCTCTAAACAGAGGTTGGATGGTGATTAGTGTCAGAGTATATTCATGAACTGGAATAGAGCTTGGTAATAAGGTCAGCCAATGAATAGGCATAGCAACTAAGTCAGCCAACCAGGACTGTTTTGGAAACTGAAATTAGAATTAGCCTAGGGTGGAAACTGAAACTAACAGTAGCCTAGGCGTGGCTCTATGTTAAGCTCTGCAACTCTGCAGCTATGTTGAGCTCTGAGTCTGTCTATTGAAGATGAAATTGCTTCTCTCCTCTTGCTTGCCTGCTGAACTAAAGTAAAAGAAAAACTAACTTGCTTGCTGAAGACTAGAGCTCTGCTCTGAACTTTCAACATGTTTCTATTTGAGTTTGCTCCATGTTGGAGAAATCTACAACTGGTTCGTAAAAGGTAAACCCAATTATTTTAAAAATGACACCCCACTACAACAAAGCCTCCCCTACCCGAGAAAGTAGCTCAACCCCACGTGGGGAGGCAAATTTCCTGGGGCCGCAGTGCAGGATCGGCCCACCTCGGGAGAAGCACTCAGCCGCCATTGCTGCCTGGCACCGGGCAGAGCGTGAAATGCTTCACCTGGGGTGCCCAGCACAGCTGACAGGCAAGCCCTCCTTCCCAGCAGCAGAGCTCTCACCAGGCAGCGAACGCCTCCCCGCCGGACCTTCCGCTCATCCTGTCAGGGCCACGCCAGAGCCATGCGGGCTGGGCAGAGCCAGGAAAGCAAGCCACGGGTCCGCACCCACCTGCCAAGCAAAGGAGCCGGGCCGATCTGAGCTTGGCTTCCTTCCCAAGTCCCTCCAGTCCGAACTCCCAGCCACTGGGAGAGGCTGCCCAAGGCAGTGATATCACCCCCCCATCCGTGGACAGGGAGGCGAGGCGATGGCAGTGCTGCTTCCCTGGCCGGCGGAGAAAGCCAGAAGCCGCCCATCCTTTCCACCCCTCACCCAGTCCGTCCCCATCCCCACGCATCTCCAAATGCACCGGCAGCTACAAATGCTGCAGCGGAATGGGCATCAGGCAGAGGCGCTGACTTGGCGGGGCTCAGCTCAGAGGAGGCCGTCGCCTTGTCTCCCTGTCCATGGATGGGTGGGCACTATCACTGCCTTAGGCAGCCTCTCCCAGTGGCTCCTTCAGGTTTGGACTGGAGGAATAGGATGCCAAACTTGGATCGGCCCGGCTCTTTCGCTTGGTAGGCTGGCGCGCACCCATGGCTCACTTTCCCAGCTCTGCCCAGCCCGCACGGCTCTGGCGTGGCCCTGGTGGGATGAATGGAGGGCCCGGTGGGGAGGCGCTTTCTGCCTTGGTCAGAGAGCTCTGCTGCCGGGAAGGAGGGCCTGCTTGTCAGCTGCACTGGGCGCCCCAGGCAAAGCTCTTTGTGGCCTGTCCAGCACCAGGCAGGGATGGTGGCTGGGTGCTTCTTCCGGGGTGGGCCGATCCTGTGCTGCGGCCCTGGGAGATTCGCCTCCCCACATGGGGTTGGGCTGCCCTCTTGGGCAGGGGAGGCTTTGTTGTAGTAGGTCGTCGTTTTTAAAATAATTGGCTTTACCTTCGAAGGCAAAGGGAAGGTGGCAACAGGAGCACCTGAAGCCAAGTGTCTCCAGTTGCAAGGAGGAGCCCTGGCTGACCGCGCATGACTGTGCCAAACGCCACGGCGTTGCTCTAAACGCCGCTGCAGCATGGGCAGAAGGTAAAGCAATGGTGGTGGAAGGTCTCCCAATACGAAGTGCCCCACCAACGCAGGCAGCACCATATCCGGGTATGCAACAAAAGTACTTCCTAACGGCAAGGCCCCCCCGCCATTCCCCCCATTTTGCATGTTTAATATAGGCCTTAATTTAGGGGGAGGGGCTTAATTTGATTTTATGTCAATAAAACATGCTGGGACTTCCTATTGGTGGAGGCCGTATTGTTGGTGAAACACGGCAGATGACTAGATGACTTCTAAAGTAGCTTCAATGGCTCTCTGGTGCAAAAGTCATCACCACTACTGGGGATAAAAAATGAAGTTTGCCCACTGAATTGTTATTATTGTCTTGCCTCTTGTAGCTGCATGTAGTCCTTGACCTATGATCACAATTGAACCCAAAAATGTATGTTGCTAAGTGAGAAATTTGTTAAGTGACTTTTCTGGCCATGTTTGTTAAGTGAATTACTGCAGTGGTTCAGTTAATAACACAGATGTTAAGTGAATCCAGCTTCCCCTTCTTGCTTGTCAAAAGGGGATCACATGACCCGAGGACACTGCAACCATTATAAATGTGAGTCAGTTGTCAAGCATCTGAATGTAAATCACATGACTATGGGGATGCTGCAACAGTCATAAATGTGCTCATAAGTCACTTCAGTGCCATTGTACCTTCCAACGATCACTAAGTAAACTGTTGTAAATCAAAGACTACCTGTACTTGTTACTGAAAATGCTATTTTTTTTCAAAGTATGCAAAAAAATGCTCCTGTATATTCAACAAATAATAATAAGAGGTATTGTGTACAAATAGAGTGTGATGCTGTATCTACATGTTTGCTGTGGTTTCAGCTTTTTCATTCAGAAAAGTTGGAAAATCTTACTCTAAACAATTAGAACCATGAGACAATGAAATGTATATATAAAAATTAAAACTTCTTATGAAACAGCCCTTTGCAAAATAAATTAGCTCTCATGATCTTTCACTTCATTTGTGGAGATTAATACTGTAAACTGGACTTCTTGGATACATGAACATGCAAGTATTGTATGCCCTTTTTCACATGAACAATAAAAATTTAACACTGTGCATTAAGTTTTCAGGAAAAGCATGCCCAGTTAAATGGTCATATCCTTTGAACAGTCAAATTATCTTTATTACTTGGAATAATCATCATCTTGATTACCATATTCAAAGAAAATAACATTACAGCATCCAAATACACAAGCTGCATTTGTTTCACTGTTTATTAGCAGGCTAGTAATTAGTATTCTCTCCGCAGAGCAAAACAAAAACATTTCATCCCAAAGTGGAGGCTTCCTTAGAACAATTATATTCAGCCCTAACAAAATCCAGAGTTCTAATGTACTGCATTCACATGAGCTCAAGCAGAGCACCTCTTATTGCTGCTGACATTATCAGAGAAGAAATACAGACCCTACATCAAATTTGGTAGGAAATAACAAGAAACCTAATCAGTCTTCTGTGCAAACAGCAGAGCTATCTGACCATGCGAGAATATGGAAGACTTAATTAGACTAACATGCTTTCCTAGGAAGACAGAATTGCTGCTGAGCAGGAGAGGAAAAATGAATAGGTAAGCAACAGGACACAAATAGAAACACTCTGTTTGTGATGTTACCAAAGGAGTAGAAAAATGCCATTAATTATCCACAGGAAGGAATGTATTGCTAACCACAAATGTCTTTCTTGATAATGTTTTGCTTCTGTGCATTGCTCTTGACCCTGTTCCCGAGGCTGTAAAATGTAGAAACTGAACTGCAGGAAAATCAACAGCAATGATATATATGACAATGCTAAGAATCATTAACAGCGGGATATACATATATATGCCCTCCCAAACCTTATGCTCTCCATATGTGATGCACTTCAGCTTTAGCCTTATGCAGAGACATCTTTTTTTTTTTCACCTTGAGTACTCTAAATCTTTCCTGGGCATATGGAGGAAATCAAGTAGAAGGATATGTTACATTGGTAGAAAATCCCTTCAAAGGATTTTATCTCAAAATACAGCACCATAATTATGCTTCTAGAATATGCTCCAACCAACACTAGAATCTAGAGTGCAATTTTTGATTTGCAACATCAGCATAAATTAAAGTATAATCTTCAGTCAGGAGTTAACTACAAACAACTAATTACTAAACAAAGCTATGCACATTTTGAAAATGATTCATAAGCATTTCAGACATCATGCTGGGAACATAAAATGCTCTACTATTCATTAAAATTGCCTAGGTTTTTTCCCCCAAGTTTCTACACAAGGAACCAACTTGATGGTATCTAATCATAATCATCATCAAATTACTTAAGACTTTACATATTGTGGCAATATATACAATGACCTCCCCAAATTTGAAAAAAAAACTAGCCTTTCTTCCTACCTTTGAATTCAAATTTAATTATAAGAGAATGTGCAACATATACATTTTTTTCAGCGAATGATCATTGTTTTTTTTAAACTTACAATCGAACATGAAATATATCTTCCCAATTTATACAATGGTCAATTCCCAGGTTCTGAGCATTTCAGATCTAAAGGGGGTGGTTTGTTTTGAACTAGAAATGAGCACAGACATAGCATCACTTTCCAATTCCTTCTACCCTGCAGTCCCAGGAAAAGATGCAACGGCTGAGAAGGACTCTGTTTCTGTAACCTGTGAAGCAGTTGTTCAAACCCCGTTCAAACCTAGTAGTAAACTTTACTCATCACCATATGCCAGGCCAAAGGTCCCCAAACTTGCCAACTTTAAGACTTGTGGACTTCCAACTCCCAGAATTCCTCAGCCATTATTCTACTAAAGCCCCTGTCACACTGCACCAACAGATGCAAAGAGGATGTAAAATGGACAAAAAAGCTTGCCATCCATTGGTTAACGCGATGTTCTCACTGCCTCCGTTTTGCTCTCTATCCGTCCAGCATCCGTCTACTGACGTTTCATCCACTCAGAAAGTTTTGAGCTGCCCAAAACTTTTGCGTGGAAAATGTATCCAATTCATCCGTTGTACATCCGCTACGCATCCGCTATGCATCCGTTATGCATCCGCTATATCCGCTAGGCATCCGTTCCGCATCTGCGAAACTCGCAAACGCTTGGATGCAGGGAGGAAGCGGAACGGACACAGAACAGATGCAGAACGGATGCCAAGCGGAAACAAAGCGTTTAAAATGGAAAAAACGTTCGCAGAGGGGACCTATCTCGGATATTGAGGATGTCTACAGGATGCCTAGAGGATGCCTGGAGGATGCCTAGAGGATGCAAAGGGACACCTATACTGTCTATAAAAAGGGGGAGCAACTCGTCTGCATCTCACTTTCAGCCCAGCAGCCCAGCTGTGCAGACTTCTGCAGCCTACATCTGACTCTTCCTCTTCCACAGCATCCAGTCATGTCAATCATGGATCGTAACACAGTCCTTTTGGCAGCCACCATCCTTCTGCAACAGTGCGAAGCCATCTACAGGCTCTGTGAACTCTACTACGGGAAGAAAAAGGGGCGGCCAAGAAGCGTCTGGGTCTGAAGATGGATCGTCAGAAGAGCAGAGTACGGGCTGTACAACAAGCTAATGGTGGAGCTCAGGAACGAAGACACTCGGGCATTCCAGAACTTCATGAGGATGCCTCCAGCCATGTTTGACGAAGTTGTGCAGTGCCTGACACCTAGGCTGACCAAGGCAAACACCAACTTCCGGCCCAGCCTGGAACCTGGGCTCAAGGTGGCACTCACTCTGCGCCACCTGGCCTCAGGGACCACCTACAGGAGCATGCAGTACGGCTGGAGGGTGCCACACAACACCATCAGCATTGTGGTCAAGAAGTGGTGCAGGCCATCATCGAAGAATACCTGGAGGAGCTCCTCCAGTGCCCCTCCACTGAAGAAGGATGGAAGAAAGTTGCAGAGCAGTGGTACCAAAGGTGGAACTTCCCACACACCGTTGGAGCCATAGATGGGAAGCACGTGGCCTGCAAAGCACCACCCAAGTCAGAGTCCACTTATGTCAACTGCAAGGGCTTCTTCAGGAGTCCCCTCCAGATAGATGGGTAATGCCACCAATTGAGAGATCTCCGGATTTGTGGTGGGAGTGGGACCTTGATGGATGAGTGGCTGGTTCCTGCTCGTTGGTAGGGAAGCAGGAACCATTGGAGGGCTCGGGAGTGGAGCCGAGCCCATGGGATGATGCCAATACAAGAAACTATCTTCCCCAGAAATTTGGACAGCAGCGACAGGGGGACAATTTGATGTTGCTGGATCTGGCTGATGATCTCTGCAAGGCTCTTTCCACGAGCTGGGGACAGGAAAACCTGGTACGACATGGTATCAATGACTGCTCCCAAGTGTTGCAATTTGGTCGTAGGAGAGAGCTGGCTCTTTTTGGTGTTGATGGAAAATCTGTGGCTCTGGAGACATGGCAGGGTAATTTGCAGATCCCGATGGGCCACAAGGATGAAAGAGGAAAGAATCAAAATGTTGTCCAAGTAGCATTGGATCCTCAGTGTAGGTTTGGATCCTTGGAACAGAATGCAGAGATGCCACCAATGCTGCCAGAACCTTTGTGAAGACCCTTGGAGCCGATGAGAGGCCGAAGAGAAGTGCTCGATACTAGTAATGGGTATTTTGATAACAGAAACAGAGAAACTGACAATGATGAGGCCAAATTCCGATGTGGAGGTAAGCCTCAGTGAAATCAATAGAAGAGAGGAAGTCACCTTATCAAATGCTCTCTAAAATAGAATGCAGAGTCTGCATTTTAAATCGCCTGTATTTTACAAATTGATTGAGAAATTTTAGATCAAGGATGGCTTGCCACCCTCTGAGGCTTTGGGAACGATGAAAAGGCGAGAGTAAAGCACATATCCCCATTGAGCAGGGGGAACGAGTTGAATAGCCCTGATTTCAAGAAGGTGCTGAATGGCCTGATTCATGAGTTCTTGCCTGGAAATGTCCCGAGACATAGGACAGATCAAAAAATTGGGGGGGGGGGGGGGTTTAGGAAGTCCAATTGTAACCTTGACCTAATAGTGCTAAGCACCCAGGCATCCGTTGCTGACTCCTCCCATTTGGAGGCAAAGAAGGCTAGGTGACTTCCAATGAGTGGGGAGAACGAGTTACTACTTACAGCAATGGAAGGAATGACCCCCTCTCCCCCCTGAAAGGGCCATTTACCAGCAGAAGGTTGTTGCCTGCCAGATGTTTCCGCCCATTGGTCTTGGCGTTGGGAGTATGGCCTGTGAGAGCAGGGGAAGCGAGATGAGGTCTCTGCTCAGAAGGCAGGAGGACGATAAGGAGCAGGGTGACAGTTGGCTTTCTTCCCAGAGGAAGAGAGAATTTTACATTTATCTCTGGTTTTGATAAGGTTCCAGAGCATCGCCAAAAAGCTTATCACCTGCAAAAGGAACTGAAGCCAGCTTCCATTTTCAGTGTGACTCCACCTGCCAATTCCTGAGCCATAACAGTCTTCCTGCTACAACAGAAGATGCCATGGCCTTGGATGCAAATTTGGCAGAATTGAGAGTGGCATCCGCAGTGAATTCCGCCGCTGCAATAATCTTATTAAGGTCTTGGTGAGACCGAAGGTCAGAAGCAGGCAATCTATTCTGGAGTTGGCGCAGCCACCGTATGGATGCCCTGGTGAAGAAGGATACAGCTGTTGAAGCCCGAACATCCCAAGCAACAGCCTGGTGATTGCACTTGAGAGTCTGTTCGGAACTGGCTCTGTGGGAGTGCCAGAAGATGAGAACGAGGCCAGAATCAGAAGGTCAACAGAAGGCACTGCCAGGACATTGTCCAGAGCTGCGCTGACATTGTAGAAACACTTATCTAGAGAAGATGGGCAAGGAACTGCCGAAGGAGAAGCGCACTGTTCCTTGACCTTGTCCAGAAACAAAATGGGAGAAGGTAAAACCCCTGCATGCACTACAGGCTTGGAGAAGAATGAGTCTCCCTGGCTAAAGGGAATTCCTTGTGGCTCGGGAGCCACTTCCTCTGGCGACAGCTTGGCAGTGACCAAGGCCTTGTTGAGTAATGGTCTGAAGAGTGTAGGTTTTGTTCCGTCTGGAAAGAAGCGCATGAGATTGGGTTCCAACAATAAACTCTTTTATTAAACTCGCTAAGCAATAGTAACAGAACAACAGCCCAAGCCGCGGCAGCCCTTTTTATAGCGGCTTGCCCGCGGCTTGTAGTCAATGACACCGCTTTAACTGTTCCTGCCATTTGGCGGATTAACCAGATTGGTTCTCTAACAGCCAATCCACGAATGGCCTTTTCGGCCAATCAGAATAGGGAACTTGGAGCCTGCCAAGTTCCATACAGAACACCCCTCCCCCCTTGGTTTAGTCCAATGTGCGTCACGTAGTCACGCAGGTAGGTGGGGCCTTTTCGAATCCTGGTTGACCTGCGCAGCTCAGTCTTGGCGTGGTCTTCGAGTGGTTCAGACAGGATCGCTGTCTTTCTGGTCCTTCTCCATGGAACCTCCTGGAAGGGTGAGTCAGCCTTGCCACTCCCGCCTGAGTCTCTCGGGCCGGTTGAGATGGCTCCACTACTCCCTCCTGGTTTGACCGGGTTGGTTGAGCTGGCCTGGCTGTTTCCTTCCAGGAAGGCCTTGTTTCGTTCTCCTGCTCCCGGACTTCTCATTTGGGGTTCATCTAACCATGAGTGCTCTTTTTGATTTGTTAGATAGTCATTTTATAGTGTTTGTTGTCTTGTTATGGGAGGTTCGTCTCTCCCTTTTTTATTATTTTGTATTTCCCCCCCCCTCGGTTGTTTTTTGTTGGATATTTATTTTGGTTCTGTGGTGTTTTTTCGTTTGAGATTGCGAGAATGAAGCTGGTCTATGTGCCGCTTCCATTCTCTACCATCGTCTAGGAGTAGTAGGTAAGACCGGGGGCCTGTAATTTGGGTGATTGTGGCTATAAGCCACAATGGGTCTCCAGTGAGGTTTCTCGCATAGACCAGGTCGCCAATTTCAAATGTTCGGTATTTGCTGGAGGAGTCAGGGGGTTTGTCCCAGGTGTAAGTGCAGTGCAGCCTGTCTAGGTAGGAACATAATTTCCTACCCATTAGGAGTTCTGCTGGGCTTTTGTTGGTTGTGCTGCTAGGGGTAATATGCTGTAGAGTTAGTAGTCAATTTAGTTTGTCTTGCATGTCCCCCTTGTCCATTCTATCTAGGTCCTCCTTAGTGTACCGAACCATGCATTCAGCCCTGCTGTTTGCAGCCGGATGGGCCGGCGCTGTTAAAGCATGTCAGACACCCTGGGCAGCCAGATACTGTTCGAATGCTAACACTGTAAACTGGGGCCCATTATCTGACATCAGTACATCAGGCAGCCCATGTGTAGCAAAAAGTTTGTTGAACTGTTTCATTACTGCCTCGGTGGTGGTGGAAGCCATAAGGATGACTTTTAACCAGATCGAGTAGGCATCCACAACTATTAGGAAGGTGTTGCCTTTTGTCGGCCCAACAAAGTCAATATGTAGTCTAGACCATGGACCCCGGGAAGTTTCCCATTCTCTGACTGGTGCCTGTGGGGGGGTAGGCCTCGATTTTTGACAGTCATGACATGTTGCCACCCAACGTTCAATGTCTTTGTCCAGCCCTGGCCACCAAACATAACTCCTGGCCAGGGCTTTCATTTTGACTATGCCCGGGTGTACCTCGTGCAACATGCACAGAACATCTTCCTGGAGACCGTTTGGTATAACCACCCTGTCACCCTATAATATGCAACCTTTTTCTATGGACAGTTCGGTCTGTCGGGTGCGAAATGGCTTAAAAGTCTCAGTTTTGTTCTCCTCCGACCAGCCCTTACCTACCCAATTCAATATGCGTGCTGTCAAAGGGTCTTTAGCGGTGGCTCTCGCGATGTCCGCTGCGGTTAGCGGCAGGTTCGGGCAGGTCTCTAGTTGTAGTGTGGAGATGGTTGGAGCAGGGTCCTCTTCCATGATGGGCAGCGGGGAACGGCTTTGGGCGTTGGCATGTGTGATGGCTTTTCCGGGGCGATGAATCAGCGTGTAGGAGTAGGCAGCGAGGAATTCAGACCACCTCGTCATTCTAGGTGACAGAATATTCAGGGTTGGCTTGTTGCCTGCTAGGATTCCAAGAAGGGGCTTGTGATCGGTTATTATAGAAAAAGTTCTACCGTAAAGGTACTCATGGAATCTTTTGACTCCGGCAATGATTGTGAGGGCTTCTCTGTCGAGTTGGCTGTAATTGCATTCTGACTTGGAAAGCGTCTTTGAATAAAAAGCGACCGGTGCCTGTCTGCCGTCTGGTACCTTGTGGCTCAGGATGGCGCCGATTCCAAAAGGTGATGCATCACAGGTGACTGTCAAGGGCAGAGTATTGCTCTACTGGATTAAAACGGTGTTAGACGTTTATAGGTCTTTGATACCCTGAAATGCTGCTTGTTCCCAGTGGCCCCATGTCCAAGTAGTTTTTTTATTTAGCAGCCAATGTAGGGGTTCTGCTATGGTTGCCTTATGGGGCAGGAACACATTGTAAAAATGTATGAGACCTAGGAATGCTTGAAGGTCAGTTTTGTTCCTAGATCTAGGAGCATCTTTGATTGCCTTTATTTTTTTCAGTGGGGTGTATACCTTATTCATCGATTAAATAGCCCAAAAACTCGACCTGGTTGGTGGCTAGATCACATTTCTCTCATTTTACTTTGAGGCCTGAGTCTCTAAATCTTGTTAAAACTGCTCTTAATCTGTTCGCTAGTTGGTTGGCATTTTTTGCTGAGAACATCGTCAAAATAAGGGATGACACCCTTGATTCCATTTAACAGGTGTTCCATGAGGCTTTGGAACACACCTGGGGCAACGCTAACACCGAACTGGAGACGGTTACACTTGAATGCCCCTCTATGTGTCACAATGGTCTGTGCCTCTGTGGTAATTTGGTCAACGGGTAGTTGTTGATACGCCTGTGCGAGATCAAGCTTCGCAAAAATTCTTCCTCCCCCTAATGAGTGCAGTAAAGGTTGCACTACCGGTACTGGGTATGCGCTTTGTTGGAGTGCATGGTTCAGGGTTGCCTTATAATCTCCGTAGATGCGCACTGACCCGTCTGGTTTCACAGGAGTAATGATGGGTGTTTCCCACCTGGCATGGTCGATTGGCTCTAAAACCCCTTGAGCTGTTTATTTGTTCAGTTGTTCATCAATTTTTGGTTTTAAAGCAAACAGGACGCGTCTGGCCTTTAAATGGGTGGGGGCTATTTTTGGCTCTAGGCTAAATGAAATTGGGGTCCCCTTGTACTTGCCTAGGGTCCCGTCGAAAACATCTTGTAATTCTTGTAGTAGGCTCTCCTCCCAGTTGGCTGTGGCAATGTGGTTGATCCCGGTCATACCAATTCCCAGGGGCGCGAACCATTCGATCCCAAGCAGAATAGGGCGATCACGGTCGACGATGGTCAGAGGCAAGATTTCTGCGTGGTTCTTGAATTTGATGAGGAAATGTCCTAGGCCTACTACCGGGATTCGATTTCCCTGGTAGTCTTTTAAAATCAGTCTTTGTTTCTGTAATTCTTTTTGTTTAATGTTCGGTATCAGGCGCCGGATGGTATTCCAGGATACCATAGATAGGAAAGACCCTGAGTTGACTTCCATCTCACAGGGCTTCCCTTTGATGCTCACCTCTTTCCGGACCTTCTTCCCATTTTCTGCCCTGGCATTTCCGATGGTGACTGTCTGATGCGTTTCCTCTCTGTCACTGGTTCTTTTGCTTCGGTTCCATCTGCTTCCGGCTTGTCTTTCGTCCTGTCTGGGAGGGGTGCTGCCGCGTCTTTTTGGACTATAGCTCTTTTTGTTGTGGCAGACCTTTTCGATTTGCCCCCGTTTGTTACAAGCCTTACAGATTGTGTCAAGGAACCTGCATTCAGCTCGCGGGTGGTTGCCCCCGCATCCCGCACATTCAAACTCCTGCCAGTTTCTCCTCTTTTTGCGCCATTTCTTGTCTGATTGAAGTCTATGGACATCTTCAGTTTCATCCTCGGTATCGCTCTGGGATTCAAGATCTTCGTAGTGGGCTGTCACTGTGGGCTGTTTCTTTCCTCCCTCTGTCTTCTCTCTGGCTTGGTTTGGCAGATCTGGGATTGCATTCATTTGGCGCATGGTGGCTGCTGACTTCTTTTCTGCTTCGGTGGCAGTTGCCTCTGCAATGGCCTCGGCCACAGTTATGTTTGGTCTATTCAGGAGCTTGCTCTGAAGGGTAGTGTCCTTCAAACCGAGGATCACGCAGTCCCTCAATGCCTCGTCCATGTTCTGGAACTCGCAGGCTCCTCCAATGTGTCTCAGGGCTGCTACAAAATCTCCGACAGTTTCATCTTCCTTCTGGTCCCTCTTGTAGAACTCGTGTCTTTTTATCAAGTTGGAGACCACAGGTGCGTAGTGTGCTAGGAGCATTCTGTTCAGCTCGGGCCAAGTCATCTGTTTGACATCTCCGGGTTTAGCCAGCGCCTTCTCCATTTTAAAGATGGCTGGTCTGCAGTGTGTAAGGAAGACAGCCCTCTTCCTCTGATCAGAGATTTCCTGCAGTTTGTTGCTTTCCAAAAACATAAGAAACAATTGATATACGACTCCCAATCCTCATCAGGATTGAATGGTGCTGGCGGCGCGTTGTTACCGGCTATCTCTCTCGCTCGGTTCAGATTGCCGCGTGCTTCAGTCTCACTCTTCTACGATGATCCCACCTTTGTTGCCAGTGTTCCATCCAGAAAGAAGCGTGTGAGACTGGGTTCCAACAATAAACTCTTTTATTAAACTCGCTAAGCAATAGTAACGGAACAGCCCAAGCCGCGGCAGCCCTTTTTATAGCGGCTTGCCCGCGGCTTGTGGCCAATGACACCACTTTAACTGTTCCCGCCATTTGGCAGGTTAACCAGATTGGGTCTCTAACAGCCAATCCACAAATGGCCTTTTCAGCCAATCAGAATAGGGAACTTGGAGCTTACCAAGTTCCATACAGAACAAGTTTGAAGACCAATGCAGAGAATGTCTGCTCTCGGCGAGAATCCTCTTCCTCTGAAAGATTTTGGTCAAAAATCTCACCCTCTTCACACTCTGAATGAGAGAAGTAACTGTGTTCAGATGGTGAAGGCCTTCCTTCCTCATCAACCTCCTCCCATTCTGGTAGAGAAGAATGGACCCTGAGGTCCTGGGGCCTGTGTAAATCAGGGTGATGAGCCAAGGAACTTATAGATTGAGAAGGGAGAAGGGCCTGAACCCTTTCCAGAGGTTGAAGAATTTGCTTGAAGCCTTCAGCCAATCCCTGCCTAATGGCTGATGAGACTACATCTTGGATATCCCTTGGTCTATGCTCAAAGGTAGAGGCAGAAGGCTGAAGGCCCGCTGCTGTGGGAGTGAAGGTGGCTTCAGGCCTAGATTGAGGAGAGATTCAAGGCCTGGAGGGAGGGGGAGGAGCATAGGGCACAGAAGCCTGTTGGAAATAAGGCCCAGATCTGCTTAAATCCTGAGGATCTGACTGGACAGCAAGAGCCTCAGGA
Organism: Laticauda colubrina; assembly: GCA_015471245.1. Taxonomy (NCBI): domain Eukaryota; kingdom Metazoa; phylum Chordata; class Lepidosauria; order Squamata; family Elapidae; genus Laticauda; species Laticauda colubrina. The sequence goes on along the minus strand of BLBF01000011.1, from coordinate 5,178,453 downwards.
GACCAGGATGGAAATGCTCATAGATAACTTCTCCTCCCCTGGGAAGGCTTGGTTGGGGCCGAGTATCACCTGAAACATGTTGTAGTTGCACTCATGTCTGCGCTTTTTTGCCCTCAATTCAGCCTGAGTTGCCTTCTTAGGGGCTAGAGCCTTAGCTTTGATTTTAGCAGCTACCTCCCTCTGGATTGATTAGATGTGTTGCCGACGTCTTTTTCTCTTATTGGGCTTAAGAGACTGTTCCACTGGGGGGGGGGGGGACCTCTGCCTGAGCCTTATCTTGCTCCATTTGTAAAATAAAGGCTCTTGCGTTGGAAAGAATCTGTTTAGAAGTTTTTCTATTAAGCCCTTTAGGGTATAAATGGCCCCCGGGCTTACAAAATGGCTGCTCATCTTGTGGTGGAAGGCTTGAATCCAAGATGGTCACTGACTACAGGAAAACAGGCTCTAAGATTGAAGAATTGCTCCTTCGGCTATACAGAGCCCCGAGCGAAGTCAGCAAGGGAAAAACACAGCAACCAGCTACATGATCAGCTGGCTTGAGCTCTTATCAGTTTGCTGATCGTGTTTATGATCCCTCCAAACTGCAGGTGTGGGGGAGGTCTGCAGACACTGCCCAGCTTGCCTGCACAGAGTACTGTAACACTGGAAGAGCAGCTGCCCAGATCTCTGGGAGCTGCTTGAAGAGAGGAAAAAACTACTGAAGATCGCTGTGATTGTTATCGAACAGAACGCTTTCAGAGACACAGCTACTGACTGAAAGGAGCTGAGTCAAAAGCTGGGGTCTCTCCCGGGGGCTGGCTTTTATATCTTAGTACAGACTCAGCTCTGATGTCATAGGAAGGAGTAAACTCATCCTGGGCTCTCGATGCAGCATGGAGGAGAAGGTTGCAATTACTATTAAATTGCAGCAAAGAGACATATGACAGTAGTAATTTGAATAGTGTATTACCTAGAAGAAAGTTAACCTTGAATTTAAACACTCTCCCTTCCCACAAAGAAAATTAAAACCTTTCAGTTTTGGTCCATAATTTATCTATAATTGCCAAATCCCTCCCAGAACAACCCTGAATCTCACTGACCCTAACAAGAATCTATATATCCAAGTACATGGCATGAAAGTGTTTAATATAGCTATGAAGAAATTAAATATTTGCAGAAATGACATGTCTGGTAACGATTGCTATTAATTGGCTTTAAATAAGGAAACCAATTTGCACAATGAACCTACCTAACCTCTATCAATCTAGCCATCCAAAAATTGTTCTCTGACTAACCAGTGTGCTGTATATATACATATATATGCAAAGTAGCTTACACACACACTCATGGCTACTCCATGAGGGTAAATGAAACATGTATATTATGTAAAAAGTCCACTGTATTCAGCCACTTCCAGATTAAGTGCAGGAGTTTCTGCAATGCTGAAAATGGATTTGAATTGCCTATATTTTTTCAAAAGTCGTGAAGAGATTAGGGATCAGGAACTCTTCCTTCCTTCCGTCCCTTTGTGCAAAGGAAACTGGTTGGTATGAGGTACATGCTTTGAGGTACATGCAGTGAGTGTTTCTGCATACAGTGAGGTTTCCCTGGGTTCAGTAGTCCTCACTGCTAAGAAGGGTATTTCAGCAAGAACCACACCCTCTCAAATACTCACTGCAGCAGTTTTAAGGATTTATCCGCATCATTCAAGTCTATATATGCATGCCTCGAAAATATATCTGTCAGAACTATCATTGAAATGACTCACACATACATCACCACCCTATCCACCGGTAATAATTGGGAGGAAAAATGTTTCTCTCCCACTAACTATGGTGCAGTGCCTCAGAATTACCATTCTTTGAGCAATTGTTTTACTTATGATCAACATCTTTTTTTTCCTAAGCATTTTCCTACTAACGCAGCCTACTTTTTTCTCAGATCAGCCGAGTGTTGATCCATTGGTTGTGATAGAAACTCTTCAATCTGCTTGAGGCCTGACATTGTGGGCTAAAAGAGAGGGACTGTCTCAAAGTCACCCAACTGGCTTTCATACCTAAGGCAGGACTAGAATTCACCGATTGCCTGGTTTCTAGCCTGGTACCTTAACCACGACAACAAACTAGCTTACCTAATTATCACCATGATATTTTTAAACTCTGTTTCTGACTATTTCATTTTCTTCTGCTTGGATTTCCAATACTTCTTTCTTTGTCCCAATCAAACAACTCAACTTTTGCCCCATATTCGTTTCATCCATTTTAGCTTCTTGGCCAACCTTAATTTGGATTTTTTTAGGTACCTGAGGTAAGAATTGACAGGATATATAAACACCCATTAGACCACATTTAAGATCAGATTCTGTGTGGACCTATGAATGGCAAGAGTAAAACAGTACACTGGAAACACTAGAACAAGCAAGCAGACACACTTCATTTCGACTGCGTCAAATTCCTAGTCACCTATTTAGGGTTTGTTATTTTAAAGGAATGTATCTATTGATATTTTTGTTGCAACCTGTCCAATGTCACAGTGTTCAAGCCAGCCATATAAATAACTTAAATAAAATAAAATATATTTTTCCACACAAGATTAAACACTCTGAAGGGAAAAGTAAAAAAACAGGTTTGTGTTCATTGAATTTATTCTGGAGTTACTTGCTTTCAAGTTGCCATTTCTGTGAGGGTCCACATATGTGTTTTTGAAATTTAATCTTTGTTTTCAATTTTCATGTGGATAACGGCCCAAACAAATCGAATCTTAACTATACAGAAATCAAGGATGGCTTTGCAGGCATATTCCTAAGTCCTCTTCTGTATTACTTTCTACTCAACATGTACATCCACACAGAATCTGTGTTTTGTCTTTTAATCACAGAGCACTTTGGACTTTCTTAAATGCAAATGTATGTATCACTCTGCAAAACTGATAATTCAAAATATTTCACATAAAGCCCAGTGAAAACCTCATGAGTGCAAGCTCCTTGAAGTCTGCTTTAGCTACAAGACCAAGTTCCACGTGCATGTGAAAAACTCCTGTCATTAATCACATCATCTATCTAGCAATCTGCAGCACCTTTAGCTTCCCAAAGGAATTCAGATCAACCTAATAAATTCCAATTAAATCTGAAAACTTCTCCCATGGGTTTTTTTTTCTTTCTTTCTTTTTTTTTTTTTCAGAATTAAAAACAGGGAAACTACAAAACATGGGAGATTTGTGCAATTATGTCACATAGGAAATAGCACTCTATCACTCAGTACAATGAAGTTAATTCAAAATCATCACCAAAATAAATCCCAAAACATCCTGATTGTGAAACAGGAGAGGGAAAGGTCTTCTTATGCCAGAAAAGAGGGCATATTTCACTGAAGTTTCAGTTGGAATGCCTGCATAGTCTTCCTATACACTCTACATAGCTCCTCCTTGAAGTGATCTAGAAACATGAAATATAAACAAACACATTGTTTTTGAGGCATAACTCAAGGTAGATACTGATTTCTTTTTAATTACCCAAATGATTACAGACTAGGGTACATCTGAAAGATCACATTTTCCCATTCACATTTAGGGAGTTTCTGAATACTCCAGAAATATGCTTAATTGAGACTAGGAAAAAAGCCACTTAGGCAGATGAACTTAAACTAGTTTTTAAGGGAAATCCATTTTTTGAAAAGAGTAGGCAGCTTTATTTCTTCTCTAATTACAGCCTTCTATAAGTTGGTGAAGCTTTAGCTTTTCAGGAGAGCATTTAGGCTGCAAATTGCTGTTTCACTGAACTGAGTTTCAGCAGTCTCTGGGTTTTTGAATAATTTATTTCTGTTCTATTCTGTTTTTCGCTGCTGTTGTATTGTTATATAGTACAGGTCATTTAAAATTGTGAATTTATCATTTTTATCCTTGCTGGATGCATTTGAGTTCTTCTGAGCAAAAGCATGACACCAATTCACATCTGATTTTTATGCCTGAAGGAAAGAGAATAATACACCCACTTTGACAAACTTACTCTTTGCTTCCTGGAAAGTTTAGGGGCAAGCTTAATTACAAGCATCCAATCATGACAGTGCTACCCATAAGCAACAAATTACTATACTGCAAATTACAACTTCGCAGCTATTTCCCCTCTTAGAGCAATAACTGTCAGCCTATTATCTGAAATGAGCTAAATCTGAACATGTTTAAATTATTCCTGCAGCATTTACTTATAGATGTGGACCAAGCCTTCTAGCAAACTCTTTGACACATGTAGTGTAGCAAGATGGTTATACAGCCACTAGTACTGTAATACTACTTTTAATTTATTTGGTATGTATGCACAGTTATAAGTAAAACAATAAAAATGTCACAAAATAGCATCAACAGTATGGCAATATAACAATGAATTAAAGAAGGCTGCACTTCGACCCATGCAGAAAACTTTTAAAAAATCAGGCTTCTGATTTTATGAATTTTTATTCAAGTAGAGCCATACTGGAAGTTTTTAAGAGATTGGATAACCATTTGTCTGAAGTGGTATAGGGTCCCCTGCCTAAGCAGGGGGTTGGTCCCTTCCAACTCTATTCTATTCTATTCTGTTCTGTTCTATTCTATTTGTGCTACATACGTGTGGATCAGAGGTCTGGAACTATGATCCCTTTAGGACTTGTGGACTCAGAATTCCTGAGTCAGCATGGCTGGCTCAGGAATTCTGAGTGTTGAAGTCCACAAGTCATAAAAGAACCATAGTTCCAGACCCCTGCTCTTGATCAGAGATGTCAAAATGGCAGCCTGTGGACTAGATATGTCACATGCAGGGCATGCCTACCCCAGCTCCACGAATGGGAAAAACATCATGAAACTTCATGTGACAGCAACATGATGTGGCAAGTTTGATCTAGATGATCACCAGATGGCTTTCATCTTATTGGTTATGTCAGTTTTTGCAGCCTAGATCTTGCAAGCCTGATAAAAGGTAAGTAACTACACTGAAGGAAAATGCAACCTCAGAAATGTTTTCTAGACAATTTGGTAATATAAAATAATATTTTAAGTGGTATGCACCCAGCACCAAACTTTATAATAGAGTGGTAAAGATTCTTCAGATAAGCCAAGAGGAACTCAAAAAAAGAAAACCAATTGTGTGTACACACACACACACACACACACACACACACACGGATTCTGAAATGCATGAACTTTTTTTGTCTCTCAGAAGTTATAAGTTATAAATGATGCCATAAATTTTGCACAAGATGAAACAGAATTATCTAAATACCAAAATAGAAAAGCTGCCAGTCTGCATCATCATCTTTCCAGAAGTGTCCTTAAATATTTCCTATTTCTGAGAAACTGTATACCTTAAAAGAATGCATTTGTCCTCCAAGCAAACACAGAATGATGATTACTAACAGAAAAAGCATACTTTGTAGCGCCACATACTGTACCAATTCAAGCTCCACACAGCTGAAGCAAAGCCACATATAAATGCTTAGAAATGTGATACATGAATTTAAGTTCTTAAAATAATCTAAGTGATGGCTGTCCCTTGGTTAGGAAGATCACCTCTTTAATTCTGCCTCTATAGACTGGATGAAGCTGAGGAAAAGTGTGTGCTAACTTTTTTGAGCTGCACGCCTGCTTATTTAAACATAACTTAAATAAAATAATTACCAACTGACAAAATAAATCCAGGACATAACCACATTCAAGGGTCTATAACCACCTAAATTCAGGAACATCATTAACTTGAGTCAGATCCTTTTTTCTTTTACTGTGCATTGCTCAAATTTGCTGATGATCCTCCTTGGTTCTACCTTGATCTTACTCGCAACTCAATCTGAGATCTTCTACATGCAAAGCTATTTTTGGCATCTCCAAAGATGCTCGTCTGTCTACATTTGTCCAAATGGTCCAATACAAAAGCCATTCCACCAAGGACGTAGCATTTTTACAGCAATTTTTCCCAAAACATCAACTAAATACCAGCCTATGAAAAAGCAGCTGGGAAGGGCACAGATTATCTTACAGATCATGATTTTCTTGAGGCTGTTGCACTGCAATATGTTTATATCAAAACACCACAATGGGAGAGCTCCTAAACACAGCCATTAGTGTTGCCCTGGAATACTTTTTGTGCAGGGGTATAACCAGGTATCCTCCAAATCTTGGAACCCTAGGTACTCACCTTGTTCTAACATACATGTGCTTATATATCTATAATATTTGTACCTGTAGTTTAAAAGTTCATTCTAATTTATTATCTGTTACCACCATTTGGAATCCACTAGGACTGAGGTATGAACATTAAAACATATAAATAACCATACTTAATATATCAATGGTACAGATTAGGAGGGAACAAAGTTTGCTCTGATCTCCCATCCCCATCTACATAACCACTATATGATTGTGTAGATGGGGGTGGGAGATCAGAGCAAACTTTATACTGGGGTCTCCAAACTTGGCAACTGTAACACATGTGGACTTCAAGTCCCAGAATTCCCCACATAGCATGGCTGGCTGAGGAATTCTGGAAGTTGAAGTCCACAAGTCCTAAAGTTGCCAAGTTTGGAGACCCCTGCTTTATATCCTAACTGCCAACATACCATAACTAGAAATGACTTGTTGAATTAGTCCTGTCTGCATTGCCTAGGCCTCCTTACCTATTAATCTGCTGAAAAGTCATTCTTATGGTTAACTGTTTATTGTTTCATGGGAGTGTCCTACAAAGGCACCAAGGCTGGCAGCAAGGCTTGCAGGCAGGCTGGCACCAAGGCTTGCAGGCAGACATGCAGGCAGGGCAGGCAAGGCAGCCAATCCATCCGGCAGCAGGTCTTTCCTCTGAATGGCGACCTTCTTCCAAGCTGCTTCCGTTATATCCACGGGGCTGATGCAATGCATCCTCCCCGCATGCGCAATTAACGCCAGGCATCCATTAGGCTTCCGCTGTGCATCCGCTGTGCATCCGCTTCATCCGCTAGGCTTCCGCTCTGCATCCGCTCTTTCCGTTCCACATCTGCTTTGCTGAGAACCCCCGGAAGCCCTGCGGATGTGCCATCCGCTCCCATCCACTTCCATCCGCTAGGCTTCCGTTCCACATCCGCTTTGCATGCGCCCTGCGTCCTCCATGCGTCCGTGTTATCCACTCCGGTTATGCAAATTTTTGCCCCTTTTGAGAGTGGATAACAATGGATGGAACATTTTGCTCGTCCGCTATGTCCTTTTTGCATCCGTTGGGCAGTGTGACATGGGCTTTAAGAACAATATGATCACACTGGCAATGGAAAAGAGTCCGGCAAAGGAGACACTGCCTACAGAAATTGCTCGTTTTTTCCCTTTCCTCACAGAGCAGAGATTGGAGAGGAAGATATTTCAAGAGAATACTGTATACTGTTCATGTAGCATGCTGGTGGCTTCCATCCCTAGGCTATGGAATGGTCATATTGCTTTTGATGTGTACAAAACAATAAGGAATTGAGCATTCCAAATTGTTAGGAGGCAAACAAAAGCCAAAGGTGCGAAACAGTAAATGTGTCTCTTTTCAATCAAAAAGCAGAGTCACATGATTTCTCACTTAGTGACTGTTTCACTCAGGTGGAATTGCTGGTCACAATTAGGGTCATTAAGCACAGATCACCTGTAACTCAACTGTATTTGAGTATTAGCATTTTAAATCCCACTTTTCTATTGACAAAATGTCTGCAATATATACAAAATCTTGGAATAAATCCATACATAATGTCATTTCAAAATTTATCAGTCTCTAAAGTGCTTCATTCCTGAGGTGGTGAGGTATAGGAGTGCACAGATGTTTAATTGGGCTGTAAGAACAGGCTGGATATATTTCTGCTGTACTGAATATGAAGCTGTTCAGTTATTGTTCTCTGGTGAATGCTGGCACCATTATGCCTATAATGTTGAGTGATTTCAACATTCATGGTTTGGGTGTGGATCTGGGAAAGTGCAGAAAATAAAAAGGATGACCTCAAAGAGAGAGAAGATTCATTACCAAACCAAAATAAGGGAAAATACTGCATAAGTCCAAAAGATGGGGAAGGATTACACACAAATGTCTCAGACAGACACTCCTCCAAATTCACATGAATATAAAAAAGAGAGGACAGGAAGCACAATCAGACATCAAGTTATGTTATTATAGCTAATCTAAATAAAAGTAATTTTTAGTCTTCCATGAAACCCATTTCTTCATATGGTCTACCTTGTAGGGGAGACAGAAAACCAAAAGTTCATGGTCACCATTATTCCAGTATATGACAAATGAAGGCAGTCATTTGTTAGACCACCTTGGAATAGTAATGTGGTGGTTTCAATATGAAGAGCATTAATTCCAGTTTGATGCCATGGTAGGACCACCTTTTGGTCCAGTTAAGTTTAATTGCCATTCAGAATTTCTGCAGGGCTAAACCTGACAGGAGGGCTCACCTCGATGCCTGATCTGATGGATTTCCAGAGCACACTGAGGACTTTTCATAGGCCGTTCAACTGAGGACTTATTAACCTTTGGCAAATTGGGCTATTGACAAAATTGCTCCAAACAACTGCTCTTTGTGCGCCAATTCTAGGGTATATCCTAGTTAATTGGAAAACTCCAAATGATGAAGTATTAGAAATGTCTAAAATATCAGTGCAGGAAATCCAAAGATGAGTCTTACCAAAATATAGTTACATTTAGTCCTCAATTTACCCCAACTAAGCCCAAAATTTATGTGCTAAGTGAGAAATTTGTTAAGTGAGTTTTGCCCCATTTTTTGACTTTAGTAACCTGGTTGTTAAATGAATCTGGTTTCTCCACTGACTTTGCTTGCTAGAGAGACACTGTAACCACCAAGCATCCAAATCTAAATCACATGACTGTAGGGATGCTGCAATGGTCATAAGTATAAAAAATTGTCATAAGTCACTTTTTTCAGTGCTGTAGTAACTTTGATCACTAAATGAACTGTTGTATATCAAGAACTATGTGTATAAGTTCACATTTGGCCCACACACCATGATGATGTATTCCTACTTCTCACTGCATTGACAAACTGTTGATTGACTCTTATTTAGGGAAATAAATTTCCTTTTAGTGAAGGAGGGAGAGGGAGTACTTCACAACTAACTGTTGTGACCATTTGCCAACAAAATCCCTTACATTTTTCAACATCTTCATTCCTCCTGGACAGATTCCAATGAGGTGACTGGGATAACATGTACCTGTTATTCAGGATTCCTTTTGGGCTATGAGAAAGTGGAGCTTTCTGATATAAGCCCTGCTACTGTGACCCTGATCCATACCTCTCATGGTTTCTTCACAGGGCTGATGGGGGACAGACAACCTGGATCTAGATCATCAGCATCTCTCTTTGGGCAGGGATGATGTTGCAACTTTGAAGGAGACTCTGATAATACATTCTTCTTAAGTAATTTTCCCTGAATCCAGGACTGGGCTAAAAATATAATTCAGCCCCAACCTTCCTTTTTCCAGAAATCTGTTGAGCTCCTTCATCCTCCTTGGCTGCTTCAGCTGCAAACTACTTGATTAGAAATGGTTCATTTGGACTCTTTCTCCTAAGTTTCAGACACAAACAAGATTGTTATCAGGACTTTGATGGGGAGAGTATATCCCTCTTGTCCTACTTGATCAGTCAGTGATTTTTGTTACTGTCAACTATGATATCATTTAGGACTACCTTAATGGTTGTGGTTCTACTCAGTGATAATACGATGTAATTAGTCCATTAGAGACTCTCTTTTTGGTCCCTTTCCACTGCTGTTTAATAATTTTCCACTGCTGTTTAATAATTTTCCAAAGCTACTGTAATGAAATGTGGGAAAGATCTTGGGAGATGGGGCAAATGGGCAAAGGTATGCTGCCGAGTGAACAATCAGGTAAGAAAGAGAAAAGCAGTGGTGGTATTCAGCCGATTTGCACCAGTTTGCGCGAACCCCTGCTCAGGGCTGAGAGCCTGCAGCCACTGCCTCTTTTTGTTGATGCAAGAAGCCTGCCAGCTGATGCCTCTTTGCCAGCCGAAACCGAGCCAGCTGGCTGGAGGCTTCTTGTGCCGAAAAAAAGCAGCAGCTGCAGGCTTCTTGTGCTGGCCTCCACGTTTCGAATGCGCCAAAAAAGAGTTTCTGTCATGCTGCCATCACTGCCCTGTTCTTTGCACCAGCCGTGCACATGCACCCCCTTGCCTGATGCACCAGAGGGACTTGCCTAGGCGGAAGGACCTGCCAGAATGGAGGGACTTGCCCAGGCAAGTCCCGCCAGTGCAGCAGGTAATGGGGTGCACCCCAGCGTGAAAACAGGGCAGCGAGTCCCAGCTGCTTCTTCTTTGCCAGCCGGAACTAAGCTGGTAGCCCATGCACCATCTCCCAGCAGAAAGTCCAGGGACCTCACATGCAGATATGAGGCTGGGGCCTTCTGCGAGGAGACGGCGTGTGGGTGAGTCCCTCTGGCACAGTGAAATGCAAATGCTCTGTGTATGCCCGAGGAGGAGGAGAAGACTTGGGTGAACTTTTCTGCCTTTCTTCCCTTCACTCCGTTGCTGCTTGGAAGGCATCCCTTTAAAGTACTTTGACACAGAGTGGGGGACCAAAAAGGGACAGGCAGGGTGTAGGAGCTGCCTTCCAACTCCCAGCTGAGTCTCGCCGTGTCCCCCTTCCCCTGCCAAGAAGCCTACAGCCACCACCTCTTTGCCAGAACGAGAAGCCTCCAGCCGCCGCTCCTGGCTCAGTTCCAGCTGACAAAGAAATGGCTGCTGCAGGCTCTTCACACCAGCAAAAAGTGGCACGAGAAGCCTCTAGTCACCATGTCTTTGCCAGAGGGAGAATCCTCTAGGCACCACTCTCAGCTCAGTTCCGGCCGGCAAAAAGGCGGCAAAAACCATGCAGGTACACCCCATTGAGCCCGCTGCACCAGATGGACTTGCCTGAGCAAGTCCAAGCAGAGCGGCACAGCAGGCAATGGGGTGAGCCTGTGTAGCTAGTGCATAGATACAGCGATGCATTGGAGAAGTGGAGCAAAGCCAGAGGTCAGTAATTTTCACTGCAAGAAATCTACAGCTATCGCGTCTTTTTTTCAGTGCAGCTGGGGTCCAGCCTCAGTCTGATGCAGTGAGATATCAATTCCTTTGGTTTTGATTTGATGTGCTGTATCACAGGATGCTGGGATTAGAGAAAATAGCTCAAGGGGGGGATGGAATCCTGATGTAAACTTCAGTATGATAACTAGAAATAGCAGGCTTATCAGATGACTCTCCAGATGTCTTAATATGCTTATGCAGTTTGGGTATACTTATGAGTCTATTTCAACTATTTCAACTATTTAACTTTGATATTTTCTAATGTCAGAAGACTTACAGTATCATTGCTTGTATCAAAGGGAGGAATGTAGTCAGTTTGTTCGTACCTTGAACAGCCAAACAAATCAATATTTCAACACATCTAAGAGTGTTCAACTCACAAGGATGAGAAGACACATTTTCATTTTCATTCCTATAAATGGATCATAAAATTTTATCAGTGGTGTAATAACTTCTTTTCAAGCCTATCACTTTGAGTCTTAATGCTGCACTTGTCTAACCTGATAAAATACTATGAACATTTTATTTCCCCCCGAGTATGCCAGGGAACTATGATAAGACATAGTTGATGCCTTCATGTCTTAAGAATTGAGATCACTTTGAAAGAGCACCAAGCAAATACAAAATATTTCCAACCCCATAGTCAGGATATAGTGTAATAATAATGTCTTGTGCAGATGAAAAGATACTGGTGAGGACATCTGTATAGTTACATTTGTGTGTCTTTCTATGGAAGTTTTTTTTAAGCTAATTCAGAAAAGCATGCGAGGCCTATAAAACAGGCAGCTAAAACTGTAATGTTGGCATTTAGTAATAGTTGGTAAACAGTCCATATTTGCATCCAAATCCAACCTCTGCTAATTAACAACATAAAACATAACAAGCAAGAAAAACAAACTAAGATGCTTCAGATTTCACAGCCAGGAATGAGAAAAGCATTTTAATCTTTGATTGTTATTTAGCAAATATAATGTTAAGAGGAAGTTTTGAGTAACTGAGGCTATAATTCTACCCTAATTAGGACATTTTAATCTCTTTGACTTCAAGAAGATTGAGGTCATATACCAGATCATCTTAAAATAATTCTTTAAATCACATGATCAACTCAGTTTTGTTCCAGTAAGTTCACAACAATGCAAATAAGGTAAAAAAGATAGATAAAAAAGTAAGCCTGATCCAATATTTTGTTAGCCACACCACACAATGAATAAGTAGTGGTTAAATCTTTAACATATGTAAAAAAGGGCAAGAGCCAGGTCTGCAAAAGCAAACTACATCACTAAGTACTATAGTTGGGACATCTATAGTACACAATGTACAATGAGTAGTCCATAAACATAATGAATATTTACAGGTAGTTCTTGGGTTACAGCCATTCATTTAGTGACTGTTCAAAGTTACAACAGCACTGAAACAAGTGACTTATGACCGTTTTTCACACTTAAGACCACTGCAGAATGCATTTGGAGGAAGGAGGTTTATTCCTCCTGATCATAAAATCCAAGCTTGCCATATTTTCAAAAATGACATATAGTGTTCAGGTCTATATAGAAATGTATAAAATATAAATGTATTATAAGTGAATCATTAGCCCCATTTTTAATCAGATACTTTATCTATGATTTGGTAGGATTCTTGAATTGAAATTGAGTTTGTTGCATCTGCTAAATGTGGGCCCAATTTAGGTGTTACTGGATCTGGAAGCACAGGTATGTGTAAATGATTATAATCCCAAATTGGAGTAAATGTTCAAACAATAGGCTTACTTACGGGAAACTGTGTCTAGAATTGCACTGTAAGATTATGCCTGAAGACCAAGTAAATCAATGTGCAGTTACTGAATGGTCCCTTTCATCCATTTAATATTTAAAACACATAATATACTGTAAGACTGCAAGCAATTGAGAAGCTTCAGCAAAACAAAGGGAATTTTCCCCAGTATAAAGTCACAACCAGGTAAACAATATTCACACATACATCTGCCTACTCAAATAACAATGCAAAAGTAACTCTCATATGTAAAATACACTGCACATTGTGCATTTGAAAAAGAGCTTCATGTATGCAAGTTGCAAGCTTTATCACTACAGGAAAACAAATCAGTGCTGCTCAGCCACAATAGAACAACCAATAAAATACCTTTAAAATCCAGAATGCTGAAGCTGTTGAATAATAGGAAAAGATCAGAGTAAAAATTTTTTACAACCAGAGGTTCCACTTGCAGCACCTCTAGGTGGGAGGACCTAAGTGCATTTTTGTCCAGATTGCCAGAAAAGTACAAATGGAGTCAAATGGAGCCCATTGGACTTGGTATAAAGGCATTTCTCACTAGTACAAGTCCTAAATCTCATTGAACGTACTTTGAAGAATTTGGAAATTATGAATGGAGGTGAGTGAATATATCATATGGGATAATGTTGTAGGATCCAGTCTGGGTCGGATATTGGGACCAGAGGTTTGTCTTCTGAGCTTTTGGAGTCCTTCTTCATGAAATTTCTAGAGAGAAGTTCCAAACGTTCATGAGACAAAACCTCTGGTCCCGATTACCAAGTCAGATTGGATCCTACACAGAGGTGATATTCAGCAGGTTCTGAGCAGTTCTGGAGAACCAGTAGTGGAAATTTTGAGTAGTTCAGAGAACCGGCAAATACTGATTGGCTCTGCCCCTATCTATTCTCTGCTTCCCAAGTCCCAGCTGATCGGCTGGGTCTTCTTTTGTTGCCCTGCACAGGAGAACAGAGCTGGAAAGCAGGATAGTGGGGTGGGGAGTGAATGGGGATTTTGAAGTATCTTTCCCCCAGAAGTGGGGAGGGAATGAAGATTTTGCAGCATCCTTTCCCTGCCACGCCCACCAAGCCACGCCCACAGAACCAGTAGTAAAAAAAAGTTGAATCCCACCACTGATCCTACAATTTGGAAATTGTTTGTCACTATATATTTTGGGGATGCATCTTGTGGCAAAAGCAACAAACATTATTTAGAAACAGCAAAGCTCTATACAAAATAAAGCCATAGCCTTTAAAGCCATAGCCACATTTCTAGATATGTAATAGGTAAAAAGATCTGCTCTATGATCCAGCACAGAAGATTAGACAATCAATGAAACATTTACTTGGAAACAGCAGACAAATATCATTAAATCAGATTACAACATGTGCTCACAGTTGTGCTGGGATTTCAGTAAGAAATATTGCACAGTGTATGGATCAGATTTAATTATTTCTGTAATAAATTCTGAAGTTGAATGAACCATTTATCATATAACACTCATGATCCAATTCATGCCCTAGTTTAATGAAGTCAGTATGGTGATAATATTTTTCCTTAAAAGATTCAGGCAAACAAAGCAATATTTTCCAATCTTCCCCAGAAAAAGAGACATTTTTGCTGCATCAGGTTCTCTGGTCTTTGCAGTTGGGCAGATTGAATCGGTTCAAAAAATGAGAAACCAATCACTTCATTCCAAAGCAATACATCAGCAACATCCACTTTCAGCAAAATAGGCTAAAGGCTGCAGCTACTGTATATGTAGAGCATGGTAGAGAGTACTGATTTATTCTCTTGTTTGGTCTACAAATCAGTGAATATGTTGACATCTCCCTTATTCATTAAACTGATGGGTTGCATTTCTCTTCGCTCATAAACGAAGTCGTTAAAAGGATGGAAGTCCCAATTCAATTTAAGGCTTAGAATCACACCGGCTCTTATTTTTATAAATTATATTAAAAAGTTAGGAAGGACAATTGATCATGACTAATTTGTCAAATCAATCTTACTGCCTCTTTGGTTTGTGGCTTATGATTGTTTACTGTAATTAGTTACTGTGCATTAGAATGATTACTTACTTTAAATTGATTAAAATTAGTCCATAATAGCCACAGCTTATACTTGCTACTGTATTTTACAGGAATGGTTTGGATTCTTGATATTCTCAGGTCTTTAATTTCTTTGGCTCGCTATTTGATTGTTAATTATTGTTTCAATTGTTGCGAGTTACCCAAAGTTGTTGAGAGTGAGGCAACATACAAATTTTATGAAGGTATTACTGTTATTGGCACAATCAACCAGATATATAGACTGGATTTGTCACTTTTATCAACCTATCAAGTCCTTCCTAAGGATAAGCAGATATTGTTGCTTGATGGTGTCAGAGGTATCATCACAGGATGTTAGCTGATTCAAGTAAAGCTGCCTTTTTGTAATTGACTGGTGGTGATTTTGTCAATGCCAATGATATTCAAGTGTTGCTTCAGATGTTTGGTGATTGCACCCATGTTGCCAAATTACTACTGGTGCTATGCTTGTTTTCTTTTGCCAGTCGCTCTGTTTCTATTTGCAAGTCTTTGTATTTTGTGATTTTTCTCCAATTTTTTCTCTTCTTTTCTTTCTCCAGGCATTGCATTGTCCATTATCTGGACTTATTTTTGCTCTTTTTCAGAGCATAACATTGCTTATCAAAAAGAGAATGGAAGTGTATGGTATGTACATCCATATCATAGATAGTTAGAGCAAAGATTATTTGTTTTGGGTACTTATAATGAACCAGTTCATGCTTTTGTTCATGAACAATGTGTATTAAATCAATGAATATTTTTAAAAAACCTTTTAAAACTTGTTATTTTGTTAATCAATATCTTTAAAATGCAAAGTTAAAGTTCATCTTGAAGATCATAGGTTTCTTCTGAAAACAGTTCTGAGAACCATTTATGAACAGTAGCAAATGTTTATACTCAAATTTAATGGGAGGAATTACTGTTTAGATTTCAAGTTGAAGAGGACTATTTGAGCCCCTTGTGAATTTCTGACTGAAATGCCAGATGGAAGGGCCTTAGATAATAACCCAGATCAGCATTCCCCAATTTGCTATTCTCTGGATACATTAGAGTATAATTCTGTGGATTTCTAGTCAGCACAGATTGTGAGTAACCTGACAGGGAATTCTAATCTTGTAGCCCCAAGATACCTGAAGAGCATCAGGTTGAGGAAAGCTGCAGTACATTTAACATCTTTTTGAGCTTAATCGTATATGGAGAAAATATTTTACAGCATTTAGCCTGGATTTGTTGAAAGGACTTCTGTTACATTGTTCTCACCAACAATTCCAATTCAAGTATTTCACTTAGGCATTCAAATTACATTTAGCACCATTCACCAACAATCAAAACTTAAGTCAAGGGTGATCACAAAGTTGTATCTTACCCCTTAGAGCAGGCAGCAGGGACCTTTCCTTCTTGTCATCGCATTTGTTACACTCACTGAAGTACAGCAGGAGAAACACATCCACCAGGACCCACATGAGAGAAGTGGCAAGAATCACCTTGCAATAGACAAATCTCCTCATCCTTTATTGAATTATTCGTTACAGGCTGTAGTAAAAGCAGGTGCTAATATGATGCTATATCCAAGCCAAGGAAGCTGGCACGAATGCATAGATGAGAACATCCCACTGAAAAATAAGAAGAGCAGAAAAATAGAATTAGCTGACAAGTAAACAACTTCATAAACACAATTTTCATCTGTTACTGTTTTTTTAAAAAAACCCATGTTGATTAATTTTTATTGTCCTCCATTGCACGCAAGAAATGCATACCAAATTTTTAGAAACAAAAATGAAAACAAGCTTTCCGGTGTGTAATGGGATGTGAAAATGACTTTGGGAGACAGGAGGAAAAGCAGCAGACTAGGCAAGTCAGATAAAAGGCAACTGTGCCTGCAGAAAGAATATGGATGCAACAGATTTCTCAGAAGGGTCCCTCACTAGTTTCATGGACTGTAAAGGTGAGAGGGATTTGCAATGTAAGTTGTCAGCCTCACAAAGTAGTCGAGACAAAAAGCACTCAGATGTACTAACATTAACTTTATTGTAGAGTTACATTAAAGAGAATCTTGCAAGTCATTCCCATATTCCATTGCAAGTGTATTTTAGTGGCGATTGCTTTGATGTTTTCCAAATTCAGGTTATGCGCATCTTTAAAGCGCTCTTCAAAAATGTACACTGACTCAAAAAAAGCAAGGAAAAAAAAAACCAAGCAAGCACAGAGGATTTAATGAATTCTCAAGTGAAATATCTTATTGCAATAACACTAACAAGAAAATGGATAAATGACATAGCATTGGTGTTAACTACAGCTAAAAGATGCACTATTCATGCTCAAGTGGGCAGGCATGGAGTATTAGCATCAATAGACATTGTTTTATATTTCCTTTAATAATACATACAATTATACACTCCTCCCCTTAAAAAACACTTTCTGTTGACATTATTTGGGGTTTTTGTCTGGGGTATGCATAACCTCATTTCACACAAGTAATTATTGTAACATTTTTCACTTTTACGATATGAAACAATTTTCCAAAGTAAATCAAATATGTAATTCAGTTTCAGTTGATTATGATACAATTAATCTCTTGATGAGTCAGTTGCAAAAATATAGACATACTGAAAAAAATGGGAACATAACACTGGGTGCGAGGTTCTTTAAATTTAAATTCATACATTTTCATTTATTACCTAGCAGGAGGTTGCTTCCTCTATTTACTTTTACTATTTTTTTATTTTGTAAACCTTTTCTTTTCCAATGTATTAACAAAATTCTACAAGCTGAAATTCCAAGCTTCTTCAAGTATCTTGAAGAAATGTCCCCAATGAGTCACATAACACAGTAAGGAAAACATTGGGATATTTGCAAGAATCAAGCATAGTGCAATACATTTAAGCCCAAATTCAGAAACCATGAGTAGGAAGAATCAAAGCTGGCAGGCTGAATAAATAATGGCTTTTTTCTTCCAAACCTGCAGGGACCCCTTTCCTTTTTTTTTTTTCTTTTCCAGAAAGGAACTGACAAGCAGTAGTTTGGAATATCTTGGTAGCCATTCCCAGTATCTACAGGTCAAAAAAATAAACCACTAATTGCATCATTATCTTAAAAACTGTGATAGAAGTAGCCACATTGAAACTGGTGAAACTGATAAAACTGATTAGGAAATAAAAAGATTTAATAAATTATTTATAAGGTGCCACACTAAAAGCAAGGTTACCTCCAAATTATAGCTTAGTTATAGTGAAAAGTGTTTTTTCTTATAAAATTCAAATATTTAAATTTTCATTCACTCATTCTTTAGACCTTGACTAAACTTCAGAGAGTCACCATTTCTATATACAGGTAGCTCTCAACATACAAACATAATTGAGCCCAAAATTTATGTTGCTAAGTGAGAAATTTATTCAGTGAGTTTTCCCCCATTTTACGAATTTTCTTGCCATATTTGTAAATTGAGGACTACCAGTATTCAAATTCAAAACAGCAGTACAGTAAGTTAATTTAAAAAAATAATAAACTCCAACAAAATAATTAAAATAAATTCCTTTATAGTTCATTATTAAAGTCAATTATTAAAGGCATTATTAAAGGCAAATACAGCGAATAGGTCCCAAAGGTGCTTTTTCAAGAAGCAACTGGACTTTCTAATTTTTCTTTGAGGATGTTTTGCTTCAGATCTGACTGAAGAAGCTTCTTGGATGAGAAGCAAAACATCTTCAAAAAAAAAAAAAACCTGGAAAGTCCAATTGCTCTTGAAAAAGCATATTTGGGACAACTATGACCTAGATGATTGAGAATCTCCACAGCCATATAGCTAATAGAGTTGTTTTCATATAATTTTTCCCACTTAAGATATTATAATTCTGTGCAATGTTTCAAAGGGCTTTCAGTTTTGATGAACAATTCCACAGAGATTGTCGACTCCTGATTAATACACTTGACTGATCAATCCACATTTCAGTTCACTCATGGCTTATCTTGTCTCCTATCATCTTTATCACCAGTTTCACCAATTTCCATAAAAGGTCTTTTTAACACTATGTTTTCTGTGCCCAGCTCTGAGCGTAGCTGCTAGAACAGCTGCTATTCTTTAAAGTCTCTCTTCTCTCCAGTTACAGCACATTAACAGACATGCTCAGAGACAAGCCCACTCCAAACATGGTGGGACAAATGATACTCAGTATTGGAAACTAGTATTTTTCCCATGCTAAGCAATAAGGAAGATCCCATTGTGAAAACAGGATTTATTTTTTCCCTGCTAATCTTTCTAGAAAAAGGGGAATTTTATGTCAGCGCAAGGGGAAAGCCGGAGGAAGGAAAGCCTATAAAGTTGTGTGTATGTACAAATGCCTGTGGGTTTGACAGACAGTGCAAGAGAGGGGAAGGATATGTTTGTGTGCCTCTCTGATTGGAAGGTGAAAACACATTTCTGTGTGCTTATGTACCAGGGGAATGCTGTGTGTCTGTTTCCTGTTTTTCATGGAACTATCTTAAGATAACTTTGACAAAAGACGGTGTTTAACCTATCCCTAAGGAATCAACAGCTTGCACACTATTTGATAACCAAGCCTACCGTTCTCCATGACTTTTCATTATTAAAACAAACTCAGCGGAAAAATCTTCCAGAAAACTCACACACTGAGAGGTCGTACGCAAATACAAGTCTAAATAATAGTTACATGAATAACAATCAGGGCAAAATCTACTGCACAGATAATTATCTGAGTTTTGCGACAGAAACGGTCTCAGCCCAGTCCTCCTCACACAGATGATTTTCCACGTCAGTCATGACTTATCCCCTGCAACAAGAATATTCGTATTAATTTTCGTATGGAAAATGCGTATTACATACCCAATCTTATCATTGACACCCAAGCAAGAGCTGCAAAGACTTTCAAAATAGTATTCATGCCATCTAAGAAAATGAAATATATAATACTCAAGGTACATAGATCTGGATCCTAAAGTACGTTAATACAAAGAAGCTTGTCACACCCCTTCCACTGCTAGAAAAATCTGGCCTCCTTTCTCCCTTTAAAAAGAAAAATGCAAAGGTTTCCCCTAACCAGTTGTGTCCAACACTAGGGGGCGGAACTCATCCCCATTTCTTAGCTGAAGGAGCCAGCATTGTTTGAAGACCTTTCCATGGTCATGTGACCGGCATGACAATATACCTTCCCACTGAAGTGATACCTAGTTATGTTATTGCATTTGGCAATAGCACTTAGACTTACAGTATACACCGCTTCATAGTCCTTTACAGCCCTCTTTTAGCGATCTACAGAGTCAGCATATTGCCCCCAACAATTTGAGTCCTCATTTTACCAACCTCAGAAGGATGGAAGGCTGAGTCAACCTTGAGCCACACAGAATCGAACTCCTGGAGTGAGCAGTGAATTAGACTGCAGTACTATATTCTAACCACCCTGCCACCACAACTCTTTTTTTTTTTCAAAAATTTTATTGATTTTTAAAAGACAAACATATACAAACAAAACACATAACATAAAAACAAAACACATCTTTTTTGAAAGCAGCTTGATCCTGGGTTACATCTCTTCGTACAGACATAAATTCAAGTTCATGCTCACTTTTATATACTATTCCATATCTTATTACCATTCAACACTTTCTATATAGCTTTTCCCCTCTTTTCACTCTCTTAATTCTATTTTATGTATTTCATCTCAATTTATATCATTATAGTTATATCCTTTGTCCTGTCTATTATCTGTCTATTATTAGCTGTCTAATATCTAGACAGATATTATTAGCTGTCTATTATTAGCTGTCTATTATTAGCTGTCTATTATTAGCTGTCTATTATCTTTTCTCATTAACACAAAATTTCTCCTGTAATAACTGATTGGAATATGACACCTTTATATCTTTCCCCTAAATTTCATACTTAAAATAATATATAACTTTCATTCGGATTCTGCTTAGCACATTCTAAAGCTAAACACTATATTTAAAAAGAAGAAAAAATTATAAATATATAATATAATTACAACAACAATCCATACCAATTGAACTCTATCATTAAAATTAATATTCATTTAAATCTTAAACATTTTATACCTTCCTTTTCAAATAAGTATCATGCTTCTATGGGAACACTTATAAATTTTACGTAGTTGCTTCCCCCCCATTTCACTTATATTTTAAGATATTATGTAATTAAAATGTTCCCATTCCTTCTTAATTCAGTTCTCTCATATTTCATTTCATTTATTTTGTTCAAAAAAGAAGAGATTTTCACTAAAATACATTGAATATTTTATCCCATTTTATAATCATATGTTGTTCCAAATTTTCTAACATTATTTCTAATACAAATACAACAATACATTCTTATGTACTTTTACAACGTCTCTTTTTCAGTTATATTTTTACCCATTATCTCTAAATAAGTCCGGTTTGTTTACATCTTGTTTCAAACCTTTATAGCTTCTCTTCCCTTCCTTCCTCCCTTGCTTCTCCACTCTACCCTTTTTACTCCCTTGTCTCTTAATCTCTACCCTCTTCTGTATTCCTCTTTTCTGTTGCTTTCTGACATTTTGTCCACTTTTCACCTTATTTTTCCCTTTTCTGGTTGTTTTTTTAAGTCTTAAATTCTCCATTCTATTTCCTCCCTTTCCCCTTTCTTCCCCAGATAAAATTGCTTGTTCATTAAAGATGGCTTCTTCTTCATCCCAGTCTTCTTGTTCTTGTAGTTTCTCACACGTAGAACCGCCATTTCTAAAAAATGAAAAACGGAGCCAAAAGAGCCCTTCCCTTCTTGTTCCTCTTCTTTATATTTTATAAATTCCATTTTCAGTTCATCCACAAGTAATGCCACTGTAAAAAAGAAATTTAAACAACCCAAATGATTTTAATCATTCAAATAAGAATTTCCAAAAATCCCGGATGTCCAGTTTGCAAGGCTTCGGCAGCGGCAGGAATCCACAATCATGCGCAGTTCCTGCTGCGCTCACTGCTGGAGTGCCCCCAATCCAGCTGGATGTGGGGGCTATAGTTACCCCATAGAGGTAACTGAAGATAGAGGAGACTCAACAGGGGTCTGGGGGAATCGCAACCCCCTCTCCTCAGCTGGCTTAACTCGCTTTTCCGAAAATGGTGGAGTGGCGGGCAGTAATGGCCGCCACAAAGAAGCTTTCATCCTGATAAGAATGTGCAGGAGGAAGCTGAGAAAGTGAAAATTTTTGGCTAACTGGGATGACAAGTAATATTTAAATACCTGGAATTTAAGTTTTATTAAAGCCCCTGTCACACTGCACCAACGGATGGAAAGAGGATGTAAAATGGAGAAAAACACTTGCCATCCATTGGTTAACGCGATGCTTCTGTTCTGTACTCACTGCCTCAGTTTTGCTTCCTCTCTATCCGTCCAGCATCCGTCTATTGACATTTCATCCGCTCAGAAGGTTTTGAGCTGCTCAAAACTTTTGAGCAGAAAATGTATCCAATGCATCCATTCTGCATCCGCTAGGCATACGGGGGACATCCGTTCTGCATCCATTACGCATCTGCTATATCCGCTAGGCATCCGCTGCACATCCACACAACTCAAATTCATTCCAGCGGTAAATGGACGCAGGGAGGAAGCGGAACGGACACGCAGCGTTAGTAGCACAGACGGAGAAAGGATGAAAGCGGATGGAGCTACGCATCCGCGGCATCCGCTCTGCATCCTCTACGCATCCTCTACGCATCCCCTCTGCATCCCCTCTGCATCCGCTCTGCATCCTCTACGCATCCTCTACACATCCGCTCTGCATCCGCTACGCATCCGCTCCCATCCACTTCCATCCGCTAGGCTTCCGTTCCGCATCCGCTTTCCATCCGCTCTGCGTCCTCAACCCGTCCGTTCCTTTCCGTGTTATCCGCTCTGCTTATGCAAATTTTTACCCCTTTTGAGAGCGGATAACAACGGATGGAACATTTTTCTCGTCTGCTGTGTCCTTTTTACAAACGTTTTGCATCCGTTGGGCAGTGTGACAGGGCCTTAAAGATACATCGTTCCCTATGAAGACGGAAGAAGTGGCGAATGAAAGTAAAAAGGGAAAGTTTGTTTTTTCTCACTCTCCTTCCTTACGGTGATAGCAAATGAATGGAGAAATCAGAAAAACCCATTTTGGCATTAGCAGGTAATCAAATTGAAAATTGAAGCTAAGGGGACAATAAAGATTTCTGAGCGTTGAAAAAAAAAAGAACTTTTTTTTTGCTATAAGTAGGAAGGGAGAGGAAAAGAACTAACATTAAGATTTTCTTGGAGGAGGCTGCTTGGAATTTATAAGATGAGAGCGAAATTGTAACAAAACTTCTAAAAGATATATTTCAACTGGAGCTTTATAACTGAACTATAACCCCAGGAAGAGAAAATATAAAAAGAAGAAAGTGCTAAATGAAACAGTGTGTATTTGGATTGCTTGGTGACTTTGGGACTTTTAGAAATTATTATTTGAAAGACTAAAAATATTTGGGTTGTTTAAAAAAAACTTTTTACAATGGCACTACTTGTTGATGAACTGAAAATTGAATTTAAAAAGCTAAAAGAAGAGGATCAAGAAGGAAAGAGCTCTTCTGGATCTGTTTTCCATTTTTTAGAAATGGCGATTTATACCTACTAGAAACTACAAGAACAAGAAGATTGGGATGAAGAAGAAGCCATCTTTAATGAACAAACAATTTTAGCCGGGGAAGAAAAGGGAAAGAGGGGAAAGAGAATGGAGAATTTAAGACTTAAAAAAACAACCAAAAAAGGGGAAAATAAGATGAAAAATTGATATGTTAGAAAGCAACAGAAAAGAGAAATACAGAAGAAGGTGGAGATCAAGAAGGTGGAGATTAAGAGACAAGGGGGTAAAAAGATAGGATTGGAGAAGAAAGGAAGGGAAAAAGGGAAGAGAAGTTACAAAGGTTTAAAACAAGATGTAAAGAAACAAGATCTATTCAGAGATAATGGGTAAAAATATGATTAAAAAAGAGATTCTGCAAAATACATAAGATTGTATTGTTGTGTTTATATTTGAAATAATGTTAGAAAATTGGATTTTATAATACAGCTTAATTTACGATGGATTGTTTTAATTATATCATAAACAAATTCTTCTCTATTTTATAATATAGTAAGTAACTTCAGAATGCACTAAGTAGAATCAGAATGAAAAGTATATATTATTTTAAGTGTTAAATTTAGGGGAAAGATTTACAGGCGTTATACTTCAATCAGTGATTACAGGAGAAATTTTGTGTTAATGAGAAAAGATAATAGAAAATTGAAATAGAACAGACAAAAGAAATATGCATAAATGATTTAAATTGAGATGAAATAAATAAAACAGAATTAAGAGAGTGAAAAGAGGGGAGAAGCTATATAGAAAATGTAGAATGGTAAATAAGATATGAAATTGGATAAAAAGTGAGCATGAATTTTGAATTTATGTCTGTATAAGAAGATGTAACCCGGAACTAAGACACTTTCCAAAAAGAAGTTTTATGTTTTGATGTTTTGTGTTTTGTTTGTGCACGTTTGTTTATTGAAAACTAATAAAAATTTTCTAAAAAAAAAAAGAATTTCCAAAAGTCCCAAAGTAATCCAAATACACACAGTCTATTTCATTTAACACTTTCTTCTTTTTTTTTCACTTTCTCTTCCTGGGGTTTAATTCAGTTGCAAAGTTCCAGTTAAAATGTGTCTTTTAGAAGTCTTGTTACGATTTTGTTCTAGTCTTTTAAATTCCAAGCAATCTCCTCCAGCCACATCTTAATCTTAATTCTTATCTTCTCCCTTCCCACTTACAGAATTAAAAATATTTTTTCCAGTGTTCAGAAATCTTTACTGTCCCCTTGGCTTTAATTGTCCAGTTTGATTACCTGTTGATGCCAAAGCAGGTTTTTCCAATTTCTCATTCATCTGCTGTCACCATAAGGAAGGAGAGTGAGAGAAAACAAACTTTCTCTTTTTACTTTCATTCGCTGCTTCTAGATCTTCTTAGGGAACAATGTATCTTTTTCCAAAATTTAAATCCCAGGATATCTTGGATGTTGCTTCTCATCCCAGTCAGCCAAAACTTTCACTTCTCAGCTTCCTCCTGCACATTCTTTTCCGGATGAAAGCTTCTTTCTGGTGGCCATTTCTGACTGCCGCTCTACCGCTTTCGGAAAAGGGAGTTAAGCCAGCTGAGGAGGGGGGTGCGACTCCCCATGACCCCAGCTAGATCTCCCGTCTTCAGCTACCTCAATGGGGTAGCTACAGCCCCGAAGCCGGTTGGCTCGGGGCACTCCAGTGGCGAACGCAGCAGAAACCGCCCACGATCGTGGATTCCTGCCACCGCCGAGCCTTGCAAACCGGAAGTTTCCCTCCACAACTCTTATTTGCATGCTTTTGAATTGCTCGGTAGGCAGGAGCTGGAGTAGGAATGGGAGCTCATTTTGTCACACAGTACTTGGTCTCAAACTGCCAACCTTCCAGCCAACAAGCCCAGCATTTTAACTGTTAGGCTACCATGCCTTTCCCCCCAGTTCTTCCAAAAACTATTTCCAGAGGATGGAAATGGGGTGAGGTGGGAGAGAAATGAAGATTTTCATCTGTAATTCTCCCGCAAACAATTTAACATTTGGAACCCATGCTAATTTTGAACTGTTTCCCCTACTCCTTCTCCTATTTTGGATTTTCCAGAAGACTCCCTCAACCTTGGGACAGGGACGAGTTTGGGTGACTGCAATAAGGAGGAAGGAAATGAAAATTTTCTTTTCATTAAGTTATTCCATGTATTCTATGTAAGGCTCTGGGTCAAAATGGAAGCAATTGCAACCAAGAAATGCCAACATCATTCTTGGATTATTTCTAGACACTCAATGAACTTAAAATATCACTGAAATGCTCTCAGTGTAATATTTTTACTGTAAGTAATATACTGAGAGCTACATATTCCAGAAACAGAGAAGAAAGCATACTAGACAGAAAGGATGCAGCAGACTAGAAGGTGCCTGAACAAATTCAGAACAACATTTCAACATATTAGGTTCATGACTCTTTAATTTAGTTTTCATTGCAGTGTTAGCGTTAGAGTTAGAGGCTTTGAGCCAGCATCTGTAGATACAAAGGCTGCGACACCACAGATTTAATATACACAGGCCTTGACTTTCAACAGTGCTGTTCTTAAAACAACTTAATGTCTTTTAATTGAACTGTAATGCAAAGGAATGTTGCATTTGTGATATTAAATATCAGAGCAGGTGAGAGTCCACAGACTTTCAAGACATTTTCTAATTTTTGGTAAACCAACATTGGTTAGACTCAAGTCTGGCAACAGAACAGTTAAATTCAAAATGAGTGTTTATCTTGGGAATGTAATGCTTCATAATTGAAGAAGGCGTTGTGCAAAAAGTTTGTGAATTAGGGCTTTTATAGAGCTCATTCCTGGAGAGCTATAAAAATACTGGTGGTTAAAAGTTGTTGTTAACAAGGTAAAAAGCCTGAAAGCTACATTACAATGGAAGCATAAGTAATATGTGATAACATGCTATCTGCGGAATGGTTCTCACCTAAAAATAAAATCAATTTGCTGGCAGCACGGCCAACTATAAAAACCATTTAAATTATGAATTCTGAACCAAGGACAGGAGAATTACAAAAAATAAATTACTATTTGCTCAATTGCCTTTAAAGGAGATTATAATTGTTCCGATTCATGATTTAGTTACGTTTTAATAATGTACATTCTGGGTTAAAACAAGATCTAATCTTCCTTGTGGGGTTTTCTAAATTCATAGCTATTCAATCTCCCCAGGGCCTTTCACCTATCATGGTATACACTCCCATAAGTAGGAAGAGAGGGATGCTAACAATTTAGCATTTATATCTCAAGAATACTTGAAGGATAGTAATCTGCTTTTCTGACTTAGATCGCTGATTTTTGCATCCACTTTTATTTAAGGTCAAAAGGCTGTCCTAGTAAAAATAAGTTTTCAACTGCTCCTCATCAAAGCTTTTTTTTTATGCAAGTCAAAAACATCACTGAGAGTTGTGAGTGAGCTACATTGTGTGCAAAAAACCCCGGTGATGATTTTTAGGATGCCAGGAATCATGTAGCTCCCAAGTTGTATACACAGTACAGCTCAGGAAAGATCCTGATCCTTGTGAAGGAAGGAATTTAACTCACAAGAACTCATCAAATGAATAAGCTAAAGCATATCAGTCCTTCCTTTCCAAAGCATAGGGAAGATGTATTTGACTCCACTGATATGCTGTGAAATCTGGGGGGCATGGGGGTGTGTAAGAGGGAGTAGCTGTATTACTAATGACAACCACAATTGTCTCAGAAGATGGACATTCCTTTTATTTTTTAATTCTTTCTGAAAATAAATTGTGTAAATTGGTTTGGGGCTTTCTCAATCAGCAGGGCAACTCTTTGCCATGACTAAATTAGAAACAGAGAAAAAAAGCCTGCAAAAGAAAGACTTGAGTTTGAAATATCATTCTCCCCAATTCTAAAAGTGCACCATAATGGAAGAGGCAGTTGGGTACATCTAGGAAAGCTCCAGTTTAAGCCTCTTTCCCTCCTTGTCCTATGACCCAGAGCTGAAGCTTTGCAGCCTACTCAGTGCTCACATACACAGAAATACAACACAAGAGGAATATAGAAACATGGACGAACACATTACCTCATCACAGGGGAGGAAAAAATACAGATGCTTCCTATAGACACTACTGGTTAACAGGCCTGAAATTCCAGGCTATGTTTCTGCCTCCTTTCCCTATCTTATTTGTAAATCCAGAATCTCCTTGAGCTAAATATTGTAAAGAAGCTTCAGAATAACTTCATGGTGAAAAGAGCTGCTATGAAAAAAGCATATGAGAGAAAAAGCAAAATACCTGTACCAAAAAGATGTAAGTTGAAGATAACTTCCAGATATCATTCCAACTTCTTTTTTCTAGAGGGTATTATTTCATGGGAACATATGCAAGTTTTCAGATGTTATCAATCTAGTTATCTCTACATTACCAGAAATACTGTACATTCTGTATTATTTATAGTCAACAAGAGACATTCAGGCTCAGAAAATGAACATGATAATTACAACTCTTTCCATAGGAGGTTTCCTACGACTTGCCTTAGTCACCTTGGCAAGATGGATGGCATAGAAATCTAATAATAAATAAAATAAAATTTCCAGAGGCAACACACAACCCTTAGGGCTAGTTGCCACTGACAATCTGATTCTCCGTGAAGACTGACCCTCATGCTGGTAGACATATTCTTTTCTTGGTATCTCTCCAAAATTGACTCTCCAAATTATTGTAGTTTATGTATTCTTTATATCAGATGTAAGCTGTTGCTTTAACCCCCGTGCCTAGATCTAGCATTGGAGACATTTCTTATTCTTTCATTTGAACTAACTAGGGTTAGTCAAACCCAGGGTCCAGATCAATCAGCTTGCTTGCTCCAAAGCATTATGAAGCTGTATCTTTATCCAACACCTCAGGCACACACAGCTTTCAAAATTGCTTCTGGAGGATGGGAATTTTGGTATAGTAGAGCAATAAATTAGGATTAATATCTAATTGATACGATATCAGAGTGCACACATGCTAAATCCTTTGATATTCAGAGCTGGAGGAAATGAGAATCATAGATCTTGGTCACTGCAGGACATGATAAGCCAGACTGTGTGAATTGAAAATGAACTCTCTGTTGCTCACTTCCTCAATTCCGTATCTGCCCCATTCTGCCTTTAGCTGGCCACTGTTCCTCTTCCTTCCAGTTAACCACAGGGCTGTGTGACATTTTAGATTTGAAGCCACACACACACACACACACACACACACACACTTCCTTCAGAGATATCTGAATGCACATGTAACACTTGATATATTAAATATGTATTTTTCCACCATGGTTTGCAGCTGACTTGTGCTATGTGAGCTTCTTTGTGAACCTCAAATCATCTTTAGATCTTCCCGTTCAAAACACTACAATATCCTAACAGGAACACTTAAGATTGTGCCAATTGATGGCCATGTATCATTTTCTCATGCTTGGTCACACCGTTCCAAAATTTGGTGTTGATAGAAGATGACAGCTAAATATTAATAATTAACTCATAAGGAACGTGGTGGCTCAGTAGCTAAGACAATGAGCTTATCAATCAGAAAGGTTCGGTGGTTTGAATCCCTAGCACTGCGTAACAGAGTGAGCTCCCGTTACTTGTCCCAGCTTCTGCCAATGTAGCAGTTCCAAAGCATGTAAAAATGCAAGTAGAAAAATAGGGACCACTTTGGTGGAGAAGGTAACAGTGTTCCATGTGCCTTTGGCATTTAAGTCATGCTGGCCACATGACCACGGAGGCGTCTTCAGACAGCGCTGGCTCTTCAGCTTTATAACGGAGATGAGCACCGCCCCCTAGAGCTGGAAATAAAACTAACGACTTTAAAATACAGTCATAAAATTCATAAAAACTCTAAAAGGTTACTATGATATGTACAACTGAGATGTAAATATACCTTCACTGGTACAGAAAAAGAATCTTAGAATAATCCCAACATTCTTTTTTACCCAAAATTAAGTACTAACAAACTGCCAGAAGAATTTGAACTATGACCTCTAACAGTTTTATGTGCAGCATTTCCTCCATCTCTTACATGGCATAAGAACCTTTATCTAATCTGGGTTAGACAAAGCAAATTTCAGCCTGACTAGACAGTAATTTATCATTTGGCTAATTAATTTATTTGTGATGTGTGTGATGAGTCTTAGCAGTTGCAACCATTATAACAATTCATATTAACAAAATAATTGTAAAAATACCTAAGAAAATTACTAAGCAGGTTTAATTAATTACTCAAAGCCAAGAAAAAAGATAGGCATCTATCATAACATTTGTCCCTAAAGGCTCAATGAAGAGATCTGTTTATCAACTTTACAAAATGATGCATTAAAACAATCCAGCTTCATATATTATGCCTAATACAGTTTAAACATCTGTGGTTAAAAATTAGATTTCCTTTCCCCGATCTAGATGCCATTACAAGAAAGTTCATCCAAAAAGGGAACTAAAGCAAGTGTGAAAGGACTTCAAATGCTGGTGAATAGTTTGCACAATGGATGACACTATATTGTGGTAAGAAACAGGAATAGCTACAAAGCAGTTCTATTTCTGCAACCACGCCTCTGCTAGATTATTTTAAACAGCAAAACAACTGAGAAAAACTTAACTTTCTTCAATTTACTCATAGTGGCTACAATTCCAAATAAGCCCCTACACTTCAGCCACTATGGCATTGGCTGGAATATCCCTATGGGAAGACTAGAATCTCCAAGAATCACTTGCCATGTTATCTGGTAAGGCACCTTCATCATTTATATCTACTGTTATCTCATATTCAAATCACTCCATCACAGCTTTATAGAGATCTCTTTTTTTAAAAGAAAGGACATCATTTTATATAACACAACAGCAGTATTCGTTTGACCACATTTATAAACTACCTCAATCTAACTGAGCAAACTAAGACCGAATATCTTGACAATAAAAACATTCCAACTACCCAAATAATGAAAGCAATTATAAGAAAAGAAACCCCAAAATAGAATTCAGTAAGTTCAATTTGAACAAAGCTCTTTTAAGGACCTCCCTGAATAAAAGGAGTTCACAAGCCAATCATACCACTGTTGGGAGAATGTGTGAGATCTACTTCCAATAAGTCTGCTAGTTTGGAGTTCTTTGACCTCCTGTGGTGGTGAAGTGAATTCTGCAGTAGACTTTCCCTTATTTTTTATATGCTAGATAGCCAGGATCATTCTTGACAAAGCAAAAATAAACCCCCACCCTTCACCAGAGTAACTACCAACACTCTGAGTCAGAATGCTAGTAGTTTACCAGAGTGCCCACTAGTTTATCAGCAGTCAAAACAGATCCTAGTTTGGAGTAACAGGTTTCTTCAACTACTGTAGCAGTCTGGCTGCTGCCTTTCTGTGTAAGTTATAGTTTCTAGGTCATCTTCAAAGACAACTCCATCTACATGTTGAAGCAGTCCAATTGTGAAGTTATCAAGTATAAGTTAATGTTGCTGGAGCATCAAGGTTCAGACAGAGTTGCAAGTGCATATCAGCCAAACCTAGCCAAAGGACATTCTAGTTCAGGGGTGTCAAATTCAAGGTCCGCAGGCCGAATCCCATGGGACCACTATGGAAACAGCAAACCACCAGCCCATGATGCCTCTGCCAGAGAAAACAGAGCCTGGGAGGGCCCCTTATAGCTCTTTGCCAGCGAAAATATGTGTGCACCCCCAGGTCCATTTTCACTGGCTGCAGGAGACCGTCACGGCCAAAAATGGAGACCAGGAGGGACAAGCAATCTTTTCAAAAGGAATATGTGTGCCACACACTGCCTCCTTCAAGGCTAATAGCATCCCACCTCTTTCAAAGAATCATTTTCTACCTCTCATGTTCTGCCTGAAAGAAACAGAAAAGGTATGAATTTGACCAACAGGTACAGTAATTAACATTGCCAAGATCCTTATCCACTACCTTACATTCCATAAGCCCAAAGCCATCTTAAGCTAAAATGAAAGACATTCCCTTCAAACAAAGGCTATTTTACACATCTGTGTAATTCATGTGCGCTCTAATATTCAGAGGTAAAGGTACATCACATGATAACATGATCTTGGCCCTATTTTAGGGAAACAGTCTCTTACAAATAAGTTCATTTCATACTCTGACAGACTTATTAAGACTATTCATTTAACTCCAACTCAGAACAGACAATGAGAAACAATGCAATACAATACACAACATACTGTTACCTGTTTCTCAACAAATATTATCCTAACCCTAAATTTTAAGCAATTTTTGACAACATATATTTGTGAGATCTTACTAGATTAAATTAAACAATATTACTGCCTGCCTTCTTTTGTACACATTTGACTTTCCACAGTTGAATCCATCACCAACTTCACTGAGACACTGAATTTGATAGCAGTTGCTTGGCAACAAAATTAGTAGTTTTCTCCATTGTACCTGTGGTGCTTGCATTCTCAAATTTTGGTAAAATTCACTGATATACAACTTGACTTGGTCCAACATTTAAAATAGTCCTAACAATTGCTGAAAAATAATGACACACTAATAGAAGATTGTAGCTAAGGATATACACAGTTATTGGTGTTCATGTTCTACTGAACTAACTGATTTTAATTGTATGTATGTATGTATGTATGCATGTATGTATGTATGTGAGTGATGGTATTCTACAGGTTCAGCCTGGTTCGGGCAAACCGGTAGTAGAAAATGCCACCATTTGGATGAACCGGTAGTAAAAAAAAACAGCTACCAGTTTGGTCGAACTGGTATTTCTTTTTTTTTTTTCTTCTGACGATTATCAGCTGTACCGGGATCTTACTGCTTCACCCAGGAAGCTTCCCTGAGGCCCACGAGGCAAAAAACAGATTGGAGGAGGAGTGCTGCAAAAAAAGAAGAAGCCATGCCCATCTAGCCACACCCACATAACTGGTATTAAAATATTTGCATCCCACCCCTGGTATGTATGTAGCTAGGTAGGCAGGTAGGTATATAAAAGATATTTTTCTTATTTTTTCAATTAGTATAAGTGCCCACTCAACAGGAATCAGAAAAGCAACAAAATATGAAATATACTAGTCAGTAGTGTAATAAGATACACTGCACTACAGCCAGTTGAAGCCACCAAAGACCAGGCAGGCTCGCAAAACTTCCTAGCCCAGGAGAAAAAAAAGGTCTTTAAAGAGGATTGGAACCACCCTGATCTCAAAGACAAGATAGGCCAGCCGTCACAATGGAAAAAGGCAGTAGAGAACCAGTTTGATCTAATGGTTAAGGCAACAGGCTTTGAACCGAGAAACCATGAATTCAAGTCCAGCCTTACCCAAGAAAACCATCTGAGTGATATTAGGCCAGTCACACTCTCTTTCAGTCCAATTCACCTCACAAGTTATTGTTGTGAAGAAAACAGGAAGAAGGAGCATTAGATATGCTCACTATCTTGAGTTGTTTATACACAATAATAAAGGAAGGATGTAAATAAATAATAGCATATGGTTCTACCAGAGGACACTATTTAAGCAAAGGGATTTGAAGCATGCCAACTCTATCAGATCTTATCAGACAGGCAAAGATAATCATATACTTATCCGCTATATAAAACATTTTAAGGTATAAAATTACATGTTTATATTTCAAAAAGGTTAGGCTAGTTGGATTTATATTTTATTATGCTTTTCACACATTTATCTTTTTATACTGATTTCCAAAATTTTATACCAAAGATCAACTCAAAATCCTTAACTTGAATCAAAGCAGGCAGAAAATATAGCCAAACCAGTTCTCTGCACTAAAGGTACCTAATTAGAACATTAGAACATTTTCCTTTTGAGGAAAAATATTTCTGCAAAATATTTAACTGGAACCCCTATAAATACTACTATACAATCAAACTGAAAAGAGAATGGAGCATCAAATTATGAAAGAAATGAGAGGGAAATGAAGCATTTAAATATCGAATATTCAGAGCCCTGAAAAGACACTTGATGTGCTCAGCTATAATAATTACAAACCAAAATTGACACCGTAATAATGCAGTTCAAAATAATTGCTCTACCACTATTCCAGGCATGGTGGCAAAAAAAAAAAAAAACATCCAAAATTTTCTATGCCAGCTCTTAATTCCTGTATATCTATTTTTTAAAAATTAGATCTAATGCTCCTTTGCACCAGTGAACATATTCTGCATGTTAATATTTGGATGGCGTAAAGCAGACAGATCAATTCCACAAAGCATCCATACAAAGTCTTTTTTATTGGTTCATCAGGCATCCTGTCAACTCACATTTATGACGATGTTCTTCTTAATGTCCAATCCTTTGCATATCTGAATTGTGGTGTAGGAAGATAATAAGGTCTCAATCCCATGATGATTGAAGCAGCCGCATGGTAATGGCTTCAGGCAAGAGTGGGGGAGCTTCCCCCAACCCAACAAGGGTCAATTTAGTGACCAATCAGGATTACAGATGTGACCTCATGACATGGACTACATTTCCCAGGATACCTTAACTACATTTACCATAATGCATTCCCTTAAGGGGACAGCCCACAATTCCTAACTAACTATCCCACATCCCATTAACTCTATAAACTATCTGGACAGCACAGAACAATTCAGCGGAAAAAACTCAAAAGACTGCTAGAGAAGGTTCTCAAATGTTTCAAAGCAGTTTTGTGAGCATGATGGAGAAAATTTGCCAAGAGCTTCTACTAACTAAAGTAAAAACGGAAACAGGAGAGTCCATCTGATCAAGTAGTTCCACTTTAATTTGGAATACTATTTTTAAAAGCAGCAATTTTGAATTATTTCACAAAGTAACTGGTGACTTTCACTACAACTCCGACAACTTTTGCCATTGACAATGATAGAGGAAGCTTCTGGAATTTGAAATCCTAAACAACTGAAAGGTTCTGGATTGCCTCCCTCTGTATTTAGCATTACCCTGTTCCTTCATACACTCCTGTTTTATCACAAGTACTTTCTATATGCTCATTTTCCTATCAACAGTACTTTATAAATAAATTTACTACTCTGGGCACAGGAATTTAAACTAAAACATTAATGCTTGTTGCAAGAAATAAATTTACTACTCTGGGCACAGGAATTTAAACTAAAACATTAATGCTTGTTGCAAGAAATACTATTCTACTGAAGCAGAAGCTGGCGGTTATCATTCAGCAGTTTTCTTCCTTACTATAAGAAGGGCAGTTGGCTGGGAAATTCTCTGAATTGAAGTCCACAAATATTAAAGTCACCAAGTTTGAGGAATACTGGGCAATACTAGCTGACTGACTGTCAGGCTTCAGGATTTCAAATTCTCTCAAACCTCACCACAATATAAGACTTGGAAAATAATATCACTGACTGGAAGAAAAAAAAGTACACATTATCATTTAATTCCCACTATTTTAAGAAATATATTTATTTCATAGATACGACAACATATCACTAGTTGCTTAGCAATTTTCATATGGTGACTTAAACTGGATTTTGGTGGGAAAAAAATAAATTAATATATGTTTAGATTAGAGCCATCTTAATCTTAAATTGTTTTCTAATAATTTTCAACCTGAAGTTTTAAGCTCCACTATAGCATTTCTAAATCTTACTGCAGCTGAGGTAGCAAAAATTCTATGGTATGTAAATTTTAATTCTATTTAAAAATTTCCTTAAATTGTTCTTTTTGTTTGTGGCTTTCTGTTTCATATATTTTTTTTAAATGCTGTTCAACACAAGATAGATGGAATTACATACAAAAAAGTTTATAATCAACTTGAGTATTTATTAAAAAGTTTGTCTTCAGAAAATGCAATATTAAGAATAACTGTACTATCCAATGTATGATGTTTGTGATAAGCACACAACTTCCTTTCATATTCATCTATAGCCAAATAAAACACACCTGCATCCGTGAAGAACTGGCTAGTCCCACAAAAGCATTGGATAATCACATAATTTGTGGTTCTTTGTCATCCTGACAGTAGACATTTTCCCTCACAAAACTTCAGCAGGAAATGCTGCTTTCATCCATACTATGGAACATTTTGCAATGATATAGACAGACTTCAACACCCTCTAGCTGATGGATTTATTATTTATTTATTTAAAACATATATCTAGCTGCCCATCTTATAACAAACTCTGGGCATCTCCCAATCAAAACACATCAAAACTATTAAAATCAAGCACATAAATACAAAAAAACTGAAGCCAATTCAGCTTTGATATGCATTCATCTCATCTTATCTTATTAGAGATTGTGGAACTCAATGGGATTTAAGCAGTCCATTGAAAAGTGGGAATCCATCCTTTGCAGTTAAGATGTTGTATGTCTTTCAAGTCTATAAGTTGAGCCTTTAAAACGTAGCCTACAGGTTGACATAGCTTGCTGAAAAGATATTTTCAAGCAACCAAGATTGTAAAGCCTATCTCTCAATATTAGGTTTGTTTCTGTGTTATACAGAACAAATCGTATTTTCTGCAAAGTTTAGGAGAATCTTTCCAATTAAGCTCGTAAAACTAAATCAGAGAGTTTTTAAGAAAAAGAATGGGTGGTATGCAGAATAATAAAACAAACCACATTCAAATAGAAAATATAAATTTTGATTTTATAAATGAGACAGTAGCTACTTGGTTTATATTACTTGCAATGCCATAACTTTAGCCCTTGGTTTTAAATCTCCTCTCTCAAATATAGTTTGCACAGGCACTTGACAGCAGCATCTACAGTTATATTTTGATTTCATTGCCACATCTTCCTTGATTAGCAAGGAATAAATGCATAGAAAGCAGGTTTACCTCGAATGCATGATGAGGGCACTCTAAAGGTCATGAAATTTCAATTTTCTTGATTCAGAACTATTCATTTGACACAGAGAAGCTGCACACTCCACTAGGAGTATATAGTATATAGGAGTCATTAATTTTGCATTTTTCCCAGTAGAGTGAATTAGCTATGCTTACACATACATTCAAGACCCAGCAGAGATTAGCTTATAAAACAATCCTGGGAGGGGGAAAAAAAGACATGGTTGCTTTAAGAATTCAAAAGGAAGTGCTTTGCATGCATCCCCACATTCCAAATCACTTCTTTCAAAGATTTGCACAAACTTACACTTTACCTATGTATAAAATATTTAAAGCCAGCACATTCTCTATTGGTTATGAATGGGGGAGGGGGAAACTGCTTAGTCCTAATAATCCCAGTTGAAAGTTGCAGACACTTACTAGAAAATAACTACTTCTGATCAGAATGCAACAGTTAACGTTATAATGCAACATAACATGTAGGATTTAAATGGGAGGACAGGGACAGAGAGGCAAGAAGCTAGAATGTGACTTCTTCCAATTTCTCATGCATTATAGTCAAGAAACTGAGGGTTGCTAGATGACTTTCAAGACCTAGCTGATAATCTGTGTTTAATGACCAGTTTAGCAAGCATTCAAAGTTACGACAGACCTCAACAGAGAAACTTACAACTTACAACAGTCACATTCCTCTTACAATCACATACTTGAATTTTGGGCAGTTAGCAACCAGCCGTTTGCAGCATCCCGCAGTCACAAGGCAACAATTTTTTGTCAGTTTCCACCTTTTACTTCCTGTTTCCAGCAAAAAAAAACAAAACCACCCACTGAAGAAAATGGGTTTGGTAAAACAACCACAGCAAAAATCAGGGGTGGTCACTTGGTGACCCATAAGATTAATTCAACTGCCTGTACTGACCTGTTCTGTTAACTCAGGAACTATTTGCATTGTGTTTCTTTGAAAAAAAAACCTGGAAAAAAAGTATTTAAACCTTTCAATTTATCATTTGTGCTCTTTGGATATACATGGCACAACACTGACAGATTTTTTCTAAACTATACACAGCTATCATTCTCTGTCTGACAGACAGACAGGGACAGAGAGATGTGGATGTATTCTAGTGGGGAGAATAAAAGTACCAAAATCTAAAATCAACTCTTAGATGAAAATATAATAGAGAATTCAGAAATACATGGTATATTATGGAAGAGAAGAAGTATATTTATTGCAACAATCAATGCATGCCTGCTATACGAGGAAGAGGGACCCCAAACAATGGGGAAAACAAAAAAAAAATGATATAACTCAAGGGCATCAAGGTAGGAAGTCCTAAGGATCTGATTTATTTGGGGGGAAGCAAGGCAGCCCTTATCCCTGAGGTATATGCAACGTATACTGCAATTCCCTTGGGAGTGCTGCCTCTGGGCTGTACCATGAGCCAGGTGAGGAGGCTCCTGTTCTTGGTCTAGATGGGGATAGAGAGAGTCCAAGGACAGATAGGGTCAGTTATGGCCAAGTAAGATTGCATAGAAGAATGGTCACCTCTAAAAGACATCGAAGAATAGGAAACTGTTTCTATTTATTTGATTGATTGATTAATTGATCAGGTCAGAATTGACTCTGGGTCTGGACTACTCTCTGCAGGTTTTTTTGCAACATTTCTTTGGAGTGGCTTACCCCTTCCTTCTTCCTAGAGAGAGTGACTAGCTCAAGTTCACCCAGCTTGTTTGATAATTATGGCAGGACTAGAACATACAGCCTTCCTCTTTTTAGCCTGATGTCCTAACCACTACACTGAACTGATTCAGACATACCATTCTATTTGCTATATTTTCTCCACCAAAAAAGTATACTTTTAAGATTTTTTTTAGACAATATCTTTAAGATGGAGGAAGCTGTAATAATTTTGGATCTCTCTCTCTCTCTCTCTCTCTCTCTCTCTCTCTCTCTCTCTCTCT
>BLBF01000011.1:5031972-5132532 GCA_015471245.1 Laticauda colubrina | reverse complement strand
TCCTCCTCCTCCTCCTCCTCCTCCTCCTCCTCCTCCTCCTCCTCCTCTTCTTCTTCTTCTTCTTCTTCTTCTTCTTCTTCTTCTTCTTCTTCTTCTTCTTCTTCTCCTCCTCCTCCTTCTTCCTCCTCCTTCTTCTTCCTCGCCCTCCAATACAGCCGCTCCAAACCCTGCCTCCGGGATAGGGTCTCCCCATCAACCGATTCACCACCAACCACCCTACGACGGAAGGCTTCCCCCTCCCCTCCAAAACAACAAAA
This sequence comes from Laticauda colubrina, assembly GCA_015471245.1. NCBI lineage: Eukaryota > Metazoa > Chordata > Lepidosauria > Squamata > Elapidae > Laticauda > Laticauda colubrina. Next base: position 5,132,275 of record BLBF01000011.1, on the reverse strand, counting down.
ACAACAACAACAACAACAACACACACACACACACCCCTAAAAGCCGCTGCTTTTTAAGAGAAGCAGAAAGTTAACCGCTGCTCCACCGGCCTGGCGCGTCTCTGCAAACCAGCCCGCCAGCCCGAGCGATGCCGCGCGCAAGCTTCACGCGACCGGGGATCGCGCGCTGCTGCTGCTGCTGCTGCTGCTGCTTGCTGCCGCCGCCACCGCCGCCAGACATTGAAGGGGGGGGGGGGGCCGGGAGCGGGGGGGCCGCAGACGCGCTGGCCAAAGTTACGGGTCGTTTCTCCACCACCACCACCACCACCCCCGTTTCTCACGCGCTTGCCTTGCCAAATTTTTCCGTCCCCGCGGTCGGAAGCCCACCTCCCACACGTAGACGGGACCCTGTGCGGGCAGTCCTCCTTCTCTTCCTTCCCCCCCCCCCCCCCCCCCCCCCTCGCCCTTGCCTTTGGAGATGCGCCGGCAGTCGGTAGCAGCTCTCGCCTCCCCGTCGCTCTCCCTTCCCCCCACCCCCACCCCGCCGGCCGCCCCTTTCGCGGCTTACCTGCCAAGAGTCAGCTCCCCTCGCCGCCGCGCTGACGCTCTCGGAGGAGAAAAGCCCGTCTCCCCACTCGATTAAAAAGGACACGCCTGACGGGGGCAAATCTCCAGCGGGGCCAGAGGAGGCTCCTTCATCTCGCGGGTTCCTCGGCCGGCTTTCTGCTCCGCTGTTCCGGGTGGAGGGGGCTTCGGTTCCCTTCCCCCCCGCCCCCCGCCTCCCGCCACTCCTTCTCCGGGATGAAACGAGAGCAGCGTCCGAAACTCAGCGGCGGCTGCCGGGGCTGTGACTAATAATATCAAACCACGGCACAGACGCGAAACAGCTCGGCTAAGGCACACCCCTTTTTTTCCCCCCCCCCTCCGGCTCCGCCTCTAAAAATCGCCCAGGGGATTGGCTGGACCTGGGCTGGAGCCTTTACGTAATCGACCCCCCCCCCCCCGGTCTCTCTCTCTCTCTCTCTCTCTCTCTGTCCGCCCAGGGAAATGAGGCGGCAAATGGGTTACGCGAGGCGGGCTACGCTCTGCCTTCTGCGCCCTCCTCCTCCTCCTCCAGCAAAGTAGGCCGGCTCGCCTTCTCTTTCGGGCTGCTGGGATCGTTTACGTAACCGGCCCGGCCCTTCTCGCTCTTTTGAGCGGCTTTGGCGTGCCTCGACCGTCCAAGTCTCCGGAGGGAGGGGAATCTGAAGCTTAACGAGTTCGTGGAGAGAGAGAGAGAGAGAGACAGGAGCTTCCCCTTTTGTCCCTTTGGCGTACAACGCCGTCGCTGTAATGGTGCCTTGCTTTGCTTTGCTTTGCTTAAAATGGAATCTGCTTCTTTCATGACTGGGAAGATCTATAGTTTTGCCTCGGGAAGCATGGATCTAGGAAGGCGTGGGTACGTTGCATGGTATCAGCGCACCAACGTGCCTACCGTCCCTGCCCTATTGTTTCTTTTATTTTTCTTAGATGTGTCCATTTCATGCGGGGGTGGGATTCCATTTTTTTAATAACCGGTTCTTGTGGGCGTGGCTTAGGTGGTGGGTAGGGCTTGGTGGGTGGGTGGGTGTGGCTGAGTGTGGCCAACTCGGTATCACTCACATCGAGGCACACATCTCACCTGGCCCCTCATGACTGTGGGGATGATGCAACAGTCAGAAGTGTGAAAAAGGGTCATAAGTCACTTTGTTCAGTGCCATTGTAACTTTGAAGGGTCACTCCACACAAGCAAAGTACCAGCAAAGGAGGGGGAAAATCTCCAGAGAAGTTCCTGAAACAGGAAGTCTAGTCCTGTCAAGAAGGTAATAAGGGTTAACGGAGAGGCAGTTTCTGTAAGCAACACCAGAATGTTTCCTTCCTGCCTTCCTGACAGGATTAGGCCAGTAATTTCTTCTAACAACTGGTTCTCCGAACTGCTTAGAATGTTAACAATCGGTTCTAGCCAATAGGTACCAACTGGTAGAATCCCATCCTTGATTTCATGTATTCATAATTCTGTTTATACTTATACTTATTACCTTGTAAGCTATTGACAAATCAAATTAAATAAAAATAAATAAACATATAGAGGGTCATCAAATCAAATTAAATAAAAATAAATAAACATATAGAGGGTTGTCATTTCCCCTTTGGTTTCTCAGTATGGATGCCATTCTGCCCGCCCGCCCCCCCCCCCCCCCCCGCCCATGGGAGGACCTGGCTTTTGGTTTCCCTCCCTTCCTCTTAGGATCGGATTGTGGCATAGGACGAGTGGCTTTTTTGGGGGGGGGGGTAATCAAAAACTGAAGGTTTTGTTCCTGAACGCAACAACCCAAGTTTTCTGCACCTGCTCCTCAGCAGTTAATCCCAAAGGTTTTTAAGTAAGACTTAATTGCAATAATTACATGTGTATGGCAGCTTTCCACAGGCATCTTCAGGCTGATGGCCTCCGGGGATCCTGGAACTACATTTCCAATCGACCCAAACAATATAGCCATTGCGAAAGACAATGAATGTTGTCCTGAGGGCAGGAGGCTTGGAGAGGTGTTGTATATAGGTAGAGGTAAAAGACTCTTACGACTTTGTGGATGTATCCATAGCATTCTCCCTTCAATTATAGAGAGCAGTTCTGCATTGTCTTGTGGAGTTTCACTTCCCCAAACTGGTACAACAGTGTATCATGGTTGTCTTTTGCTCTGGCTCTTTTACCTGGCACCAGTGTAAAAACCACCCTCTGAAAAAGTTTTGATCTGCTGTGAACATAATTAGTGTGATATCCTTGTTAAAATAAGGCAAGTGGGTACATAAATCCACAGAGATAACAGTCAGCCGGTGATCAATGCCCTAATCCTTAACCCATTTGATGGGGAAGAAAAAGAGTGAGACAGCTGAAATAAGCAGATGTAATTGACTGGTGAGCAAAACTTGCTGGCAGGCAAAAAGGAAGCAAGAACTTCCCTTGTAACCCTAATTAGCTTTTTGAGGCCAGCCATGATGAGCAAGTGCTTCTGGATTCCATAAAGAAGGAGCCCCTTCACACATGGTGACTTTTTCCATGCAGTTTTGTTGGCGATGCTATAGAAATTGTTTGCCTTGCAAAGGTTTTAGGACCCTCCATCAAGCCTACAACCCTGACATCTCCTGGTGCTTTCTCAAGGATTAATCAAGGCTGACCCTGCTTACCTGCCAAAGAGAGACAGCATTGGCCAATGCTGCCACCTGCTGAGATCATTTGTTTTTATTAATTAAAATTAATATGAGTGTTTTCTCCACAAAGCTTGGAAAAAATAGCAAGCTGGGACCACATTCATATTAAACAAGTCAAGATCAGGCTGTACAAAAACAGGCATTTCTCATTCTCCAACAAAGGAAAAATATTTAAATGACACATGAAAAGTAATCAGGATGAAGAGACCATCACCATTGTGGTGTTGGAAAAGAAATAGAAATTTAAAAAAATTGAGGATAGTTCTAATATCCTATCAGTCTCGTTCTTTTTGTGGAAGTCATCCTAAAGAGCTTAGATTGTTTTTAAATAAAAGTTTCAGGATTAAAAAAAAAAAATCCTGCAGCAGTAGGTTCATAAAAGAATGGGAGTTTTTTTGACACCTCACAAGCCATATTGGTGGCTGCAGCAATAAGGGCAGGTTCTGCACTATTACAGGAATAATAAAGAAAGCTGTCTTCCATTAAGCATCATGGCAAAAAAAGTGGTGGGCTGCCCTTAATTCATCAAGTGAAAAATTAGAAACTGCAAGCATTAAGTGTAGTCCCCATTGAACACTACATAAATATTTTGAAAAATAGACTAATAGTTTGATAGAAAGTATATACTTTTCCGATTTACTTTTAAATGTTTTTTTCACCAGTTTTTTTCAGAATGGCAGCCTTCCTAAAGTGGCTTTCAGTGTAGGATAAAGCTATTCAGTACCAATAATGGTCCTATAACTGTAGATCCATTTTAAGCACATTTAAGAGGTTTAAAAATTAAATGAGTGTTATTCATATTAACACAGAAATAGGTCCCACGGAGTGCAATAAACCTTAGTCCCTAGTAAGTAACCATTCAATTAGAGTTACTGACTTACTGTTCCATTCAAGTGGAGTGCTTAGAATGCAGGAGGAACACCCAAAGTTTAATTGCAGTTAAGCTGCCAACCAATGCACTAATGCCTTCCCTTTTCCATGAGGTAGAGGAAAAACCACGTAACTCTGCAAAAAGGCCAAGCTTGTTGGGAAAAAAAAAATGCAGGATTAATTTCCTCCATTTTTTAAAACAGGTTGATCTTTATGGATTGTAGGTCATTTTTTCCTACCAAACAAAATACAGACGATTGCTTTCCGCATCCATAAACATCTGAAGTGATATACAGAGGTGACGGATCCAACAAAAGATAATATCATTTGTTATCTTTTGGGTGTAGTCACTTGGATTGGTTCCTAGGGTTGCAAAGTATTATGATTCCGGATTAAGTATTACCATTTCAGTGCCAGTTGCTAAATGATCATCAAACATAGGTAGATGATTCTAAAATTCATTATCTAGTTTATAATTTAGCAAAATATGCCCTTGCTCACAATCATATTGAGACACATCTATGGGTCTATTTGAATGCAAACATTGAGATCAGTATATAAGGTACTGTGTTTGAATTCGCTGACAGATATATCAAGAAGTATTTTTATTTTCTTCAACAAGGCATCCTAGCTACATAAAATAAACTTATAAAGATAGACTGGCAGAACATAGGTTATTGTAAGTTCTAGTCCTGGTTTAGTCATTTTGGGGCAGTCACTCTAGGGAAAAGGCAGAGCAGACTACTTCCAAAAATGTCGTGGACTTGTTTACAGTTGCCAGGAATCAAATTGAGAAAAAAAAGAAAAGGAGAGAGAAAAAGATTGAGAGAAAGGAAAGAAAGAAAGAAAAAGATGTATTCATACAGTGTTCTTCCTAGAATGCATTCTGAACTATATGGTAAAATATATGATTCATTCTAGATTAATGATCTTCCTATAAGAGCAGTTGCAGAATAAAGCATGTAACCTTAAATGCCTACATAGAATTCTATTAAACTGTGGAAAGGAATTTTACTGTCTGAGGCTATATACCTTTATAATATTTCTATCCTAGTAACTTTTTGTCAACAGAGGTTTTTTTTTTTTAGATTATTTGCTGAAAATACCACAAGTATTTTTTCAGCTGCAGTTTCAGTTAATCAGTTTTATATACTGTATACAAATCCAAAGTATTTGTTCGTACCCTACTATTGTAATGCAGAATATGCTTATATTTTGTTTGCTTACACTTTGTGCTTTTCCTGGTGATAAAGAGTGAGTGAGTGTCTCCAATAATTTATTCTCATAACCATGAGAGGTAGATTACCCTAAAAGGGAGTGATTGGTCCAAAGTCACCCAGCAATTTTTGTGCTTAAGTGGCAGCCTGGACATGAATCTCTCCATTTGGAGCCCCAACACAAAAGACACTGTTTCTAATTCAGATTATGAACTCTGATTACAAAGATAAAAGTATACATTAGAAGGTTGAAGTTACTTTGTATTGCAATATTTTAATAAAATGTATTCCTCTAATGTCCCTTGCACAAATCTTATACTTTAAAAAAAAATGCAAGACCAGACACTCAGTCTACTGTTTTAATGCTGCTGCCGCCGCTGTACGCAATGATAAACTACATTCTTTGGGCAGTAATCCAGTTCTTCTATGATTACAAGTTTTTTTCCAAGACTCTCAGAGAATACTATCTAGTTTCTGTGATTTATCTCTATATAATATCTTAGCTATTTTCTTAGGCTCTTCAGTGCTGTAGATCTCATTTTTATCGTCTATGAAGAATAAATCCAGAATATAGTGTTGAGGAATGGGAGAATGAAAAAGAAGAGGAAACTAATATAATGTACGAGTTTAAAAGATTAGTTTGAATACTGGCCTGCTTTCTTGAGTTCTTTTCCCTTTTTATTTTAGAATCTGTTCCCATCACCCAAACGCTTGGGTACTTCACAATCTGTTGGTTTTGCTAAATGTTTCATTATCAGAGAAAAAGTTAACGGTAATGCATTGCAAATTGTTTAAAGGAGAAGGTTTAAAAGCACAGCCAAAAATCAACATTTGTCTCCCAGGTCATGGTTGTCTCAAAGGTGCTTTTCCAAAAGGCAACTGAATTTTCTTGGTTTTTTTCCCTGAAAATGTTTCGCTTCTCATCCAAGAAGCTTCTTCAGTTCAAAACTTAGAATTACCTTAGATTCTGTGCACACAATGGCAGGGAGAATGGTATGCTTTTTCTGAGTAGAAGACAGAGGAAGCCCATCTTCTGTCATTTAATCTTCACAAGTAACAACCGCAACAGAAGCAAACCCAATTACAACCTTCAAAGAGAAAGAAAATACAAATGTAGACATGAATTGAAAGACTGCAATAACCAATCTTGGCAGTTATTGGACACCAGAGTGTCCAATATCTAGTGTCTTCCATAACGCATGATTCTCTCATGTGGCTTGATCAAAATGATCCCTCCCTCCTCAACTGAAGATCATAAAGTATCAAACAGCCACAAAGACTTTAGTAGTTTACCTCTTTACAGCATCAAATACATTTTCTTAATTGCTTATACATACCACGTGGAACTCTCTACTAATCTCTTTAATGGAGAAAAACATAGTGTGTTAGATAGAATCCTGCAAATGAGAAACCAAAACAATCTCTCCAATTCTATGAAACTCTGATTCATTTTATCAACAAGACTGTTTTTAAGCCCTGTCTTGTTGGCTGGGGAATTCTGGGAGTTAAAAGTTCACACATCTTAACATCCCCAAATTTGGAAAACAATGGTTTTGTGTATTCAGGGTATTCAAGATAGTTTCTGCTCTGAATCCAATAGTTTTATATTATATAATCCTAATTCAAATCCGTGTTGCTGAATATGTGACCCTTAAATAATGACATAAGAAGATACTTATGTCATCATATATTCTGTTTATCACAAGCTATTTAGACAACTTGGTGCCCTCTAGATATTTCACATTGTCACCTTATCCCCAACTTTTGTCACAGTGATCAGATGAACAGAGATTACTTCAATCTGTCCCACACCCTCTTCCTTTTAAACAGGCAATAGTATTTTTTTTTAAATAAAAATAGTAAAAGAACCTATTTTAATATGTAATATTACCTTTTTTCCCAGAGGATTCAGGAAGGTTTACAGGATCAAGAAGGTCTGCAAGTTTGAACTCTGAGAACACATGAGTGAGTGAAGTTTTCAAACCCACAAACTCTTTGAGGTTCTCCCACTCTTAAACTGGAACAACAAAAAGATGAATGTACAAGACAGGCTAATGATTTTTTAAAATTATCATCTGCAACTGGTTATTCCATAATATATCCCTATAATAAATGGCATTGGCCCCCAGAAGTCTGTTTTGCTAAAAGTGCAGTACTATCTTTGCATCAGTTTTTAAAAGAACTATTCTATAAAATATCCAAATCTTAAACTAAATATCTTCTGGTGACCTATTCACACATGCCACTCATTTTTGTTATCCTCGAACTTTTCAGCAAAGAGATTGCTGAAAAGATTGTCTCCAAGATGCCATAAAATTCTGTATCAGAAATTTGCTGAATGATTTGTTTCAGAGATACAGTCGAACATATGGTATTTGATAAAAACACTTCCAACTTTTCATGACAATTATAAAGGTGACCGAGTACACACCTCCCTGGCCGACATTGGGGAGAGAGGGTTGAAAATACATGCAGAGCGCAATGGAATCAAACAGAGCAAGAGGCTCTCTGGGAGCAATAGCAGGTAGTTTAAAGCTCACAGTTGCTTCAAAACTTTGAAAGATGTCCCAGACAGCAGGAGGAAGAAAGGGGGGGCAGTGAAGGTGGAGGAAAGAGTGTGAGGCAAGGGAAAGGGTAGGGTTTGAGTAACATGGGCCTCCTCCCCGGGGTGGGATTCTACAGGTTCGCACCTATTCTCCAGAACTAGTTGTTAACATTCTAAGCAGTTTGGAGAACCAGTTGTTAGAAGAAATTACTGGCCTAATCCTGTCAGGAAGGCAGGAAGGAAACATTCTGTTGTTGCTTACAGAAACTGCCTCTCCGTTAACCCTTGTTACATTCTTGGCAGGACTAGACTTCCTATCTCAGGAACTTCTCTGGAGATTTTTCCCCTCCTTTGCTGGTACTTTGTTTATGTGGAGTGACCATTCAAAGTTACAATGGCACCAAAAAAAGTGACTTATGACCCTTTTTCACACCTCTGACTGTTGCATCATCCCCACAGTCATGAGAGGCCAGGCGAGGAGATGCATGCCTCGATGTGAGTGATATTGAGCTGACCACACTCAGCCAGTCACATGACCACCAAGCCATGCCCACCAACTAAGCCACACCCACAGAACTGGTTATTAAAAAATTTGAATCCCATCCCTGCCTCTTCATCCCCCAATCGTGTGATTGTCCCCTTTGTCCCCTCTGTAGGAAACATACCCAGGCAGCTACATTTGATGAATTATCTTGCTGAGCTAATTGTCCCACGTGGGATAGTGACCAGGGAGATTTGTCTCCAAGTGAATCAGGTGTGAGGCAGTACAGGAGGAGGGCAGGAGAATGTGAGATGGGGGAGGGCCAATAGTGAAGAGACACACATGACATTGAGTCCATGGTGGTGCGGCCGGTGACTGTGACTATGGCAGTGAGATGGAGTCATGGGGCCTGCAGTGGGCGGGGGGCCACAATAAAGTTGCCATGACAATGTGGCCGTGGTCAATTTTCCTAGTCCTTAGTTTGATTGCCAGACCATACTGCTTATTCTCCCCACTGGCCAAGTCATTATTTTATTTGCCATCTCATGTACCCTGAATAATTTTTGATTATGTGATAATTTATTTCCTTCGCTGACTCCCCAGAACAATGAACTAATGCCTCTAGAATTCATTCCATAGCAAGATCTGTCAAACTTCTTTTCTGGTAGACTACTATCCTCCTCCTCACTATCAGAGAGATGATGCTTTATTAATCATGAATACATGTTACATTCACAAGAAGATTTCCAGTAGACCTAGAACAAAGTGGCCAGAGAGTACTCAAGAATTAGAAAAGCCACAGGAAATTGTAATGTACTCAAAACTGGTCAAACATAAAGAACCAAGACAATAATAAATGATCTGCACAAAGATAGGATTCAAAGGAACAAAACCACAATGTAGTAAAAGCTAAGCAAGGGTCAAAATTCTAGATATAAATTTAAGGAAAAAAGAATTATGGGAGTTTCCCTTCAACTGCAGTCTACATGAACTCTTGAAAACTTACCATATGTGGGTTTGTACAGCATATCGCACTAAGCTAACCAATAATGGTAGGTTAGACTTGGATAAATTCAACCATTGTAGTTTATAAATTAGTGTCACATTATCCATGTACCCAACCATTTGTGCTTCAACAAGTTTGTTTTAAAAATCATGGCTTAAAGCAGTCTTTTAACTGAGCCAAAGAACTCAGTCCTTGCAAAGACTGTTAAGCAATTTTAAGATCTCTCTACTACCAGTGTCTCCAACAAGTGAGAGCAGATCATTTTATAAAGTCAAAAGATGTGGAGCCAGAAACACGAAACTTAGGAATACATATTTTATGAGAAAATGTTCTTGAAGCTGATGTTTAGATGAAAAAGAAATAAAGACAGTCTTTAGGAAATAACATGATGTTAGGAAAACCTGTGTTAAAAGCCTCCGTTACGTAAATCTGCACACAGCTAAACCTCTATAGTATGTTTCCCTCTGTTATGGAGAAAGATTGGGTCAGGTAAACAGTTGAAAACACAGATCAAAGTCAGAAAAGAGAAATTGTTTGAGAAATGAAATGATGAAAGCTTTCAGAATAGCTGGATAACCAACTGGAGGTGTGTTTCCTAGAGATATATAAAATGAGTCTTTTAGGCAAGGAATGGATATAAATGTGGAGTCCTTCTGCCAACTGTCTCTATATCTGTGGCTCCTAGTACTCAGTTAGTGCATAAGTACAAATGCTGGTACCTGCATTGTTGAATTCTACATTCTAATAGGTATTAACCACAGGATAATATATAATATGCTGTCAATAAGTAGAAATTATATGTTGCATAATATTTACTCTGCTTTAATTTCTCCCATGGTATTTGGAATTCCAACATTGAGTACAATGTGGGTGTGAGCAATGACATTTTTGAGCCATATTTTTACTTATGGAAATACAATGCTTATCATTATAATAGAAGAAACATTCGACTTTCATTATATACACACAGATTCAAAGTAAAGATTCTCTTTATCTGTTGTATGTGCACTATTATTTTTTCTTTTGAAAAAGTGTGTATTTATGAGATACGCTTTTATGTTTAAAACAGGCTGCCTGGTATTGAAAAGAAGCCACCTTCAAGTAACAGGAAGCTAATTTACTTATTACCATATTTCTCTATGTCCAATCAAATTTTCATTTCTAGAGTAAAAGATTTATCACCTAATTCTTCCCAATATGCATTTTCATTTATAAAACTGACAGGTTCAGCAGCTGGAAGAGGATCTGAGTTTCCTTCCAATCAAAGCACCTATCTCTGTGACATTTATTACAACTTTATTACTTGCATACTCATCTCGGCAAAATTCTTGCCGTCTTTGTGGGAGTGTCAAAAACATAGTTTTTCATTACCCGTTGCTCTCATTAATTTCTTCCTCGCATCTCGGTTAGAACAGTTTTTCAAAGACAAACCAGAAGCATAAAATATACAGACCAATTAAGGGGAGGAAAAACTAATTTAGTAGAATGGAAGAGAAGTTTTGTTTCTTGATTAAGTTCCCTCCCAAACTGATTTTCTTCAAACTGTTGTAAAAATATTCTTTTTTAAAATACTAATAACAATTCCTGTTCCTTAAAAACAGTGAGTTATTTGAATTTTGAAATGACAGATGGAAAAAATAAGATTAAAAAGTTAAAAAAGCAACAAGGCAGTCTTTGTTCCAGGGAGTTATACATGCAATATGCTGGTGTGATTTAGAAAATTATTCCAAGAATCGTCCAAGAGTTGATGGGGATGGAGAAGTAGGCAAAGAGATTGGTTATTTGCAGCTATCTGAGAAATGTTGCTTGCAGTGTATAACAACAAAGGAAAGTTATTGGTCATCCAATGCCTGGAGTAGGTACAGAGTTCATAGTCTGAGCTTTTCATTCTCTCCTCATCACAGATCTTGGGGGAGGCTCCGCTAAATTATCTAAGGTAGCTGGTACATTCTCTGCAAAACTGTCCCAAAGCTGCTTTCCACCCCCTTTTTTAAGAGGACTTCTTCAGCTCTGACTGGATGGTGGGGAATGGAAGGATTTCTTCTAATTCTTAGTCAGAGCCGAAGAAGCTTCTTGGATGAGCAATGAGATGTCTTCAAAGGAAAACCAGAAAGTGTAGCTGCCTCTTGAAAAAGTGCCTTTGGGTCAACCATGTCCTGGATGATTGAGAATCTCCATAGACATTCTGCACCACTGCTTGTTTCCAACTTTCTCTAGTTTTTCTATCTTTGAATAACAGGGGGGAAGTATAGGGCTAACTTATAAGTTTACGATACAGATGTTTTACTTTGCCATATCTATTTTTACTGTAGTCTCTGGGCAAGCATGGAGATAATGTAAAGCCCCTGTCCCATTGCACCAACGGATGCAAAGAGGATGTAAAACATTAAAAAAAGCTTGCCATCTGTTGGAAAATGCTATGTATCCATTGTGTACTCACTGCATACATGTTTCATACGCTCTATCACTCGAGCATCCGTCCACTGTGATTTCATATGCACAAAAAGTTTTGAGCTGCACAAAACTTTGTGAACGGATGAACTTTCCGCCGCGTATGATGTACATCCGCGACATATACGGCCAACAAACGTTCTGTCTGTTATCATCCATTAAACGTCCACTGTATCCTCTCGTCATCCTCTGGCCATCCCCTCAACTCACATCCGCTGCAACTGAAAATGGAAAGAGGGAGGAAACGAAAGATACACGGAACGTCTACACAGCGTTAGTAGCATGGAAATAGAAAGGATGTAAGCATATGCCTCTCGTATATAAAAGATTAAAACAGACAAAACGTTTGTATCTGGGATGTATCTCAGATATTTAGGATGTCTGCAGTATGTCTACAGTATGTTGAAGGACACCTAGTGGGCAACCGATATTTCCTATAAAAAGGGGGAGGAAATCACCTGGATCTCAGTATGAGTCCAGCAGCCATGGTGTACAGACCTCTTCACCCTTGGTCTTGGTCTTCCACATCATCCATTGTTCTCCACCATGGATCATGACACAGTCCGTATGGTAGCTGCCATCATTCATCACCAGAACCAAACCCTGTTCAGACTGTTTCACCTTTTATACACAAGGAGAAGAAGGAGACGTCCAAGAGCTGTGCGGGTCCAAGGATGGATCGGGAGAAGAATGTAGTTTGGACTCTATGACCAGTTGATGGTGGAGCTGAGGAATGAAGACCCTCGTGCATTCCATCACTTCATGAGGATGCCACCAGCCATGTTTGACGAACTTGTAGAGCGTCTGAGACCCAGGTTGACCAAGCCTAGCACCAACTTCCGTCCCAACCTGGACCCTGGACTGAAGGTGGCACTGACTCTGCGCCACCTGGCCTCAGGGACCACATACAAAAACATGCAGTATGCGTGGAGGGTGCCACACAACACCATCAGCAAAGTGGTCAGAGAAGTGGTGCAGGCCATCATCGAAGAATACATGGAGGAGCTCCTCAAGTGTGCAGAAGAGTAGTATCAGAGGTGGAACTTGTCCCACACCGTTGGAGCCATAGATGGGAAGCACGTGGCCTGCAAAGCTCCAGCCAAGTCAGGGTCCACTTATTTCAACTACAAGGGCTTCTTCAGCATCGTCCTCTTCACCATGGTTGATGCTGACTGCAAGTTCATGTACATCGATTCTTCAGGCAATGGTTCAGCTTCAGATATCCAGGTGTACAATGCCAGTGACCTCAAGGAGGGGCTGGAACACAACCTCATCATGGGTTTTCCAGATCCAGATCCCCTACCCAACGACACACAAAATGTGCCCTACTTCATCGTGGGGGATGACGCCTTCTCCCTCAGAACCTACCTCATGAAGCCCTACACTTCAAGATACCTCACCCGTGAAGAGAGGATCTTCAACTACAGGCTGTCCAGGGCAAGACAGGTGGTGGAGAATGCCTTTGACATCCTGGCCAACAGGTTCCAGATACTTCTCACCACCATGCAGCATCACCCAGAGATTGTGAGGAGCATCGTGGAAGCTTGCTGCATCCTGCACAATCTCATGCGCACCCGCTACCCAGTGTTGCAGAACAGACTTGTCTATCGTCAGCAAGGGAATGGGGACATAGAGCCTGGTGAATGGAGGCAAGGACGAAACCTGATAAACACTGTGGATGTACAAGGCCCCAACAGAGCTTCACATGAAGAGAAGAAGCAGCGCAACCTACTGAAACACTGGTGCAACTCCCCAGCTGGAGCAGTGGAGTGGCAAGACAGGATGATAGATGATTAATGGATGCTTCCTTGAGCCTGTCTCATAACACTGATGAGATTGTGCCATGTATGTTGAGTGGTCCTACAATGAATAGAGCGTTAATAAAGAGCTTTGTTTATTTTGAAATGTGTTGATCAATGAATAAATTGTTATTGATAATAAAGGTCCATATGTGTGGCAGCTGGGAGGGTGGACCATATAATCCCACTATGCTTGCACTGGAGGTTTATCTATCCCATAACTATCCTTACCCATCCCACAACTATCGTTACCCATCCCACAACTATCCTTACCCATCCCACAACTATCCTTACCTATCCCACAAGCATGCAAAGGCTTAACCATTCTTTCAAAGTTTTCACCAACACTTTATTAAGTAAATAAAATGAACCAAGTGTGTGAAGCAAGGATAACCTTTATTAATAACTGTCTTAAGTAAACTGTATGACTTTTTTAAAAAAGCAAAATGAACCAAGTAAAGTGTCTTAAGCAAAGATAAAGTGAACAGATAACAACTCAGTCTCTGGCACTATTCTCAGTCACTCTGAGTCATGTCCATGGTCTCAGCTGTTAAGCGGCCAGGGACTGTGGAGATGGCTGTGGCTTGAGTGCTGGTCTTAGGCACCATTGGGGTGCTTGGCCCCGACAGTACAACAGGGGATGGTGTGTTCAGGAAGCTCTCAGAGAGCTGACTCAGTCCCGTGAGGTTGAGAGGCCCTTCATCAAGTACCTGGGATGTCAGGCACAAGACTGATGACAGATTGTCCATTGAGGGGCTTGGCTGTGGGGTGGAGGAAGGAGGAGTGTAGTGGGGCTGTCTGATCTGCAGCTGGGCGAGGTGTGGCATCTGTGGCGTGCGATGAACCTGGGCCTGGACTGGGAAGGTCTGCTTCTGCTGTGGGAAGTCCTGATCTTTCGGGGCTGCCGCTTCTTCCTCCATTTGTGACGGGATCCTCCAAGTCTGCCGGCATGGGGAGTGCAGCTGTCGGGGGAGTCTCTGCTCTGGGGCCCTCTGAAGACACCTGCCTGGACAGTGTAGCTGGCTCCTGGCTGGAAGAGGACTGGCTGTCTGTGGGCTGTCTGAGGGAGAAGGGGTCAGAGGGGCTGCTCCTTGGTGGCTGATCTCACCCTCCAGGAAACTGCACTTGGCCATGACATACATCTCCTGGTCAGTGAGCTTGACAGTGGCCTGGCCAGATTTTTTGAGGTGTAGCTTGCCATACCAGGTGTGCATGTGCTTCCACCATCCCAGGAGTACATCTGCAGTGTAGCCCAGGCTCTCTGCCTTGTCTCTCCAAGCTGCCTGTTTCTTCTTGGTGTTGCGATAGAGTCTGTAGCCCTTTCTCCACAGGTACTCGTTCTCCCTCAGCCATTCCAGCACCTCCTCCTCATGGCCCTCAGAAACAGTCTACTGTTTCCTCTCTCCCTTCTCCTTCCCTTGCCTCCTCCTCCCTCTGGCAGGGGCTTCAGCAGGGCCTTCAGGGGCTTGAGCAGCAGGGCCTTCAGCAGCAGGGCTTTGAGGGCCTTGGGGCTGGTCCACCACAGCAGCAGCAGCACCAGCAGCACCAGCAGTAGCAGTAGCAGTAGCAGTAGCAGCACCAGCACCAGCACCAGCACCAGCAGCTTCAGAGTCAGTGCCAGGGGGTGGGATGCTGGTTCTGCCCTTCTTGCCAGGGCTGGCACGAGTAGGCACAGGTTTCCTCTTCTTCCCTGACTGACGAACCATGGTGTTTGAAGATGTATGTGGCAGCACATCTTTCCTCTGAATGCTGACTGCGTGCGAGCTGCATCTTTTTATGTCCACGGAGCTGATGCAATTCATACTTCCAGCATGCGCAGTGAACGCTTTGCATCCGATATACATCTGTGCAGCATCCGCTTTGCTTCCTATAGGCATCCGTGATGCATCCGCGTCATCCACCATGCATCCGTTCCTTCCGCTATGTGTCCACTTCACAATTCTCCCCTGGAAGCCCTTCGGATGTGTCATCCGCTTCCATCCGCTGTCATCTGCTAGGCTTCCTATGAACATCCACTTAACATCCCCACTACATACTACCCCACGTCCGTTCTTTTCTGATCTGTTTATGCAAATTTTCGCCACTTTTTGGAATGGATGACAACGGATGGAGCCATCCCCGAAATTTTGCTCATCCGCTGTCCTTTATGCATACGTTTTGCGTCCGTTGGCCAGTGGGACCTAGCCTTAAAATAGCTGGTATTTGTAGCCCTATTAAATTCAAGAGTTACAAGTCCAATACATTTCTCTGACAGTTTACTTCATGCAATAATATACAGATCATCCACATACATAGCCAAACCTTGAATGGAAAGTTAAATTTATGCTGGCCAAGAAAATACTCTGAAACAGATCCATTAAGAACATGGACATATATGGGCTTGTGTGGTTTCCTACCCCACCTCTATGGCATTCACTTATTGGTGGGAAATGTTACAAACAGAAATATCTGGTTATAAGCTGGTTATAAACATGGTTATAAACATGTTTAAATTCACAATGAACCATTCTAATGTTGTGTATTTAGAATAAGCTACAATGCATGGAAATATTTAGAGTTAACTCCTTTACAGTGCATTATTCATTGCCATCAATATCGTCCTGATTTTGATGGTTTATGCTCTGATCATTTCTTCTGCATCCATCTTCCAGTTCTGCTTCTATTATGTGTGCTTACATTTCCTTTTAATATATAATAATATATCAATAATATATGATAAAAAGTCCAACATCATTTAGGAAATTCAATCTTCCTGACCTAAAGTTACATTCATACCAACGTATGTCAACTCAGATAACATTTATGCATTCTCACTTCACATTTTCAAACACAGAAACAAATCAGGCTTTATTTGGGTGAGGTCATTTGCCACCCTAAACCATTATGATCAGCGCTGCTAAACTGATGCCTGGTACTAATGTACAATTTGAAAATAGCATGGATTTTTTTTTTAACAACAATATGAATTGTGTTCCTCCTTTGTTTTCATGAAAGTATTTCAGGGAATGCTATGGCAGACAATGAGTAATGTCTTCATATCCAACTTTATTATTATGTGCTATGTGACTTTTCTAAATAAAACTTTAAATTCTAACAGATGGGAGATATTTCAAAGGACACAAAATTCAATTCTCCAGCCAGTGCAGAAAATTCATTAATAAAATTATAGACTTAAGGCCCTGTCACACTGCCCAACATATGCAAAACGTTAACAACGGACGAGAAAAATGTTACATTCGTTGTTATCCGCTCTCAGAAGGGGCAAAAATTTGCATAACAGGAGCGGATAACACGGACGGGGGGAGGACGCAGGGCAGATGGAAAGCGGATGCGGAACGGAAGCCCAGCGGATGGAAGCGGATGGGAGCAGATGGCACATCCGCAGGGCTTCCGGGGGGCCTCAGCAAAGCGGACGTGGAACGGATACAGTGGATGCAGAGCGGATGCACAGCGGATGCCGAATGGATGAAGCGGATGCAGAGCGGAAGCCTAGCGGATGCACAGTGGAAGCCTAATGGATGCCTGGCGTTCACTGCGCATGCGGGGAGGATGCATTGCGTCAGCCCCGCGGATATAACGGAAGCAGCTCGGAAGCAGGTCGCCATTCAGAGGAAAGACCTGCTGCCCGACAGATTAACTGCCTTGCCTGCCCTGCCTGCATGTCTGCCTGCCAGCCTTGCTGCCAGACTTGCTGTCAGCCTTGCTGTCTGCCTGCTTTCCAGCCTTGCTGCCAGCCAGTCTGCCGGCCAGCCTTGGTGCCTGCCTGCCTGCCAGCCTTGGTTCATGCCTGCCTGCCAGCCTTGGTGCCTGCCTGCCTGCCAGCCTTCCTGCCAGCCTTGGTGCCTGCCTCCCTGCCAGCCTTCCTGCCAGCCTTGGTTCCTGCCAGCCTCCCTGCCAGCCAGCAACCCCACAACCATGCTAAAGCACAGCAAGCCTCAGCCATCTGCTGCCAGCCCTGGCAAGAGGGACAGGGCTACCATCCCACCCCCTGGCCCTCACTCTGGTTCTGCTGGAGCTTCTGCAGCACGGGCTCGCTCTTCTGGGGCTGGGGCTTCTGCTGCTTCTGCTGCTGGAGGAGCTGATGACAAGCACTCCAGCACCAGCCACCTCCACAGCGCCTGGACCCTTCACCCATGAGACTGAGCGACCAAGAGGAGTGCCAGAGACTCATTTTTTGTTTTATAGCTTCTTGTTAATAAAGTCTATCTTTGATTCATACACTTGCTTCATTTCTTTTTTTTAATAAAGTCTTGGTTGAAACTTTTAGAAATGGTTTAAGCCTTTGCATGCTTGTGGGATGGGTTAAGATAGCAGTGGGATGGGCAGGGATACTTTTGGGATGGGTAAGGATAGCAGTGGGATGGACAGGGATACCTGTGGGATGGGCAGAGATACCTGTGGGATGGGCAGGGATACCTGTGGGATGGGCAGGGATATCTTTGGGATGGACAGGGATACCTGTGGGATGGGCAGGGATATCTTTGGGATGGGTAATAGCTGTGGGATAGATAAACCTCCAGTGCAAGCATAGTGGGACTGTATGGTCCACCCTCCCAGGTGCCACACCTATGGCCCTTTTTTATCAATAATAATGTAATCAATCATCCACACATGTCAACATAAACACAACTCTTTATTAAATGCCCTGTTCATTGTAGGCCCACCCAACATACATGGCCCAATCTCATCTGTGTGATGAGACAGCCTCAAGGAAGCATCCATTAATCATCTATCATCCTGTCTTGCCACTCCACTGCTCCAGC
This sequence comes from Laticauda colubrina, assembly GCA_015471245.1. Classification (NCBI taxonomy): domain Eukaryota; kingdom Metazoa; phylum Chordata; class Lepidosauria; order Squamata; family Elapidae; genus Laticauda; species Laticauda colubrina. The sequence continues at coordinate 5,113,939 of BLBF01000011.1, read as the reverse complement.
TGGGGAGTTGCACCAGTGTTTCAGGAGGTTGCGCTGCTTCTTCCCTTCATGTGAGGCTCTGTTGGGGCCTTGCACATCCTCAGTGTCTATCAGGTTTCGCCCTTGCCTCCATTCACCAGGCTCCATGTCCCCATTGCCTGTTGGCGGTCCACGAGCCTGTTCTGCAAGACTGGGTAGCAGATGCGCATGAGATTGTGCAGGATGCAGCAAGCTTCCATGATCCTCTTCATGGTCTCTAGGTGATGCTGCATGGTGGTGAGAAGTACCTGGAACCTGTTGGCCAGGATGCCAAAGGCATTCTCCATCACCTGCCTTGCCCTGGACAGCCTGTAGTTGAAGAACCTCTCTTCACGGGTGAGGTATTTGGAGGTGTAGGGCTTCATGAGGTAGGTTGTGATGGAGAAGGCATCATCCCCCACGATGAAGTAGGGCACATCTTGCATGTCGTTGGGCAGGGGTTCTGGATCTGGGAAGCCCACGATGAGGTTGCGTTCCAGTCTACCCTTGAGGTCACTTGCGTTGTATACCTGGGCATCTGCAGCTGACCCGTTGCCTGAAGCATCGATGTACATGAACTTGTAGTCAGCATTGACCATGGTGAAGAGGATGATGCTGAAGAAGCCCTTGTAGTTGAAATAAGTGGACCCCGACTTGGCTGGAGCTTTGCAGGCCACGTGCTTGCCATCGATGGCTCCAAAGGTGTGGGGGAAGTTCCACCTCTGATACCACTGCTCTGCAACTTTCTTCCAGCCTTCTTCAGTGGAGGGGCACTGGATGTATTCTTCGATGATGGCCTGCACCACTTCTCTGACCACAATGCTGATGGTGTTGGGTGGCACCCTCCATCCGTACTGCATGCTGCTGTAGGTGGTCCCTGAGGCCAGGTGGCACAGAGTGCGTACCACCTTGAGCCCAGGTTCCAGGCTGGGCCGGAAGCTGGTGTTTGCCTTGGTCAACCTGGGTGTCAGGTGCTGCACAACTTCGTCAAACATGGCTGGAGGCATCCTCATGAAGTTCTGGAACGCCCAAGTGTCTTCGCTCCTGAGCTCCACCATCAGCTTGTTGTGCAGTCCGTCCTCTGCTCTTCTGGCGAACCATCTTCGTACCCAGAGGCTTCTTGGCTTCCTCCTTTTCTTCCCGTAGTAGAGTTCACAGAGCCTGTAGATGGCTTCACACTGTTGCAGAACGATGGTGGCTGCCAAAAGGACTTTGTTACGATCCACGGTGGACATGACTGGATGCTGTGGAAGAGGAAGAGTCAGATGAAGGCTGCAGAAGTCTGCACAGCAGGGCTGCTGTTCTGAAAGTGAGATCCAGATGTGTTGCTCCCCCTTTTTATGGGCAGTATAGGTGTCCCTTTGCATCCTCTAGGTATCCTCTAGGCATCCTCTAGACATCCTTAATATCTGAGATAGGTCCCGTCTGCGAATGTTTTTTTCGTTTTACATGCTTTGTTTCCGTGCTGCATCCGCTAGGCATCCATTCTGCATCCGTTCTGCGTCCGTTCCGCTTCCTCCCTGCCTCCGAGTGGATGCGAGTTGCGCGGATGCGTAGCGGATGCGTAGCGGATGCCTAGCGGATATAGCGGATGCGTAATGGATGAATTGGATACATTTTCCGCGCAAAAGTTTTGAGCAGCTCAAAACTTTCTCAGCGGATGAAACGTCCATAAACGGATGCTGGACGGATAGAGAGGAAGCAAAACGGAGGCAGTGAGTACATCGCGTTAACCAACGGATGGCAAGCTTTTTTCTCCATTTTACATCCTCTTTGCATCCATTGGTGCAGTGTGACGGGCTTTAGGGGGAACTTCAAAGAAAAATAATGTTGCTCAGTTTTGATAGTGCTGGGTAATTAATATATACGTGACCAGGGTTGGGATTTTACTGGTTCTGTCCACCTATGTAGAACCAGTAGCTCTGAAGAGCAGCAGACACAGAACCAGTTTTGTGTCTGCTGCTGTTTTGGCCCACCCACCTGCCTGGGCTCTTACCTGACCTTTATTTCCTGCTTTTTCAACCGCAGCTGCTTTGTGCAACACAGCTGCGATTGAAAAAGCAGGAAAAAAGGGCTTTTTCAACCGCAGTGCACCTGTGCTCAATGCTGCTCACAAAACGTAAAACCACCAAACCGGTAGTTACAGTGGTCGGATCCCACCCCTGTACGTGACACTTATAGGTTATGGATTATAGGTTATGTTCGATTTTTAACAGGCATGTTATCAGTGAGCTTATAATGATTAGAGCATTAGCTTCCCTGTCAGCTAAAGTCACCAGGTGACTATGGTCCACTCAAAATCTCTTTGCTTAACCTCTCTCATCCTGACATTTTTCAGTTATATTGGACTTTGAGTTCCATATTCTCAATGGTTGTGCAAACTGGGAATTATGGGACCTGAAATCCAACATTTTTAAAGTGCACAAGCTTGAGAAAGATTATCTTATTGAAGCTCATACACTCATTTAAATAAAATGAGAGATGGAACTGTGTGTGCCAGTTTTGGAGTTAGGGCAAGATAAAAACGTTTAAATCTGCAGCTCCATACAATGGTACTTTTAAAATTCAAAAGCTTTAGGAAGTCATTGCTATCGTTTCAATCTATTCAAAACTTGGATACTTATTCTGATGTGATAAGGGCAAGCATTTTTTGAAAGGCATTCTGTAGAAATCTAGAACCGAAATAACCAACAGCAGTAGCAGAAGCATATTGAAAATAAATTAATTCTGAACCTGGGCTATAAAAATGATGGATAGGAATTACTGGAGAGATTAGACTAAGATTTATTTTCATTCTGGCCTTGGAAATGTATCACTTGAGAGCACATGAATAGAAGTGAAGATATAATCTCAGCAGATCACCATAAGTGAATCAGAAGGTCACTATTACAAACCAGTCATGGAGGAAACTTCATGAATGAAGTTTATCAGAGGAAAGAAGAAGCCATGTCCTTTAAGTTCAACCACACACACACACACACACACACACACACACACACACACACAAATGCTAAACCTGATAGGCAGTAATTAGTCAGAGATTTCAGAGCCACAGTTGTGCAGACAGAGGCTTCAAATGAGAAGGGAGAGAGAGGAGGAGAGAAGCTAAACATTGCAGAAAAGAAATGAAAATAATTTTTATCCATTTATCCAAGAAAAAAATATTTAAAGGGAAAAAAGAATGTTTGTGTACAAAGTAAATGAAAATTTAAGTTATTTTGCATTTGAGCATGCAAGAAGGGGCAGGAAAGGAGAAAGGGAAAGAGGAAAGACAAAGAAAAAGAAAAAGATGGGAAGAGCAAGGAAGGAAAAATAACAAAAGAGGGGAAGAAAGGAGGATGAAGAGGGAAAGAAGGAAGGTAGGAAGGAAGGAGAGAGGGAGGGAGAGAGAGAGATTATAATGAGACTGAGGGAGATTCTCAGGGAAGTCCTGCATTAGCAGTTGGTCACAACAGGTGCCCCCAAAACGAGTCCTGTGTCACACCCACCTTGGCCATGCCCAATCCCAACCACACCACTGTGGCCATGACCCTGGCCACCACCACTCTGGCCCTCCAAAGTCAAACACAACCTTGATGTGGCCCTCAATGAAATCGAGTTTGACAGCCCTGAGCTATAGTATTGAAAATTGTTGTATGGGTGCCATATCTGGATAATGACTGAGCTCAAATGCTTTCCACAGTGACTGAAGTAGAGTGGTAGTGGTGTTAATTTACCAATGATATTCTTGTTATTGAGCAGAAGGAAAAGAACTTTACAATCCTTTTTTTAAAAAAAACTTGCTGGTGGACATCATCTCCACTATCTCAGGAATCTTGAAGCTTAACAATAATCCTTTCACAGAAGTTAAATGGAATACTGTTCCAAAGATTTAGATGTTCTAAATGGAAAATACAACACTGAGGCTTCCTTAGCTAGATCTGGGTCAGAAAGAGCAAGGTAAATTACAAGGAGTTGAGAAAAAGCAAGAATTCTTAGAATCAGAACCAGGGATATCTATAGGCACAATGGAAAAGGAAATTCTGTACCATGTTTCTAGAAATTAGAAGAAATTCACACTCTGTCTAGACTGATATATAAAATGCAACAGATTATTGTCCAAATTGGTGCAATAATTGTTCTGTAGATATCTACCAGATGCTAAGAAAACTAACTACAGGCACTCCCTGGAATAAGAGTATCCAATTTAGAGAGAACTCATACTTACCAACAAACTGCCTATTACTTAAAATGGCAGACAACTGATTGGCAACATGCAAAGAAAGTGGAAATAATAAAGTGTTCAAGAAGAGATGAAACACCATCAGACATTAGAAATGTGTTTAGATTACAGCAGACAATCAACAATTGGAGCAACATTAAAGGATAAAGTGAGAAAAATGGAGCATATGAAAGTCCCTGCCTTGATGAAAGCTACAATTATTATTAAGCAACGCAATGGTTTAATCATTGGAAAGGCTATTGATTAGACCATCGAAATCAGAGTAATATGCCTAGTAACCTTACTTTATTCAAAAACAGGCTTGAAGCCTTTCCAATTATTTAAAAGCTACACGTGCAGAAAGTGAAGTAATTGTGATGAAGAATTTGTTGTGAATAGGGGTTGGTTCAATTGCTTCAAAGTGAGGGCAAATTTATATAACATTAAAGTTCAAGGTGAAACAGCAAGTGCTGATGTAAGTGCTGTGCATGATGATTTCCCTGACATACTTTAAATAATTATTGAGGAGGGAGGTTATTTGCTGCACCAAATATTCCATGTAGAGAAGACTGGCTTATTGTGAGAAAAAGTGTCTGACAAGAGTCTCAAGACTTATATTTTGAAAGAGGAAAAAGCAGAGAATAAAGCAGCAGAGGATAGGCTAACAATTGCTTAGGGCAACGTATGTTTATTGCTCCCTAAATCCTAGGATCCTTTGTCATACCAGTAAGGCAGGATTGTCCAACTCATGGCCCATAGGTCAGATGCGTCATGTGCTGGTCACTCCCACCCCCATTTTAGTGAAGGAGGGAAAAATTGTGATACATCACATGATAATAGCGTGATACCTCAAGTTTGACATTCCTGCAGTAAGGCACCCCTTCTAGTTATTTGGAAGGCAAATCCAAAGGCTTGGGTTACAACTGCCATTTTTTCAAGATTGGTTGTTAAACCATTTTGTCAAACCTGCTACTGAATCAGTGGTGGGATTCAAACTTTTTACTACCAGTTCTGTGGGCATGCCTTGGTGGGCATGGCAGGGGAAGGATACTGCATAATCTCCATTCCCTCCCACCCCACCCCACCCCACCCCACTAACCTGCTTTTTAGCTCCATTCTCCTGTTCAGGGCAACAAAAGAAGACCCAGCCAATCAGCTGGGACTTGGGAGGCAGAGAATAGATGGGGGCGGGGGCGGTCAGAGGTAATATTCTGAACTACTCAAAATTTCCACTACTAGTTCTCCAGAACTGGTCAGAACCTGCTGAATACCATCTCTATACTGAATGTTATGGCTTGGCAAATTCCTTTCAAGAATCTCCTTAAGTTTGACACTCCTTATATTTGGCACTTGGACATCCAGGCACCTTAGATGACTGTCACTCAATGTGAAAGGTAGTATTTCACACACACCCAATGCAACATCACATTGCTACTTCAGCCAATGGATCAGGGAGCCATAGTCTCTTTTAAGTTCCATTTTTTGCAGCAAACATTTTCACAACAGTCAGAACTACCCAAGATAATGTGATGAACTTAAGGAAGTTCTGAAGGAATTATAATATCTATGATGCCATAAAAAATTGAGGTGAAGCAGTCTAATCTGAAAGGAGTGTAGAATAAATTGTGTTCCCCAGTCATGCATGCTTTTCAGGAGTGTGTAGCTGACAACATTGTCGAAGACAGCAACTGTGGTTCATATTGGTAATCAACTGCAGTTAGACATAAGTGGAAATGATGTTGTACAGTTATTTGACTACTGTGCTAAAGAATTGATCGATGCAGACCTTACAGAAGTAGATCAGCAGATGATAGTTTTTGAGGACTCAGATCTACAAACTCTAGAACCAAAAAAACATTTTGACAAAAGAGTTAGCTGAAGCTTTTCATCTCATTGAAACAGGGATGGCAAAGTTAGAGGATCAAGATCATAATACAGAGAGGTTCTCCCATTTTTTCCATACAGTTACTAAGAAACTCAGCTGCTACAAGGTCATTTATGATGAGAAAAAGCTGTGTGCAAACCTCCCTTGATGCCTACTTCAAGAAATTGACTCCAGTAATAACTGTTTCCCAACAGCCAAATTAAGCCCTGACTCTCCAGCACAAGGTCCTTTTTTTTTTTTTTTTGCAACAACAGGGCCATCATCTTCAATCCTAACTATGTTTGGTTAACCTCTAAAGATATTTTTTTTTACTTTTTTTCTCTGTGTGAAGTATTTTAAGAACTGTTTATTTTTTTATTACGACATTTTTATGGTTGGTCACTTAGGCAGATGTTTAGCCTGGATTTGGCATTTTAATCCAGTTATAAAGTGGATAAATGGAGATTCTTAGTCATCCAGATCATGGTTGTCCCAAAAGTGCTTTTTTTCAACAGGCATCTGGACTTTCTTGTTTTCTTTGAAGATGTTTCACTTCTCATCCAAGAAACTTCTTCAGCTCTGACTAGATAGTGGGCAGTGGAAGGATTTATATTCCTTGTAGACAGCTGGTTATTTGCATTCTTTTAGAGAGTCATTGAGGCCACTTGGGGGTTTATCTGTGTCTTCAGGGTCACCCTAATAATGTAAATGGATGTGGAGTCTTCTTGACTACAAGATGTTTTCTGTCCTGTGTCCCTTCACTGTTGAAGACAGGCACAGGCTGTTGGGGAGTCAGTGTTGTCTGCATTTCAAACTGAAGTACAAATGACTCCTGTGGTCTGCATTTTTTCTATAAATCTATTCATACTCCCACACCATTCAAAGGGTGTTCCTCCCAAAGTGCATGGCTAGACGTCTGTGGAGATTCTCAGTCATCCAGGTCATGGTAGTTCCAAATGTGCTTTTTCAGAAATCATCTTTTCAGCTCTGACTAGATGGTGGGAAATGGAAGGAGAAGCAAAACATCTTCAAAGAAAACAAGAAAGTCCAGTTGCCTCCTGAAAAAGCACCTTTGTGACAGTTATAACATTCTACTCAAGGATATGGGGTGGGCTAAGATAGATGTTTGATGGTGTTAAAGGTATCATCACAGGTTCAAATAAATCTGCTTATTGCAACTGACTGGTAGGGGTTTTGTCCCTAGCGATGGTGTTCAAGTAGTGTTTTAAGACTGCTATCATTGCTTACTTTTGCCACAGTCATTCTACTTCTATTTTCAGGTCTTTGTATTTTATGATATTCTCCAGCTCTATCACTTCTATTTGCTGTCTCCAAGTATTGCAATGCCCACTTGTTTTTGTCTTTCTTATTGACAGTTGTTAAGCCTGAGGTCAGAGGTGGTATTCAGCAGATTCTGAAACTGGAAGTGGAAATTTTGAGTAGCAAATACCACCTCTGCTGGAGATTTTACAGTATGCTTCCCCTGCCACGCCCACCAAGCCACATCCACAGAACCCGCAATAAAATTTTTTAAATCCCTCCACTGTCTGAGATATTATGTGGCAGAGGCTTGTCTATTTGAATTCTAAAATCCCAGAGTGTTTTTGCTTCTTCATTTTCTGCTGCTTTCTCTAATGTGGGTCTCATTAGTTATTCCTTGAGGCAAATGGTATTTCTTGCAGATATTGCAATGTACCATTGTTGCTATACTGTCATGTCTCTTTTTGAAGTACGTCATGAGGGCTTCCTGCAGCAGCTAACTAAGTGGTCCATTTTTTCTTCAGCTTCTTTGCTGTCAGTTGCTGTTGGGTTAATTTTGGCTTTGTATGTACTTACTGTATGTTTAAGATGTAGTATTTGGTAGTGCTTCTTTAAGTGCATTATATGCATAGAAAGATAAAATAAATACAACAAGGCAAAAAAATGGGTAATCAGTTTGTTCTGACTTACATACAAGTTCAACTTAAAAGACAGAGTTAAGGAAAAAATGTCATTCTTACAATGGGGTTAACCATTTAAATTCAAAAGATCACACGAAACAGAAGAGTAACATTTTAGTTGTCTTTTATTTTGCTTTTATTTGATGGTTTTATTTGATGGCTCTGTATTATTGTATATTTTGTATAGACTTTAATCTTTTGTATTGCAACAGTCTGTAATTAGGTGGATAACTGACAGTGTGAACTCCTTTTGGGCCTTAATCTAATCAATGTAATTGCTCCCTGTGGAAATAATGTTCTTGAAATTTCATTTCTTTGTTATGTCTGACATAAATCATCTTAATTTCATGCCTCGGTGCCTAATCTTTTCTGCTTTTTTTCCCTTGGTTTGGTTTGGTTAATGTGCTCATTTATTACTTGGCACACGAAGGTGTATGTGTACAAAAATAAATAAAAGAAAAGCTAAAATTGTTTTCCTTTGAAAATGTTCCATGTAAATAGTCCCCTATTTTTCATACTCACACACCAAAGTCAGCTATAGAGTCACTTGTGATTCTAGAAATCAGGTCCACCCTCATACCAAGCCTAAAGAATGTAAAATTCCTGCTTTAGATATCAGCATAGGTTTGGTTTCAATTGCTCATCAGCAAGATAATGTAGTTCTACTACATCTAGAAAACACTCTAATTTTAGGATTGGAAGATAGTACCCAGCTTTTTTCAACATTTATGTGAATGTATCAGGGATAGAAGAGAAGCTCCATCCTCTAGTTTTTGTTTTTGTTTTAATTTTGTCAAATTTATCCAGACTTGAGATTATCTGAAGAAACACAATACTCATGTTTGCTTGAATGGAAATGCAGTTGTCAGTCCAATGCAAGACTCACCCAAGCAGAGAGGGTCCTCAACAAGCGTGTAAGGCTCTACTCAGGTTGAAGCCAATAAGTACATCCACCTTCAAGTCCTCCTGAAGGTGGACTTGGGTTTGGATACCGTTGGATATGCTGGATTTTCTATAATATTCATCAAATTCAATAGCCAACAACTTAATAGCCAGCCATAAACACTCCATCAATATATGCAACAGGCACTATATAAATACCACACACAGAGTAGCCCAAAGCACTCAGAGAAATTCCCTGAAGATGGGACTCCAGCATGAGTCTGAAAGCTCAGAAGATGTTGGTCCCACTGACCAACCAAGATTTAATTCTGCAACATTATCCTGGATTATACTTGCCTATTCATCATCAAATACAGCCCATGTGTATTACAACCACAGATAATAGATTTTAAGGTATTAGTCTTCCTGTTGTCATTCTCCACACAAATTGTCTCTGGGAGGCAAGGGGTCATCGGGAGCCATTTGAGAGGGAGCTAATGAAATGTGAAGGTGGGAGAAAACAAAGGGGAAATGCACAATCAGGCAACTTATTTTGCACATAAAAATAGAGCTAGTGAATAGAATGTTATACACTATAGTAGGAGTCCCCAAACTTCGCAACTTTAGGACTTGTGGACTTCAAGTCCCAGAATTCTCCAGCATAGCTGGCTGGAGAATTTTGGAAGTTAAAGTCGAGAGGTTTGGAGACCTTTGCACTATAGCGTTATTCTGTCTCAATGGAGTTGGCAATTCTTAAGTTAGATGACCCTTGAACTCAAAGTTGCTGTTCAGTCCTCATTTTTTATACACACACACACACACACACACATATATATGTGTGTGTGTGTGTGTCTGTGTGTGTGTGTGTGTATATATATATATATATATATATATATATATATATATATGTATGTATGTTTTCTGATGTTTTCGCGGGTATTTGTATGTGGATCTTTGGTTATTCAGGTTTTCTCCCGCGTAGAATTGGAAGTATCTAGGCAACGTTTCGATGAAGTCTCATTCATCATCTTCAGGCTTGTTTCTTCAGCTCTGTGCTTCTCAGAGTAATGTGAGCTTGCAGCTGCTTCTTCCTTTTAACTGCTAGTGGGGGTGTGACTTGATTGGGTGGGGGTTTGGCTGTGTTCTGATTGGTAGGGGGGTTGGCTGTGTTCTGATTGTCTGGGGGTGTGTTCTGCTTAGGTGGGGGCTTGGTTGTGCTCAGGTTAATCTTAGTTATTGGGGGATTTGAGCTGGTGAGCTGTGATTTTGTTGTTTGGCTTCGTCCCTTCACACGGAGCCAAGCTGCACTGAAAGCCTCCAACACAAGAACAGAGTGTTGCCAGCCAATCAAAGCCACAAAACAGACAGAAGAAACCAGAAACACCAATCAATCAAACTCCAAGTCCAATGAACACAGATCCAGGCTCCCAGCCAATCAGAATGGACCAGCCTCAAATTTGAAACCAGGAACTAACTCTATACAGAAGCCTGAGGATGGCAGATGAGATTCTGCTGAAACGTTGCTACAACCTTAACAGAACTACAATGACGTGGGATAATACCCGAAGGAAACTAAACAGCACACACACACACACACACACACACACACACACACACACATATATATATATATATGAAAAATGATAACAGCATAATCATACACCCAACAGATAAAGGGAATGCCACAGTAGTAATGGACAGAAAAGACTACGAAACAAAATTGACAGACCTACTCCAAGACTCCACATACAAACCTATAAACACAGACCCAACCACATATCTGGAAAAATTAACCAAGAAGAAAATTATAACCAGCCACATAAGCAAAGAAATCCAACAGACGATCATCCCAAGAGAAAAATCTTCTAGATGCCCCAAATTATACGGCCTCCCAAAAATACACAAAGAAGGCATACCTCTCAGACCCATAGTCAGCTCCATAGGAGCACCATTACAAAACCGAGCTAAACACTAAGCAAAACAACTACAGCCCCATGCTGAAACCGCAGCTTCATATGTACAAAACTCATACCACTTCTTAGAAATGATCAAAGATCTACACGTGGAACAAGAAGATCTGCTTGTAAAAGGCCCTGTCACACTGCCCAACAGATGCAAAACGTTAATAAAAAGGACACAGCAGATGAGAAAAATGTTCCATCCATTGTTATCCGCTCTCAAAAGGGGCAAAAATTTGCATAAGCAGAGCAGATAACACAGAAAGGAACGGACGGGGGGAGGACGCAGAGCGGATGGAAAGCGGATGCGGAACGGAAGCCTAGCGGATGGAAGCGGATGGAAGCGGATGCAGAGCTGATGCAGAGTGGATGCGTAGAGGATGCGTAGAGGATGTGTAGAGGATGCATAGAGGATGCAGAGCGGATGTGTAGAGGATGTAGAGTGGATGCAGAGCGGATGCGTAGCAGATGCGTAGCGGATGACGCGGATGCGTAGCTGCATCCGCTTTCATCCTTTCTCCGTCCGTGCTACTAACACTGTGTGTCCATTCCGCTTCCTCCCTGCGTCCTTTTACCACTGGAACGGATTTGAGTTGCACGGATGCGCAGCGGATGCCTAGCGGATATAACAGATGCATAATGGATGCAGAACGGATGTCCCCTGTATGCCTAGAGGATGCAGAACGGATGCATTGGATACATTTTCCGCTCAAAAGTTTTGAGCAGCTCCAAACCTTCTGAGCGGATAAAATGTCAATAGACGGATGCTGGACGAATAGAGAGGAAGCAAAACGGAGGCAGTGAGTACAGAACAGAAGCATCGCGTTAACCAACGGATGGCAAGTGTTTTTCTCCGCTTTACATCCTCTTTCCATCCATTGGTGCAGTGTGACAGGGGCTTAAGTTTTGATGTGGTTTCACTATTCACTCAAGTCCCGATAAAAGAAACTCTCGAAATCATCAAAAATAAATACCAACCAGCTGAACACCTCATGGAATTAACAGAACACTGCTTAACCAACACATATTTCATATACAAAGGACAAAGATACAAGCAAATTGAAGGAGCCCCTATGGGATCACCACTGTCACCCGTCATTGCAAACCTGTTCATGGAAGAATTTGAATCCAGAGCCCTGGCTAATGCCACCCACAAACCCAAACTATAGCTAAGATACATCGATGATACATTTGTGATTTGGCCCCATGGAAAAGAAAACCTAAATGATTTCCTAACACACCTAAACAACACACACCCCAAAATCAAGTTCATCATGGAAACGGAAATAAACAAACAACTACCATTCCTAGATGTACTAATCTACAAAAGAACAGATGGCACACTAGGACACACTGTATACCAGAAGAAAACACGCACCAACCGCTACCTCAATGCCCAATCCCACCACCACACAGCACAGATAAACTCCGTGGCCAAAACACTAATCACCAGAACCAAACGCCTGGCAGACAAGACACATATAAAGACTGAACTATGCACCCTGACTAAAGTACTGACAGCCATCAGCTTCCACAAAAACAGAATCACCAGTTTGATCCACAAAAACACACGAAGACAACTAGAGACCTAGAAGATCAACAGACCTATGGAACAGCTGTCCTGCCTTACATAAGAGGTACTACAGACAAAATCAGTAAGATACTACATAGGCATCACATCAAGACTGCCTTCAAAACAGACAAAAAAATAGCACCCATCCTTAGAAACCCCAAAGATAAAATTGACCTGGAAAACCAAGGCATATACGAAGTTCCCTGTGCATCATGCCCGGCCACATACATTGGACAGACCAAGAGAAGAATAAGTACCCACCTGGATGAACACAAAAATGCAGTAAAAAAGCTGAAAACACACCTCCTCACTATTCCAACACATGAAAGCCACAGGTCACAACATCAACTTCAATGGCACCAAAACCCTAGCCACTATAGAAAACCCCAGCCACAGAATCATCAGAGAAGCCATAAAGATTGAAAAAAGACCTGAAAGCATGAATAGAAGAGATGATTCCACCAGACTGTCAATCATTTGGAAGCCTGCACACTCAAATAGAAAGATCTCCACACCACAAGCCAGGCAAACACCTGGGCACAAACAGACTCCCCCTGATACCTCCAGCTCAAACACACCCCAACCAGGCACCCAGATGAAACCTAGCTTCGTAATAGATGATAGCCATCCTTTTACGCGAAGCCAAGCTGCACTGAAAGCCTCCAATACAGGAACACAGTGTTGTCATCCAATCAAAGCCACAAAACAGACAGAAGAAACCAGAAACACCAATCAAACAAACTCCAAGTCCAATAAACACAGACCAAGACTCTCAACCAATCAGGATGTAAAAAAAACCATCCTGGGAAAAACAGTAGGCTAGCCTCAAATTTAAAACTAACGGCTGTGATTGCCTGACCCACATATGAACTCAGTACAGAAGCCTGATGATGGCAGATGAGTTTCTGCTGAAATGTTGCTACAACTTTAAAAGCACTACAATGACGTGGAATAATACCTGAAGGAAGCTGAACAGCACACATGTAAGTACCCACGAAAACTTAAAAAAACAAATATATATATTTATATATATATATATATATATTTCCAGTCTTCTTTTACACGTGGACAGTCATAATATAGTTTATTTGGTGGTGGCTAAAGGCAATATATGATGTCTGCTATTGTGGGAATCATCATTTATAGTTTTAAGTGATGTGTGGACTTAGTTTGTGTAGATTAAATTAATCCAGCTAAGTGCTCTACATTTAACGAGTATTGAACTGTAACAGAGACATTTATGGACTTTTGTGCCCTTCTTGCAAAGCCGTCCCACAATGGTGCAGTTGATTTATTCTCAGCAACATCATTGTATGGCAAAAGTGCTTGAATCTGTGATGCTTTTTCAGGGCTAGCAAGTGACCCCTAATTTACAGAAGAAATTTATCGGTGTATATAATGAATAACCCAATGGAGCAGCTAATTGATGGCTATAAATGATCACGTACAAAAGAACCAATTTTTTTTAATCGATTTTTGCCTCAAGGCAAATAGCAAATTTGGCACTGAAAATGTAGGAAAAATGTGTTATAGACCTGAATTTATCAGCTATTGTTCTTGCTCCTAGTGTAAAAAACTGTGGTCAGAAAACATGATGGCAGGAGTGTATGTGGCACTTGTAACTTCTAGGGTGGGTTGTAAGTTCATTGTAACTTCTAATAGTCATTCAGCAGATGGTCATTTAGTACGGACTATGAGAAGAGAAACAGCAAACGACTTCTAATTCCTATTCCAGAAGTTCTTCTTAACTCAAACTAGATTTGGTTTCCAAAGACCGTTCTTATGTTATTCTATCTCCTTTCTGTTCAGTTTCTATTTTTGTTAAGGAAGGAGAAAGCAATTTGGAAACCTGAGCTCACAGAGGCATCTGAGGAAAAAAGAAATAAATGTAAAACAGAAAAGAAGTCTTGGAAGTCCAACATACTCTCAGAAATGCTAATCAAAACAATTTCATTCATGCTTGCTTTCCACACTCAATAAGAAGAAAGGTTTTCAGGTAGCTTCATTTTGTTTCTATATATTATCTGGCATGCCAGTAAATTCCATCAGAGAATGGAAAGAGAGGTTTTGAGATAGTTGCTCTGTCAGTATTGAACAAGATACATTTCACTACCAGTCCTTCTTCTAAATGGGGAAGGGTTTTTGTTTTATGTACCTAAAAGAAACAAGGTTGTGGAGAAAAGCCAAACATAAGAGTTTAGTAAAAGTGCAACCAGAAGACTGATGGATTTGTTTGAACTATTTAAAGTAACTGAATGTTTCAAGCTAAGTTAACTATAATTGATATTCCCCTACCCCAAAGGATGCTATTGCACATAAAGTTTCAAATTTGCACATTAGCAATCAATTAGATCACCAAATAATTCCATACTTAAAAGTGAAGAAATGGAACAATATACTATCAAATGCTACCATTTCTTTGTGAGATCCAAAATAATTCCTGAGGATGCCAACTTGATGGGTTTGCTACGAATAAAGGAGCATCCATAAGAACCACATCTTTGAATGAAATTAATAAAAACAGCTTCTTGAAAAAATGGAGTTAGTTTGATTATGACATTTAAATATAGATAATATCTTGGGAAGTTAAACCGGATGTTGAGGTAGATATGTGAGATGTAAAATTTGTTCTGAACATATCTATAAATCATACATTTTAACACAGAAATATAGGCTGGAAATGTGAATCAAAGAAAAAAATGTTCTGACATCAGACTTTTTAAATAATGGGGAATCTTGTGAGATGAAAAGGATTACTGCAATGCATTGTTTTCCTTTTGTGCTGAAAAATGGTTCTCATATTTACTACTTTCCAATTTTTCAGCTATGCTTGTATCACTGCAAAAATTTCCATCTTTTCTTTTCTTTCTGACTTCTTAATTGATAACCTTATTTATAAATCTTCTATCAGGTACAAATGATTTGGAACTATATGTTAAGTTGCAGCACAGAAGATTTATTCAAGCCTATGCACACAAAAATAAACATCTAATAGTCAGTAGTAAATTGATACTACTGTAAATAAGGGCCAACGAATTCAAGGAGGGATGGACTTGGATCGCTTGTGGTAATGCAAGGACTCTAAGATAATAATACATTTAACTCCACTTTCCAGCTGCTCTTCTCCTACATCTTTTCCCCTATTCCCATGAGATATGGTATGTTCTCAATGACATCTTGAGCTGTTGACCTTGAGTATTCTGAATAATCAAAGTACCTTTTTAAGCAGTATATAAAATACAGCATACAGAAATGTATGTTCTTGTTTTTTTGATTTTGCCAAAGTATATAAAGCTTGACAGTTGGTGTTAGTCCCTATTCTCATAATACAGAGCAGTTAAACTTAAAGAGATGCATTATACTGGACAGGTTCCTTCAACACAGAAGAAGGGAGTTTAAGGTAGAAGGTAGCTTAAGTTTAAGAGAAGGTCGCACTTTATGCTACCTGAAAAGTTGCTCTTTTTCACATTATTCCAATTTGTGGATGCAACCAGAGATGGTATTCAGCCAGTTGGGACCAGTTCAGGAATACCGGTAGTGGAAATTTGAATAGTTCAGAGAACCAGCAAATACCTCTGGCTGGCCCCACCGACCTGCCCCTGCCTTGCCCTTTTCTGCCCTAAATTCCCTTGTTTTTTTAGCTCAGCTGATTTGCGTGGCAGAGCGGATTGCCACACATCTGCTGAGCTAAAAAAACAGCTCACCTCACCAGCGCTGACACCGAGAGTGGTCTTTGAGTGCTGCATGACACCTGCATGAAATACGCTCTCATAGAACCAATTGCACCACAGGCTGGCCTTGCCCAACCTTCCCCACCCTGCCCACTCTTCCCTATATATCTTACCTTCGCCATGCAGCCCAGCTAATCTCCACACCTTGCCTCCACGTCTCCTCTGCTCACCAAAGTTAAGCAATGCATGCTGCCTGTTTGCTGTTTGCCTCAGCCGAGTCAGGGAACACACCATTCCCCAGCTCCAGCCTTGCCCCAGGCCTCTGCTCACATGCCCCGCTCTGGCCTCAAATTATGGCCCCACAGGCTGAAGCAATTTGGCTGCAGGCTGTCGTGCTGGGCTGAAGGTCCATGGGGGTTGCAGTGTGGATGCAGGAAGGCCGAAGTGGTTTGGGAATGGACAGGACAGTTCTTCTTACCTTTAAGAAGTTCCATCTGGAAAGCGCTGCAGTGGAAATTGTTCCGTACGGAAAGAAGCGCGTGAGACTGGGTTCCAAACAACAACTATTTTATTTAACTCACAAGGCAAAAGTTCCAAATATAGCCCAAGCCACAGCAGCCCTTTATATAGTGGCTTGCCTGCGGCTTGTGGCCAATGACACTCATTTAACTATTCCCGCCATTTGGCGGCTTCCCGGATTGGTTCTTAATCAACCAATCTGTAAGTGGCCTTTTCAGCCAATCAGAACGAGGGACTTGGAACCTACCAAGTTCCATACAGAACACCCCTCCCCCTTTAGTCTAGTCCAACGTGGGTGATGTAGTCACGCAGGTAGGTGGGGCTTTTTCTAGTCCTAGTTGCCCTGCGCAGCTCAGTCTCGACGTGGTCTTCAAACGATTCAGACGGGATAGCTGCATCTCTTGTCCTTCTCCATGGAACCTCCTGGAAGAGTGAGCCAGTCTTGCCACTCCTGCCTGAGTCCCTCGGGCCGATTGAGATGGCTCCGCTGCTCCCTTCTGGTTTGACTGGGTTGGTTGAGCTGGCTTGGCTGCATCCTTCCAGGAAGGCCTCGCTTCGCTCTCCTGCTCCCGGACTTCTTTCTTGGGGTTCATCTAACTGTGAGTGCTCTTTTTGTTTGGTTCGATTGTCTTTTTGCATAGTTTGTTGTCTAGTTATGAGAGGTTCATCTCTCTCTTTTTTACTTATTTGTACTCCCCCCCCCCTTAGTTGTTTCATAGTTGGTATTTATTTTTGATTCTGTGGTGTTTTTTCATTCGAGGTTGCGGGAACAAAGTTGGTCTATGTGCCGCTTCCATTCCCTACCGTCGTCTAAAAGTAGTCGGTAGGACCGGGGGCCTGTGATTTGGGTGATGGTGGCTGGAAGCCACAATGGGTCCCCGGTGAGGTTTTTGGCATAGACCAGGTCGCCATTTTCAAATGTACGGTATTTGCTGGAGGAATCGGGGGGTTTGTCCCAGGTGTAAGTGGGGTGCAATCTGTCCAGGAAGGAGCATAGTTTCCTACCCATTAGAAGTTCTGCTGGGCTTTTATTGGTTGTGGGTAATATGCTGCAAGGTTAGTAGTCGGCTTAGTTTGTCCTGCACATCCCCCTTGTCCATTCTGTCCAGGCCCTTTTTAGTGTATCGAACCATGTGTTCAGCCCTGCCGTTCGCAGCTGGATGGGCCGGCGCAGTTAAGGCATGTCGGATACTCTGGGCAGCCAGATATTGTTCGAATTGCAAGGCTGTAAATTGGGGTCCATTATCTGAAACCAGTACATCAGGTAGCCCATGTGTCGCAAATAGTTTGTCTAGCTGTTCCATTACAGCTTCGATGGTTGTGGAAGCCATGAGGATGACTTCCAACCAGTTCGAGTATGCATCAACCAATATCAAGAGTTTCCCTTCGTT
The DNA here is from genome assembly GCA_015471245.1 of Laticauda colubrina. Taxonomy (NCBI): domain Eukaryota; kingdom Metazoa; phylum Chordata; class Lepidosauria; order Squamata; family Elapidae; genus Laticauda; species Laticauda colubrina. The sequence goes on along the minus strand of BLBF01000011.1, from coordinate 5,095,943 downwards.
GGCCCAGCAAAGTCAATATGTACTCTACACCATGGACCCAGGGTAGTTTCCCAGTCTCTTATTGGTGCCTGTGGGGGGTAGGCCTCGATTTTGGACAGTCATGGCATGTTGCAACCCAGCGTTCAATGTCTTTGTCCAACCTTGGCCACCAGATGTAACTCCTGGCCAGAGCTTTCATTTTGACTATGCCCGGGTGTCCCTCGTGCAACATGCCCAGAATGTCTTCCTGGAGACTGCTCGGAATCACCACCCTGTCACCCCATAAAATGCACCCCTTTTGTACAGACAGTTCAGTCTGTCTGGTACGGAATGGTTTAAAAGTCTCAGTTTTGTTCTCCTCTGGCCAGCCTTTACCTACCCAATTCAATATGCGCGTTGTCAAAGGGTTTTTGGCTGTGGCTCTCATGACATTGGCTGCAGTCAGCAGTAGGTCTGGGCAGGTCTCAAGCTGCAATGTGGAGGTGGTTGGAGCAGGGTCGTCTTCTGTGATGGGCAGCAGGGAACGGCTCAGGACATTGACGTGTGTGATGGCTTTGCCGGGTCAGTGCAACAGTGTATAGGAGTAGGCAGCAAGGAATTCAGACCACCTCGTCATTCTAACTGACAGAATGTTCGGGGTTGGCTTGTTGCCTGCTAGGATTCCCAGAAGGGGCTTGTGATCGGTTATTATAGAAAAAGTTCTATTGTAAAGGTACTCATGGAATCTTTTGACTCGGGCGACAATTGCGAGGGATTCTCTGTTGAGTTGACTATAATTGTGTTCCGACTTGGAGAGCGTCTTGGAGTAAAAGGCAACCGGTCCCTCTCTGCCATCTGGTGGCTCAGGATGGCGCTGATCGCAAAAGGCGAGGCATCACAGGTGACCATCAAAGGCAGGGTATTGCTAAACTGGATAAGAACGGTGTTTGACATTAATAGGTCCTTGATACTTTGGAAGGCTTTCTGTTCCTGGTGGCCCCATGTCCAAGTGGGTTTTTTTTAATCTAGCAGTTGATGTAGGGTTCTGCTATTGTTGCCTTATGGGGCAGGAACACGTTGTAAAAGTTTATGAGGCCTAGGAACGCTTGAAGATCAGTTTCATTCCTGGGCCTGGGAGCGTCTTTTATAGCCTTCACTTTTTTTTCAGTGGGGTGAATGCCTTGTTCATCGATTAAATAGCCCCAAAACTTGACCCCAGTTAGTGCTAATTCACACTTTTTCCTTTTTACTTTGAGGCCTGATTTCCTAAATCTTGTTAAGACTTCTCATAATCTGGTCTCTAGATGCTTGGCATTTTTTGCTGAGACCAGTACTTCATCGAAGTAGGGGACGACACCTTTGATTCCGTGTAGCAGGCATTCCATGAGGCTTTGGAACATGTCTGGGGCAACGCTAACACCGAATTGGAGGTGGTTACACTTGAATGCCCCTCTATGTGTTATGATAGTTTGCGCCTCTGCCGTAATGGGATCAACGGGTAGTTGTTGATAGGCCTGTGTGAGGTCGAGCTTCACAAAAAAATTTCCTCCCCCTAGTGAGTGAAGTAATGTTGCACTACCGGCACTGGGTATATGTTTTGTTGGAGTGCATGGTTCAGAGTTGCCTTATAGTCTCCGCAGATGCGCACTGACCTATCTGGCTTCACTGGTGTGATGATAGGGGTTTCCCACCTGGCATGGTCTATTGGCTCTAAAACCCCTTGAGCTATTAATTTATTCAGTTGCTCGTCAATTTTTGGTTTTTGACACGAATGGGACGTATCTGGCCTTTAAACGGATGGGGGCTATTTTCGGGTGTAGGCTAAATGAAATTGGGGTCCCCTTGTACTTGCCTAGAGTCCCATTGAAAACATATTGGAATTCTTGTAGCAGGCTCTCCTCCCAGTTGCCTGCAGCAATGCGGTTGATCCCAGTCATCCCAATTCCCAGGGGCACGAACCATTGGATCCCTAGCAGGCTAGGGCGGTCGCAGTCAACAATGGTCAGAGACAAGATTTCGGCATGGTTTTTAAATTTGACTAGAAAATGTCCAAGGCCTACTACTGGAATTTGATTTCCCTGATAGTCTTTTAGCACTAGTCTTTGTTCCTATAGTTCTCTCTGTTTAATGTTCGGTATCAGGCGCCGAATGGTATTCCAGGATACCATAGATAGGAATGACCCTGAGTCGACTTCCATCTCGCAGGGTCTCCCCTCGATGCTCACCTCTATCTATACCTTCTTTCCACTCTCCATCCAGGCATTGCCGATGGTGACTGTCTGATACGTTACTTCCCTGTCACTGGTTCTCTTGTTACGATTCCATCTACTGCCGGCTTGTCTTTCTTCATGTCTGGGGGGGTTGCTGCCGCGTCTTTTTGGACTATAGCTCTTTTTGTTGCGGCAGACCCTTTCAATGTGCCCCCTCTTATTACAAGCCTGGCATATTGCGTCGAGGAACCTGCATTCAGCTCGTGGGTGATTTCCTCTGAAGCCCGCACCTTGAAACTCCCGCCAATTTCTTCTCTTTTCGTGCCATTTTTTATCTGAATGGAGTCTATGGACGTCTTCATCATCGTCCTCGGTATCACTCTGGGATTTGATGTTTTCGTAGTGGGCTGTTGCTGTTGGCTGTTTCTTTCCTCCCTTTGCCTTCTTCTCCCTAGGTTGGATTGGCAGGTCTGGAATTGTTTTCATTTGCCGCATGGTGGCTGCTGACTTCTTTGCTGCTTTGGCGGCGGTTGCCTCTGCAATGGCCTCGGCCACAGTTATGTTTGGCCAATTCAGGAGTTTGCTCTGAAGGGTAGTATCCTTCAGGCCGAGGACCACGTGGTCCCGCATTGCCTCGTCCATATTCTGGAACTCACAGGCTCCTCCGATGTGTCTCAAGGCTGCTACAAAATCTCCTATAATTTCATCCTCCTTCTGGTCCCCTCTTACAGAATTCGTGCCTTTTTGTTAAATTCGAGACCACCAGTGCGTAGTGTTCTTGGAGCATTCGGTTCAGGTCGGACCAAGTCATCTGTTTGACATCTCTGGGTTTCACCAGTGCCTTCGCCATTTTAAATACGACCAGTCCGCAGTGTGTAAGGAAGACAGCCCTCTTCCTTTGGTCTGAGATTTCTTCCATTTCATTGCTTTCTAAGAACATAAGAAAGTGATCGATATACAATTCCCAATCCTCCTCATCAGGATTGAATGGTGCGGGCGGCGCGTTGTTACCGGCCATCTCTCTCGCTTGGTTCAGATCACCATGTGCTTCAGTCTCACCTTCTACGACAATCCCACCTTCATCGCCAGTGTTCTGTCCGGAAAAAAGCGCGTGAGACTGGGTTCTAAACAACAACTATTTAACTCGCAAGACAAAAGATACGGAACATCGCCAAGCCACGGCAGCCCTTTATATAGCGGCTTGCCTGCGGCTTGTGGCCAATGACACTCATTTAACTATTCCCTCTGCTTCCCGGATTGGTTCTTAATCAACCATAAGTGGCCTTTTCAGCCAATCAGAATGAGGGGCTTGGAATCTGCCAAGTTCCATACAGAACAGAAATCTTGCAAGCCATTTCTTCCATCCCTTGCCACTGAGGCGCTCCATGTGCTCTCCAGGTTGGCAGCTGCTTCTCTCCACTCTCCAGAAAGAGCTGCAGCTGAGAGAAACAGCATTCAACATGGCTGCTGCTTCTCTGTGCCACAGCTCTTTTTGGATGGGACCTAGAGGACCCAAAGCAGCATTTGACAGCTGCTAAATTGCAGTCTGCTCTCCCAGCAAGAGCAGCAGTGGAGAGAAGCGGCTGCAGAGAGCAGAGATGGAGGGAAGCAGGCCCCAAAATGCTGTTCTGTCACCACAATTGAGGTCTGCTCATGAGAGCGCTGCACCAACACCTCCCCCTTTACCTCTCCTAACCCTTTTTGCAACTCTTTCCTCAGGGCCCTGCGGGACTATACCACCCATCAGTGCTGCCCAATCCTAGTTCTTAAAGCTGTCTAGAAGGATATCATAATCAATGATATTGAAGACCACTGAAATGTCATGAAGAGCAAGGATGGATGCGCTATCCTCACCCATACTGTTCTTGCCAGAGGTCATCACAGAACACGCTGAATGCCATCTCAGTCCTACATTCTTGCCTGAATCCTGACTGAAAGAGCTCCTTATAATCCATCCATCTGCTGATTAAGAATATCTCTTGCATTCAGCTATATTGTGTCTGTCTTTTTTGTGAAAACAGATATCTCATCTCCAAGCCTTCTTGTTTCTTATCATTAATCATATCTTTTCCTGATTAAAAACATTCCAAAGTGCATACCTATTTTGGGATTTTAACTGCAGCTTTATGTTCAATAGGTATTTCCTCAGAAGTAATAAGAAATAAGTTATGTCAAGTGTTTTTAAAACACTGATGTGACTCCATTAATTACCGCACTCTTCCTTCAACCCAGGATATTTCTGAAGCAGAACTTATGTACATTTTTGCTGAGGAAAGGGCTTTGCTAAAATGCCCTTTAAGCTTTATAAGTCAATGAAATGGACTGGGATTAACGTCTTCAACATTTGCTTTGTTGGTACAAAAATTCAGTTTGGATTTCTGGAACTGCTGAGTCTTTGAGGATTGGTTGGGGAGTCCGATTTCTTTAGGATTTAAGATTAAGTAACATCTGTCTCTCTGGTCCCACGTATTTGATGTCATTCATCACATGTTGCCCTTCTTAGCCTGAAATAAACTTGTTTTTCTCTCACACTAAAGAGGAAACAGGGCTCTGCCTTTGTGGTGTCCAGCACAACGCCCGCTGGTAATGAAACATATCAATTTATTTTTAGGTATAGAACAATTTATCTGCTTTTCCCCATGTTTTGTTCCTTTTTTGTTCTTGCAAGATTTTTGTCATTAGTTAGATGCTTTGGAGAGCTGCAAAATGTGGCAATTGACTTTCATTCTTCTCTTTACTCCTTGTCCCTAGAAAGGAAGGGAGAAAATAAACAAACAAATAAACAAACAAACAAACAAATATCCTATTGTATTCGCTGACTTTTAACTCCAGCTCAAGTCAGTCAGGCCACCTGCATATAGTCCGGAATGCATCCCTGGAGTAGCAATCATGCATATATCAGCTCTGCTTCATTAACATCAGTATTAGGAGTAGCAGACCTCAGAGGATACAAGGAGTTGGACAGTGGCTGTTTTTGATGTGGCAGCCTAGTGTTCAAGCACCAATTTTGAAGCAGCTGTTCTAATAAAGAAATAGAGCAAGTTCAGGAGGAGAGCGTGAGGCTATTAGCTTAGTTTATTTTCTTTCAGAAATGAGAAATATTTGTAGATCACAAAATAACTGCAGCCTATAATGAGTCTGGCAATGCCTTTATCATGGCATCCACTCTATAGACCAATGCCTATTCTACTACATTAAATGGGACAGAGGGAGTAAAAGAAGGAAGGAAGGAAGGAAGGAAGGAAGGAAAATTAACTGAGATGGAAGAATGATTAGCTGCAGTCTTAATGGGGAAAGTGTCATTGTGCTGACTTATTTTATAATTCAATTTCCCCAGTTGTGTCTGCAGCAAAATGATAAGGCATAGGCTTATTGTGTATTTTAAAATGATTTCTCACTTTTTTAAAAAATCTCATTTGGGTGGAACACCCAAGATTGGCACTTATGTCAGCGTGTGGAGGTTCAGTTCCAAGCATTCATTTTTGGCATTAAAGCTCAAAAACTGTGCTAAATCTCATCCATATTTGCTGACTAGCAGTTTCCACCCATGATTATTGCTGCACATGCTTGAAATTTGGAGAAGCGGAGTAAAATGTGTGATGATTGTAAATAGGAATTTTTCCAAACAGGCTATTTCCCTCCCTGCTTCAGACATGCAAAAAAGTAAATTGGCATAACGTAAACATTTGCCTATAAACAAGGATATTTGGATACCAGGTCAGACTGGGCATCTGTATTTTCAATCAGGCAGAAGAGGGCACTTAGGCAAGTACTTATAACTGTGCTGCAACTCCCAAGCCACCCCAAAAAACACCTGAGATTATCCTGTTTTGCATTTGATTATCTAAATGAAAACTGGCACAATTATATTCAATTGTAATATCTCCAGGTCACCTGTACGGGCAAAACTCACTCAACACAGCATGTATTATGATTAAAAGGGATAAAATATCAATAAAGGGACTATTAAATTGAATATCCTTCTACCCCCAGTTCTTTAGAAGAGAATTGGAATTCCAGGTGCAAATAGTCCTCATTTAGCAACTGCCTATTTGCAGTTACAACAATGATGACAAAGTAATTTTGCAACAAATCCTGCATAGGAAAAGCAGTGGCAGAACCTGGGGCAGAGTTAAAAGAGGGATTGACTTAGAATCCCTACATAGTCACAAGCAAATTAAGTCCAACCTCCTTTGAATTTTGTTGACCCATAACTAATTCCAAGCAGGTGCTAACTGTTAGTTGAGAATATTCCTATACATAGGCTTTTAGGCAATAAATCAGTTCAGTTGGATTTTCCCATGTGGACCTGATCTTTTATTCAACATCACATTTATTACTTTAACAGGTCTGTAAAACAAAGGAAAGCAGAACTGAGTTGATAAGTGTAGTTACAGTTTCACTTTGTTACTGTTGTACTTAATGAGCAATGAAGTCCAATTTTGGTCACTAAACGAAGATTGTATAGCAACCAGACATATCCCAAGGAAATCTGCATAAATAAATGGATCTTTAGGGTTTTTGATATCCACTTGAAGCCCCTTCTTTATAGAGTGGTTAATGACACACACACACACACACAAACACACACAGAGCAACTAATCAATCAATTCCCAAAAGAGAATAAGAGAGGAAAGTTTACAATAGCAGCTGGAAAAAGTGAACAGATAGCTACAATAAAATTCATTCTTAACTGGTGGCTGTTATGACCCAGTCTTCGCAAGTAGTGATAACATGTTTACTCGTCTGTAAAACAAACCCTTATTAATAACAGGGCAGTAGCAGTCTTTTATTCACTGGGGTAAACAAAAATCAAACATAATAAGTCCCAACAAACTTGGTTTTAGCCAAAAAATCTGAATTGCTTGCTGTATATTAGAAACAAACGGTTATATGTGACAACCAGCCACTCCCAAATCCCTTCTATTTATTTCCTAGCCAGGAAGGGGCTGGCTATCATCTGCGTCAGCCTCTCCCTGAGAGCCAGCTTATTGTTTTCTTTTACTCTCCTCTCCTTTCTTCTCTGTGCATACACACATCTGGGATGGGCCCCATCTCTTCCTTCCCCTCACTCAGCTCAGGCCCGAAGACAGCTGCATCTCCACCTGGGGGAGGATGGAAGCTCTGCCTTTGTCTGTGACACTGTTTTCTTATCAGAGCCTTCCAAAGGCTCCAAAGCTGGCCCAGGCTCTCCCTCAACCTGCTTCTCATCTGATTCTGCAGCTTTTTCTGTGATGAGTCACAACAGTGGCTTTAAATATAAGAACTAACAGAACTATACAGACACACAGAACTATACAGATGTAATATTGGGGTCCACCTGTTTCAACTTCTTGGTCCTCTATCCCAGTTTTGCCCATTGCAGCAACAGAACTTTGAAGTTATTGGTGCACCAGAAGTATTGAACCAGTTTCTATTCATTTAAAACCACACTTTCAAAAATAGAAATATCTGACTGAAAGGATTTCAGATTCCATCTAGAAGAAATTAGATTAGATTGCTCTTTAGCTTTACCTCTTACTGAAAATAAAATAACCCAATTCCAGGGAATATGAGATGGACAAAACAATCTTGTACTCTGAAACTGCTGAGCAAGTGCATTTCAGAACTTCACGCAGTCTTCATATAACACAACAGCATATTAATATTCTCTTCTTTAAGAAAGCTTATATTCAAGGACAATGGCCATGAATGAGCTTCAAGTCCAGTGAAAAAGTTTGGCTCAGAAGATTTTTTAAATGGATGAAGGAGATCTGAGAAGCTTCTCTTCGCCTATGTGAGGAGTAACAGGGCAGCCACAAATTTATGCTTACTCAAGAAGAAGGTTGTTCTCTACAAATAGGCCTCAACTTAAGGCTAGGTCCCACTGGTCAACAGACACAAAACGTATGCATAAAGGACACAGCGGACGAGCAAAATTTCAGAGGTGGCTCCATCCGTTGTCATCCGCTCCAAAAATTGGTGAAAATTTGCATAAACAGAACGGAAAAGAACGGAAAAGAATGGACGGGGGTATTACGTAGTGGGGATGTTAAACAGATGTTCATAGGAAGCCTAGCAGATGACAGTGGATGGAAGCAGATGACAAATCCGAAGGGCTTCCGGGGGAGAATTGCGAAGCGGATGCATAGCGGAAGGAGCGGATGCATAGCGGATGATGCAGATGCATCACAGACGCCTAGAGGAAGCAAAGCGGATGCCGAGTGGATGTATATCGGATGCAAAGCGTTCACTGCACATGCAGGGAGTATGAATTGCATCAGCTCCACAGATATAAAAGGATGCAGCTCGCACACAGTCAGCATTCAGAGGAAAGATGTGCTGCCACATACATCTTCAAAGAACACCATGCTTTGTCAGTCAGGGAAGAAGAGGAAGCCAGTGCCTACTCGTGCCAGCCCTGGCAAGGACAGAACCAGCATCCCACCCCCTGGCACTGACTCTGAAGCTGCTGGTGCTGCTGGTGCTACTGCTACTGCTGCTGCTGCTGCTGCTACTTCTGCTACTGCTGATGCTACTGCTGCTGTGGTGGACCAGCCCCAAGGCCCTCAAAGCCCTGCTGCTGAAGGCCCTGCTGCTCAAGCCCCTGAAGGCCCTGCTGAAGCCCCTGCCAGAGGGAGGAAGACGCAAGGGAAGGAGAAGGGAGAGAGAAAACAGTACACCCTTTCCAAGGACAATGAGGAGGAGGTGCTGGAATGGCTGAGGGAGAACGAGTACCTGTGGAGAAAGGGCCACAGACTCTATCGCGACACCAAGAAGAAACAGACAGCTTGGAGAGACAAGGCAGAGAGCCTGGGCTACACTGCAGATGTACTCCTGGGATGGTGGAAGCATATGCACACCTGGTATGGCAAGCTATACCTCAAAACATCTGGGCAGGCTGCTGTCAAGCTCACTGACTGGGAGATGTACGTCATGGCCAAGTGCAGCTTCCTCACCCAGCTGCAGACCAGACAGCCCCACTACACTCCTCCTGCCTCCACCCCACAGCCAAGCCCCTCAATGGACAATCTGTCATCAGTCTTGTGCCTGACATCCCAGGTACTTGATGAAGGGCCTCTCAACCTCACGGGACTGAGTCAGCTCTCTGAGAGCTTCCTGAATACACCATCCCCTGTTGTACTGTCGGGGCCAAGCACCCCAATGGCGCCTCAGACCAGCACTCAAGCCACAGCCACCTCCACAGTCCCTGGCCGCTTAACAGCTGAGACCATGGACATGACTCAAAGTGACTGGGAATAGTGCCAGAAACTGAGTTGTTACTTGTTCACTTTATCTTTGCTTAAGACACTTTACTTGGTTCATTTTGCTTTTTTTAATAAAGTCATACAGTTGACTTAAGACAGTTAATAAAGGTTATCTATGCTTAACACACTTAATTCAGTTTACTTGTTTCATTTTGCTTATTTAATCAAGTCATAAAGGTTACCTAAGAAAGTTAATAAAGGTTATCTTTGCTTGAGACACTTGGTTCATTTTTTTTTTACTTAATAAAGTGTTGGTGAAAACCTTGAACAAATGGTTAAGCTTTTGCATGCTTGTGGGATAGATAAGGATAGTTGTGGGTTCGATAAGGATAGTTCTGGGATAGATAAACCTCCAGTGCAAGCAAGTGGGACTGGATGGTCCACCCTCCCAGCTGCCACACATGTGGACCTTTATTATCAATAACAATTTATTCATTGATCAACACGTTTCAAAATAAACAAGGCTCTTTATTAATGCCCTATTCATTGTAGGACCACTCAACATACATGGCACAATCTCATCAGTGTTATGAGACAGGCTCAAGGAAGCATCCATTAATCATCTATCATCCTGTCTTGCCACTCCACTGCTCCAGCTGGGGAGTTGCACCAATGTCTCAGGAGGTTGCGCTGCTTCTTCCCTTCATGTGAAGCTCTGTTGGGGCCTTGTACATCCACAGTGTCTATCAGGTTTAGTCCTTGCCTCCATTCACCAGGCTGCATGTCCCCATTCCCTTGTTGATGGTTGACAAATCTGTTCTGCAACACTGGGTAGCGGGTACGCATGAGATTGTGCAGGATGCAGCAAGCTTCCACGATGCTCCTCACAGTCTCTGGGTGATGCTGCATGGTGGTGAGAAGTATCTGGAACCTGTTGGCCAGGATGCCAAAGGCGTTCTCCACCACCCGTCTTGCCCTGGACAGCCTGTAGTTGAAGATCCTCTCTTCACGGGTGAGGTATCTTGAAGTGTAGGGCTTCATGAGGTAGGTTCTGAGGGAGAAGGCTTCATCACCAATGATGAAGTAGGGCACATCTTTTGTGTCATTGGGTAGGGGGCCTGGATCTGGAAAACCCATGATGAGGTTGCGTTCCAGACCATCCTTGAGGTCACTGGCATTGTATATCTGGGCATCTGAAGCTGACCCGTTGCCTGAAGCATCGATGTACATGAACTTGTAGTCAGCATCAACCATGGCAAAGAGGATGATACTGAAGAAGCCCTTGTAGTTGAAATAAGTGGACCCTGACTTGGCTGGAGCTTTGCAGGCCACGTGCTTCCCATCTATGGCTCCAACGGTGTGGGGAAAGTTCCACCTCTGATACCACTCTTCTGCATGTTTCCTCCAGCCTTGTTCAGTGGTGGGACACTTGAGGAGCTCCTCCATGTATTCTTCGATGATGGCCTGCACCACTTCTCTGACCACTTTGCTGATGGTGTTGTGTGGCACCCTCCACGCATACTACATGTTTTTGTATGTGGTCCCTGAGGCCAGGTGGCGCAGAGTCAGTGCCACCTTCAGTCCAGGGTCCAGGTTGGGACGGAAGTTGGTGCTAGGCTTGGTCAACCTGGGTCTCAGACGCTCTACAAGTTCGTCAAACATGGCTGGTGGCATCCTCATGAAGTGATGGAATGCACAAGGGTCTTCATTCCTCAACTCCACCATCAACTGGTCATAGAGTTGATGAAACTCCATTCTTCTCCCGATCCATCCTCGGACCCACACAGCTCTTGGACGTCTCCTTCTTCTCCTTGTGTATAAAAGGTGAAACAGTCTGAACAGGGTTTGGTTCTGGTGATGAATGATGGCAGCTACCATACGGACTGTGTGATGATCCATGGTGGAATGGATCCATCCAACAATGGATGATGTGGAAGACCAAGACCAAGGGTGAGGAGGTCTGTACACAATGGCTGCTGGACTCATACTGAGATCCAGGTGATTTCCTCCCCCTTTTTATAGGAAATATTGGTTGTCCACTAGGTGTCCTTCTATATACTCTTGACATACTGCAGACATCCTAATATCCAAGATACATCCCAGATACAAACATTTTGTCAGTTTTTAATCCTTTATATACGAGATGCATCTGCTTACATCCTTTCTATTTCCGTGCTACTAACACTGTGTGGACGTTCCGTGTACCTTTTGTTTCCTCCCTCTTTCCATTTTCAGCTGCAGCAGATGTGAGTTGAGGGGATGGCCAGAGGATGCCGAGAGGATACAGCAGGATACGGATGATAACAGATATAGAACGTTTGTTGCCCATATATGCCACGGGATGTACATCATGCATGGCGGAAAGTTCATCCGCTCAAAAAGTTTTGTGCAGCTCAAAACTTCTTGCGTGGATTAAATCTCAGTGGACAGATGCTCGAGGGATAGAGCATATGAAACACGTATGCAGTGAGTACACAACAGATGCATCGCATTTTCCAGTGGATGGCAAGCTTTTTTTTAATGTTTTACTTCCTTTTTGTATCCGTTGGTGCAGTGGGACAGGGACTTTACAACCAAAATTTACCCTGGAATTACAATTATAACTTGTACCAGTCATTAATCTGTTCACCATTTTTTGACCTTTTCCGCCCAGTGGTTGTTAAGTGAATGCCACGGTCACTAAGCAAATCCATTTCCATGATGAGTGTTTTCTGACAGAAACTGGAAATAAATGCTGGTTTCTGGAAAAAATAATGTGATAAATCCAGTCACATGACTATGGTACACTGCAGAGGTGGTATTCAGTAGGTCTGACCAGTTCTGGAGAACCGATAGCGGACATTTTGAGTCGTTCAGAGAACTGGCAAATCCCACCTCTGACTGGAGATTTTGCAGTATCCTTCCCCTCCCATGCCCACCAAGCCATGCCCACAGAACCGGTCGTAAAAAAAAATTGAATCCCACCACTGGTACACTGAAAATGGCATTGCAGTAAATGCTAGCCAGGTACCAAACACCCAAAATGTGATCATGTGACTACTGAGGTAGAGGGGAGGCTGTTGTAAGTTCAAATTTGGGCCATAAATAGCCTTGAGGAAGTCTGTTGTAGCTTAAAATGGTCATCAAGTTGAGAACTATGCTCCCTTGGACTTGAGGGCTTCCCTCAAAGAACTAAATTGACACACTTGCTTTGCCCTGCATGGGGAACCAGTTGAGCTGTCAAGAAGAAATATAGCTGGAGAACAGTCTCTGTGGAGCAGTCAGGTGCAAGAAATCAGGAGCCAGGATAGAGTTCAAAAGCACTACAAGTTTATTTCATGCTACCTATACACAAGAATCAGATCTAGCAATATTCAGTGCAAATTGGAGCCAGATAAGAGTCCACTGACTTAAGGTGGGGGTGAACTTAGATATCTTATGGAGACGTAATGATTCCAAACTCAGGGGTGGGCTTCAAAAATTTTAACAACCAGTTCTCTGCCTGGTTGCAGGGTGGGTGTGGCCATGGTGGGCATGACCTAGTTGGCCTCCTGCACCATGGTGGTAGGGGGTGTTTTTGCCCTTCCTGGGCTCTGGAGACTTTTCTTGAGTCTCCAGGAGAGCGAAAAAGGCTTCCCGGGCTCTGAAGGCTCTCTGGAAGCTGGACACAGGCCCATTTCTGGCCTTTCCAAACTTCTGTAAGGCCCATTTTTCACTCTAACCTTAACCCTGACTTGGATCCAAAACGGGCCACATGGGGACTCCTGGGAGGGGAGGGGCAGGGTGGGTGGGGCCAGCCAGGGGTGAAATTTGGGTGTTCTCTGAACTGTGCAGAATCTCCCAAACCCCTGAGAATGCCCAGCCACCCAACCCTGTCCAAACTGATGATACATTTGACTCCTCCCTCAAACATAGCCTAGGCATCTCCTACAGGAGCATCCAGTGCACAAGGTGTAATTAACATGTCTTAGTGTCATGTTTCTCCAGTAAGCTTGTTGCCCATTCACACTGCCCATAAATAAAATCCCAGGTGTTGCTTATTATTCCTTTCCCATTTTTCATTTTATTTATAGTGTCTGCAACTAGATTTCCTCCACTCAGAATGGAGAAAAACCTATAACCAGAGACACTCAATAAGCATCCTTTTGCCCTAAATGTGAAGGAGAATTAAAAGCCAGTTTATCCACAGGGAGTGGTCAAAGTTCTGGATTAGGAATGTGGGAAACTGTCCTGCCTTAGGCATGAAAACCAACTGAGTGACACTGGGCCATTCATTCCTTCTCCAGCTCACAAAGAAAGTGATGAAAGAACCACTTCTGAAAATGCTACCTAGCAAACTGCTGTTTCCAAAACTCAGATTAGACTCAAAGGCAAATATACAGAACAAAACAAAAATGATGCTTATATTTGAGGAACTGGGACGATAAATACATGAATACATTTCCATCACAATATTTCTATTGAGGGTATGCAACATTATGCAAAGCACAGAAAAACCACACAAAGATGTGAGGGAAAGAAATTGGAAGCAGGAGATAAGAAAAAGGACATAAAATTAAATCTAATTTACATGAACACGATTCACAATGCCATATTTAAATCATGCTTGCTATTACTTCATTCAAACCGGGTTCTGCATCCAAGGGCAAAAATATTCAGGTCACCTACTTATGCATTCAATCCAATACATTCAGCACTGTTCATTCATGACTTTATCTCTTCTTGTTCTACCAAACATAGACTTTTTAAGAGGTGCACTCCAGTGCATTCAGCTTTTCTCCTGAAATCTCCGATTCTTGCTTCCATAAAATGGGAAGAGGAACACTCTTATACACAGCTATTTGACTTCTTTCAACATTTATTTCCTGCCACCCACTGTTTTTCTATCAATACTTGCACTTCTTAAAAGTTTTTCATTTATTAATCTTTAATATACTTTCTGCTGAAATACTCAAACTCAACTAACTGCTCTCTCTCATGCGTGTGCTCTTTTTCTGCTTTTATGTATAACTTACAATCATTCACTCTACTCCTGTCAAACACACATAGTTTGGTCTTTCTGATTGATATTTCTGATTGCATCATATAACTCGCCACTATTTGCTGCAAATTATTTGAGATTAGCAACACTGCATTTTTGCATATAAAGGGAGATTCATCCAGGTCTCTGATAACACAGTTCTAACATCTTCATAAATACTTATTATTTTTTCATTATACATTAACCAACAAAAGCAACATCACACATCCCTGTCTTATTCCTTGTTCAGTACTAACTTGCTTAATATTCAATTTACTTTTTCCATCTGTTTTGTTTCCAGCACGTATTCAGCAACCAACCTTCAACCTGTTTGCAAAAAATTTAGCCATAATTCAAGCCTTTTCAATTTATCATATGCTTTAGATAAAAATGCAATCAATGTTATCAAATTCATGCATTTTTCAAGTTATTATCATCATCATCAAATTTATGTGCTGCCCACTTCCCTGCTTAGCAACTGTTTGAAGTTATACTAGGGTGAAAAAAGTAACTTTAAATAACTTTAAATAACATTCCATGGTTATGTCACCACATTTGTGCATTTCACAACCCGCTTCTGATAAGTAGAGTCAATAGAGAGCCAGCAGCAAAATCAAAAGACACAGTCCCATGTCTTGCTTAATACCTGCTGTCAGTGACCTATAGTAACTCACTTAACAACCACAGCAGAAGTAAGGTTGTAAGCCATGGTCATGTGATTTTCTTTTAAATTTAGCAACCACATTGCTTAGCAATGAAGTTGCTCATTGTGGTCATTAAACAAGGACTATCTGTATTTATGGAAACGTTATCTATTATATCTTCTTCAATTGCTAAGAATGTTTTCAAATTGGATTCTGGTATATAATAATTCAACGGACATAAATATCATGGCTAGAGAGCAGTTTTCACCCATCTGTCCTTTTATTTGTCAACAACCCTTCAAATTTTCCAGCTCTGCATTCAACAAAACATTCTTACATCTCCTTGTCACATTCTCCACATTTTGAAGACTTTGGCGTATGGAACAGCCAATATATCTGTCTTATTCATTTGCAATTTCTTCTGATGAGAGAATTTGGGATTCAGAATCTTTTGAGATGATAGGCATACAGATCATGCTCAACACAGGCTGGCTTGCATTTTATTAACTGGAAATCATGATCTCAATCACAGTGTGAATAAATTAAGTGTCCTGGGTGATTTGCTTATTTGTTTGTTTCATGTCCTCTTATTGGGATTTTGAATCTAAACACTTGTAACCAGAGACCCTCTTTGGAGCGTGACTTTAATGTTAATGTAGCATTTCTTAGTAACGTAGTTCCTTAATATTCCCACCTTATCTGCTGAAGCAGCACATTTTAGATTTCTGTTACTGAGCATATAAAAAAGACCAGAATTTTTACAAAATCTACGGAAGGAATTGGAGAAAAAAATAATTAGTAGTACAACCACATGCTATATAAAAGGTTACTGTACATGCAGGTAGTCCTCAACCAGGGATGGAATTCTACTGGTTTGGACTGGTTCTATAGAACCGGTTGTTATGATTCTGCGCAGTTCAGAGAACCTGCAATTCATGCCCCTGGCTGGCCCCACCCCTCTCCGCCCACCCCTCCCCTCCCTGTTCAGTCAGTTCTTATCATGCATGCGCAACCTCATGCACATATACAACATTGCTGACTGGGTTCTTCCCTGACCAGTCACTCCTTAAGGTTTTTTTTTTTTCCCTCCTAACCATTAGCTGTTCCTATGATCAGCTGTGCCGAGATTCCCCTCCTGTCTTATTGCTCTGCCCAGGAGGCTTCCCTGAGGCCCAGGAAGGCAAAACGTGGAGGGGGGACGCAGCAGCAGCAGCACCCTGTGCTCCATTTTTTGCCTTCCTGGCCCTAGGGAAACTTCCTGGGAGCAAAAGTGCCCCCCCCAGGAGGCTTCCCTGAGGCCCAGAAGGTCCCAAAACAGAGGGTGGGAGGTGCTGCACCCCCCCCTCCAGGCTCCATTTTTTTTCTTCCTGAGTCCCAGGGGAGCCTTTTGGGAAACAAAAACGCCCCCCCCCCCGGATGCTTCCCTGAGGCCCAGAAGGCCCAAAAAAACTCTACTATCTGAATCAAACATGATGTCAAAGAAGAGTTTCCTTCAAAGGTTAATACATTTCCATTCCTCTCACATGTTAAATGAGATGGAAATAACGCTGAACAGAAATGTAAACAGGCCTTGATTTATTCAGTGGCTACAGGGTATGTGACAAAGACATCAAAGCCGAAAAATACTTGTGCACTTCATGCTGTCCAAATGGCTGGACCTACAGATAATGCTGTTAAAAAGTAGCCAGGATAAACATTTCCTAGGATAAACCCTTGGAAGCTAAGAAAACATTTTATCAACATCTAAAAAAACAAAGGTCCATGAAAAGCAGACTGCTTAGCAATGACAACAAATTTGGATTCCCAAATTTTCATGAATGCATTAATGTCCCAGGAATGGAAAGAAGGCTTCCAGGACCCAAAAAATGTTCTCCAAATAGCTTCCAAAGACATAACATTTCACACTTGAGGGATATCTTAGAGAACATTTTTTAAGATTCGTGAAGCCTCCTTTTTATGCCAGTTTCCTCCAAAATGCTTGCATCACTTGGCTCGCTGCTAAGTGATGGGGAAAATAGTGTCTGCATTCCAACTATGGGTGGTTCATGTGAAGCACCATCCTTTGAATAATGTTTTGATATTAGAAGAGCAAGATATATACTTTTCCATTAAAAACCCATGAAAAAAAATCTGGAGATTCTATAAAAAATAGTGAGATTCTATTTCTTTCCCAGTCAAGATCAACAAACCCCTTTTCCATCAAGGAAAGTCATTAACAGTTTATTTAAATGTTTTATTTGTGTTCCCTGTTGTACGAAGATGCAGCTTTCTTTCTTCTATTGAAAAATTATCACCTCTTTTTGCCATGTTTATATGATTGCGATCGCTTTCCTGTGCTGAACTTACAAAGACTACTGGGAAACTAGCCTCGTTCCCAGGACCTACTCCCCTTTCAAAACAATGGACAGACACGAAGAAAAACGATTACCATATATACTCGCATATAAGCCGATCTCGCATATAAGCCGACCCCCAAATTTTGAAAAAAAAAAAAAAAGCATTTTAAATTCAGCTTGAGATTGAGGAGCCTTGTCGTGAGACCATGAGAAATGACAAAAAATCGTGAGACTCGTGGCAGAACCGTGAGAGTTGGCAGGTCTACTCCTTTCATTATTGATAATTGCTTCTACTGCCATTTTGTTTTCAGGCAGGAAGATGAATATGGCACAAACAATGCCAGCCACAATGTCAGGTTTCTGCCCATTCATCTGCACTTTTGTTTCTCAGGGCCCAGTCAATAGAACAGCATTTATTCCTTCTTTTTTCCTTCTCAGTGTCTCAGGTGCTAAAGTCTAAAACTGTCAGGTGCATGCAATCAGAACTACTTTGTGAATAGGCCGAAGTAGACACTTCGTTGCTGATCACTTATATCACAAGAATCTTGCCATCTGCCTGCTTTTTGGTAAGAGCAGATATAGACCTAAGGGCTGACCTCAGACATTTCATTCACTGAATCAAGTCTAAAGGACTTGTTTCTTCACTCCCATGAGAGCCCACACTTCTTCAGTCAATGATTCCATCACAAAAGTCCAGAATTAGACTTCCCCTTAAATGTTCCTGCCACATCTCCCAACTAAATCCTGTTAACTTACCTTGCTTGTTAATTCACCGTGCCAGTCTAGGATCCCTTTGTGTTGCCGTTTATTTCTTGCTATTTTTCTGAATCAACACATGTACTCATTATTGAATGACATTATCTATACCTACATACAAACTTGTCAATATGGCATGGTGGCACACTGACTTTAAAATGCTGGAGAAGATGTCTGCTCTGGCAGTTTGAGTCCTAGCACTGTGTGATGGAATGAGCTCCCATCACTTGCCTCAGCTTCTACTAATCTAGGAATTCTAAAGCATGCTACATGCAAGTAGACAAATAGGTATCACCTCTGTGGGAAAAAATAATGTTGTTTTATGGGAAAGTATGATCCCAACCAGTGCTGGGCCTACACAAATGCAATGCCCAAATGTTAGCAGGGAAAAGCCCCTGATGCTGCTGCTTTAGCTATTCTTGAGTGTAGAGCTAGTTCGCTCCTTATGGTGCACCATGGATAGTGCACGAGGATGAATCAAACAGATTAGCAGGCAGCCATCAATGACTCTGTACTAACACTGTAGTCTCCTTGATAATGTACCATCACCACACACTAAATAAACCAACTTGCCAATAAGCTTTACAAAACAGAGCCAGTTCAGAGTAAGGCTAGTTCATTATGTTCCACCTGGATGTCTGGGTGGGCAGGAAGAAGGAAGGGAGATAGAAGAAGACAATTTGTGCTGTGATCTGTGTCAATTTCTCTGAGAAAATATATGAAGGTTTTCAGAGTTTAAATCACAGTATTCCTGCCTAGGATACCAAAAGTGCAGAATTCATTCTGTTGCTTGCAGACAGAGCAATAAGTCTTTGAAACTTCTTAACTGAGTCCTGATGTGACCAATTGCTGCTTCCTTGTTTTAGCTTTGGTGTTGTAGGCTGAGACTTTGAGGCAAAAGATTGACCCAGTAAGATAAAAAGACAGAAGAAACACCCCAGGAAAATGCAGCTGGATATAAAAGGAGAAAATTAATTATGAAAAAGCTAGTACATTCATGCAACATGCACTGAAGATAAATATCACAGAAACAATGGTTGAAATTAAATTTCAAGAATGGAAAATTGCATTGTCTAATAATTAAAATTTTTCTTAAAGGCAAAAAACTAGACAGTTCCTATATTCTATCTGCAGCAAAAGTAAAAATAGAAAATTTAAACGAGAATAATCCTATAAATCTGGAGAACTCTGATGGAGTTCAGTATTAAAACAAATGAACATGTATGACAGGTGAAGAATTTTCTCCTTGCCTTTAAAAGAATATTCTGAACCAAACAGATAATTTTTAAAAAAGCATTTTAGCAGAATAATAATGATTTCATATTTTTCCAACCTGATTTGGATCAACTGAAATGAGAACAAGGCACATATAAAAGAAATGGCCTGAACAGAGCAGAATTTAGTCACAGGAAGAAAAATGCCAGTTGAATGTTAAGCTACATTTCTAACAATAAGAACAATACAGCAATGGAACAAATTGCCCATCTGTTCCATTACTGGTGGTGGACTTCTCCTATGGAAGTCTACAAGCACAGACTAGACAGCTAACTGTCATTTTTTAATTTAGGTTCCTGCCTGGAACAAAGAGCTTGGTGTTTCCAATTCTATGATGCTAGGATTCGAAGCCACCAGGAATGCTCCAGTTGTCTATAATAAAGACTACAAGCATATGTAGCACACAGTAAGATTTTGAGCCTATCAGATCATCTTAGAAACATGCTGCAAGAAGGAATAAGGTATTATATATTCCCGGGGACCTTAATTAAACCAAACAAATAGAAGTAAGACCTCAGTTGCCTGAATTGCAACGCTGTATCCACAGTTGGGCCTGTGCAACCAGTGGGATGTACTGCTGTGTTGACGAAGTCTGATAGGGGATCAAATCATGAACTAACATGCATCCAAAGGTAATAATTTTCATACATATTTGAAGCACAGCAGCAGAATGATTCACACATACGAATGCTTTTCAAAGGTAACAGCCAATTTCTCATTTAAAACATCTTGGGAATATTCAAGGAGTAAAAGGCTAAGTCAGAAACAAGAGTAAGAACAGCAAGGAGCAGGAGGAGAACGTGCAAATGTTCAGAATGAACCAAAAGTAAGACAGACAGTGCAAACAGGTAAGAAAGCTACTCAATACTTGAACTCTGAAAGAAAGGTGAAAATGAGGAGAACTCTATGACTTTGGAGTTTCTTGGATCAGTCAAAGATGGAACAAGGCATCTGGACATGGCAACAATGAATTTGGATGTCTGCCCTGACTTTTTTTAAAAAAAAATTTTTTTTTATCAGTTTTTAAAGACAATATACAAACAAACAAAACATAAAACCTAATAACATAAAATCTCTTTTCTAAAAACTGCTTATTAAATTTTAACAAAACAAATAAAACATCTTATTTGAATACAACATAGTTCCAGATTATCACATATGCATATCTTATTTATTCTTTTTCCAACTTCTCCTTTTACCTAAATTTCTATATCTCTTTATTCATTGTACTTATACTTTCATCTGTCTTGTTTACAATTTCATTATTCTCTTCTAACGTTCTTCCAAAATTTTATTAATTCTCAATAAGCTAACTTAACAAACAAAAACACAAAACATGAAAATATAAAACTTTTTTTTGGAAAGTGGCTTAATCCTGGGTTAGCATCTTTTTATACAGACATAAATCAAATTCATGCTCACCTTATATACTATTTCATATCTCATTTATCATTCTACATTTTCTATATGTTTTCTCCCCTCTTTTCACTCTCTTAATTCTATTTTATTTATTTCATCTCAATTTAAATCATTTTACTTGTATCTTTTGTCCATTCTTTTTCAATTATCTATTTTTTCCTTTCCTTTTACTGCAAAATTTCTCTGTAATCACTGGTTGAAGTATGACGACTTTTTATCTTTCCCCTAGATTTAACACTTAAAATAATATATAATTTTCATACTGATTCTGCTTAGTGCATTCTACATAGTACATTTTAAAGTAATAAAAAAGAGAAAAAAATAGTAAGCTTATAGTATAGTAAAAACAATGTTCCATAACTAATTAAACTCTATTAGACATTTTACACATTCCCTTTAAAATATTGTTAACTCATATAATATTCCAATTTTCTAACTCTATTTCAAATACAAATACTACAATGCAATCCTGTGCACTTTTGCAGAATCTCTTCTTTAATTACATTTTTCCCTTTGTCTCTAAAAAAAACCCTGTTTTTTAACATCTTGTTTTAAGTCTTTATAACTTCTCTTCCCTTTTTCCCTTCTTCTCTTATCCAGTCTAGTCTTTTTGTCCCCCCCATCTCTCAATCTCCACCCTTTTGGTCTCCCCTCTCTGTTGTATTCCTCTTTTCTGTTGCTTCCTGACATTGTATCAATTTTTCACCTTATTTTTCCCTTTCTTGGTTGTTTTTTTAAATCTTGGATTCTCCATTTTCTTTCCCTTTCCCTTTTCTTCCTCAACTAAAATTATTTGTCCATTAAAGATGGCTTCTTCTTCTTCATTCCTGCTTTCTTGTTGTTGTAATTCCTGGTAGGTAGAAATCACCATTTCTAAGAAGTGGAAAACAGATCCAGAAGAGCCCTTGCCTTCTTGTTTTAACTTTTTATATTCTATTTTCAATTCTTCAACAGATAATGCCATTGTAAGATATATATATATTTTAAAACAACCCAAATGATTTTAGTCTTTCAAAAAATAGTTTCCAAGAGTCCCAAAGTCACAAAGCAATCCAAATCAGCACAAACTGTTTCATTTAGCACTTTCTTCTTTTTGTACTATCTTTTCCTGGGGTGAAATTTAATTACACAGTTCCAAAATAATTTTTTAAAAGTCTTATTGCCGTTATCTCTGATCTTAAAAGTTCCAAGCCATCTCCTCCAAAAAAATCTTAATATATATTCTTTGCCTCTCCCCTCCCATTTATAGCAAAAAAAGAGAAATTTTTTGGTTTTTAGTTCCAATGTTCAGAAATCTTAATATCCCCTTGACTTTAATTTTCAGATTTAATTGCCTTCTATGCCAAAGCAGGTTTTTCCAATTTCCATCTGCTATTTCCATAGGGAAGAAAGTGAGAAGAAAAAAAACCTTTCCCTTTAACTTTTCTCCGCTGCTTTTAACAATCTTGTTAGGAAGCAATGTATTCTTTAAAAAGTTGAACCTCCAGAATAAAGATGTAGCTTATTGTCCCGGTTGAGCCAAAAACTTTCACTTCTTCAAACTTCCTCCTGCACAATCTTATCCGGCTGAAAGCTTCTTTGTGGCAGCCATTGCTGACCGCCGCTCCACCGCTTTGGGAAAAGGGAGTTAAACCGGCTGAGGAGGGGGATTGCAATTCCCCCAGACCCCTGCCCAGATCTCCCCTGTCTTCGGTTACCTCTATGGGGTAACCATAGCCTCCAAATCCAGCTGGATCGGGGGCACCTCGGCAGCGAGCGCAGCAGGTACCGCGCACGATCACAGATTCCTGTCGCCACCGAAGCCTTGCAACCGGAAGTCCCCCATCTGCCCTGACTTTTGAAAGTAGAAAAAAATACTTCCTTCTCCACAATCTGAAAAAGCAAAGAGGGAGGTGTTCGTTTTATTTGATGTTATTACCTTGGCACACAAGCAGTTGAGCTGTGACAAAAACATTCTTTATTGTGGTCTTCTTTGACCTCTAAATCTAGAGCAGTCCCTTAAAACTGAGTTAACAGCAAATGGAAGATAAACTAGCACAACTGGCAAATGTTGAAAGAAAGAACAGGGCAAGAATTTTCATCACTAATCTTCCAGTGCAAAAGCAAAGGGGTGGCGCTTGGTTCATTTTTTTTGAAGGGGCAAGGAGACAGAAAGTGAGCTTATCATGTTTTTTAAAGATCAGCTGTCACTCAATGGTGACCTGAATCATAAAGGACCAAGCTGATTGCATCTTATTCCCCATAACATGGGTAAGTCCAACTTTCAGTCTTTGCAGACCTCACCCTGATACGTGTATCTGAGATTTTTAGGCAAATCTTTTTTGCGGGAACCTTCCATTTACCCTTTGTAAAAGACGCTTGTGGGTCTCCCCCTCCATTCTTGAAGTGTTTTAGACGTTGTGATTTTGAGTTACTTTATTACTGCAAAGATGGCAGGAGTTAATACAACTCTCATCCTTGCATCATTCAATATGGCATTAATTTGTGTCAATTTAAAGAGACTTAACCGAGGCAGTCAAATGGATGGAACATTATTCCAACAATTTAGTAGAGTGGAGGGAAAGTGTTCTGGGCAAAGTCTGGTTTATTTAAACAATGTAAACATTGTATATTAAGCTCAGATGTATCACCATCATTGATCCCAGTCTGGTGAGTGTGGAAGGGGCCTTCTGCAGATTATAGTGTATAGCAGGAAAATACAAAATGGATTTTAAACAGAAGAACACGCTTGTATCATTTTATTATGTAAGGAAACCCAGAAGAAATTTAAAATCAGCCACGTTCTATTCTGTTCTATTCTATTCTATTCTATTCTATTCTATTCTATTCTATTCTATTCTATTCTATTCTATTCTATTCTATTCTATAAGGTATGTTGGACTTGATTGCCCATAATGCACCATCCCACAGACCCAAAGGTACTGTTGCTTTGAAATGATGAGTGTGGTAATCTGATACAGCTAGAGGTCATCAAATTGGAAAATGCTGCTGTGGGTGGGAATGGATAGATTAATTAGCAAGCAGCAATTGATGATGTGCATTTCATCTCATATGCATTGCTTCTTGTAGCACCCAGGGAGATTTCAACAGTCAATTATCTCAGAATTTTAAAGTTATTTTTACACGGTAGCAGATATTATACACCCTAGGGGTAAGGTCAGGGTATGGATTCAACATTGCTTGGCTGTTAATTGGGCTGAAACAGTAGTCTTTCTCTGAAACCAAACACATTTGCTACAGAAGAACTCAGCTAATATAAAAAATAGGTGTTGGACTTAAATTTTCCCCTGCTGTGAATTTGCTTATTCACAGTTCCTAATTTATAATATTGCATTATGACTTAGTGGTTATATGCTTGCTCCAGAAGTTAATTATGCATTTTAGAATTGGCAGAGCAATTAAAATCCTAACTGTTACCATAACAGAGAGCACAGGGATGATGGGCTCTGTTAATGTGTCTGTTGCAAACTGCTTGGACTTTTCATATTTAACAACTTTCTGGTGGATTGTTGGGAATGCATGAGCTGTCAGATACAATCATCCTGTTTTGATCTTGGATGAAAAAGCTTTTCCTGTTCCCGATTTCTGCAGTTATGGTTTATATTTGAATAGCATAACTTTCTTTGACAAGCGCTGCCCTCAATAAAAGAATCCTTGCTTTTGTTAAAAAGAGTGGTTTAAAAGAAAACCTTCAGTATTCCACAGATAGTCTTTTTCTGCTTTGTATCATTGAATCAATTACAATAATGTAATAGAATGAATGAATAAGTTCCTGGGCACTCTGAGGTTGGATCTGGAAGAATTGCTGTATGTAGTAAATTCTTGAGAGAAAAAGAAGAAATTAAAAAAAATCTGGTAGTGCAATGTACAGGTACAGGCTCTTAAAACCAAAAATAGCAGAAAGTCCATACTGCAAGAATTAGAGAGACCATGAATTAGAGAGGCCATCTGAATTAAAGGGATTTTAAAAATCCGAAGATTCTTCTCTGGATTCTAAATCCCCCTTTTTTTTCCTGTAAGAAAAGAAGAGAAAACCCCATGAGAAAATTCTAAATTTTCTAATTCTTGCCACTATTGCTTGGTCTGAAACATTTGCCTGTTCCTATCCATGGCTATTAAGGAAGAAGAGTAGGGACATGGATCTGTCTCTGTTGAAGTTGTGGGGATCAAGTCAGGATTTCTTAGTTGCAACTATTTTCTGCTTTGCATTTTTGATGCTGCAGTAATAACCAAAGAATGAATGGATTGCTGGATATTTTGCAAATTACAGAGAGACAAATAAGCTTTAGAAGTGCAAAAAGTAAAAGAAAAAACAAAACAATGAAAAAGGCCACATTGATACCATTCTGTAAAGCTGAGGCAGAGGTGGTATTCAGCAGGTTCTGACCAATTCTGGAGAACTGGTAGCAGAAATTTTGAGTAGTTTGGAGAACTGGCAAATATCACCTCTGACTGGCCCTCCCTATTCTCTGCCTTCCAAGTCCCAGCAGATCGGCTGGGTCTTCTTTTGTTGCCCTGCACAGGAGAACAGAGCTGGAAAGCAGGTTAGTGGGGTGGGGAGGGAATGGGGGTTTTGCACTATCCTTCCCCTGCCATGCCCACCAAGCCACACCCACAGAACCAAGAGTAAAAAAATTTGAATACCACCACTGAGCTGAGGGTTTATTTTACACTTTTGTACTTAATAAGACAAGTTAGAAAAATGAAAGTAAGAAAGGCTTCACACAAGAAAGCAGAATATGATATAGAAGTCTGAAGCAATTCTTAAGACCCAAAGCTGGTGGGTTGAACGAGACATTTTCCTGGCATTTTGGCAGGTGATGTTTATTCTAGAACCATTGCCAAAAAAGTTCTTTCAACAAACATTCCTAGGACATCAACATATTGTTGGAGACAGCTGTTAGCAGGAATTAGTTTGCTACAGGAAAATAAATTTCTGAGATGGCCAAACATGTTCCCATCACCACAACAGATGTTAAGGATTGTGGTAAACTTGACATTTTGGACGGAATAAGAAATTAGGAAGCATCAAGACAGCTTCTCAGCATTCAGGTCAAGGACTTTTGGTGGCATTCGTTTTCATGGGATTTACCTTAATGTGTTTCCTAGGCCTGTTTAAAGCAAATATATATATAATATCAATAACAGCTATTTCAATGAGCATTTTTTTTTCTAGGACAACATGGCTGACTCTAAGAGTATAAAAGGAAAAGAAGAGAAAGTATTTTGATAATCTTGAAGAGAGAATTCCCAGGCAACTAATTTGAAGTCTAAGAACCTAAAACTCTATTGCAGTGATGATGTTACCTAGTTTGGTTTTGAAATGTCTGCAAGCAAACCACAAGCTCAGAGAGCACCAAGGACTCCCCTCTGTTGCACACTCAGCTATTGTGATGACATAAATCTGTGGCAATTTGGGGGGGAAGTTCTGTTTATTCGTATGCCCAAAGTGGACCTGCAGTGAATAATTCAGTAGAACTCCATTGCTTCAAAGCTATCCTAGTGAACAAAGTCACATTCATTCAAATTTCATATAAAAAATGCCTGTGGGGCATTTTCAGTAACTGTAATGAATCCCACATTTAAAACCAGGCAGTAAAGCCCCTGTCACACTGCACCAACGGATGGAAAGAGGATGTAAAATGGAGAAAAACACTTACCATCCGTTGGTTAACACAATGCTTCCGTTCTGTACTCACTGCCTCCGTTTTGTTTCCTCTCTATCCGTCCAGCATCCGTCTATTGACGTTTCATCCGCTCAGAGGGTTTTGAGCTGCTCAAAACTTTTGCGTGGAAAATGTATCCAATGCGTCTGCTCTGTATCCGCTAGGCATCCGCTAGGCATCCGTTCTGCATCTGTTACACATCCGCTATATCCGCTAGGCATCCGCTACGCATCTGCGCAACTCGATCCGCTCCAGTGGTAAACGGACACAGGGAGGAAGCGGAATGGATGCGGAACGGATGCAGAACAGATGCAGAACGGATAGAGAAAGGATGAAAGCGGATACAGCTCGCAAAGAAAGCATTTAAAATGGAAAAAAACGTTCGCACAGGGGACCTATCTCGGATGTTAAGGATGTCTAGAGGATGCCTAGAGGATGCAAAGGGACACATAAGTGGAAAACCTATACTGCCTATACAAAGGGGGAACAATTCATCTGGATCTCACTTTCAGACCAGCAGCCCAGCTGTGCAGAACTCTGCAACCTTCATCTGGCTCTTGCTCTTCCACAGCATCCAGTCATCTCCACCATGGATCGTAACAAAGTCCTTTTGGCAGCCACCATCATTCTGCAAAAGTGCGAAGCCATCTACAGGCTCTGTGAACTCTACTACGGGAAGAAAAAGAGGCGGCCAAGAAGCGTCTGGGTCCGAAGATGGATCGGGAGAAGAGCAGAGTACGGACTGTACAACAAGCTGATGGTGGAGCTGAGGAACAAAGACACTCGTGCATTCCAAAACTTCATGAGGATGCCTCCAGCCATGTTTGACGAAGTTGTGCAGTGGCTGACACCCAGGTTGACCAAGGCAAACACCAACTTCCGGCCCAGCCTGGAACCTGGGCTCAAGGTGGCACTCACTCTGCGCCACCTGGCCTCAGGGACCACATACAGGAGCATGGAGTACGCCTGGAGTGTACCACACAACACCATCAGCATTGTGGTCAGAGAAGTGGTGCAGGCCATCATCGAAGAATACATGGAGGAGCTCCTCCAGTGCCCCTCCACTGAAGAAGGCTGGAAGAAAGTTGCAGAGCGGTGGTATCAGAAGTGGAATTTCCCCACACCGTTGGAGCCATCGATGGCAAGCACGTGGCCTGCAAAGCTCCAGCCAAGTCGGGGTCCACTTATTTCAACTACAAGGGCTTCTTCAGCATCATCCTCTTCACCATGGTCGATGCTGACTACAAGTTCATGTACATCGATGCTTCAGGCAACGGGTCAGCTTCAGATGTCCAGGTATACAATGCCAGTCACCTCAAGGAGGGGCTGGAACGCAACCTCATCGTGGGCTTCCGAGATCCAGAACCCCTGCCCAACGACACACAAGATGTGCCCTGCTTCATCATGGGGGATGACGCCTTCTCCCTCAGAACCTACCTCATGAAGCCCTACACTTCCAGATGCTTCACCCGTGAAGAGAGGATCTTCAACTACAGGCTGTCCAGGGCAAGGCGGGTGGTGGAGAACGCCTTTGGCATCCTGGCCAAAAGGTTCCAGGTATTTCTCACCACCATGCAGCATCGCCCACAGACCATGAGGAGGATCGTGGAAGCTTGCTGCATCCTGCACAATCTCATGCTCAACCCCTACCCAGTGTTGCAGAACAGGCTCGTGGACCTCCAACAAGGAAATGGGGACATGGAGCCTGGTGAATGGAGGCAAGGGCGAAACCTGACAGATACTATGGATGTGCAAGGCCCCAACAGAGCTTCACGTGAAGGAAAGAAGCAGCGCAACCTCCTGAAACACTGGTGCAACTCCCCAGCTGGAGCAGTGGAGTGGCAAGACAGGATGATAGATGCTTAATGGATGCTTCCTTCAGCACACTGATCTCATCACACTGATGAGATTGGGCCATGTATGTTGAGTGGCCCTACAATGAACAGGGCATTTAATAAAGAGTTGTGTTTATGTTGAAATGTGTGGATCAATGATTACATTGTTTTTGATGATAAAGGGCCATAGGTGTGGCACCTGGGAGGGTGGACCATACAGTCCCACTATGCTTGCACTGGAGGTTTATCTATCTCACAGCTATTACTCATCCCAAAGATATCCCTGCTCATTCCACAGGTATCCCTGCCCATCCCATTGCTATCTTAACCCATCCCACAGATATCCTAACCCATCCCACAGGTATCCCTGCCCATTCCACTGCTATCTTAACCCATCCCACAGATATCCTAACCCTTCCCAAAGGTATCCCTGCCCATCTGACAGGTATCCCTGCCCATCCCACAGCTATTACCCATCCCAAAGGTATCCCTGCCCACCCCACTGCTATCTTAACCCATCCCACAAGCATGCAAAGGCTTAAACTATTTCTAAAAGTTTCCACCAAGACTTTATTAAAAAAAAAGAAATGAAGCAAGTGTGTAAATCAAAGATAGACTTTATTAACAACAAGCTGTAAAAGAAAAATGACCCAAGTGAAGTGTCCAAATAAAGTCCACAGGTAGCCAGCCAGCCAGTCTCTGGCACTCTTATTGGTCACTCGGAGGTGTGCCCAGTCTCAGGGGTGAAGGGTCCAGGTGCTGTGGAGGTGGCTGGTGCTGGAGTGCTTGTCTGAAGCGCCATTGGGGTGCCTGGCCCCGAGAGGACAACAGGTGACGGTGTGTTGAGAAAGCTCTCAGACAGCTGGCTCAGACCCATGATGTTGAGAGCTCCTTCCTCCATGCCATGGGGTGTCAGCCCCAGTACCGAGAACAGATGTACTGAGGCCGAACTTGGCTGTGGGGTGGAGGAAGGAGCAGTGTAGTGGGGATGTCTGGTCTGCAGCTGGGTGAGGACTGGCGTGGGTGGCATCAGTGTCGTGGGTGGCATCGGTGGTGTAGGTGTCATCAGTGTCATACGTGGCATCGGTGGCGTCGGTGGCATCAGTGTTGTGGGTGGCATCGGTGGTGTCGGTGGCATCAGTGTCGTGGATGGCATTGGTAGCATCAGTGGAACCGGTGGCAACGGTGTCATTCGATGACTCTGTGCCTGGACTGGGAAGGGATGCTGCCTGTGCTGCTGGACCGCCTGGTAGCCGTAGCCCTGGTAGGTGAGGGGCTGTGGAAAGCCTTGGAATGGGAGGGACATCACCTGGGGTGGAGGAGCAGACCTGGACTGGGTGGGAGCAGGTTCCTCTGGGTCTGGAGGGTTGTGAAGCAGCTTGGTGATCCGGTCCTTCACCAGCTGGTACTGTGGATCCACCATTTCCTTGAGGGTCTGGTTGACATAGGTGAGGAAGGGTTTGCGGTTGGAGGATGAGGAGTCAGTGTGGACCAGCTGAGAGAGGAGATCTATGCTGCTCCGGATGGTGTCCCTGACCTCCAGCAGGACAGTGTGGCTCTGCCCCTCCGGTCTGCCTCTGTGCCTTTCTGTGGAGGTGGAGCTGGGGGTGGATGTGGGTAGGGCTGTGGTGGACGTGCCATCTCCTTTCTCCCACTGTACCAGGGAGTCCTCCACGTGCTCCACCACGGTTAGTACAGCTGTGGGGGGGTTCTCTGCCGTGGCATGCTCCACAGAAACCTGCCTGGAGACAGGAACTGACTCTCGCCCAGAAGAGGACTGGCTCTCAGCAGGCTGCCGGAGAGAGAGGGTAGTGAGAGAGACAGCTGGTGCTCCTCGGTGACGGACCTCACCCTCCAGGAAGCTGCACCTGGCCATGACGTAGGTCTCTCTGTCCGTCAGCTTAACCGTGGCCTGGCCAGATTTCTTCAGGTGCAGCTTCCCATACCAGGTGTGCATGTGCTTCCACCAGCCAAGGAGCACCTCCGAAGTGTAGCCCAGACTCTCTGCCTTCTCTCTCCAAGCAGCATGATTCCGCTTGGTGTCCCTGTAGAGACGGTGTCCCTTCCGCCGCAGATAGTCATTATCTCTCAGCCACTCCAGCACCTCATCCTCGTGTTCCTCCTCAATGAAGTATTGCCTCCTCTCCCATCCCCGCATATGCCTCTTCCTCCCTTTGGCACGACCAGATGGGCCCTCATCAGAGGGGCTCCCAGGTAGTAGGGGCTGCTCCTCCACACCACCAGAAGCACCAGCAGGATCATCATCGTCGTCATCATCATCATCATCATCATCATCACCAGCAGGATCATAATCATCATCATCATCAGCAGCAGCAGGACCAGCAGGACCAGGATCAGCAGCAGCAGAGTAAGCACCAGCAGCGCCAGCAAGACCAGGAGCATGAGCAGGACCAGGAGCACAAGCAAGACGAGCAGGATGAGAAAGACCAGGAGCATGAGCAGGACGAGCAAGTCCAGGAGCACGAGCAGGACGAGCAAGACCAACAGGATGAGGAGCAGCTTCAGCAGGGTACGCACTAGCAGAAGCACCACTGCCAGGAGCAGCTTCAGCAGAGTAAGCACGAGCAGAAGCACCACCATCAAGAGCAGCTTCAGCAGAGTAAGCACGAGCAGAAGCACCACCGCCAGGAGCAGCCTCAGCAGAGTAAGCATGAGCACAAGCACCACCACCAGAAGCAGCAGCATCAGCTCCTCCAGAAGCAGAAGCAGCAGAAGCCCCAGCAGAAGCAGAGTCAGGGACAGGGGGCGGGAGGGTGGCCCTGTCCCTCTTGCCAGGGATGGCGGCAGGTTGCTGAGGCTTTCTCTTCTTCCCCATGGTTGTGGGGTTGCTGGCTGAAAGGGAGGCTGGCAGGGAGGCTGGCAGGCACCAAGGCTGGCAGGGAGGCTGGATGGCAGGCTGGCAGCAAGGCTGGCAGGCAGGCAGACAGCAAGGCTGGCAGGGAGGCTGGCCAGGAAGCTGGGAGGCAGGCTGGGAGGCAGGCTGGCAGCAAGGCTTGCAGGCAGGCATGCAGGCAGGGCAGGCAAGGCACTCAATGCGTCTGGCAGCAGGTCTTTCCTCAGAATGGTGACCTGCTTCCGAGCTGCTTCCCTTTATATCCGTGGGGCTTACGCAATGCACCCCCCCGCATGCGCAATTAACGCTCGGCATCCGCTAGGCTTCCACTTTGCATCCGCTTCATCCGCTGTGCATCCACTGTGCATCCGCTTCATCCGTTCCACGTCTGCTCTGCATCCACTTCATCCGTTCCGCGTCCACTTTGCTGAGGTCCCCCAGAAGCCTTGCGGATGTGCCATCCGTTTCCATCCGCTTCCATCTTCTGGGCTTCCGTTCCGCATCCGCTTTCCATCCACTCTGCGTCCTCCCCGCGTCCATTACTTTCCGTGTTATCCGCTCTGGTTATGCAAATTTTCGCCCCTTCTGAGAGTGGATAACAATGGATGGAAAATTTTTCTTGTCCACTGTGTCCTTTTTACAAATGTTTTGCATCCATTGGGCAGTGTGACAGGGCCTTAACAAGGCTTTTAAGAGGAAGGATAAAACTTGAAAATCCCTACACCATCTTGTTTCCATAAACATATAGGACTATAAGTATATAATCCTATGAGCATCAGCCTTTTCTCCAAAAGATAGCTGCACTATATTGCACATCAATAAGCATCTTTAATAAATTTGGCTTGTGAACACTTGAACACACAGAGTGTCTTAAAAATTACTGCATTTGCCAATAAGACACTTTTTATAAAAGCAAAATGTCTGATAGGGAAGGGGAGTTTTTTCTTCTTTTTCTTCCTTTATAGAAGGGTTCACTCAGAGAATATCAGTTTAGAATCATTCGGTTAAAAGCTATTTCGCTATATAAGTATCATAATTTAGTTTTCTACTTGCAACTCTACTTTCATTTCTGCTTTGCATCTTGGCAACTGGAGGAAGAAATGAGAAACCTCTTGATTTATTTTTTTTAGACAAAGGCTACTTCTGACTAGGAAACTGTAATTAATTTTAACTCTGGAGTATGCTGGGATCATCCATCAAGGTTCAAAGCTGGCTTGTTTGGATGAAATGACAAACTGCTGTATAGAGGAAGAGGAATCTGTGTTTCTGACCGTTCTGATAACTGTGATGAAAACACATTGGAAAGCAAAGACAGAGAAACTGATCTGCAATCTAAAATGCCAAGACTTCGTACTGTTTGAACCAAACTTTTCAATTACTAGATTCAGCTGCGAAATCATAAAGCAGAGGTCCCCAACCCCCCAGTCCATGGACAGGCACAGAGCTGTGGCATGCCAGAAACCAGGCCATGCAAACAAGAGAAGCCCCATCCATGGGAAGCTGGAAGCATGCAAAACCATGCCCTTCTCTGGTCCTGTTCAGACCCAGCTCCCAAACATGACAAACCCACTGTAGTTAACTAAATGTTTCCTTTATTAAGTCCCTCCCTCCCTCTCCCTCTCCCCCCCCTCTCTCCAGGCTAATAAGCCTATCTAGCAGGAAGATGAATAGTTGTTTGCCACATCTATTCATCTCCATCCCCTGCCTGTTACCCCCAGAGCTAGGGTGAGGATTCACTAGCAGTGGTGGCTCTTCCAACTCAAGAATTAGCCCATATTTTTCAACTGCTCTCCTCTTCTCTGTCTTCTGCACATTTGTGCATCAGGCACTGGACCCAGCTGTTCCTCCTCTTCCTCATCAGACACCTCCAGACCTGGGGGCTGTTGACTCTCCATCTGAGGGTTGATGGATGGCCCAGGCTCCACCTCTGTCTCTTTCTCTGACAGCTCCATTCCATCTTCCCCTTTGGAGCTCTCAGATTGTCTTGATGCTGGCATTGACTCCCACACTGCCTCCTCATTTGATTTGGCTGCCGGAAAGGTCGACAGCCGACAGGCCACAAGTCCTCGGAAAAACCTCTCTCCATAGAACCGATCCCTGATGCCCACAAGGTTGGGGGGCCACTGCCATAAAGAATTTCAAATAAAGAAAAAACACACAAAAGCGGTATTCTAATTTTTAAAATGTATTAATCATAAGTAGAAAGTGTAAGAGTGCTTCTGCTACCCTATTCTTCTGCTCCTATTGTTTTTTTTTCTTTTTCTTTTAAGTATCTATCTCTTGTATTCAAAACTGTATTTATTCTGATACCTGTATCTTGTAAGCAATTGACAAATCAAATAAATACTAAAAAAAAACTCCAAAGGAATGTGTGTAGGCCAGGGTATTCCATGAAAGCAACACATCTACAATATATTAGGGCTGCTTCACATTGGAAAATAGTGTAATATTTGTTGCTTGTTTCTCCATTTGCCCTCCCTAGAAGAATGAAGGATGCCATTTAGTTCCAGGCTCAGGAAGACCAAGGGGTCCTTTAAGATGGAGACGGCACTTGGCACACACAAAGAATAACAAAATCTTTGACACTCTGTGTAGATTTTGAATGTGATTATGTGCAAGCCTTTTCCACTTGAAGCCTTTTGCCAAAAGAGATTTCATTCTGCTGTCACTTGAGTAGTTCCTTTCCTTTGACATTTACTGATGCTTTTTCTATATCAGAAGGATTAGGTAGAAGCTGGAGGGGTGGGGGTGGTGGAAGGGTGGGAATAGTGCTTTCCATTGCAATTTAGCTAATGCTGCCTGTCTTTGCTAGAAGGAAATCACATGTTACAAATCACCATGATGGGAAAGCATAGTTCTTCCCTGTGTGGTTTCCATTTCTGGTCTTCTGTATCAATTAAGAAGGACGAAGGGATGCCATTCTAAGATGATAGCATTGGCTCAAACATTTTGGTCAACAGTTGGAGAATCAAGTCCCCCGTCCCCCCCCCGAAGGAAAATCCCTTTGGGGGAAATGTGTTTAGCAGAAAAGGGCTGCTGTAAGAATTCTTCTGAGCTGGAATTTTTCTTGATATTTCTGAAGTTTCATTTTTAACATCTGTGGTTTTCTGTTTCTGCTCCGCTTGCAAAAGCGTAAGTAGTGAAAAAATAAAAGGATTCATTTCAAAGAAGCACTCAATTGTGTCTGGAGGAAATCTAAACTTTCCTAAAATCTTTTGCTTGGGGGAAAGACAGACTAAATATTCATGAAGCTTAGAAGCCTTGTGTTCGGACAAGATCGTTCACACTGGTCTAACAAATGACCAGTGTGAAAGATACTAGTTAAAAAAAAAGAGATTTTTGTGTTTATTAAGCTTTTAATGGTTAAAACTTAAAGCCCCTATCACACAGCACCAACGGATGCAAAGAGGATGTAAAATGGAGAGAAACACTTGCCATCTGTTGGTTAATGCAATGCTTCCGTTCTATACTCACTGCGTCCGTTTTTCATCCTCTCTATCCGTCCAGCATCCGTCTACTGACATTTCATCGGCTCAAAAAGTTTTGAGCTGCACAAAACTTTTTCAGCGGAAAATGTATCCAACGCGTTCGTTAGACATCTGCTACGCTTACGGGGAACATCCGTTCTACATCCGTTGTCATCCGTTATGCATCCGCTATATCCACTAGGCATCCGCTGCGCATCCGCGCAACTCGCATCTGCTCCAGCGGAAAACGGACACAGGGAGGAAGCGAAACAGATGCGGAACGGACACACAGCATTAGTAGCATGGACATAGAAAGGATGAAAGCAGATGCAGCTTGCACACAAAGCATTAAAATGGAAAAAACGTTTGCATAGGGGACGTATCTCGGATATTTAGGATGTCTGCAGGATGCCTAGAGGATGCAAAAGGACACCTCGCAGAAAACCTATATTTCCTATAAAAAGGGGGAGGAAATCACCTGGATCTCACTTTCAGTCCAACAGCCCTGCGGTGCAGACCTCTTCAGCCTTCATCTGGCTCTTGCTCTTCCACAGCATCCAGTCATCTCCACCATGGATCGTAACAAAGTCCTTTTGGCAGCCACCATCATTCTGCAAAAGTGCGAAGCCATCTACAGGCTCTGTGAACTCTATTACGGGAAGAAAAAGAGGCGGCCAAGAAGCGTCTGGGTCCGAAGATGGATCGGGAGAAGAGCAGAGTACGGACTGTACAATAAGCTGATGGTGGAGCTGAGGAACGAAGACACTCGTGCATTCCAAAACTTCATGAGGATGCCTCCAGCCATGTTTGACGAAGTTGTGCAGTGGCTGACACCCAGGTTGACCAAGGCAAACACCAACTTCCGGCCCAGCCTGGAACCTGGGCTCAAGGTGGCACTCACTCTGCGCCACCTGGTCTCAGGGACCACCTACAGGAGCATGCAGTATGGCTGGAGGGTGCCACACAACACCATCAGCAAAGTAGTCAGAGAAGTGGTGCAGGCCATCATCGAAGAATACATGGAGGAGCTCCTCCAGTGCCCCTCCACTGAAGAAGGCTGGAAGAAAGTTGCAGAGCAGTGGTATCAGAAGTGGAACTTCTCCCACACCGTTGGAGCCATAGATGGCAAGCACGTGGCCTGCAAAGCTCCAGCCAAGTCAGGGTCCACTTATCACAACTACAAGGGCTTCTTCAGCATCATTCTCTTCGCCATGGTCGATGCTGACTACAAGTTCATGTACATCGATGCTTCAGGCAACGGGTCAGCTTCAGATGTCCAGGTATACAATGCCAGTCACCTCAAGGAGGGGCTGGAACGCAACCTCATCGTGGGCTTCCGAGATCCAGAACCCCTGCCCAACGACACACAAGATGTGCCCTGCTTGCCCATCCCACAGCTATTACCCATTCCACAGGTATCCCTGTCCATCCCACTGCTATCCTTACCCATCCCACGAGCATGCAAAGGCTTAAACCATTTCTAAAAGTTTCCAACAAGACTTTATTGATTAAAATAAGTGTGTGAAGCAAGTGTGTGAAGCAAAGATAATCTTTATAAATAACAAGCTGTAAAAGAAAAATGACCCAAGTGTCCCAAGCAAAGATAAAGTCAACAGGTAGCAATCCAGTCTCTGGCACTCTTCTCAGTCACCGAGGCATGCCCATAGTCTCAGGGGTGAAGGGTCCAGGTGCTGTGGAGGTGGCTGCTGCTGGAGTGCTGGTCTGAGGCGCCATTGGGGTGCCTGGCCCCGAGAGGACAACAGGGGAGAGTGTGTGGAGGAAGCTCTCAGAGAGCTGGCTCAGTCCTGTGATGTTGAGAGCCCCTTCCTCCAGGACATGGGGTGTCAGTCCCAACACCAATGACAGATGTTCTGAGGCTGGGCTTGGCTGTGGGGTGGAGGAAGGAGTGTAGTGGGGATGTCTGGTCTGCAGGTGAGCGAGGTGAGGCGTGGGTGGCATCTGTGGCGTGGGTGGCATCTGTGGCATCGGTGTCATCAGTGTCATACATGGCATCAGTGGCATCGGTGGCACCGGTGGCATTCTATGTACCTGTGCCTGGACTGGGAAGGGCTGCCTGTGCTGCTGGAGCTCCTGGTAGCCATAGCCTTGGTCGGTGAGGGCCTCTGGAAAGCCTTGGAAGGGTAGTGACATCACCTGGGGTGGAGGAGCAGACCTGGACTGGGTGGGAGCAGGTGCAGCTTGGTCTGGAGGGTTGTGCAGAAGACCGGTGATCCTGTCCTTGATCACCTGGTACTGTGATTCGGACATGTCCCGGAGGGTCTGTTTGACGTAGGTGAGGAAGGGCTTGCGGTTTGAGGATGGTATGTCCGTGTGTACCAGCTGAGAGAGGAGATCTACGCTGCTTTTAATGGTGTCCCTGATCTCCAGCAGGACAGTGTGGCTATGCCCCTCTGGTCTGACTCTCTGCCTGCTTTCTGTGGAGGTGGAGCTGGGGGTGAATGTTGGTTGGTCTCTGGTGGCAGTGCTCTCTCCTTGCTCCCACTCGTCAGAGGGTCCTCCACACGCTCCGCCACAGGGAGTGCAGCTGTCGGGGGGGGGTTCTCCATCGTGGCACGCTCCACAGATACCTGCCTGGACACAGGAGCTGACTCTTGGCCAGAAGAGGAGTGGCTCTCTGCGGGCTGCCTGAGAGAGAGGGTTGTCAGAGGGGCTGCTCCTCAGTGGTGGATCTCACCCTTCAAGAAGCTGCACTTGGCCATCACGTAGGTCTCTTGGTCCATCAGCTTGACCATGGCCTGGCCAGATTTGTTGAGGTGCAGCTTCCCTTACCAGGTGTTCATGTGCTTCCACCAGCCGAGGAGCACCTCCAAAGTGTAGCCCAGGCTCTCCGCCTTCTCTCTCCAAGCAGCCTGCTTCCTTTTGGTGTCTCGATAGAGCTTGTGTCCCTTCCGCCATAGATTCTCATTCTTCCTCAGCCATTCAAGCACCTCATCCTCATGTTCCTCTTCGATGGAGTATTGCCTCCTCTCCCGTTCTCGCGTATGCCTCTTCCTCCCTCTGGCAGGGCCATCTGGGCCCTCATCAGAGGGGCTTCGAGGTTCTAGGGGCTGCTCCACCCCCCCCACCACCAACAGTAGCAGCAAAAGCAGGACCAGCAGCACCAGCAGGACCAGCAGGACCAGCAGGACCAGGATCAGCAGCAGCAGAGTAAGCACCAGCAGCATCAGCAGCACCAGCAGGACCAGGAGCACCAGCAGGACCAGGAGCACCAGCAGCACCAGCAGGACCAGGAGCACCAGGAGCACCGGCAGGGCCAGCAGGACCAGCAGGAGCGCCAGCAGAGTAAGCACCAGCAGAAGCCCCAGTACCAGGAACAGCGCCAGCAGATAAGCACCAGCAGAAGCACCAGCGCCAGGAGCAGTGCCAGCAGAGTAAGCCCCAGCAGAAGCCCCAGCACCAGGAGCAGCGCCAGCAGAGTAAGCACAAGCAGAAGCCCCAGCACCAGGAGCAGCGCTAGCAGAGTAAGCCCCAGCAGAAGCACCAGGACCAGCGCCAGCAGAAGCCCCAGCAGAAGCAGAATCAGGGCAGGGGGTGGCATGGTGGCCCTGTCCTTCTTGCCAGGGATGGCAGCAGATGGCACAGGCTTCCTCTTCTTCCCCATGGTTGTTGGCTGGCTGGAGCTGTGTCTGGCAGCAGGTCTTTCCTCTGAATGGTGACCTGCTTGCGAGCTGCATCCTTTTATATCCGTGAGGCTGATGCAATGCATCCTCCCCGCTTGCGCAGTGAATGCTTTGCATCCGCTAGGCTTCCACTCTGCATCCATTCCTTCCATTGTGCATCCGCTTCGCTGTGCTCCCCCGGAAGTCCTGTGGATGTGCCATCCGTTTCCATCCGCTTCCATCCGCGAGGCTTCCATGGAGCATCCACTTAACATTCTTGCTACATCCTCCCCACGTCCATTCCTTTCCGTTGTTGTCTGCTCTGCTTATGCAAATTCAGGGCACTTTTGAGAGCGGATAACAATGGATGGAATATTTTCTTGTCCGCTGTGTCCTTTTTACATACGTCTTGCATCCGTCGGCCTATGTGACAGGCCCTTAACTTCTTTTCCTTTCTTTCTTCCCTCTCATCTTCTCCCTCCCCTTTTTACCCCTTTGTCTCTCCAGTTTTAATTCTCTGTTCTGCATTTCCCTCTTCTGTTTCTTTCTGATTTTATACTTATTTTTCACTCTATTTTTTGGGGGGGGAGTTTTTCCCAATCTTAAACTTTCCTTTCTCTTTCCCCCCCCCTTTCCTTTTTTCCCCCCATCTAAGATTACTTGTTCATTAAAGATGGCTTCTTCTTTGTCGCAATCTTCTTGTTCTGCAGGCATTTCTTGTTGTTTCTCATAATTCCAAATCTCCATTTCTAAAAACTGAAATATGAAGGCAAAAGAACCTCTGCCATCTTGTGTATCTTCTTTGTACTTTTTAAGTTCCATTTTCAGTTCTTCTAAAAGTTGGGCCATTTTAAGCAATTTTAAACAACCAACCGATTGATTTTAGTCATTCAAAACAATAACCAAGAATCCAGAAATCATCAAGTAATCCAGATATTCTGAGTTATATCTTCTTATTTCTTTTTCGACTTTCTCTTCCTGGGGTTTTTGTTATGATATTTCAGTTAGAATGTATCTTTTGGAAGTCTTGTTGAGATTTTGCTGTAAGTTCTTTTTTAATTCCAGGCAGTTTTCTCCCTTCCAGATCCCACCCTTTTATTCTTTTTCTCTCCTTTCCTGTTTTCAAAGCTTTTAATTATCCAGAAATCTTTATTATCCCTTTGACTTTTTATTTTCAGCATTAAATGCCTATTGATGTCAAAGTGGATTTTTTTCCAATTTCTTGCTGAAGTCTCTTAGCTGTCAGTATAGGAAAAGGAGAAAACCAAATTTTTTCCCATTTCTCTCTCCTTCGCAGCTTAAAATTCTTAGGGAACAATGTTACTGTTTTTTAACAGTTTCAATTCCAGGATACCTTATTTGTTGCTTTTGCTGTTTGACCCAGTCAACCAAAACTTTCTCTTCTTATCTTCCTCCTGCACATTCTTTTCCGGTTGAGTTCTTCTTTGTGGTGGCCATTTCTTACCACCGCTGCAACCGCCTTTGGGAAAGGGAGTAATGGCCAGCTAGGGAGGAGAGATGCGTCTCTGCTCAACCCTGCAGGCAGTCTCCCCCCTCTTTACCACCTCTACAGGGTGGCTTAGCCCCAAAACCAGCCAGCTTGGGGAGCTCCAGCGGCGAGCACGGATTGAAGCCTCACAGAGATGAGGTTTCGGTCTGTCACTGAAGAAGGTCAAACCAGAAATCTGTAATCTCTGAGTCCTTCTTGAAGCTCTGTACTCTGGTTATTTTTTCTGGATTTTTGGGTTAGTTTATGTTATAATTAATTAGACTTCTGTTTTTTGGGCAGCATTCCACACCACTGAAAGGCTTGGTCTTATCTGGAAGAACTGTGTATAATTAGTTTTATCTCAGAATGCAAGTAATTCTCAGTGTTGCATTAAAATAAGTTTTACTTTTAAAATAAGTTTGTGTTTCATTCAGTTTGATAAAGCCTGGGTCAGAGCAAGCAACTGGTTCCTTTTTTTTGATGGTTGCTATATCCTGGTGTCCTGCAGTCGTCTTTTACAATTTTCTGCCATGCAAAGTCAGTGAAGAAGCCAGAATCATTTAACATCCAGCTTGCTAATTTAACAACTGCAGTGATTCACTTAACAACTGTGGCAGGTATTTGTTCAGTGTGTTTTATGAAAGGTCATAAAACTCACTGAACTCACTTAACTGAAATTTTGGACTCATTTGTGGTCGTAATTTGAGGGCCACCTGTACCAAGCAGGAGTGAAATCTGAGAAGAAAATGATTCCCCCATTCATTTCTATCATAGAATAAGTGATCCCCCCCCCCCCCATTTGCAGCATGGTGGCCTAGTGGTGAAAATGCTCACCTCTCATTCAGAAAGTCGAGAGTTCAATCCTAGGTAGAGGCAGATGTTACTCTCTCAGGGCACAAAGAAAAAATATCTGCTGCAAACTCCAGCTAGGATCAGGAAAGGCATCCAGCCAATAAACACTCAACTCCATCCAGTTGCCCCAATTCTACCTTGCATTAAAGGACTACAGCAGGAGTATCAAACTTACTTCATCAGGGCGGTGTCACAGGATGTATTGGGACTTTTTTTCCCTTCACTAAACCGGGTATGGGCATGGCCAATGCATGGCGCATCCAGCTCGCAGGCCAGGATTTTGACAGCCCTGGACTATGGGGCCATAAAAAGAAATAAAACAGTGGTTTATGAGTTGTCAGCATGCAAAAAGAAAAGGAAATGTATCTTCCAACTGAGGCCCAAAAGGGTCATAGGCTGCAAACAGTTTGGACATCCTGATGTATATTTATGGATGCAAATATAGAAATAATTACTACAATTAGAATGTAAAATTGTGAAGACTGGAACTAGAGGGTGCTAGTTTCCTGTAAAATATGCACATTAATTACAGCCTTGCAATTAATATTACGTCTAGATTGGCCTTGAGGTTTTAAAGAAGTTATTCCACACAGCTTGTATATATTTAAGGGCTTCTAATGCATTCTCACAAAACGTAAGGGAGTAGAGTGGTGGCAGTTATGAAGAAATAATTTACTGAATATATTACAGAATGAACTTGCCATACATTTCATTCTTGGACAAAGAAAAATTCTCTAAACTCATGGTTTTTTTGAACCAGCAACGGCAACACATCCATACGATTTTACTGGGCTAATTGCAAAAACCACAAATTTCATATCTAATGAAATCTCTTCTAAGTTGGCTGCTTGGCAATATAAATTAACTGGGTGCTAGGCAAAGTAATACAGCATGAACTGAGGCTGCAATTTCCAGATAAAATTATTGATCAACAATGGCGTACTGAACAGTGGCGAAAATGTTTCAGTAGTTTATTAGATTAGCATTACATCTCCTCAGGGTTGCAATCTTGTCGCTACATGTTTTTGCAACGAGCTCTTGGTTTCACAAAAGTATAATTTCACCAATTTTTCTCTCATTGTTATATGGCTGATACAGAGAGATCCCAATGTTCTCCAAAGTATAATGATAGCACCTTAAGTGATCAGTCCCATCAGAAGGAACTATGGTATAAACTATTAAAAGTAATATCCCATCATCCACAGGTGTAACACAGCTGTGAATGAAAACCTGTGATGTTAGAAGAAGTGCTGCCATCTAGGGATTTCCTGATACCATGTTTCCCTGAAAATAAGACCCAACTGGAAAATAAGTCCTAGCATGATTTTTCAGGATGCT
Source organism: Laticauda colubrina (assembly GCA_015471245.1). Taxonomy (NCBI): domain Eukaryota; kingdom Metazoa; phylum Chordata; class Lepidosauria; order Squamata; family Elapidae; genus Laticauda; species Laticauda colubrina. The sequence continues at coordinate 5,054,038 of BLBF01000011.1, read as the reverse complement.
CATAATACCCTACCCCCAAAATAAGCCCTGGTTAAGATTGTCAGCCACACAGATGCATTTAATACTGAAAATATGTATTTTCTCAAAAATAAGAACAAGAAAATCAGCCGTAATGCGTCTTTTGGAGCAAAAATTAAAATAAAACTGGGTTTTTTTTTTGGGGAAACATTGTAACTATGGCTTCTGAAAACTAAAGATATATTCCTGGTTCATTTTTGATAGCAGTGAGTTCCCCTAAGCATATGCAATCTACTTTTATTACCCCCTCACTCCCCAAAAATCTGGCTTGTACAATAGTTGGCGGATATTCAAAAAGTGTACAGATACTACACATTTTGTTCATCTGGTTGTTGCCATTCCCAGATTCCCAGATTCGTTTAGTCTCATGTGTTCATTTATGAGCCTTCAAATGTGGCAGACGGGCTGACTTGGAGGGGGAGACTGGGAATTGCAGAATTTCTGGCTAAACAGAAGGAAAGTATTTATTTTATTTGTTTTATTTTATTTGTCAGTTGCTTACAAAATAATAGGTATAAGTATAAACATGAGTAAGAATACAGGAAATAGGTACAAATAAACGGGGACAATAGGACAGGGATGGGAGGCATGATGGTGCACTTATGCATGCCCCAGTATCCTGGAAAATTCTCCCAGTATCCTGGAAGAAGACTGTGGCAAACCTCTTCTTTCATGGGGACCAGCAATCTGCATGGATGCAATTCCAGAGCACCTTTTCTTTTTCATTAGTTTATAGATGATGTGGCATAAATTAGAGCTTTTCTCATTATTTTTCTGATCCTCTTTCACCTTTCAGTGTATGACTTATTTGATATGAATCAGTTAACTGTATTAGTTTAATGCTTAAGGCATCAGGCTAAAAACCAGGAAACTTTGAATCTTAATTCTATCTTAGCTATGAAAGCCACCTGAATGACTTTAGGCCAATCACTGTCTCTCAGCCCAAGTCACCTCACAGGGTTGTTGTGGGGAAAATAGGAGGAAGAGCAAGGTGTATTGGATATTTGACTATTTAAGTTATTTTGAAAAATAAATTTATATCATGCCATTAATCTATAGGAGGGGGTCCTAAAAAGCATGACATTGAAGCATAGCACTAACAGAATAACAGAGTTGAAAGGGTTCTTTTAGGTCATCTAGTCCAGCCCCTCACCCATGCAAGAGACTCTACACCATTTCTGACAGATGGCAGTCCAGTCTCTTCTTGAAATCTTCCAGTGGTGAAGCTGCCACATCTTCTGAAGGCAAGCTGTTCCAGAGGTGGGCTGATGCTGGTTCACACTCGTTCCAGTGAACCAGTATTTAAGATTAGGTGCAGAACTGGCAAATCCAACCACTGGCTGGCCCTGCCCTGCCGATTTTCAGGCTGTTTTGGGGGCTGTTTTCAGGCCATTTTTGGGCCATTTTCCAGCCATTTTTGGGCCAAAACCAGCCTGGAAATGCCTCAAAAGGGCCTGAAAATGGCTAAAAAAACACCCTGAAAAGGCCCCCAAAATGGCCTGTTTTGGGGCCATTTCAGGCCATATTATCAGATCTTCTAAGCTAAAATGGCCTGGAAATGGTTCAAAAAACAGCCTGAAAAGAGCCCGAAAATGGCCCGAAAATGGCCCAAAAAGAGGCCAAGAAACAGGTCAAAAAATGGGTAGGGTCGGATTCAGCCAGTGGTGGGATAAGTCCCAACTGGCTGAATCCTACCTCTTCCTTTAAAGTGAGTGGTTGGTAGGAGGGCTGGGTGTGATGAGTGATCCAGTTGGTCATGTGACTCAGTCACATGACCAACCAGCTACATCTACCCAGCCAGAGAACCGGTTGTTAAAAAAATTGCAGCTCATCACTGAGCTGTTCCATTGGTTGATTGTTCTCACTGTGGGAAAAAAAATATCCTTATTTCTAGATTGAATCTCTCCTTGATCAGTTTCCATCCATTATTCCTTGTCTGGCCTTCAGATGCTATGGAAAATAGGTTGACCCCTTCCTCTCTGTGGCAGCCCCTCAGATATTGGAAGACCGCTATCATGTCTCGCCTGGTCCCTCTCTTCATTTGAGTAGCCATGTCGAGTTCCTGTAATTGTTCTTCATATGTTTTAGCCTTCAGTCCCCTAATCATCCTGGTTGCTCTTCTCTGCACTCCTTCCAGAATCTCAACATCTTTTTTAAAGTGTGGTGACCCTCACTGCAGGTAAAAGTCCAATGAAATGGATTCTTGCTTTTGTTTCTCAAAACCCACTTAAGCAAGAATGGTGAAAGCTAATCCTCGCTGCAAGAAAGTAAGTTCTGTGAGGTGGTTAAGGCTAGAATGTGGGAGATGATGAGTTTTAATCTTGCCTTAGGTGTGAAGCCAGTTTGGTGACCCTGGGCCCGTCAGTCTCTCTCAGTCCTAGGAAAAAGGCAATGGCAAACCATTTTCAAGAAAACTGCAGGGAGTTGATAAGAGTCAACACTGACTCCTTATCCCACAAAATCATTTGCTGAACTGCAGTTTGCAACACTAACACATACACAAAATATTCCAGTTAAGTGAATTTCATAAAAATTCTTGATGAAAAACAATTGACATGGAATCCTTCCTTCCTATCTCTATTATGTAGTTAGCCTGTGAAGGTAAGGTCCTTGGAAAGCATGGTGTTTGTCTTGGCTAAATGGTTGCAAAATCATACATTTGCCGTGCTATTTTAGACCTCCATCACATAAATTTATGTAAAATCTATGATTCGAAGGGATTTAATTGTAATCAAGTTTTTCTGGATTGCAAATATGGGCTTCAATATATTTCACTTGACATAAACACAGTAATATGATTAGCCAAATTTAAATGCCATCTTAGGTCTTTGTGCAATATGTAAACATTAAATCATGCAGAAGAATCTAATCAACACTATTTTCGTCATTTTAAACTGTCAAAGTTTCCATAAGAGTTGGGGCAGCTTTTCCACATATGTCATTTCTAATCACTGCTTCCTTTCAGCATCCTTTTTTATTTTTTATCTTATTTCAAAAGTTGGGCTATTTATGATTGATCAGACTGTGATAAAGCAGTCAATAGTCACTATTGACTAGCAACACATTGAAGTAAACAAACAGGAGAGGGATTTTACATGAAATCCTGATTACTGTGATATTCTATCTTAGGAAATCACTTTATAGTTCTCCAATTATATTGCTTCCTGTGATTGCAATGGTGTAGAACAGATCCAGTATAATTTACATATTGCAAGGGCTACATGGAAGATCCCAAAATACCTTCGTGTCAAACACAAAATGGCTGAACTGGTCTAAGCTGAAAAAGAAAGTGTGTGTGTGTGTATGTGTGTGTGTGTGTGTATGTTTGTGTGTGTGTGTGAGTGAAGTGATTCTTTTGCTTTGTCTCTCTTCTGAAACCTCTCCTGGCAGCGCCAGTAGAAATCTTGGAGACATAATGGACCTCATCAGTAGAGTCACGTTTTCTCTTTGCCTCCACAAAAAGAGCGATGTGCAAAACATTTCACTAAAATAAATCCAAGCTGCCTTACATAGGCCTTTTTGATGTATCTGCAAAAAAGAAGCCCGGAGAAGGATCAGATCTGATTTATTTGCTTCTCTTATTTCTCATTTCTGCAAATATTTGGCTCAGACTGGTTTCTAAAATGATTTGCTATCCATGTATCTTTCCTTCAGGGTGAAGAAAATTCCACTGTTCCTATATGTCAGATGGATTCTGAGTTGACCTATGCAATATGTTCTACATAGTAACACTATTTGGGGTTCATCTACAAGGGACTACAAGGGACAGTGTTCCGTATAACTTGGAAGAGTCCAAGTTGAACATTCTGATTGGCCAGAAAGGCCAAAAGCGGATTGGTTCACTAGGAACCAATCCAGGGAGCCGCTTAAAGGCGGCAAAGTTAAAGAAACATCATTGGCTATAAGCCGGCAGGCAAGCCTGTATAAAAAGGGCTGCCACGGCTTTTGCCAGCCATTCCGTTACTGTTGCTTGTTTGAAATAAAGACTTGTTTACTGGAACCCGGTCAACCGCGCGTTTTTCCAGACGGAACAGACAGAAAACCTGGATCAGATCTTAATGACTTAATTCCAACCTGCCCTAATGCAAAGTGAGGTAGAACACCCAACTTCATAACACCTTCACGATGACCAAACAGTTGTCTGTGTGTGTGTGAGAGAGAGTGTGTGCATGCATCAGTTGTGGGATTCAAAAAAAAATACTATTGGTTCTGTAAGCGTGGCTTGGTAAGCATGGCTGGGGAAGGATACTGCAAAATCTCCATTCCCTCCCCACTCCTGGGGGTAGGTCACTGTAAAATCCCATTCCCTCCCAACCCCACTAGCCTGCTTTCCAGCTCCATTCTCCTGTGCAGGGCAACAAAAGAAGACCCAGTTGATCAGCTGGGACTCGGGAGGCAGAGAATAGATGGGGGTGGGGCAAGCCAGAGGTGATATTTGCCAGTTCTGCAAACTACTCAAAATTTCCACTATCAATTCTCCAGAACTGGTCAGAACCTGCTGAATAGCACCTCTGGCACACATGTGAGAACCACATACTGTTAGTGCTGTATGCATATTTCCAATTTTTCCAAGGTTAGGAAAAATCTACCAATGGAAGCAGCATCAGGAAAAGATTAATGTGTAGTGGTAACAAAAAAAAACCCCTCCATCCAGGATATTTTTAAAAACATGACAAGAGCCACCTCAAAGAGGCTTCTTACTAATGAGTTAGGAAAAAAAATAATTCCCAGATTTGGTGACCTACTTAATACCATGGTTTAGCAATGAAACAGCTACAGGATAAGTCTAGTAAAATTTCACACTCGGAAATGTAATTCTGTTCTATGGAATAAAAAGCCAAGAGCTCCCAGTAAAATGTAGCTTGATTTGCATATGATTCGCATTTTTTTTGGTCTTTCTTACTATGGTAATACAAAATAGGAGCCATGATCAATTCGAGCTACTCTATGGTCCTCTCTACATCACTGTAATTTAGTATTTCTCAACCTTGTCTTTAAGGGATGTAATTGCAGGAAGAAATATCCATCTGGTTCAGTTCCAAGCCATAAGAAAGGCCCTGGAGACAAAATGGAGGCTGGATGCTGATTGGAAAGATGGTTTAATGATGAAGCAGTAGCACATGAGTGGTTCTGGGCAGCTGACTGCATGTAGTTGAGGGAAATATAATATTCTGCCTTTTTAATATTTCCTAAAACATTTCATTTTCTAGGAGAGGGGTGGCTGCTAACTTTCTACATGATCTTCAACTCCTAGAGTTCCCCAGCCAGCAATTCTGAGCATTGAATACCACATACCTTAAAAATGCCAAGGTTGGGAAATGCTACTGTAGATAATGAAAGCTGAAATGTTTGGAGAAGCTGCTCAGATTTCATTCAAAGCTCAAAAACACAAAAAAAAACCCCAAAGCATTTTTGGGGGTGGGGGAAAGGACTTCCACTGTCTACAGGAGACCTTCCTCCCAGTACTGGTGAACAATTACACTGCTTCAAGTCTGGCTTTGGGGACAAAAAAACAAAATCCAACAAGTCTCAGAATTTCTAAGGGAAGATGGTGATGATGATTTATTGAATTTCTACACCGTTCTACACCCAGCAAGTCTAGATGGTTTCACAAACTAAAAAAAAAAGAAACACCCTCAGGAAAAATAAAACCAAATAGCAAAGAAGCAAAATGGTGGCAAAATGGAGAAACAATGAAAAAAACATGTCCACATAACTCAGGAAGGGCTCCAAACAACACCCTAGCCAAAGCCTGGGAGAAGAACCAGGTCTTCACGGCCTTCCAAAATGCCAGTAAGATTGCAGCCCTCTCATTCCGGAGATCGGGCGCTATGCATGCTATTAAATTAAATTGATTTTTGATTGATTGATTTGATTTTTACCAAGCTTTTGTTATTGTTATTCAAGGTGGTGAGTGTTCTGTTTGCATAATAAAGGTGCGCAAAACCGGTATTCCAACAAACAGCTCTTTATTTAAACAATTTAGTGACTTGTAACAAAACATTTGCCGAAGCCACACATTTTTATAGCGGCTACTCATAGCTTGTGGCCAAAGAATTCTTTGAGAATTCTTGCTGTCAGGTGGGCCAATCGCAATGGTGCTTTATTGACCAATCCTAGTGCGGCCTGCTCGGCCAATCAGATTTAGTTATTTGGAGTCTTCTAATTTCTATACACAACACCCCTCTCCTCTTGGTTTCGTCCAATGTGCGTAACGTAGTCACGCAGGTAGGTAGGGCTTTTGTGGGTCCTACTTGACCTGTGCAGCTCAATCTCAGCATGGTCTTCCGTCAGTTCGGTCAGGATCATCTTTTCTCCACGTCTTCTCCATGGAACCTCCTGGAAGGGTGAGTCAGCCTTGCCGCTCCTGCCTGGGTCTCTCGGGCTGGTTCAGTTGGCTCTACCGCTCCCTCCTGGTTTGTCCAGGTTGGTCAAGCTGGCTTGGCTGTCTCCTTCCAGGGAGGCCTCGCCTCATTTCCCTGCTATCGGTTCTCTTCTCCAGTGGTCGTCTATGGGTAAGTGCTCTTTTTGTCTTACCGAGGGTTATAATTCGGGTTTGTGTTGTGTCTTTTCTCATGTTATTGTTGGTTCATCTCTCCCTTTTTTTATAATTTTGTGTTCCCCCTCCAATTGTTTTTTTATTGTTTGTTGGGGGTAGTATTTGCAGCGGTGCTTCGGAGCTAGGTAGGTTAGTATTGCGTTCCAATGTCCTAGAGCGAAGCTGGTCGATGTGCCGCTTCCATGTTCTGCTGTCATCTACTGTAAGCCAGTATGACTGGGGCCCTGTGATTTGAGTAACTGTGGCTGGAAGACTAAGTCTCCAATGGCAAAGGAGCGATATTTACTTGAGGAGTCAGGAGGTTTTTCACAAGTGTAGGTGGGGTGTAGTCTATCCAGGTAGGAATGCAATTTTCTACCCATGAGGAGTTCTGCTGGGCTTTTGTTAGTGGTTGTGCTAGGGATGATATGCTGAGTTGTTAACAGTTTGTTTAGTCTATCTTGGATGTCCCCCGTCTCCAATTTGTCTAGGGCTTCTTTAGTATAACGAACCATTCGTTCAGCTCATCCATTTGAAGCCAGATGAGCCAGCGCTGTTAGGGCATGTCGGATGCTTTGTGCAGCTAGGTATTGTTCGAAAGCTAAGGCAGTAAACTGGGACCATTGTCAGATACTACTACATCTGGCAGTCCATGTGTAGCAAAAAGTTTGTTCAATTGTTTTATGACTGCTTCAGTAGTTGTAAGAATAACCTCTAACCAGTTTGAATAAGCATCAACAATTATCAAATATGTGTTCCCTTTCGTTGGCCCAGCAAAATTAATATGGAGTCTCGACCATGGGCCTCTGGGAGTTTCCCATTCCAGGACTGGTGCAAGAGGGGGGGGTAGGCCTTGATTTCTGGCAGTCATGGCATGTTGCCACCCATTTTTCAATTTCTTTGTCCAGCCCTGGCCACCAGACATAACTCCTGGCCACGGCTTTCATTTTTACTATGCCTGGGTGTCCCTTGTGCAACATACACAACACTTCCTCCTGCAACTTTTTTGGAATTACCACCCTGTCTCCCACAGTATACAACGCTTTTCAATGGACAGTTCAAGTCTGCCGGGTGCGAAAAGGTTTAAAAGTCTTGCTTCTTTCCTAATCCGGCCAGCCCTTACCTACCCAATGCAGAATCTGAGCTGTCAGTGGGTCTTTCGCGGTAGCTTTAGCGATATCTGCTGCGATTAGTGGCAGGTTTGGCCATGTCTTGATCTGAAGGGTGGAGATGGTGGGAGCTGGGTCATCTTCCTTGTTGGGCAGCGGGGAACAGCTTAAGGCATCCGCATGGGTGATGGTTTTTCCTGGGTGATGGATGAGTGTGTAATTGTATGCAGCGAGGAATTCTGACCATTTCATCATTCTTGGCGATAGGATGTTCGGGGTCGGTTTGTTCCCTGACAGAATTCCTAGAAGGGGTTTATGGTCTATGATAATAGAAAATGTCCTATCATATAGGTATTCGTGGAATCTCTTGACGCCTGCTATGATTGCGAGGGCTTCTCGGTCAAGTTGGCTGTAGTTCCTTTCAGATTTTGACAGCGTTTTGGAATAGAAGGCGATTGGTACTTCTCTGCCATCTGGTAGCTTGTGGCTCAATATGGCACCGATTCCAAAAGGTGATGCATCACAGGAGACCGTCAGTGGCAGGGTATTGCTGTATTGTATTAAAACGGTTTTTGATGTTAATAAGTCCTTAATGTTTTGGAATGCTGCTTGTTCTCAGTGGCCCCAATTCCAGACAGTTTTTTATCTAATAGCCGATGTAATGACTCTGCTACAGTTGCCTTTTGGGGCAGAAAGACGTTGTAGAAGTTAATGAGACGTAAGAATGCTTATAAGTCAGTTTTGTTCTTAGGTCTGGGTGCATCTTTGATTGCCTTTATCTTCTTTTCAGTGGGGTGTATCCCTTGCTCATCTATAAGGTAGCCTAAGAATTCGACTTCATTGGTGGCTAGTTTACATTTTTCTCTTTTAATCTTAAGCCCTGCTTCCCTGAATCTTTGCAAGACTTCTCTCAGTCTATTTTCTAGTTGGTGTTTGTTTTTTGCTGACACTAATACGTCATCAGAATAGGGAACAACCCCTTTTATATATAGAACATGCTCCATTAGGCTTTGGAAAATGTGTGGGGCAACACTAATGCCAAATTGAAGTCTGTTGCATTTGAATGCCCCTCTGTGTGTGACTATAGTCTGTGCTTCTGCAGTTTCGGGGTCAACTGGCAGCTGTTGATATGCTTGTGTGAAATCAAGTTTCGCGAAATTTTTCCTCCCCCTAATGAATGCAACAGATGCTGAAATACTAGAACAGGGTACACACTTTGCTGGAGTGCATGATTGAGGGTGACCTTATAGTTACCACAGATGCGCACTGACCCATCTGGTTTGACAGGAGTCACGATGAGAGTTTCCCACCTGGCATGGTCGATCGGCTCTAACACCCCTTGTACGATGAGTTTGTTAAGCTGCTCATTTATTTTCGGCTTTAAGGCAAAGGGAATACGTCTGGCTTTGAGCCTGATGGGAGCTATCTTAGAGTCTAGGCTGAATGTTATTGGGGTCCCCTTGTACTTGCCTAGGGTCCTGTCGAATACATCCCGGAACTCTTTCAGCAGGCTCTCCTCCCAATTGGTCTTGGCGACGCTGTTGATTCTGGTCACTCCGATTCCCAGGGGCGCGAACCATTCGATTCCCAGCAGGCTAGGGCGATCACGGTCGCTGATTGTCAGAGGAAGTACTTCAGCGTGGTTTTTGAATTCTATTAGGAAATGTCCAAGACCCACTACTGGGCTTCGGTTTCCCTGGTAATCTTTGAGTATTAGGCTTTGCTGTTCCAGTTCTCTTTGCTTGATGTCTGGTATCAGATTTCTGATAGTGTTCCATTATACCATTGACAGGTGTGATCCGGAGTCTACTTCCATCTCACAGGGCTTTCATTCAATGTTTATGTTTATGTTTGCTTTTATGTTTACTTTTTTACATTTGCTGCCCTGGCATTTCCGATGATTATTGTTTGATGTGTTTCTTCTCTGTCGTTCATTCGCTAGTTTCTGTTCTCTCGGCTCCATCGGCTTCTGGCTTGTCTATCTCTGTTTCTGGGGAGGGTGCTGCCGCATCTTTTTGGACTATAGCTCTTTTTGTTTCGGCAGACCCTTGCAATGTGCCCCCGTTTCTCACAAAATCTGCAAATGGCATCCAGGAATCTGCATTCGGAGCGCGGGTGGTCCCCTCCGCATCCAGCACACTGGAATTCTCGCCTCCTTCCTCTTTTTTCCTGCCATTTTTTTTCTGACTGAAGCCTACATATGTCTTCATTGTCATCATCGGTGTCACTCGGGGAGTCGAGGTCTTCATGGTGAGCAGTCGCGGTGGGTTGTTTTTGGTTTCCTTTCACCTTCTTTTCTCGGGTTTGGTTCTGTGGTTCTGGATTTGTTGAGTTCATCTGGTGCATGGTGGCTGCAGATTTCTTGGCTGCTTCAGCGGTGATGGCTTCTGCGATGGCCTCAGCCACTGTGATATTCAGTCTGTTTAGTAACTTGCTTTGTAGTATAGCGTCCTTCAATCTGAGGACCACGCAGTCTCCCATGGCTTTGTCCATGTTGAGAAATTCGCAGGCTCCTCCGATATTTCTTAGGGCTGCTACAAAATCTCTGATGCTCTCGTCTTCTCGTTGGTCTCACTTATAGAATTTGTGCCTTTTAATAAGATTGGAGACTACAGGCATGTAATGGGCTCATAGCATTCGGTTTAATTCTGGCCCATGCCATTTGTTTTATCTCCCGTGGTTTGGCTAACGCCTTTGCCATTTTGAAAATGGCAGGGCCACAGTGCGCGAGGAATATGGCTCTCTTCCTCTGGTTAGTTATTTTTTGTAGCTCATTGCTTTCTAAGAACATCAGAAAGCGGTCAATGTATGACTCCCAATCTTCTTCGGCTGGGTTGAATGGTGCGGGCAGCACATTGATACCGGCCATTTTGGTTGCTTGGTTCTTGTTGCCGCGTGCTTCAGTCTTGCTCTTCTAAGAAGATCCCACCTTTGTCGCCAGTGTTCCGTTTGGATAATAAAGGTATGTGAGACCGGTGTTCCAACAAACAGCTCTTTATTAAAACAATATAGTGACTTGTAGTAGAACATTTGTCGAAGCCGCGGCAGCCCTTTTTATAGTGGCTGCTCACGGCTTGCAGTTCTTTGAGAATTCCCACCATCAGGCGGGCCAATCGCAATGGTGCTTTATTGACCAATCCTAGTGCAGCCTGCTCAGCCAATCAGATTTAGTTATTTGGAGTCTTCTAATTTCTATGCACAACACGGAGCATGCCTAATACTCCTTCTTCCTTTAATTTTCCTCACCACAACAACCCTGTAAGGTGGATGGTTGGGCTGAGAGAGAGAGAGAGAAAGAGTGACTGACCCCAAGTCACCCAGCTAGCTTTTTGTGCCTAAATTGGGATTGGAACTCACCGTCTCCTGGTTTCTAAGACAGCTCCTTAACCCTGAAACCAAATTGGCTCTTGCATATTGCTAGACAACTTAAAATATTATTTGTTAAAGTCGATCTGATATCTATCAAGGTCAGTGGTGGGATTCAAATATTTTTAGTACCAGTTCTGTAGGCAGCCTTGGTGGGCATGGCAGGGGAAGGATACTGTAAAATCTCAGTATTTGCTAACTCTACAAACTACTCAAAATTTTTGCTACCGGTTCTCCAGAACTGGTCAGAACCTGCTGAAAACCATCTCTGATCAAGGTAGCACATATATTATGCGATCCTCCACATTTTTCTTGGCAACAATAACCCGACAGGACCAGGTAGTTTCAGAGAGACTCACAAGCCAAAAGTCCCTCAGTGAACCTCTGTAGCTGAGAACTCCTTGCTCTTAGTCTATCACCTTAACTACTGTTTTATATATGTATATGTATATGTATATGCATATGTATATGTATATGTACATATATATATGTTTGTTTTTTTAAGCTTTCGCAGGTACTTACATGTGTGCTGTTTAGCTTCCTTCGGGTATTATCCCACGTCATTGTAGTGCTGTTAAAGTTGTAGCAACGTTTCAGCAGAATCTCATCTGCCATCATCAGGCTTCTGTATGGATGTGGGTCTCACAGCTCCTGGTTTTAAATTTGAGGCTGATCCATTCTGATTGGCTAGGAGCCTGGGTCTGTGTTCATTGGACTTGGAGTTAGATTGATTGGTGTTTCTGGTTTCTTCTGTCTGTTTTGTGGCTTTGATTGGCTGGCAACACTCTGTTCTTGTGTTGGAGGCTTTCAGTGCAGCTTGGCTCCATGTGAAGGGACGGCTGCTCTTCATTAGCATTATCCCACAGAACTACAACGACGTGGGATAATACCCGAAGGAAGCTAAACAGCACATATATATATATATATATATATATATATATATATATATATATATATATATATGGATCTCTGGTTATTCGGATTTTCTCCCGCGTAGAATTGGAAGTATCTAGGCAACGTTTCGATGAAGTCTCATTCATCATCTTCAGGCTTGTTTCTTCAGCTCTGTGCTTCTCAGAATAATGTGAGCTTGCAGCTGCTTCTTCCTTTTAACTGCTAGTGGGGGTGTGACTTGATTGGGTGGGGGTTTGGCTGTGTTCTGATTGGTAGGGGGGTTGGCTGTGTTCTGATTGGCTGGAGGTGTGTTCTGCTTAGGTGGGGGCTTGGTTGTGTTACTGGGGGATTTGAGCTGGTGAGCTGTGATCTTGTTGTTTGGCTTCGTGTTCGTGGTCGTGCCACATCTTCATGGTGGGTGTCAGTTTGCTTCTTGTATGGGTCAGAGGGGTTTGAAGTGGGTAGTGGTGCAGCTGCAGTATGGTTTCTGGTTCGTGGTCGTGTCTCCTCTTCTGTGTGGGTGTGAGTCTTTTTTCTGCGTGGAAGTGTGGTGGTAGCATCTTGTGTGGCACTTGTGGGTGTGGGTCTGGTGTCATTCTTCATGTTAGTTACTCGTTTATTAATGAGGGCAGGTTTCCAAATATTTGGAGGCGGGAGGTATCATCTCGTCTATTCATGCTGTGTGGGCGTTTCTCTATCTCTATGGCTTCTCTGATTATTCTGTTGTTGAAGTGTTCGGTTTTGGCGATAGTTCTGGTATTTTAAAAGTCAATATCATGTCCTGTGGCTTTGAGGTGTTGGACCAGGGAAGAGGTCAGTTCTTCTTTTTTGATTGAGTTTTTGTGTTCTTCAATGCGTGCACTAATTCTTCTGTTAGTTTGTCCAATGTATGTGGTGGGATAGGCAGTGCAAGGGATTTCGTATACTCCTTGGTTTTCTAACTCGATTTTGTCTTTAGGGTTTCTTAGCCAATCAGAACACAGCCAACCCCCCTACCAATCAGAACACAGCCAAACCCCCACCCAATCAAGTCACACTCCCACTAGCAGTTAAAAGGAAGAAGCAGCTGCAAGCTCACATTACTCTGAGAAGCAGAGAGCTGAAGAAACAAGCCTGAAGATGATGAATGAGACTTCATCGAAACGTTGCCTAGATACTTCCAATTCTACGTGGGAGTAAACCCGAATAACCAAAGATCCATATACAAATACCCGCGAAAACCTCAGAAAACATATATATATGTATATATATGTGTGTGTGTGTGTGTGTGTGTTCAGCTTCCTTCGGGTATTATCCCACGTCATTGTAGTGCTGTTAAAGTTGTAGCAACATTTCAGCAGAATCTCATCTGCCGTCATCAGGCTTCTGTATGGATGTGGGTCTCACAGCTTCTGGTTTCAAATTCGAGGCTGGTCTATTCTGATTGGCTAGAAGTCTGGGTCTGTGTTCACTGGACTTGGAGTTTGATTGATTGGTGTTTCTGGTTTCTTCTGTCTGTTTTGTGGCTTTGATTGGCTGGCAACACTCTGTTCCTGTGTTGCAGGCTTTCAGTGCAGCTTGGCTTCATGTGAAAGGACGGCTGCTATCCATTAGGAAGCTAGGTTTCACCTGGGTGTCTGGTGGGGGGGTGTTTGAATTGGAGGCATCAGAGGGAGTCTATTTGTGCTCAGGTGTTTGTCTGTTTTTTGGTGTGGAGATCTTTCTATTTGAGAGTGCAGGCTTCCAAATGATTGACAGTCTGTTGGAATCATCTCTTCTATTCATGCTTTCAGGTCTTTTTTCAATCTTTATGGTTTCTCTGATGATTCTGTGGTTGGGTTTTTCTATAGTGGCTAGGGTTTTAGTGCCATTGAAGTTGATGTTGTGACCTGTGGTTTTCACGTGTTGGACTAGTGAGGAGGTGTGTTCCAGCTTTTTTACTGCATTTTTGTGTTCATCTAGGTGGGTACTTATTCTTCTATTGGTCTGTCCAATGTATGTGGCCGTGCATGATGTACAGGGAACTTCGTATATGCCTTGGTTTTTCAGGTCAATTTTTGTCTTTGGGGTTTCTAAGGATGGCTGCTATTTTTTTGTCTGTTTTGAAGGCAGTCTTGATGTGATGCCTGTGTAGTATCTTACTGATTTTATCTGTAGTACCTCTTATGTAGGGCAAGACAGCTGTTCCATAGGTCTGTTGGTCTTCTAGGTCTCTGTTATGTCTTGGTGTGTTTTTGTGGATCAAGTTGGTGATTTTGTTTTTTTGGAAGCCATTCGCTGTCAATACTTCAGTTAGGGTGCATAGTTCAGTCTTTATATGTGTCTTATCTGCCAAGCATTTGGTTCTGGTAATTAGTGTTTTCGCCACGGAATTTATCTGTGCTGGGTGGTGGTGGGATTGGGCATTGAGGTAGGGGTTGGAGTGTGTTTTCTTCTGGTATATGGTGTGTCACAGTGTGCCATCTGTTCTTTTGTAGATTAGTACATCTAGGAATGGTAGTTGTTTGTTTATTTCCATTTCCATGGTGAACTTGATTTTGGGGTGTGTGCTGTTTAGGTGTGTTCGGAAATTGTTTAGGTTTTCTTTTCCATGGGGCCAAATCACAAATGTGTCATCGATGTATCTTAGCCATAGTTTGGGTTTGTGGGTGGCATTAGCCAGGGCTCTGGATTCGAATTCTTCCATGAACAGGTTTGCAATGATGGGTGACAGTGGTGATCCCATAGGGGCTCCTTCAATTTGCTTGTACCTTTGTCCTTTGTATATGAAATATGTTAGTTGGTTAGGCAGTGTTCTGTTAGTTCCACGAGGTCTTTAGCTGGTTGGTATTTATTTTTGATGATTTCAAGAGTTTCTTTTATCGGGACTTGAGTGAATAGTGAAACCACGTCAAAACTTACAAGCAGATCTTCTTGTTCCACGTGTAGATCTTGATCATTTCTAAGAAGTGGTATGAGTTTTGTACATATGAAGCTGCAGTTTCAGCATGGGGCTGTAGTTGTTTTTCTAAGTATTTAGCTAGGTTTTGTAATGGTGCTCCTATGGAGCTGACTATGGGTCTGAGAGGTATGCTTTCTTTGTGTATTTTTGGGAGGCCGTATAATTTGGGGCATCTAGAAGATTTTTGTCTTGGGATGATCGTCAGTTGGATTTCTTTATTTATGTGGCTGGTTATAATTTTCTTCTTGGTTAATTTTTCTAGATATGTGGTTGGGTCTGTGTTTATAGGTTTGTTTGTGGAGTCTTGGAGTAGGACTGTCAATTTTGTTTCATAGTATTTTCTGTCCATTACTACTGTGGCATTTCCTTTGTCTGCTGGGAGTATTATTATGCTGTTATCATTTTTCAGGGTTTGTAGTGCTCTGAATTCATCTTTTTGCAAATGACTTTTTGGTGGTTTCGTTGTGCATAAGATGTGAGTAACCTGGTGTCTTATTCTGTCAGCTTCATCTGTATTTAATATGGTTAGGCTGGATTCTACTGCACATATGATGGATTCTGTTGGAATTTTAACTTTAACAGCACTACAATGACGTGGGATAATACCCGATGGAAGCTGAACAGCACACATGTAAGTACCCGTGAAAGCTTAAAAAAAACAAATATCTGACCTCTACGGGGAGGAAATAAACAGCCAGATCAAAAGCTATGAGAAGCTGGAAGTTAAAAGAGCAGGAATACTATGTGACCTAAAATTCCTATGCAGCTGCAGAGACAACAATGCAACACCAACCTGCTTCAAATTAACATTTCATAACAACACAGCAGCTGCCAAACGTATCCTGAAAAGAACAGAGATAGCTTTACTCAGAAATGAGGTTCACAGTAAAAGATTCCAATTAGATCAGTTAAACAAAGATATGAAAGCACTACACCTGGAATTGAGCAGCAAAATCCACCCTCTACTTTGGGATAAGATAAAACAACTTACAACTTGGAGAACTGAAACTGAAACCACTTACAAAAATGAAAAACTCTATAAGAAACTAAAAAAATTAGAAAATGACAAGAAAACCCCAACCACATATCTAGAAAAATTAACCAAGAAGAAAATTATAACCAGCCACATAAGCAAAGAAATCCAACAGACGATCATCCCAAGACAAAAATCTTCTAGCTGCCCCAAATTATACGGCCTCCCTAAAATACACAAAGAAAGCATACCTCTCAGACCCATAGTCAGCTCCATAGGAGCACCATTACAAAACCTAGCTAAATACTTAGCAAAACAACTACAGCCCCATGCTGAAACCACAGCTTCATATGTACAAAACTCATACCACTTCTTAGAAATGATCAAAGATCTACACATGGAACAAGAAGATCTGCTTGTAAGCTTCGACGTGGTTTCACTATTCACTCAAGTCCCAATAAAAGAAACCCTTGAAATCATCAAAAATAAATACCAACCAGCTAAAGACCTCATGGAACTAACAGAACACTGCCTAACCAACACATATTTCATGTACAAAGGACAAAGATACAAGCAAATTGAAGGAGCCCCTATGGATCACCACTGTCACCCTTCATTGCAAACCTGTTCATGGAAGAATTTGAATCCAGAGCCCTGGCTAATGCCACCCACAAACCCAAACTATGGCTAAGATACATCGATGACACATTTGTGATTTGGCCCCATGGAAAAGAAAACCTAAACTAATTCCTAACACACCTAAAAAGCACACACCCCAAAATCAAGTTCACCATGGAAACGGAAATAAACAAACAACTACTATTCCTTGATGTACTTATCTACAAAAGAACAGATGGCACACTAGGTCACACTGTATACCAGAAGAAAACACACACCAACCGCTACCTCAATGCCCAATCCCACCACCACCCAGCACAGATAAATTCCGTGGCTAAAACACTAATTACCAGAACCAAACGCCTGGCAGACAAGACACATATAAAGACTGAACTATGCACCCTGATTAAAGTATTGACAGCCAATGGCTTCCACAAAAACAAAATCACCAACTTGATCCATAAAAACACACCAAGACATAACGGAGACATAGAAGATCAACCGACCTATGGAACAGCTGTCTTGACTTACATAAGATGTACTGCAGATAAAATCAGTAAGATACTACACAGGCATCACATCAAGACTGCCTTCAAAACAGACAAAAAAATAGCAGCCATCCTGAGGAACCCCAAAGACAAAATTGACCTGGAAAACCAAGGCATATACGAAGTTCCCTGTACATCATGCACGGCCACATACATTGGACAGACCAATAGAAGAATAAGTACCCACCTAGATGAACACAAAAATGCAGTAAAAAAGCTGGAACACACTAGTGTTCACTAGTTGGACCTCACTAGTCCAACACATGAAAACCACAGGTCACAACATCAACTTCAATGGCACTAAAACCCTAGCCACTATCGAAAACCCCAACCACAGAATCATCAGAGAAGCCATAGAGATTGAAAACAGACCTGAAAGCATGAATAGAAGAGATGATTCCACCAGACTGTCAATCATTTGGAAGCCTGCACTCTCAAATAGAAAGATCTCCATGCCACAAGCCAGGCAAACACCTGGGCAAAAACAGACTCCCTCTGATAGCTCCAACCTAACCCCCCCACCAGGCACCCAGGTGAAACCCAGCTTGCTAATGAATAGCAGCTTGCTAATGAAGAGCAGCCGTCCCTTCACACGGAGCTGCACTAAAAGCCTCCAACACAAGAACAGACTGTTGCCAGCCAATCAAAGCCACAAAACAGACAGAAGAAACCAGGAACACCAATCAAACAAACTCCAAGTCCAATGAACACAGGTCCAGGCTCCCAACCAATCAGAATGGACCAGCCTCAAATTTAAAACCAGGAGCTGTAAGACCCATATCCATACAGAAGCCTGATGATGGCAGATGAGATTCTGCTGAAACGTTGCTACAACTTTAACAGAACTACAATGACGTGGGATAATACCCGAAGGAAGCTAAACAGCACATATATATATATATATATTATATATATATTATATATATTTGTTTGTTTTTTAAAGTTTTTGCGGTTTTGAATACAGTTCAGCTTCCTTCCAGTATTATCCCATGTCACTGTAGTGTTTTTAAAGTTGTAGCAATGTTTCAGCAGAATCTCATCTGCCATCATCAGGCTTCTGTATTGAGTTTGTATGTATGTCTCATTCATCACATTCAGGCATGTTTCTTCGGCTCTGTGCTTCTCAGAGTAATGTGAGCTTGCAGCTGCTTCTTCCTTTTAACTGCTAGTGGGGGTGTGACTTAATTTGGTGGGGGCTTGACTGTGTTCTGATTGGGTGGGGTGTGTTCTCATTGGTTGGGGATTTGGCTGTGTTCTGATTGGTAGGGGGGTTGTCAAGTCACACCCCTACTTGCAGTTAAAAGCAAGAAGCAGCTGTAAGCTCACATTACTCTGAGAAGCACAGAGCCGAAGAAACAAGCCTGAAGATGATGAATGAGACTTCATTGAAACATTGTCTAGATACTTCCAATTTTATGCGGGAAAAAACCCGAATAACCAAAGATCCACATACAAATACCTGCAAAAACCTCAGAAAACAAATATTGCACCTCTACGGGGAGGAAACCCACCATCTGACCAGGACTTATGAAAAACTTGAAGTCCAAAGAGCTTCCATTTTATGTGACCTCACTTTCCTACGCAACTGCCGAGATCAAAATTTAATCCCCATAAGCTTCCAATTGAAATTCCACACCAACACAGCAGCCACCAAACGCATCCTAAAAAGAACAGAATTGGCCCTTATTAGAAATGAACTTCACACAAAAAAATTCCTCCTAGACCAAATCAACAAAGAACTCCTCACACTTCACCTCAGACTAAGCAACAAGATTCACCCCTTACTTTGGGACAAATCCAAATGACTCTCTGTCTGGAGAGCTGAAACACAGACCACCCTCAAGACAGACACACATACCAACAAACTCAGAAAACTACAACAACACCAGAAACAAATTCCTCCCCCCTCACATCTAAACATGAAACAAACCGTGCACAACATCTCAGACAAGATCCTCACTGAAGCTGAAACTAATGTCCTTTCGAAAGGATTCAACTTCGCTGTCGCTCCCAAACACATCCCCACAGAAACCATCATATGTGGAGTTGAAACCAGCCTGACCAAAACCAACCCTGATGATGCTAACAGAATCAGACTCAAAATCACCAACATCCTTTGCACTAGCAAACCACCCAAAAGCAATCTATCCAAAGAAGAACAAACTGCACTACTTAACCTGAAAGAAGACACCAGCATAATAATCCTACCAGCAGACAAGGGCAACGCGACAGTGGTTATGAATACATCTGACTACCAAACCAAGTTAACCAACCTACTCCAAGACCCCACATACAAACTCCTAAACACTGACCCCACCACCTACCTAGAAAAAACCACCAGATTCAAAATAAAAGCCTCCCCCATCAGCAAAGAAATCCAGCAAAGAATCATACCCAGAGAAAAATCATCCAGATGCCCTAAGCTTTATGGTCTCCCCAAGATACACAAAGAAGGATCCCCACTACAACCAATAGTCAGCTCCATAGGCTCACCTCTACAAAATTTAGCCAAATTTCTCGCCAAACAAGTACAGCCCTATGCAGAATCCATCAACCCACATTTAAGAAACTCACTCCAGTTCATCGAGATCATACAGAAACAAAACTTACAACCCAGTGACCTATTAGTGAGCTTCGATGTTATATCCCTCTTCACCCAAGTGCCTATAAAAGAAGCCTTGACAGCCATCCAAAACAAATACAACCCCCACAAGTACATCCTAGATCTTACCCACCACTGCCTATCCAATACATACTTCACCTACAACAGACAAAAATACAAACAAATAGAAGGAGCACCCATGGGATCACCCCTCTCACCTGTCATCGCAAACCTCTACATGGAACACTTTGAAACACAAGCTCTAGAAAAATATGATCACAAACCCAAACTCTAGCTCAGATATGTAGATGACACCTTCATAATCTGGCCACATGGGAAAGAAAAGCTGAACAACTTCCTCACACACCTCAACAGCCTACACCCCAAAATACAATTCACTATGGAAACAGAAGCCAACAATCAACTTCCCTTCCTAGATGTCTTAGTATACAAAAAATCCAATGGCTCCCTAGGACACACCATCTACCAGAAGAAAACACATACAAACCGCTACCTACATGCACTCTCACACCACCACCCATCACAGATCAATTCCGTAGCCAAGACACTCATCTCCAGAACAAAATGCTTAGCCGACGAACAACACTTAAAAACCAAACTGCACACTCTCACTAATGTACTTGCAGCCAATGGATTCCAAAAAAAGATTACCCACCTAATCCAAAAAGAAACCCCAACCAAAAGCTAAGACAGAGAACAAGAGAACGGCAAAGCCCTCCTCCCATATATAAAAGGCACTAGAGACAAAATCAGCAAGATTCTCCAAAAACATAACATTAAAACAGCATTCTGCACAAACAGAAAAATATCCACCATCCTAAGAAACCCTAAAGACAAAATCGAGTTAGAAAACCAAGGAGTATATGAAATCCCTTGCACTGCCTGCCCCACCACATCAAAAAAGAAGAACTGACCTCTTCCCTGGTCCAACACCTCAAAGCCACAGGACATGAAATTGACTTTAAAAATATCAGAACTATCGCCAAAACCGAACACTTCAACAACAGAATAATCAGAGAAGCCATAGAGATAGAAAAACGCCCACACAGCATGAATAAATGAGATGATACCTCCCACCTACCAACCATTTGGAAACCCGCCCTCATTAATAAACAAGTACCTAACATGAAGAATGACACCAGACCCACACCCACGAGTGCCACACAAGATGTTACCACCACACTTCCACATAGAAAAAAGACTCACACCCACACAGAAGATGAGATACGACCATGGACCTGAAGCTGTACCGCAGCTGCACCACTACCCGCTTCAAACCCCTCTGACCCATACAAGAAGCGAACTGATACCCACCATGAAGATGTGGCACGACCACGAATGCGAAGCCAAACAACAGGATCACAGCTCACCAGCTCAAATCCCCCAGCAACTAAGACTAACCTGAGCAAAACCAAGCCCCCACCTGAACAAAAAACACCCCCAGCCAATCAGTACACAGCCAACCCCCCTACCAATCAGAACACAGCCAAACCCCCAACCAATGAGAACACACCTCCACCCAATCAGAACACAGTCAAACCCCCACCCAATCAAGTCACACCCCCACTAGCAGTTAAAAGGAAGAAGCAGCTGCAAGCTCACATTACTCTGAGAATCACAGAGCCGAAGAAACAAGCCTGAAGATGATGAATGCAACTTCATCGAAACGTTGCCTTGATACTTCCAATTTTACACGGGAGAAAACCCGAATAACAAAAGATCTACATACAAATGCCCGCAAAAACCTCAGAAAAACACACACACATACACACACACACACGTGTGTGTGTGTGTGTGTGTGTGTATTTATAGATCCTACTTCTTAAGCAGGTGCATCCATTACTCCACCTCATCCCCTTGGTTGCTAACAGAGCAGGAACCAAAGATCAATGTGTGAGAGAAGGCGAAACCTGCAGCCAGGAAGATAAGAACAGATGAAAGAAATTGCATGGTTGAATTTCCGAAAGGCTGTTTTGCATCCTTTCCATTTTGCTCTTCAGCATCGCTGTTAATCTCAAACAAACAGCAGGAGAAACAATGTCCAGTCTACAAGAAATGTACAGTCCTGTGGCTCCACAAGTGCCAAGATTTTGGGCATATGGCAACTGCTTCAGCAGGACAATCTAGACAACACTGATTGCAACTTCAAAGGAATGGAATCCTTCCAGTAAAGAGGGGACATTTTGCCCAGTTGTGTTTTAGTGTTCTGCTTGCCATTAGCACTGAGGCCTTGGGCCAAACTCTGTTCAGATCAGGCTGGGACTGAGTTAAGACTTCAATTTATAGTATTCAGGGGGTGGGAGGGCAGGAAAGTGTGTAGCTGGTATGATAAGACTTGTTGTGTTTCTTCCTAAGCTGTAGACTAACAGTGAAGAATAACTCTGCCAATTTAATTTATTTTTGTCTCCTGTCTTATTTTTTTCCCAGTTGTTCCATTTGGCCATCTAGTACCTGTTTTA
>BLBF01000011.1:5010372-5031872 GCA_015471245.1 Laticauda colubrina | reverse complement strand
GTGTTTCTCACATAATAAGGCCAGGCCTTATTTTTTTTTGACCCCCGAAAAAACGGCTAGGATGTCTTTTCAGGGGTGACTTATTTCCCCCCCCCTTGCATACTCGTGTGGGCGGGCAGTGACAGCTTGGATGTTTACCTCGGAGTTGATGGGACACTTCATATCGTGAGATCTTCCTCCATCATTGCTTTCCCTTCTCCCTTGCTGCCTCAGCGTTTAGAGCAACGCCGTGGCGTTTGGTGCAGCCACACACAGCCAGCCAGGGCTCCTCCCTGCAACCGGAGCCCGGCGGAGACACTTGGCTTCAGGAGCTCCTGTTGCCGGTTTCCCTTTGCTTTCAAAGATAAAGCTAATTATTTTAAAAATGACGCCCTACTACAACATAGCCTCCCCTGCCCGAGAGGGCAGCCCAACCCCAGGTGGGGAGGTGAATCTCCCGGGGCCACAGTGCAGGATCGCTCCCCCCCAGGAGAAGTGCCCAGCCGCCATCCCTGCCTGGCGCCGGACAAAGCGCGAAGAGCTTTGCCTGGGGCGCCCAGCGCAGCTGACAGGTGGGCCCTCCTTCCCAGCAGTGGAGCTCTTGCCAAGGCAGTGAGCACCTCCCCTCCAGACCCTCTGCTCATCCTGCCAGGGCCGCGCCAGAGCCCTACGGGCTGGGCAGAGCCAGGAAAGTGAGCCACAGGTGCGCGCCTACCTGCCAAGCAAAAGAGCCGGGCTGACCTAAGCTTCGCTTCCTTCCCAAGTCCCTCCAGCGTGAATCTGAAGGGGCCACCGGGAGAGGATGCCCGAGGCAGTGATATCACCCACCCATCCATGGACAGGGAGGCGAGGTGATGGCAGCACTGTTTCCCTGGCTGGCAGAGAGAGCCCGAAACCACCTGTCCTTTCCACCCCTCGCCCAGCCCAGCCCCGTACATCTCCAAATGCGCTGGCAGCTCCAAATGCTGCAGTGGAACGGGCATCAGGCAGAGGCACTGACTTGGCAGGGCTTAGCTCAGAGGAGGAGGAGGATGAGTCGCCTTGCCTCCCTTTCCATGGATGGGTGGGCACTATCACTGCCTTGGGCAGTCTCTCCTGGTGGCCCCTTCCGGTTCGCACTGATTCTGCTGAAATCAGATTCTGCCGAAACGTTGCTACAACTTTTAAAGCACAACTATAATGACGTGGGAAAATACCCAAACAAAGCTGAATACCATACATGTGCAGGTAGTCCTGGATTTATGATCACAGTTGAGCCCAAAATACATGTTGCTGAGTGAGAAATTTGTCAAGTAGGTTTTGCCCCCATTTTACAACTTCTCTTGCCGCACTGTTTAAGGGAATTACTGCAGTTGTTAAATTAGTAACACGATTAATTTTAGCTTAACCTCTTATTTTCTGTTCCATTCATTAGCTTGACTAACTTTTTTTGTTTTTTGTTCAAGTCTGACAAGAATGAACTTTACCAAAGAACAGATTCCATTTATTCATGAAACTCTGGCATAAATTCCTTTTCACATTTGGCCTCTGGTGGGTTTTTTTTTCCAAATAAATCAGATGACGTGTGGCTCAAATTGTCCTGTCTGTAGACTTGCGTGCTTTATATTATCCTTGAGTGTCTCTTACATGGCATTTTGCTTTGTAGTGTTCCTTGCAGCGTGGACGTGAAGTCAAGTTGTGCTAAAAGTGAATGATTTCTTGTTGCAAGTCATGGCAGTCATGTTTTTCTTACCAAAGCAGGAAACAGATGCCACCTGTTTCAGCAGACAAGAGAGACAGACAGGTTTATGTAATTTGGATGAATCAAAGAAGAATCCTTGTTTGTTTATTTCACTGTGAAATGAATGATGTAAACTTTCACAGAGAGGTGTCCCATACACATCAGCTACAGGATGAGTCTTATGGCAATCAGAGGAATTTATTTTCCACTCTGCATAAACAGACACACATACACATGCACACACACACAGAGTCTTTGGCATCTCAACTTATAACACTAATCATTATGCTAACTGAAGTTATCTGTCTGGTTTTAAGAAGAGATAGCTCTCCGTAATCTAAGGTGCTCCTGATCTAAATTTGGACAGGCCAGGGGGAGATTGAAAAGGAAAGTCAAATTAAAAATTGCTATTTGCACCAGATGAACAATCCTGCTTCTGTTTGAGGCCATATTTCTTTCCATCAGACCTTTTCCAATTGGATAATCTCCAGTTGCACTGCTATCAAATTTTTCACGATCCTTAAACAGAATTTCAATGATATATGCGGATGGTAGCAGGTCAGGGAAGACTGAGTTAAATTATTTACAAAGTGTCTGTGTTACCAAAGGCTCTGCAACCTGGAGATATGTAACAAAAATCATTACTGGCTTTTAGTTGCAGCAAAGGCACCGATGTGACTTTGGGGATCCATTAATGTTACCAGGAGCTCTGCATGACTGCACGTTGAAGGATACCAGTTGTGTTTCCAGCGGAGAATAAATCAAGGCTTGGACTATAGCAACAGCACCCTCAGGGCAGGCTAGCATAGTGAACTGAAACCCAAAGAATGCTGTCATGGCATCTCACCAAACTCTCGTTCATGGGAGAGAAAAGATGTAGCCTGCAGCAAAGGAATGAGGGGGGGAAGCATTTGAGCAAACTCAGGGAAGGTCTCTTTTGATCTGAAGCTTATTAAAATTCCAAGATGGACATGTACTGGGTGTCCACAGGAGAGGACCTGTGTCGTGTTGCCAAAATAAAAATGCAATGGCATAGGTGGTTCAGAGGTGGGATTCAAAAATCCCAGCAAACGGTTCGCTGCCCAGTTTCTGGGTGGGCATGGCCATGGTGTGGCCTACTGGAACTTCCAGGAGGGCTGTTTTTCACCTTCCCAAGGATCTGGAGGCTTCCCTCTGGCCTCTGGGAGGATAAAAATGGCCTCTCCTGGGTTCTGGAGGTCTTCCGGAAGCCAGAAACAGGCTTGTTTCTGGACTTCTGGTACTTCCGGAAGGCCCCTTTTCCCCCTTCCCAGAGCCTCTGCGCAGACCCTGCACTTACCTGAATCAAAAATGGGCCATGTGGAGACTCCTGGGAGGGGTGGGGTGCGCGGGGCCAACCAGTTTGTTCAAATACTGGTTCAGTGAACCAGATGCAAATTTAACATCCGGTTCTCCTGAACCGGTCCAAACCGATAGAATCCATCCCTGATGTGGGTGCTCTCTTGGCTTGGTTTTTGTCCTGCAGATATTTCATTGCCCATCTAGGGAACATTATCAGTGATGTTCAGGCAATAAATTATTTAAGCTGTGATAATTTTACTAGCTAATGAAATGTCTGTAAGAAAACAACTGAGCTCAGAGAACACCAAGGACTTCACAGTTCAACCCTGAGCTACAAACATTATCTTCTGATGGTATATATACTTGCAAAATATTAGGAAATACAAGTGCATAAAGATTGGCCCTATATCATGACATCATATCCATGTGACATCATTTTTGGTTTGCTGTGGATGCTGCTTTTCTGGTTGGCTGAGCCAGGACTGGGTTGATAGCTTCTGAAGTGGCAAACATGCCAATCCCCTACTAGGGGGAAATTACCATCCATATCCAATATGTGGCAGTCATATTTTCGGTACAGATACCCTGCAGCGATGAACTGTACAATATGTGCACCTCCCTTGTGGTTATTCAGTCACTTCTGACACTTTATGAACGGACAGACATCTTTTTACCTGGATTGTCTGTGAGAAACTGCTTCTTGGAGTTCTTGAAAGCTGATACATCATAGTATGTAGCTATCTTGTCTTTTATCAACATCTTTTTTTTTTTTTTTTTGGTTCATTGACTCTTCCAAGACTTAGGGCAGGGGTCACCAACCTTTTGGATCTCAGGGACCACCAAACTCATAATTTTAAATCCCGCGAACCAGAGACCCTGGAAAAATCCCCCCAAAAGTCTGCAGGAAAATTATCCACCCTGTTTTCCTACTGATCGATCATTCTTTATTTGGGTTTGCAGGAGACTGTCTCCAATTCCATTCTCGGGGGGGGGAGAGAGAGAGACTTTTGGCTTCATGCAAGGAAAGCAACAGAAGTCTTTCTTTCTCTCCCCCAAACTCTGCCAGAAATGAGTCTTAGCCAGTGCAGCCTCTTGGAGCAGGATGCCTTGGAGGGTCCCAAAGACTCATTTCTGATGGAGTTTGTGGGAAAGAAAGAAAGACTTCTGCTGCTTTCCTTGCATGAAGCCAAAAGTCTCTCTCTCTTTCTCTCCCCCTGAGAAAGAACTGGAGACAGTATCCTGCAATCCTAAATAAAGAATGATCGATCGGTAGGAAAACAGGGTGGAGAATTTTCCTGCAGACTTTTTGGGGATTTTTCCAGGGTCTCTGGTTTGTGGGATTTAAAATTATGAGTTTATGATTTTTGTCCTTTGATGCCCATCTATGCATAAAAACATCCTTTGATTTCCATAGTTTTCTTAAATAGTTCCTTTGTCCTTTGTATATGAATGATACCTTTAATTTCTCTGCATTGCTTCTTATATCTATCTTGCCTTTTACTGCTCTGTGGGAACTCAGAATTTAGTCAGGCAAACTTTCTTCTGATTCCATCGCATTTAGTTTTCTGCTTTTGTTCAGTTATTTTCAATAGATCAAAAGACAGCTTTTTTTGGAATTTATTTTTGCAGTTTGGGTTATTTTATCTGCCTCATCTTGATGTCAAAAATTTAAGTCCAGAGTTCCCCCCCACTCCTCATATCAATCTAATCAATTATATCTCTTCTTTATATTCCCTACATAACAATATGAGGTATTGGCAAGAATGTATGTTATTGGTCTGAATATTTTATTTGTTTTCTTTACACTGTAGCTTTGCAAGAATGAATATATGGCCAGAGGTATGGTCAGCTGAGTAGAATTTCTCCAGCTGTGCTTTGCAATCCGATTTCAACATTGTCCATCTGGTGATGTCCATGTGTAGAATTGTCCTTTAGGCTGTTGAAAAAAAGGTACTGCTTTAAACAGTGAATATTCTTAGCAGAATGCTAGAGGTCTGTTTCCTGTTTGGTTTTGTATACTGAGGCTTAATATTCCCATTATTCCAGTGGATATTTTACTTTCAACTGTAGTATTCCAGTTTCTTATAATTACTAAGACTTTTTGTGCTCTCTGTCTCTATTTCTCAAAAGCATTAAAAATTGTTGTAGAACTTTTCAACTTTCCCTTCCTCTGCATCTGTATGGAATATAAACTTAGGTTGCTGTAAGATTTATTGGTTTTTATTAGATCTGATCATTCTTCCATTTGGGGATTACGTCTGAATGTTGACTTTGACGTCATTTTGTTCATAACAGTGACCATGTTTCCTTTCATCTTGTTCACTGCAGAAAATTTGATGTTCCTTTGATGTGAATTGATTTGTTCTAGCCTATTTCTACCTGCTGCTTTCCAAAATGTCAACATTCTGTTTCGATACGTTTGTTCTAGCAATATCAAATTTCCTCTAACTCTTGGCTGTGACGTTCCACATTCTCTTTAGCCCAGAATTTTCCTTTTCCTCTGGCCACATCAGAGGACCTTCTTTTGGGTTTTATTCAGCCACCTCATAAGTCCTAGTGCTGCTCATACTGACTTATCTTCCAGTCTCATGTTGATGTAGTCCAGGGGGTGAACATTCATTTGGTTTTCTTGGCAGAATATTGGAGTGGGTTGTCATTATCTTCTCCATTGGATTATCTTTACATTGATCCCCCTGGAAGGCCTTTATCTCTCAGGGGCCCTTCTGTTGCTATACAATCCTAGCGTAAAGGCAAAAGTATCATTGGGATATGTAAGGCAAGGCCCTTGACCAGAACAAGCTTTTTTCTTTTCATAAGCCCATCACTCTGATCTTTGTTATCTGATCTCTGATATGCATGAAGTATACTTGATGAATTAGGTTAGGTAGACCTACAGTTCAAAATATTTTGGAACCACAGACCCAATTTCTACTTGTAACCAAATTACCAAAAGCTAACAAAGGAACTTGTCAGATTTCAGCAATCGTAGGATTCTCTTGCAGTATTTTAGAAGTCTTGTGGATTCTGAAGTAAGGTTGCCAAAATCTTATGAGACTGCAAATTCTTAATTTTTATCTTAGTGAGGACAGTAGGTTTCTCTTGCTCAGAATAGTAGGTTTCTCAGCACAGGAAATTGCTATCTTCTTTTTAGTTTGTTTGCTTGTTTGTTTGTTTGTTTGTGACTTCTTTCCTTTTTTGCAACATAAGATATGCCTATGGGATGAGCAAACATTTTGATAGTAACTAAAGTTTTCCCCGCTTTGATTACATCATTTATTTACCTAAGGTCAGAGGTGATATTCAGCAGGTTCTGACCAGTTCTGGATAGCCGATAGTGGAAATTTTGAGTAGTTCGGAGAACCAGAAAATACTACCTCTGAATGGCCCTGCCCCCATCTATTCTCTGCCTCCCGATCGGCTGGGTGTTCTTTTGTTGCCCTGCACAGGAGAAAGGAGCTGGAAATCAGGTTAGTGGGGTGGGCAAGGAATGGGATTTTGCACTAATCTTCCCCCAGGAGTGGGGAGGGAATGGGGGTTTTGCAGTGTCCTTCCCCTGCCACTCCCACCAAGCCATACCCACCAAGCCATGCCCAAAGAACTGTTGGTAAAAAATTTTGAATCCCACTGCCTAAGGTGACTGATTACATGACTCATTTCTATCAATGGGCAAGAAAGAAAGCTGATAGAGATCAATTCTATTTAACTTTGAGTAGGCAGAAGAAGTGAAAGAATTATTGTGATTCTCAAATATGATATTGGGAACTGCAGTCAAGGAGAGACTCCAGTTTCCTTTCTGTTGATTTGTACAATTAGTAAAATTACAAACTTCCCTCTCATTCATTGCTTCACCATATGACCAACACAGCCTTATGTCTGCAGGCCGGATAGCTTCAGTCTCATGAGCACTAATATTTCTGCCTGTTACAAAATAAAACTCAGTGCAAAGCAAACCATCAGCTATTCATAATTCACTTCTGGAGCGTGGTTTAAATCTGGCTTGAAGCTCAAGGCTGTAAATTGGGTGATGAAAACAGTACTTCCCTTCCAATGCATCACAGGTATTTTTAGTTCAATTAGGCATGACTGACAATTTCTTCGGGGGGGAAAAAAGAATAAGAAGCAGACAGGCAAGGAGAATGAATATTTTTTCCCACATCGCTAAGACTGCTTTTTCCCCAAGGCAAAACTGAAGTTAATTAGCAGAGCATACATAAGACAGTGAAGTAGATACAACTATCAATGGATGCTGATACTTTTATTATCAAAAATGGATCCCACCACAATGCAAAATTGCACAAGGAAGCATAAAACTGATATTTTTTTATTTATTTTAATTGGACAGGATTTATGTCTTGGGGATTCCAGGCTAAGACTTCACATATCAATCAGTTCTTTAGAGCTAATGAAATCAATCTATTCTGTTTCAGATAAGTGTGCAGTATCATGCTATTGAAAAGCTTTCTGCTTCCTTTCCTGTTGGCTCTGCCACCATTATATCATGAGTTACGGCTACATGTAAGCTGATTTGTTAGCGAAGGTTTTGCTGCCTGTTACAGAATGCTTTGGTGCCATAAGGCAAATTTGCAGAAAAGCATCATGGATGTGGATTTGCAAGTTAATGATTGCTATCAACTGTATTGTTCATGAATGAAAGTCCTACTGGATCGGGGTGTCAAACTCAAGCCCTGCGGGGTGGATCCAGCTTGCGGGATGCTTAGATCTGGCCTTTGGGGCCACCTTGGAAACAATGAAAGACCGGCCTGTGGTGCCTCTGCCAGCAAAAAAGGAGCTTGGGAGGCTACACGCAGTCCTTCCAGGCTCCATTTTCAGCCATGATGGCCTCCTGCAGCCCTCTGATCATGAAAATAGAGCTCATGGGGGCCATGAGCAGCCCCCCTGAGCTCTGTTTTCACTGTAGAGGGCTGAAGGAGGCTGTCACAGCTGGAAAATGAGCTCGGGAGCCTATTTTAACTGGCAGAGTGCTCAGGTCACCACAAGTGGCCCCCTCAACACTGTGACATCCTCAACACTGTCCAACTATTTAGTAAGTCTGCATTACTATTACTATTAATCTTCTCATCACACATCACTCTTCACTCCTTATTACCCAAATACAGTCCCATTTGTGATTTTGTCACTTTATATTGACTATTTCCTAGTATGGTTTGATTGCCCTATGACTATCATTAAGTGTTGTACGTTACGATTCTTGACTCAAATGTATCTTTTCTTTTATGTACACTGAGAACATTTGCACCAAGACAAATTCCTTGTGTGTCCAATCACATTTGGTCAATAAAGAATTCTATTTAATCTAATTTTAATCAAGCTAGCCACACCCACCCTGGCCACACCTACCCCAGCCTCCTGAGGTAAAACACAACTGTGATGTGTCCCTCAATGAGATCAAGTTTGACACCCCTGTACTGGATGATTCCCATCCTGAAAATCTAATTTTTAAGTTTCCATTCAAAAAGTGGAACTTGGAATAGCTTGTACACAGGTAGTCTTCGGCTTACAATAGTTCGTTCAGTGACTGTTCAAAGTTACAACAACACTGAAAAAAGGGACTATGAGCATTTTTCACACTTATGACCATCACAGCATCCCCATAGTCATGTGATCAACATTCAGATGCTCATATTTATGACGGCTGCCAGGTCCCTGGTTCACGTGATCATCTTTTGTGACCTTCTGACAAGCAAAGTCAATGTGGAAGCCAGACTCACTCAACCAGCGCGTTACTAATTTAACAGCTGCTATAATTCATTTGACAACTGTGGTGAGAAAAGTTGTAAAATGAGACAAAACTTACTTAACAAATGCCTCACTTAGCAATGCAAAATTTGGACTCTATTGTGGTCATAAATCAAGGACTACCTATATTTTTTTGCCTGTTGGTTGGAGCAACATTTTTTTTCTTTTCCAATAGTAGGTCTGACCTTTCCAATGTATATATTTGCATAAAGGCAAAAGGAATGCATTAATGGACTGAAACTGATACTAAAAAAAAAAACAGCCTACTTACTAATTTTTAAAAAGAACTATTGTTCTTCCATGGATGATGATGATTATAATTTACTGCTGCTTTTTAAAAGATAATTTTCTGTCACAAAAGTTTCAGTTCTCCTATTTAGTTGTTCAATTGACTGTAACCCTGAATGACAGAATATATTATGATCCAGGCCAAGGAAGGAAGGAAGGAATGAAGGAAGGAAGGAAGGAAGGAAGGAAGGAAGGAAGGAAGGAGAGGTGATATTCAGCAGGTTCTGACCAGTTCTGGAGAACCAGTAGCGGAAATTTTGAATAGTTCAGAGAACCAGCAAATACCACCTCTGACTGGCCCAGCCCCCATCTATTCTCTGCCTCCCAAGTCCCAACTGATTGGCTGGGTCTTCTTTTGTTGCCCTGCACAGAAAAACGGAGCTTGAAAGCAGGCTAGTGGGAGGGTGAGGGAATGGAGATTTTACAGTATATTTCCCGTGCCATGCCCACCAAGTCACGGCCACAGAACCGGTCGTAAAATTTTTTTGAATCTCACCACAGGAAGGAAGGAAGGAAGGAAGGAAGGAAGGAAGGAAGGAAGGAAGGTGGGAGAGAGGACTCAAATTCTCCGTAACGTAGTTCATGTAAGAAAATATATCAAAAATATATTTTAAGATTGGCCATTCATACAGAGAGAGAGAGGAAAAAGAGAAAAAAAACAGCATTCCCTCTGAGATGGCATGGTTAACCCTAAAACCTTATTTTTTATCTAACAGAGCCCAGGGTAAGACACAGTGATTGGTTCCCTGATATTGGTTGGCTGGGAATGTTTGTTTAGTTATTATTTCCTAATATATACTAGTATTTCCTTGTTTATGTTGTCCTCTGGGTATTTTCTTTACTATTTTATGATGGTATTTTAATTCTATCCTGTATGCTATAGAGTCACTTTATGATTGCGGCAGCACACAACCTGATAAAATAAACATATAACCAGAGAAAGAAAACCCACAGCCCTCAAAAATATTGCTATCCAATGTGCAGAAAAATTGGCTGAAGGGTTTATTTTAAGAGCATTTTTTAAAGATAGTCAAATCCCCTCAAGGAAACAAGGAAAAGCCACTCTTAGCTCACCCAACAGAAAAATCAATTAATTTACAATCTGTTTTCAGTAAATATCTGTTCCCCCATCCCTAACTGTTATTTCAGTAGTGAAGAATTTTCATTTCTTCAAGAAAATCCTGCCAGTACTCAACCATCACATTAATAGGACAAAAGAACCACTGTCTTTAAAATTTCGTTCAATAAGCATCTCTTCCAGATGGAATACAAAAGAGACTATTTTCTGAATACCTTATTGCCACCTATTGATCATCTGGGTATTTGCAGGGAAATGCAATATAAAAACAGTGTTTTGGAGAAGAGGAAAAAGGTGGAAAAAAACCTTTCACCTCTGAAGTTTTTTTACAAGTTCAAGAATAGAAATATCAAAATATGCATACTTGTCAGAACTTTCCAATGAAAATTAACCAAAATGATCTCCTCAATTGCTTTCCCTTTGCAGCTCTGAATCCTGTAATTCTCAAGAGCGACTCTAAGGCCCGGTCCCACTGCACTTACGGATGCAAAGAGGATGTAAAATGTTAAAAAAAGCTTGCCATCTGTTGGAAAATGCTATGCATTCGTTGTGTACTCACTGCATATGTGTTTCACACGCTCTATCCGTCGAGCATCCGTCCACTGCGATTTTATCCACGCAAGACGTTTTGAGCTGCACAAAACTTTGTGAACGGAAGAACTTTCCGCCATGTACGATGTACATCCGCGACATATACGGGCAACAAACGTTCTATGTCCGTTATCATCCGTTAAACGTCTGCTGTATCCTCTCTGCATCCTCTGGCCATCCCCTCAACTCACATCTGCTGCAGCTGAAAATGGAAAGAGGGAGGAAAGAAAAGGTACACGGAACGTCTACACAGCGTTAGTAGCACGGAAATAGAAAGGATGTAAGCGTATGCAGCTCGTATATAAAATATTCAAAAGGGACAAAACGTTTGTATCTGGGATGTATCTTGTATATTTAGGATGTCTGCAGTATGTCTAGAGTATGTAGAAGGCCCCATAGTGGACAACCGATATTTTCTATAAAAAGGGGGAGAAAATCATCTGGATCACTGGGATGGTGGACCATACAGTCCCACTATGGTTGCACTGGAGGTTTATCTATCCCACAACTATCCTTATCTATCCCACAAGCATGCAAAGGCTTAACCATTTTTTCAAAGTTTTCACCAACACTTTATTAAGTAAAAAAAATGAACCAAGTAAACTAAGTGTTTTAAGCAAAGATAACCTTTATTAACTTTCTTAGGTAAACTTTATGACTTTATTAAATAAGCAAAATGAACCAAGTAAACTGTGTTAAGTGTCTTAAGCAAAGATAAATTTTCTTAGGTAAACTTTATGACTATTAAATAAGCAAAATGAACCAAGTAAAGTGTCTTAAGCAAAGATAAACTTAACAAGTAAACAACTCAGTCTCTGACACTATTCTCAGTCACTCTGAGTCATGTCCATGGTCTCAGCTGTTAAGCGGGCAGGGACTGTGGAGGTGGCTGTGGCTTGAGTGCTGGTCTGAGGCACCATTGGGGTGCTTGGCCCCGAGGGTACAACAGGTGGTGGTGTGTTCAGGAAGCTGTCCAAGAGCTGACTCAGTCCCGTGAGGTTGAGAGGCCCTTCATCAAGGACTTGAGATGTCAGGCCCAATACTTATGACAGATTGTCCATTGACGGGCTTGGCTGTGGGGTGGAGGAAGGGTTGGGAGGAGTGTAGTGGGGCTGTCTCTTCTGCAGCTGGGTGAGGACTGGTGTCTGTGGCGTCCGATGGACCTGGGCCTGGACTGGGAAGTTCTGCTTCTGCTGTGGGAAGTCCTGGTAGTCGTAGCCTTGGTAGGTGAGGGGCTGTTGAAAGCCGTGGAAGGGCTGTGACATTGCCTGGGGTAGAGGAGCAGACCTGGACTGGGTCGGAGCAGATTCAGCTGGGCCTTGAGGGTTGTGCAGAAGTGCTATGATCTTCTACTTCATCACCTGGTACTGGGCCTCGGGCAGGTCCCTCAGGGTCTGGCTCATGTAGGTGATGAAGGTGTTCCGGCCCGAGGATGCTCTGTCCAAGTGGACCAGCTGAGAGAGAAGTTCTGTGCTGGTCTTGATTGTGTCCCTGATCTCCAACAGAACACTGCGGTACTGGCCCTCCACTCTGCCTCTTTTCCTGCTTCATCTGGAACTGGGGGTGGGGTTGGGGGTGGGGTTGGCCTCTGTTGGCTGCTTCTTCTTCCTCCATTTGCGACAGCATGGCGTCATCCTCCAAGTCCGCCGGCATGGGGAGGGCAGCTGTCGGGGTGGTCTCTGCTGTGGGGCCCTCTGAAGACACCTGCCTGGACAGGGTAGCTGGCTCCTGGCTGGAAGAGGACTGGCTGTATGTGGGCTGTCTGAGGGAGAGGGGTCTCAGAGGGGCTGCTCCTTGGTGGCGGATCTCACCCTCCAGGAAGCTGCACTTGGCCATGACGTACATCTCCCGGTCAGTGAGCTTGACAGTGGCCTGCCCAGATTTCTTGAGGTGCAGCTTGCCATACCAGGTGTGCATGTGGTTCCACCATCCAAGGTGTACTTCTGCAGTGTACCCCAGACTCTCTGCCATGTCTCTCCAAGCTGCCTTCTTCTTCTTGGTGTCCCAATACAGTCTGTGGCCCTTTCTTCAGAGGTACTCATTCTCCCTCAGCCATTCCAGCACCTCATCCTCATGCTCCTCGGAAACAGTGTACTGTTTCCTCTCTCCCTTCTCCTTCCCTTGCCTATCCCTCCCTCTGGCAGGGGCTTCAGCAGGCCCTTCAGGGGCTTGAGCAGCAGGGTCTTCAGGGGCTTGAGTAGCAGGGCCTTCAGCAGCAGGGCTTGAGGGACTTGGGGCTGGTCCAGCAGCAGCTTCAGAGTCAGAGCCAGGGGGTGGGATGCTGGTTCTGCCCTTCTTCACCTTGCCAGGGCTTGAACGAGTAGGCATGGACTTCCTCTTCTTGCCTGACTGACAAACCATGGTGTTCCTGCAAGATGTATGTGGCAGCACGTCTTTCCTCTGTATGCTGACTGCGTATGTGCTGCATCCTTTTATATCCATGGAGCTGACACAATTCATACTCCCCACATGCGCAGTGAACACTTTGCATCCGATATACATCCACGCGGCATCCCCTTTGTTTCCTATAGGCGTCCGTGATGCATCCGCTTCATCCGCTATGCATCCACCCCTTCCGCTATACATCCACTTTGCAATTCTCCCCCAGAACCCCTTCGGATGTGTAATCTGCTTCCATCCGCTGTCATCTGCTAGGCTTCTGATGAACATCCATTTAACATCCCCGCTACATATTACCCACATCTGTTCTTTTCCGTTCTTTTCTTTTCTGTTTATGCAAATTTTTGCCACTTTTTGGAGTGGATGACAATGGATGGAGACACCCCCAAAATTTTGCTCATCCGCTGTGTCCTTTATGCATACGTTTTGCATCCGTCGGCCACTGGGACCGGTCCTTAAAGAGAAGTGGTATATCAATTCTTTTCCATTATGATTGAAAATACTGAAGAGCATGTACAAAGATGTCACAGTTCAGAAAAGTGCTGCCAGCTAAACTGCCTTTTCCTTCTTCAGTTTAATTTCCCCTGAGTCACATCATCCCCTCCAACAGCATTGCCATGGCATCTTTCTCTGAATATTTGCCTCTGTATGAACTTAAGCAACTGGGCTGTTGGATAACAGCTGCCTGTATCACCAGGGGAGAATAACCGATCATGATAACCAAGCAGCTTGGACTCTAGACTGAAACTTGGTTCTGAGTACTGGGAGATGTTCCTCTGCAAATCAGCTGCTCAGCACAAGGAAAGCAATGGCTCAAGCTTGTAGAAAACCCAGTCTTTGAATTTCTGTGAAGAGAGTAGGGTGTATGGGTTCAAATACAGGTAGAGTGGTGGGATTCAACATTTTTTTAACCACCAGTTCTGTAGGTATGGCTTGGTGGAGATGCTTTGCACGTGCACCAAACACGCGCTTCACATGCATTCCTGCACTCTCCCTGTGTCTTCAACAGCTGACACACAGCAATTGGCTGTGCCAGGTGAAGCAGCTAACATTGAAAGCAGGAAATAAAGGTCAGTATAGAGCCAGGGCAGGTGAACAGGCCCAGCAGCTGATCCTCGGAGCTACCGGTTTGGCTGAACCAGGCTGAACCAGGCTGAACCAGGCTGAACCAGTAGAATACCATCCCTGTATAGGTGATCCTCAACTTACAACAATTCATTCAGTGACTGTTCAAAGTTACAATGGCATGCAAATGAATCTGGCTTGGGATGGTAAGCAGGGTTGGAATTCAAATTTTTTAACAACCAGTTCTGTGGGCGTGGCTAAGTTGATGGCGCGTGGCTTGCTGGTTATGTTACTGGGTGTGGCCAACTCAATATCACTCACATCAAGGCATGCACCTGGTTTCTCATGACTGTGGGGATGCTGCAACAGTCATAAGTGTGAAAAAGGAGGGAAAAAAAAAACTCCAGAGAAGTTCCTGAGACAGGAAGTCTAGTCCTGCCAAGAATGTAATAAGGGTTAATGGAGAGGCAGTTTCTGTAAGCAACACCAGAATGTTTCCTTCCTGCCTTCCTTCCAGGATTAGGCCAGTAATTTCTTCTAACAACTGGTTCTCCGAACTGCTTAGAATGTTAACAACCGGTTCTAGCAAATAGGTGCGAACTGATAGAATCCCACCCCTCGTGGTAAGTCGAGGATCACCT
This sequence comes from Laticauda colubrina, assembly GCA_015471245.1. Classification (NCBI taxonomy): domain Eukaryota; kingdom Metazoa; phylum Chordata; class Lepidosauria; order Squamata; family Elapidae; genus Laticauda; species Laticauda colubrina. The sequence continues at coordinate 5,017,033 of BLBF01000011.1, read as the reverse complement.
GTAGCAATCACAAGCAAATCATTGCATAGCAAGACTGGCCACTCTGTCACACTACTGACCATCTTGAGAAGCAGAAGCATCTGAAATAATTGAGGAAAAGGAGTCTTTTCCCATCTGTATGTTAGCCCTTCCTAAATACTTTCTTTGGCAAATGTGTGTGGCTGCCTAATGGTCAGACTCTTCCAGGAGAAAAGCCTCTCTTTCCACAGCATCACAGCCATGTCCTTTCTTCTTCTATAATTGAAGAAAACCGGATTGCATGTGAAGAAACAAACTAGCTCATAACAAAAAAAAAAAAAAAGATTAATCCTGTAATGCAATGGCCCCCAACCTTTTGGGTACCGGGGACCAGTTACATGGAGAACATTTTTTCTGCAGACCAGAGGGAGCAATGATTTTGCATGCTGCCTGCATCCCATGGACAGGGCTCCACTTCTTTGTGCTACCCAGTTGCTGGCATGCTGTGGACCGCTGGCAGTCTATATCCAGGGGTTGGGGAACCCTTCTATAATAGACACATCAATACCTATCACATGCTTGTCAGTTGCAATTGACGGTGTAAGGTCTGTCCTTAAATCCTCACGCAATCAGGTCATATTGCTGATATCCAGTATGGGATGCTCCTGGTGTAACAACTGGTGTAACAACAAAGTGATCATGCACTTTGCTGCATGTGCATGAACAGCTTTCTGAAAAAACTTACCTGCTATGTTGCTGTTGGGGAGGCAATCTGCAAGAATCATCTGAAAGGATATAGGTAAGTACAGTGTAGGGGTAGGCAGGTCCACATGATTGTTGGAGCAAACTGGTTCACTGCCAGCTGATCATCGGAACTAGGGGTTCCCCCAAACAGGAAGAATCTCACTCCTGCTGATACCTAACTACTCTGCAGTCTTTTATGCCTTCTGTATCAGCATCAAAAAACCTACACACAACTGGTAGCAGTTAAGCAGAACAACCTCAGCACCAAAGCCCAAGTTTTCTTCAAAAAGAGCATTGTCAAAGTAGCAATGAACCAGCAGATGCCCAATGTCTGCATCTGCTTTTCATTGGACATGCAATTTGTGTGTGTGTGTGTGTGTGTGTGTGTGTGTGTGTGTGAGGGTGTAATGTTCTAACAAAAAAGGCTGGGTATTTTCCTTCTACTTTTAATTCTCCTTTGGTAGAAGAGGTAGCCACCTACAGTCCTAGGATTACATACTGCTGTCTCCCTAATTTCAGGTATTCCTCAGCCTAATATCAAAAGAGCTTTGCAAATGATCAGTTCTGTATCTTACTCAGCAGGTCTGCTAGATGCATAAGGAGGCAGAAAGAAAAATTGCCAGAAAGAGTAAGAGAAAAGAAATATTAGAAAGAGAGAGTATGCATAGGCCTACTGGCTCATGTCTTTGCCCCATCCACAAGTTGGTTCAGATCTATTAAGCATCTGCATAAGATCCAACCCTAATAAATAATGGTTTGGGGAGCAGTTTAGGCAACTGTTTAAACAAATTAACACCCACACCTTTTCCAGGAGTCTATGAGCAACCCCAAAATGAATGACAAAGACAACAAACAGATTGGCTTTGGGTCAATAGTTGATTAAATTGTTTAGCCGTTTCCAGAGAGAAAGAGAGAGAGAGAGAGAGATTACAATAAGTTTTTGTAGATTATCCTTTGAGGAACAATTGTACCCAGAGTGGTGGAAATGGTACTCAGGTGGTTTAATTGCACGTTAGTGCTACTCCTGGTAGCATGTCCAATATACTTGCTTCCCAGCTGTTCTGCTTTATCCAGGGAAATCTTGCATTGCAAGTTAGGTACAAGCACATGCCAAATAAAATGACCACACAACTAATAATAAACATCAAACATTTCTTTCCATGAGTTTCAGAGGAACTGAAGCACTGTATTCCTTGGGAAGCCAGCTGCAGCATTTCACAAAAGACACTTGCCTTTCCTCATGATTTTGGATTTCAGAAAAAGTTGTAGCAGCTTGGAACAATTCTTCATGGGCTTCAAATAAGATGGGATAGGGCACAGGTGTCAAACTCATCGCATTATGTTGCCATCACATTACTCACTTTGAGGAGCTGGGATGGGCGTGGCCTGCATGTGATGCATCTGGCTGACTGGCCACCAGTTTGAGATCCCTGGGATAAGATTTAGCAACCACATTTTATTTTCTTCATGACAACCTGTCCCTAATTGGATCTTTGAGGTCTTCCAACAAAGCACTCATTGCCACAGTAGCTGAATTTGTCCACCTTGCTGCTGGTCATCCTCTTCTATTTCCTTCCGTCTTTCCCAGCATTAGAGCCTTCTCCAGAAAGCCAGGTCCATAATTTGAGCGTGGCCATTTGTTCCTTTCCAGAGTGAGAACCCTGGATTTGTTTGTTTGTTGAACCACATTTATTTTGGTGGCTATCCGTGGTTTCCCTGAGAGTGTTCTCCATCAGCAGAGTTCAAAAGTCTTAATGTTCTTCCTATTTCAATTCTTCAAAAATCCAACTTTTGCTTCTATCGTGTGTCACTGAATATTCTAACTTGTATGATTCTAATCTTTATCGGTACAGACACATCATAGAATTTGAATACCTTTTCCAAGGCATTCATAACTGCTCTACCAAATGTTAGTTCTTAACTGTGTAGAAAGTTAACACCACCCTTCTCCTAGAAGAATGAAATATTTTGAAAAATATTTAAAAAGGAGAATATTATATTTCCCTGAACGAGAAATGGAGAAACATGCTTTTAGAGGGAAAAAGCAGCCCCTACCTTTCTTAATAGTCCTCAGCAGATGTCAGCACTTAAAAGATCAAGAGATAGATAGCTCTATTCATAGGCAAACAAATACTACAAACAGAAATCCATTAAAGACAGGATATTTTGAAATTCCCTGCAGCAAAGTCTGAACAAGGGCAGAGTGATAGGATTAGCCCTCACTCAAGATCTAAACCAGGACAAAGCCTTAAGCCATAATAGGAATTGCTCAACACCCTTTCAGAACACAAACCTCTTCACTGCATCATCTCAGCAGTCCAAACTTCAACCAAACCTGGGAGCTCAGATAACCTGTAGAGTCAGCTATGATCCCTACATAACCCTACAACAGCCAATGAAATACATGTTCTTTCACAGGAATAGGAAGCTTAAGTGCAAAGCCCAAGAGACGGTATAACACCCCCCACACACACTCTCAACTCCATGTGGCCAGATGCCCAGAACCACCCATGTGCTTCTGCTTTATCATTAAATCATCTTTCCAATTAGCCTCCATGGTTCCAGTGTCTTTCTCCTGGCTTAGAATTGAACAAGATGGATAGTTCATAATTGCTTGTTCCTTTACTGCTGGTAGCTGATTCTAAAAGATATCTACAACATTGATATCATCATTGTTAATTCTAAGGCTGGTTATTCTACCTTTTCTCATTAGTCTGGCCTTTATATTTAATTTTAGTCTCATGCATGCCTTGGATTTTGGTACTAGAATTTATAGAACCTTTGCATTTTCAGATACCAGGGTAGTATCATCAGCTTACTGCACATTGTTGATTTTATTTCTCCAATTTTAAAACCATGCATGTCTTCTTCCAAACTAGCTTCCCTTAACATACATTCAACATATAGGGTGAATTAATATAACAAAATTGCATACTACCTTGTTCCTTGGCCAACTTGGGGCCAATCTGTTTCACCATGTTGTGTCCATACTGTGACTTCTTGATATGAATATAGGTTTCACATGAGGAGAATGAAATGTTCTGAGATTCTGATTTTTCTAAGATCATAACATGATTGACACAATAAAGGCTTTTTATGATCAGTGAATGATGCTTGGTATTGTTTGACCTTCTCCATTATTGGCAATAATATCTCATATGGCCTTTTCTAAAGTTATCAAAGTTCCTGGTGCTGAGCTTGAATATTTGTTTACAAATATTACATAACAATGTAACATCATCAGTGCAAGTAAGTTGGGGATGCTCCTTGTTTTGTACAGTAGCTTGCCCTCCTGGTTTTGGTGTGGGTGTGGTGTTTCTCCTTGGTAGTTCGTTGATTAGGGAATTATTTTCTGCCTGATTGTTTGATGTTAATCCATGCTGATCTAGGTGTTGGCGGTTGGAGAGAATGTGTTCTGGTCTGTTTGCTTCCTTTGTAGCTTTTTATTGTCTCTCTTGAATGGTGTGTAAATGTGGTTTATCTCTATGTGTCTGTTGATTTAGATAAATACCAAGATTCCAAGAATTTCCTGGTGTTTTTGGATTTGGTTGGGTCTATGATGCCAATAGCTTCATGGATGAAACTGCGGTTGAGCCTTTCCATATGTTGTGAAATTAAAGTAGATTTGAACAAAGTCAATTTGAATATCATGTTTTTTTCCATGTGGTCCTCTAATCTGCGGTGGATGATGCTAACCATTATTTTGCTAGTATGTGAAATGAAAGAGATTGTGCAATAGTTTGCGCACTCTGAGAAACCAATATTGAGGGGAAAACCTGCCTCGCTACTAGAGATTTCAAAAGGTCACACACACACACACACACACACACACACACACACACAAATTAGAAAGATTCCATCACCTGATGTTACATCTGGTCCTTTGAATCCTGCTGCTGTAAAATGATTTTGAACTCCTAATAAGCTTCTGTTGGATTCTATTCTTTTGGCTTCTTCTATTGGAATGAACATTTCCAATTTCCTTTTATGAGCTGCAGTATAAGAAGATTTATTTTTAATTATGTTTGTAGTATAATTTATGTCTTGTTCAGTTGCCTATTTTACATTCTCTCATCCAGCACTAATTGTGGCTGAAGTTCAGTTCTAGGGAACAGTTTGTTGTGTTGTTGTTGTACCACCAGCCTCCCTGCTCTCAGAGTAACTTCCTTGATGGAGATGCTGCATGTAACAGTGTGTGGGAATTACCTTGGGAAATAGGAAAAATAGCCATAGGAATGGTTGAAGAAGAGGCAGCTTAGCCAGGGGTGGGATTTATTTTTTTTCATTTTTTTTTATTCTAGAAAAAAACTTTTATTTGACATACATTTAAAACAGACAAATCAATGTATATATATACCCGAACAAAGCTGAATACCATACATGTAAGTACCCGCGAAAATGTAAGAAAACACATTTATATATGCGGTTTCAGCATGGAGCTGTAATTGTTTTGCTAACCGCAGCTTCATATGTACAACACTCATACCACTTCTTAGAAATGATCAAAGATCTACACGTGGAACAAGAAGATCTGCTTGTAACATTCGACGTGGTTTCACTATTCACTCAAGTCCCGATAAAAGAAACTCTTGAAATCATCAAAAATAAATACCAACCAGCTAAACACCTCATGGAACTAACAGAACACTGCTTAACCAACACCTATTTCATATACAAAGGACAAAGATACAAGCAAATTGAAGGAGCCCCTATGGGATCACCACTGTCACCCGTCATTGCAAACCTGTTCATGGAAGAATTTGAATCCAGAGCCGTGGCTAATGCCACCCACAAACCCAAACTATAGCTAAGATACATCGATGATACATTTGTGATTTGGCCCCATGGAAAAGAAAACCTAAACAATTTCCTAACACACCTAAACAGCACATACCCCAAAATCAAGTTCACCATGGAAACGGAAATAAATGAACAACTACCATTCCTAGATGTACTAATCGACAAAAGAACAGATGGCACACTAGGACACACCGTATACCAGAAGAAAACACACACCAACCGCTACCTCAACGCCCAATCCCACCACCACTCAGCACAGATAAACTCTGTGGCCAAAACACTAATCACCAGAACCAAATGTCTGCCAGACAAGACACATATAAAGATTGAACTATGCACCCTGAATAAAGTATTGACAGCCAACAGCTTCCACAAAAACAAAATCACCAGCTTGATCCACAAAAACACACTAAGATATAATAGAAACCTAGAAGATCAACGGACCTATGGAACAGCTGTCCTGCCCTACATAAGAGGTACTACAGACAAAATCAGTAAGATACTACACAGGCATCACATCAAGACTGCCTTCAAAAGAGACAAAAAAATAGCAGCCATCCTTAGAAACCCCAAAGATAAAATTGACCTGGAAAACCAAGGCATATACGAAATTCCCTGTGCATCATGCCCGGCCACATACATTGGACAGACCAAGAGAAGAATAAGTACCCGCCTGGATGAACACAAAAATGCAGTAAAAAAGCTGGAACACACCTCCTCACTAGTCCAACACATGAAAGCCACAGGTCATAACATCAACTTCAATGGCACTAAAACCCTAGCCACAAAACCCCAACCACAGAATCATCAGAGAAGCCATAGAGATTGAAAACAGACCTGAAAGCATGAATAGAAGAGATGATTCTACCAGACTGTCAATCATTTGGAAGCCTGCACTCTCAAATAGAAAGATCTCCACACCACAAGCCAGGCAAACACCTGGGCACAAACAGACTCCCCCGATACCTCCAGCTCAAAGACAACACAACCAGGCAACCAGATGAAACCTTGCTTCCTAATAGATAATAGCTGTCTTTTTACATGAAGCCAAGCTGCACTGAAAGCCTCCAACACAGGAACACAGTGTTGCCAGCCAATCAAAGCCACAAAATAGACAGAAGAATCCAGAAACACCAATCAATCAAACTCCAAGTCCAGT
>BLBF01000011.1:4948096-5000372 GCA_015471245.1 Laticauda colubrina | reverse complement strand
ATTATCTATTAGGAAGCTAGGTTTCATCTGGGTGCCTGGTTGGGGTGTGTTTGAGCTGGAGGAGGAGGAATCTCATTTGTCATCTTCAGGCTTGTGTCTTTGGCTTTGTGCTTCTCGGAGTAATGTGAGCTTGCAGCTGTTTTTTCCTTTTAACTGCCAGTGGGGGTGTGACTTGACTGGGTGGGGGCTTGGCTGTGTTCTGATTGGCTGGGGGTATATTCTCATTGGTTGGGGGCATGGTTATGATCTGATTGGTTGGGGGGTTGGCTGTGTTCCGATTGGCTGGGGGTGTGTTCTGTTCAGGTGGAGTCTTGGCTGTGGTGGTAGCATCTTTTGTGGCCCTCTTGGGTGTGGGTCTGGTGTCATTCTTCATGTGAGGTATTCGTTTGTTAATGAGGGTGGGTTTCCAAATGGCCGGTAGGCGGGAGGCATCATCTCTTTTATTCATGCTGTGTGGCCGTTTTTTAATCTCTATGGCTTCTCTTATTATTCTGTTGTTGAAGTGTTCGATTTTGGCAATAGTTCTAGTATTTTTAAAGTCAATCTCATGTCCTGTGGCTTTGAAGTGTTGGACTGGGGAAGTGTTTGGTTCTTTTTTTTGATTAAGTTCTTGTGTTCTTCAATGCGTGCACTAATTCTTCTGTTGGTTTGCCCGATGTATGTGGCGTTGAAGGCGTTGCAAGGGATTTTGCATACTCTTTGGTTTTCTAACTTGATTCTGTCTTTAGGGTTTCTTAGGATGGTGGATATTTGTCTGTTTGTGCAGAATGCTGTCTAAATGTTGTGTTTTTGGAGGATCTTGCTGATTTTGTCTGTAGTGTCTTTTATATATGGGGGAGATTCCAAAGAAAGAAAATTACCCGCCTAATCCAAAAACAAACCATAACCAAAATCCAAGATAGAGAACAAGAGAATGACAAAGCCCTCCTCCCATATAAAAAAGGCAATAAAAAACGAACTCAATACAGAACCCTGATGAGGGCAGATGAGATTCTGCTGAAACATTGCTACAACTTTAAAAGCACCACAATGACATGGGATAATACATGAAGGAAGCTGACTACATTCATTTAAGTACCCGCGGAAACTTAAAAAAACATATATATATATATATGTATATAAAACAATAATACATAAAATATTCATTCTATTCCAATTCAGCTCAATTATGAATGTTCGTTACAATTTCCATTAATATTAACATCTTTAACATTTCTTTTCAATTAAATATCAAATTTCCTTAAGGCTAGGTCCTACTGGCTGACAGACGCAAAACATATGCATAAAGGCCATAGCGGAGAAACAAAATTTCGGGGGTGGTTCCATCTGTTGTCATCCGCTCCAAAAATTGGCGAAAATTTGTATAAACAAAATGGAAAAGAACGGAAAAGAATGGACATGGGTAGTATGTAACGGGGATGTTAAATGGATGTTCATCGGAAGCCTAGCAGATGACAGCAGATGGAAGTGGATGACAACTCCGAAGGGGTTCCGGGGGAGAATTGCGAAGCAGACGCATAGCGGAAGGGGCGGATGCATAGCGGATGAAGGCAGAGAGCTTGGGGTACACTGCAGAAGTATTCCTGGCTTGGTGGAAGCACATGCACACCTGGTATGGCAAGCTACACCTCAAGAAATCTGGGCAGGCCGCTGTCAAGCTCACTGACCGGGAGATGTATGTCATGGCCAAGTGCACTTTCCTGGAGGGTGAGATCTGCCACCGAGGAGCAGCCCCTTTGACACCCCTCTCCTTCAGACAGCCCACAGACAGCCAGTCCTCTTCCAGCCAGGAGCCAGCTACCGTGACCAGGCAGGTGTCTTCAGAAGGCCCCAGGGCAGAGACCCCCCCCCGACAGCTGCACTCTCCATGCCGGCAGACTTGGAGGATCCCGTGGAGGATAACGCCCTGCTGTCACAAATGGAGGAAGAAGCAGCAGCCAACAGAGGCCAACCCACCCCCAACCCCACCCCCAGCTCCAGAGGATGCAGGCAGAGAGGCAGACTGCCCGAGGCCCAGTACCAGGTGATGAAACAGAAGATCACAGCACTTCTGCACGATCCTCAAGGCCCAGCTGAAGATGCTCCAACCCACTCCAGGTCTGCTCCTCCACCCCAGGCAATGTCACAGCCCTTCCAGGGCTTTCAACAGCCCCTCACCAACCAAGGCTACGACTACCAGGACTTTCCACAGCAAAACCAGACCTTCCCAGTCCAGGCCCAGGTTCATCGCATGCCACAGACGCCACTCCTCACCCAGATGCAGACCAGACAGCCCCACTACACTCCTCCTTCCTCCACCCCACAGCCAAGCCCATCAACAGAAAATCTGTCATCAGTATTGGGCCTGACATCTCAAGTCCTTGATGAGGGGCCTCTCAACCTCACAGGACTGAGTCAGCTCTCGGACAGCTTCCTGAACACACCACCACCTGTTGTACCCTCGGGGCCAAGCACCCCAATGGTGCCTCAGACCAGCACTCAAGCCACAGCCACCTCCACAGTCCCTGCCCGCTTAACAGCTGAGACCATGGACATGACTCAGAGTGACTGAGAATAGTGTCAGAGATTGAGTTATTTATTTGTTAAGTTTATCTTTGCTTAATACAGTTTACTTGGTTCATTTTGCTTATTTAATAAAGTCATAAAGTTTACCAAAGAAAGTTAATAAAGGTTATCTTTGCTTCACACACTTGGTTCATTTTTTTTACTTAATAAAGTGTTGGTGAAAACTTTGAAAAAATGGTTAAGTCTTTGCGTGCTTGTGGGATAGGTAAGGATAGTTGTGGGATAGATAAGGATAGTTGTGGGATAGATAAGGATAGTTGTGGGATGGATAAGGATAGTTATGGGATAGATTAACCTCCAGTGCAAGCATAGTGGGACTGTATGGTCCACTCTCCCAGCTGCCACACATATGGACCTTTTGTATCAATAACAATTTATTCATTGATCAACACATTTCAAAATAAACAAAGCTCTTTATTAATGCCCTATTCATTGTAGGGCCACTCAACATACATGGCACAATCTCCTCAGTGTTATGCCACAGCTTCAAGGAAGCATCCATTAACCATCCTGTCTTGCCACTCCACTGCTCCAGCTGGGGAGTTGCACCAGTGTCTCAGGAGGTTGCGCTGCTTCTTCCTTTCACGTGAAGCTCTGTTGGGGCCTTGTACATCCACAGTGTCTATCAGGTTTCATCCTTGTCTCCATTCACCAGGCTCCATGTCCCCATTCCCTTGTTGACAGTCGACAAGTCTGTTCTGCAACACTGGGTAGCGGGTGTGCATGAGATTGTGCAGGATGCAGCAAGCTTCCATGATGCTCCTCACAGTCTGTGGCTCATGCTGCATGGTGTTGAGAAGTATCTGGAACCTATCGGTATGCCCTTCTACATACTCTAGACATACTGCAGACATCCTAAATATTCGAGATACATCCCAGATACATTTTGTCCATTTTAATCCTTTATATACAAGATGCATACACTTACATCCTTTCTATTTCCGTGCTACTAACGCTCTGTCGATGTTCCGTGTTCCTTTTCTTTCCTCCCTCTTTCCGTTTTTAGCTGCAGCGGATGTGAGTTGAGGGGATGGCCAGAGGATGCAGTATACAGGGGACATTTAACAGATGATAACGGACTTAGAATGTTTGTTGCCCATATATGTCATGGCTGTACATTGTACGTGGTGGAAAGTTCATCCGCTTACAAATGTTTTCGCAGCTCAAAACTTCTTGCGCAGATGAAATCTCAGTGGATGGATGCTCGAGGGATAGAGCGTATGAAACACGTATGCAGTGAGTACACAATGGATGCATAGCGTTTTCCAATGGATGGAAAGCTTTTTTTAATGTTTTACATCCTCTTTGCATCCGTAAGTGCAGTGGGACTGGGGCTTTAGGAACACTTGTAATATTTCTGTATTTTTTTCATATTTCTTTCATATTTCTCTTCATTTAAATTTTTATAAATCATTAATAACAATTAAAATGTTCCCATCCTTTCCTAATTTCATTATCTCATTCTCTTTTTTTCATTTATTTATTAACAAACATTCCATTCCATTACAATAAATGTTTTATCTATCACTTTAATCACACTTGTTTCATATTTTCTAAATTCATTTCTATTTCTAATATAACAATGCTATCTTATGTACCCTTGCAGAATCCTCTCTCAATTAAATTTTCACACATTATCTCTATGTATTCTAAATAGGCTTATATCTTTAATCCTTGTATGTTTTCCCTCTTTCTCTATATCCTGTTTCTGTCCTTTATAACTTCTTTTCCTTTCCTTCTTCCACCTCTTCTTCTCCCTCCCCTTTTTGACCCCTTGTCCCTCCAATTCTATTTCTCTCTTCTGTAATCCTCTCTTCTGCTTCTTCCTTATATTGTAGTTGCTTTTCAAACTATTCTTTTTTTGGTTTTTTCAGATCTTAAATTTTTCACTGTCTTTCCCCCCTTTCCTTTTTTCTGCCCATATAGAATTACTTGATCATTAAAGATGGCTTCTTTGTCTCGCCCTTCTTGTTCTTCAAGCATTTCTTGCTTCTCATAGTTCAAGATCTCCATTTCTAAAAATTGAAATATGAAGCCAAAAAAACCTCTACCTTCTTGTGTATCTTCTTTCTGTTTGTTAAGTTCCATTTTCAGTTCTTCCAAAAGTGATGCCATTTTAAACACTTTTAAACAACCACCCAATTGATTTTAGCCATTTAAATCCAATAACCAAAAATCCAAAAATCATAAAGTAATCCAAATAATCCAAGACTGTTTCTTAGTTTTTTTTCTACTTTTTCTTTCTGGGGTTCTTTTATCTTGTTACAAAGTTTCAGTTAGAATGTATTTTTTAGGAATCTTGTTAAGGTTTCACTGTTAATTCCTTTTACTTCCAGGTGGTCTCCTCCATTTTTCCAGATCCCACCTTTTTGTTTTTTTTCCTTTTCTCTCCTTTCCTTCTTTTAAAAGTTTTTAAATATCTAAGAAATCTTTATTATCCCTTTGACATTTTATTTTCAGCTTGAATGCCTATTAATGTCAAAGTGAATTTTTTTCAGTTTCTTACTTAAGTCTCTTAAGCCCATGTCATACTGGCCAACGGATGCAAAAAGGACACAGCGGACGAGCAAAATGTTCCATCCGTTGTTATCCGCTCTCAAAAGGGGCAAAAATTTGCATAACCGGAGCGGATAACACGGACGCGGGGAGGACGCAAAGCGGATGCGGAATGGAAGCCCAGCAGATGGAAGCGGATGGGAGCGGATGGGAGTGGGTGGCACATCCGCAGAGCTTCCGGGGGGCCTCAGCGAAGCAGATGCGGAATGGAAAGAGCGGATGCAGAGCGGATGCCGAACGGATGAAGCGGATGCAGAGCGGAAGCCTAGCGGATGCACAGTGGAAGCCTAATGGATGCCTGGCGTTCACTGCGCATGCGGGGAGGATGCATTGCGTCAGCCCCGCGGATATAACGGAAGCAGCTCGGAAGCAGGTCACCATTCAGAGGAAAGACCTGCTGCCAGACGGATTGGCTGCCTTGCCTGCTCTGCCTCCATGTCTGCCTGCCAGCCTTGCTGCCAGCCTTGCTACCAGCCTTGCTGCCAGCCTCCCTGCCAGCCTTGGTGCCAGCCTGCCTGCAAGCCTTGCTGCCAGCTGGTCTGCCTGCCAGCCTTCCTGCCAGCCTTGGTTCATGTCTGCCTGCCAGCCTTGCTGCCTGCCTTCCTGCCAGCCTTGGTGCCAGCCTGCCTGCAAGCCTTGCTGCCAGCTGGTCTGCCTGCCAGCCTTCCTGCCAGCCTTTGTTCATGTCTGCCTGCCAGCCTTGGTGCCTGCCTGCCAGCCTTGGTGCCTTCCTGCCAGCCTTCCTGCCAGCCTTGGTGCCTGGCTCCCTGCCAGCCTTCCTGCCAGCCTTGGTGCCTCGCTCCCTGCCAGCCTTCCTGCCTGCCTTGGTGCCAGCCTTCCTGCCAGCCTTGGTTCCTGCCAGCCTCCCTGCCAGCCAGCAACCCCACAACCATGCGGAAGCACAGCAAGCCTCAGCCATCTGCTGCCAGCCCTGGCAAGAGGGACAGGGCTACCATCCCGCCCCCTGGCCCTCACTCTGGTTCTCCTGGAGCTTCTGCAGCACGGGCTCGCTCTTCTGGGGCTGGCGCTTCTGCTGCTTCTGCTTCTGGAGGAGCTGATGACAAGCACTCCAGCACCAGCCCCCTCCACAGCACCTGCACCCTTCACCCCTGAGACTGAGCGACCAAGAGGAGTGCCAGAGACTCATTTTTGTCTTACAGCTTGTGGTTAATAAAGTCTATTTATGATTCACACACTTGCTTCATTTCTTTTTTTTAATAAAGTCTTGCTGGAAACTTTTAGAAATGGTTTAAGCCTTTGCATGCTTGTGGGATGGGTTAATATAGCAGTGGGATGGGTAAGGATAGCAGTGGGATAGATAAACCTCCAGTGCAAGCATAGTGGGACTGTATGGTCCAGCCTCCCAGGTGCCACACCTACGGCCCTTTATTATCAATAATAATGTAATAATTATCCACACATGTCAACATAAACACAACTCTTTATTAAACGCCCTGTTCATTGTAGGCCAACCAAACATACATGGCCCAATCTCATCCGTGTGATGAGACAGGCTGAAGGAAGCATCCATTAAGCATCTACCATCCTGTCTTGCCACTCCACTCCTCCAGATGGGGAGTTGCACCATTCTCTCAGGAGGTTGCACTGCTTCTTCGCTTCATGTGAGGCTCTGTTGGGGCCTTGCACATCCTCAGTGTCTATCAGGTTTCGCCCTTGCCTCCATTCCCCAGGCTCCATGTCCCCATTGGCTTGTTGGAGTTCCATGAGCCTGTTCTGCAAGACTGGGTAGCGGGTGCGCATGAGATTGTGCAGGATGCAGCAAGCTTCCATGATCCTCCTCATGGTCTCTGGGCAATGCTGCATGGTGGTGAGAAGTAGCTGGAACCTGTTGGCCAGGATGCCAAAGGCGTTCTCCACCACCCGTCTTGCCCTGGACAGCCTGTAGTTGAAGATCCTCTCTTCACGGGTGAGGAGTCTGGAGGTGTAGGGCTTCATGAGGTAGGTTGTGAGGGAGAAGTCGTCATCCCCCACAATGAAGTAGGGCACATCTTGTGTGTCGTTGGGCAGGGGTTCTGGATCTGGGAAGCCCACAATGAGGTTGCATTCCAGCCCCTCCTTGAGGTGACTGGCGTTGTATACCTGGGCATCTGAAGAGGAGCCGTTGCCTGAAGCATTGATGTACATGAACTTGTAGTCAGCATCGACCATGGAGAAGAGGATGATGCTGAAGAAGCCCTTGGAGTTGAAATAAGTGGACCCCGAGTTGGCTGGAGATTTGCAGGCCACGTGCTTGCCATCTATGGCTCCAACAGTGTGTGGTAAGTTCCACTTCTGATACCACTGCTCTGCAACTTTCTTCCATCCTTCTTCAGTGGAGGGATACTGGAGGAGCTCCTCCTTGTATTCTTTGATGATGGCCTGCACCACTTCTCTGACCATAATGCTGATGGTGTTGGATGTTACCCTCCATCCATACTGCATGCTCCTGTAGGAGATCCCTGAGGCCAGGTAGCGCAGAGTGAGTGCCACCTTGAGCCCAGGTTCCAGGCTGGGACGGAAGCTGGTGTTTGCCTTGGTCAACCTGGATGTCAGGAGCTGCACAACTTCATCAAACATGGCTGGAGGCATCCTCATGAAGTTCTGGAATGCCCGAGTGTCTTCGCTCCTGAGCTCCACCATCAGCTTGTTGTACAGTCCGTCCTCTGCTCTTCTGGTGAACCATCTTCGGACCCAGACTCTTTTTGGGTGGCTCCTTTTCTTCTCGCAGTAGTGTTCACAGAGCCTGTAGATGGCTTCGCACTGTTGCAGAACGATGGTGGCTGCCGAAAGGACTTTGTTACAATCCACGGTGGACATGACTGGATGCTGTGGAAGAGGAAGAGGCAGATGAAGGCTGCAGAGGTCTGCACCGCTGGGCTGCTGGACTGAAAGTGAGATGCAGGCGAGTTGCTCCCCCTTTTTATAGGCAGTATAGGTTTTCCGCTAGGCATCCTCTAGGCATCCTTAATATCCGAGATAGGTCCCCTCTGCGAACGTTTTTTCCATTTTAAACGCTTTGTTTCCGTTCTGCATCCATTCTGCATCCGTTCTGCATCTGTTCCGCTTCGTCCCCACGTCCAGGCGGATGGAGTTGCGCAGATGCGGAACGGATGCCTAGCAGATATAGCAGATGCGTAATGGATGCATAGCGGATGCGTAGCGGATGCAGAACGGACGAACTGGATACATTTTCCGCGCAAAAGTTTTAGGCAGCCCAAAACTTTTGGAGCGGATGAAACGTCCATAAACGGATGCTGGACGGATAGAGAGGAAGCCAAACGGAGGCAGTGAGTACATCGCGTTTTCGAACAGATGGCAACGTTTTTTGTCCATTTTACATCCTCTTTGCATCCGTTGGTTCAGTGTGACATGGGCTTTAGCTGTCAGTACGGGGAAGGAAAGGAAAAAAAAACCAAAATCTTTTCCCTTCTCACTCTCCTTCACCGCTTCAGAAATCTTCTTTGGGAATAATATTATTCTTTATAGTTTAAATACCAAGGTACCTTATGTTGCTGCTTTTTCAGTTCAACCCAGTCAGTCAAAACTTTCTCTTCTTATCTTCCTCCTGCACAATCTTTTCTGGTTGGGTTCTTCTTTGAGGTGGCCATTTCTGACCACCTCTGCAACCACCTTCAGGTAAGGGAGTAATGGCAAGCTGGGGAGGAGAGATGCGACTCTCCTCAACCCTGCTGGCAGTCTCCCCCCTCTTCACCACCTCTACAGGGTGGCTTAGCCCTGAATCCAGCCAGCTCAGGGCACTCTGGCAGCAAGCAAGGATTGAAACCGCGCACGATCGCAAATTTTGGTCCGTCGCCAAAGAAGCCAAAACCAGAAGTCATGGATTCATTGTTGAGATAGTGGCCAAGACTTACATATCCTTTCTAAAATTAACATGTCAAGGGCTTCTAATCACAAGAAAATAAATATACTTTAATCCAAAAGCTGATTCAATGTCCAATCACATCCTACATCTTTAAAAGCCAGTGTACAGATCAAGCCACTGGAAATATAAAGGTTCCAGAAGAAATTTGGGCCTTTTCTATGTTTACTTATACTTTTCTTTTTGTTCTATAATTATGTTGCAATTTGCTTGCCCTTATTTAAATAACAACGAATGCTGGAAAAAGAAAATAAGGAAAGATGTGATGCGATGTCATAACTCTATTTTCAGCCTACCTTGTCTTTCTGATCTCCCTATTATTACATATTTTAGGTGTACACATGAAAAGCAACTTTTGATGAAACTCTAAAAGGAAATAAGAACAGATCTTTATTGCAGGATTGATTGGTAAGTAGTTCCAGTGTTAGCAGACTACATTTTTGCTAAGTGGTTCCAGTATAGTTCTCAAGAGAAAAATTACACCTTCATCCACAATATGTTTCAGTTCTGAATTAGTGGTTCACACACTCTATAAATTGCAGTGTAACATTAATTGATCTCTAGTGCAAAATACTAGCATAAACACCTCTGATCCTTACTGTTTTTGTAAATACTCTAGCTTTTGCTAAAATATATTTGTTAGCACTTTTGATGCTTTTAGACATTTTTTTTTTGCAATTCTTGAGCTCATAACACATTCATTTCAAATGATCTGCATCAGCTTTCTCCAACCTTATGCATTCCATTTGTGTTGGGACCACAAACCTCCAAAGCCCCAGCCAGCAATGACATATAGCTCAGTCCTTTTAAGTGGCCCTGAAATGGGGAGAGCTGATCTTTGTTGTACCTAGATTTCCTTGGTGACTTCAGTCTTGCTGACTGAAAAGTTGTTTCAGGAAATTCAAGAAAAAACACATTTCAGAAATATAACTTTAGTATTACAGATGAGATGCAGATATTTTAGGAGCCTTCTAGCTTTTTTTTTTCTCAATATAATTTATTTTAGCCCTTTACAAAGTGGTTGTTGCTTTATCCTGTCAAGTCAAAATAGAACTTATACTTCTTCTGCCTTCTATCTCTTCTACCCTATAGCTCATATTCATAGAAACCAAAAGATATCTGACTTTTACATAGTGTCTGGGATGTTTGATTAAATAGTAAAGGAATAACAATAGCAATAGCACTTAGACTTATGTACCACTTCACAGTGCATAAAGCACTCTCTAAGCATTTTACAGAGCCAGCATATTGCTCCCAACAATCTGGGTCCTCATTTTACTGACCTCAGAAGGATGGAAGGCTGAGTCAACCTTGAGCCAGTGAGAATCGAACTGCCAAACTGCTGGCAGAAGTAGCCTGCACTACTATATTCTGTGCCACCATGGCCATTTTTCCCTATTATTATTTTAAGGAGAACTAGTAGAACCTAAAGTGTCTCCCTTTTTATTACTTGTAAAATCTAGTCTGACCAAAATAGATTAACTTCAAATTTAATTCTCTCTATTTTTTTAGAAAACGTAGAAGTCTATCTCATCTTAAAATTATTTTTTAACCACTCAAATGGTCATTTTGATTCAGAAAAGGAAACAAAGTGTGAGAAATGCCAAGTAAATCTTCCTAAGATTGTCTTGGCCATAGCACTCAGAACAAGAACTGATTTAAGCAGGTCAAATTGTTCTGGAGCAAGCTGACTTGTGCTGATCTTATTCCAAGTTCCCTGTATTTCAGCCTGGATATCTGGAAATAGCTTTGAAATGAACCAGAGCCAGGCAGATCCTATTCTAATTACTTCCCTTAAGCTTTACATAGGCAAAATTTCCCTGGAAAGCAGAGGTCTTAAATTCTTTGAAGGTATTACCAAGAGCAGAATGGCAAAATTGGGTCCATAGAGCACATTTTAAATGTACAAGATAGTAAAAGTAAAAGTATGGTGCCCATAACACTTGTAACTCCGCTAACTACTGATATATAAAGGCATAAATATGATATATGATATTGATGGGCTACAGTTGTTCGGGGAACTATAACTTTCAAAATCTCCTCTTCTTCTTTTTTGCTCTTTTAACATCAGATGCTCAATTCAGAACATGCTTTCTAGTCCCATGCTTTTCAATTTTGAGAGTCTTTCTGTGTTTTTTAATTAAATGTTATAAATTCTGCCATACAAATTTAACCTCACCATGATGCAACAAGACTGGACCGCTGGGCAAATGTCTCATTCTCATTAATAATGAGGAAGCTGCAGATAATTATCTAAAGCTACCCAGAGTCACCTTATAAGTGTATAATGGGGGGGGGGCATAAAAGTTAAATAAATACAATTAATTAATTAATAAAATAAAGAATGGCAGTTGAATAGGTTTCACTTCAATACTGAGTATGCCATGACTGACAATCCTCACCACAATAACTCTTCCCTCCCCCCTTACTTTAGAAAAAAAATGATTAGGAACTGACAGGACATGTTCACTTGAATCACTTGGGTCTGGTAAATCCTTTACTGCCAGTCTCATGTTTTGAAAAAAAGGAAACTTTGATGACTCTTTTCATGATTCAAATATATTTAAAACCTCTTGCTTAAAAATGAAAGAACTCATCTTCAGAAGAAATCCACAATCCCTGAATCATCCTGTCACATTCACACTATCATACATAAGCAAGGTTCAAATCTCAATTCATCAGAGGAAAGAATTCCATTTCCATATTAGTTATTCTCAATATGAAAAATAGCACTGTGAGCATAGACAATTTCCCAAAACATATCTCTGTTTCCATCTCTATTGTCTCTATTGCTATCATGATATACTCCATGAAGTCTGAATAACCTTGCTGTTCCTGTAAGAGCTTGCCTTTCCTTTACCCTATAACTATTGTCTATAAGAAATCCTCAAATCCTCAAAAAGGTGTGATGATATCAACAACAAACGACATCTGATTGGCTTTCCTTCTTCTGTACAAGGACATAGTGAAAAATATTATAGGAAGGAAGTCATATTTATCAGAGCCTACCTAACCTTCTTAAACCAACAAACCACTCGTATATAAGAATGCCTAATACTACTCAATTCTAAGATTTAAACGTTTATTGATGAGTAGGCTTTCTTTTGGATGCAGGATAGAACCAAGCAGACTGTTATAACTAGACTCAAGCACAGATAGAAACAAAATAGTGGAAAGGACAAAATAAAACAACCCCTCTCTTTTTTTTCATCAGCATTGTTCAAAGTTGCCACTGATGTTATTGTAAGGAAATTTCATCATTGTGTTCATACACAAGCTAACAAAGTTGTCCGGATAGTTGATTTATCAGCACCACGGATAGCTTCCTTTTTTCTTTTTTTAAGAAAACGGGTGGGGGGACCCAAAAGACATTCTTGAAAGTAAACTACGCTTACTTTCAAACTTATTGTTGAACTAAGGTCAAATCTAACCTCAGCCAATTATAGGTATTGCAATGATCAACGCCACAGGTAGATTTTGATCTAGTCAAAAGGACCTTGGCTTTTGACTAGAATAGAAGCTAACCTACTTATGATCTTTTAATTGTCTATAACCAGGATGGGAAAATAGTTGATTACCAAAAAGATCAGATAAATAGCTGAAAATATTAGATATAGTTAACCTTAAGTTGTCATGAAAACAAAATCAATCACAAGATAGGAGGAAAATTAATATGTATTTCTTTTCTAGAAATATAGAATTTTATCCGGCTAACAGGAATTAGCCTGCTGTCATGGTGCCATCAGGATACCCAATGGGAAATGGGCAAGTGAGTAAATGGGTTGTGACAGCATGATACAAACTTCATGACATACTTGCACCCAACCTGGGACAAACGAACAAAAATCAAGGTTTAGATCATGATTTTGCAATAGTTTGTCATTTTCTTCATCATTACGCTTTTGTAGCTGATGTAAGTGATATTTCATTTATCAGTAGAATTAGTGGAATCTGAAGGGCAAATCTAGAGTTAGAGTAACATGTTTGATTAGGAACAAGAAGATGAAGGTTGACAATCCCACTCAGTCGTGTTGCTCAGTTGAAGCCCTGTAGCTAGCCATACTCTTTCACTTATATTCTAGTGTATAAGAAGGTTGTGAGAATGAAATGAAAGTGTGCAGAAACATCAACATAAGGGAAACAAAGCCTAAAATATAAAATAAAGAGTACCATACAATTCGTTACAGAATTAAAGGATATTCACGCAATTCAATTTTTTACAATATTTTTCTCTTTCCAAAACTCAATATTGGCCATCCTCAATGTGTGACCACAATTAAGCCAAAAATTTCTGTTGGTAAGTGAGGCAGTTGTTAAGTGAATTTTGCCCCACTTTATGACTTTTCTTGTCACAATTGTTAGGTGAACCATTGCAGTTGTTAATTTAGAACACAGCTCTTTAAAAGGGATCACGTGACCTCAGAACACTGCAACCCTCATAAATAGGAACCAGTTGCCAATTGTCTGAATTTTGATCATGTGACCAAGGGGACGCTGCAACAACAATTGCAAAAACAATCATAAGTCACTTTTTTCAATGTTGTTGTAACTTCAATCAGTCACCAAACGAACTATTGTAAGTCGAGGACTGCCTGTATAACAAGCATGTCTATGGATCTACCGTTTAGAATTCATTTCACCTGAATATTTTGAGTTTTCACGTTAGGTGGATCAATTCCCAGTTCTGCATTTAACTTATTTTATTACTTGTGTGTCTAACGGTAGTTTAAATATGGTGTAATATAGAGTCATAAATTCTGTCACCTCCTTATAGCAACCTCAGCAGTATATCCCATATCTCAGGAGATGGCTATCTACAGTTTTCAATCACAGTGTTTTTATGTGGTAATATTTTCCCCTGAGGAGACTTAAAAGAAAGTGAAATGGTCAGTCTGAATGATGGAAAGCACTCGGGAGTTTTAGACAGTGACAGAGAAATCATTCTGACTGTTTCCATGGCTAAAAGCAATACTTTTGCAGCAAGTTTATATCTGGCTCTTTTTCTCTTAGTAATACCTGTGTGCAGAAGATGAGGAAAAAAAGGGGGGAGGGCATAGGGATTTTCCATCTGAAAAGTCTGTCAAAAGAAACATTGCTAGATTAAAGTCAGGTTTGGAGGCTGAAAAGTGATCTGGCAAAAAAGAGATGAAATAATTTCAACACAATTGCAAATTAATATATTCCTAACTTGATCTCCTCTAGATATGCTATGCCTACATTTCTACAATTCCTGCTTGTTTATTGCAGGTGAATGAAGTGTATATAACTTCTGGATGTAGAACAATGCCTTACACCAGGTCATCATTACAATATGCACTTCCAATGCTATCAGTCTTGAGTGGTTGTGTACTTCAAGATTTAGGTTTAATCTGTTATCTAATCTTTTTGGTTGACAATGTCCACAGTGACTACCAACAGCGTTGCAAAATGCACATGCTGCCCTCCTTTTACCAAGAAAAAGGGAGTGCAAGTGTTTGCACATTGAAAGAACTTGTGCTCATGGCAACAAATCAATTAACTAGGGTGAAGAATCTTATTTCCTTCTAGCTCAGATAAGAGCAGCACAGGGCGAAATTATAGCATGGCAACTGTTATATGGAAGCTCTGCATCCTTCATTTTTCTGATCTGTGTTAAAAACACCATAGAAAGAGCAGACATTATCAACACTGCACTGATGAAAGCACAATGTTTATCTTGCTAGAGAAGGTATAGGAAGTTATAGAAACATCCCAGATTCAAAAAATGCAAACCAAACATTTTTTGATAGTGACAAAGCTATTTTCAGAAAGCACAGTAGGGTGTCTTCCCCCTCCCCCCCAAAAAATATTTCAATTAATTTTACTTTATCATAGCTTTTTGATTTCTGGGGCTCAAATGATCCATTGATTAATATAGCATGCTGGACAGGTCATTGCTTAAAAAGATGGATGTAATTACTGTCAAACTTTTGCATGAAAATAGGTGCATGCTATCATTCTCCCTCCATTGAGGGAAAATGGCCCTGGGAAAATTACTAGGTTTGCAATAGTGGCACATATCTGTATAATTACTAAGATAAAACTAGGAATTTTGAGGGGGTGATGGTTCTGTAGCTTCATTGCCATATGTGTCCAAATGGGCCAATCATTAGATATTCCAAACCAAGAAGCAATATAAATATAAAGTCTTCATTTTGGGGGTCACAACTTTTCCCATGCAAGAGTGTTCTACCTGAATGCATTTTTGGCACTGGAGCCCTGGGACCCATCAGACAATTACTTGTCACTCAGTTCCAGTTGACAACAACATGAACTGTCCACTGGGGAAAACATCTTCTGGTTTTGCAACCCAACCAGTTTGTCACCCTGAGAGCTCTTATAGTCAGGGATTGTGCCCCCATCAACAAAACTCACTTTACATGCCATCCTGATGTGGGTCTACAGCAGGGGTGGTGGTATTCAGCAGGTTCTGATCAGTTCTGGAGAACCAGTAGCAGAAATTTTGAGTAATTCAGAGAACTGGCAAACACCACCTCTGACTGGCCCCGCCCCCATCTATTCTCTGCCTCCCAATTCCCAGCTGATCTGCTGGGTCTTCTTTTGCTGCCCTGGAAAGCAGGGAGAAGGGAGCTGGAAAGCAGGCTAGTTGGGTGGGGAGGGAATGGAGATTTTACAATAACCTTCCCCCAAGAGTGGGGAGGGAATGGAGATTTTACAGTCTCCTTCCCCTGCCATGCCCACCAAGCCACATCATGCCCACCAAGTCACGCCCACAGAACTGGTATTAAAAAAATTTGAATCCCACCACTTACTGGGATATCCTTGTGGAACTGACTTTCCATTATAATCATGATTAGGCTTTTAAAGAAATTGCTCTTATTATTATCCTTTCATTCCTAATCATTCAGTCAGAGCTGAAGAAGCTTCTTGGATGAGAAGAGAAATGACCTCAAAGAAAAACAAAGAAAGTCCAGTTGCCTCTTGAAAAAGCTGAAGAAGCTTCTTGGATGAGAAGAGAAATGACCTCAAAGAAAAACAAAGAAAGTCCAGTTGCCTCTTGAAAAAAGCACCTTTGGAACAAACGTGACCTGGATGACTGAGAATCTCCATCGACACTTTTATTATATATTGAAGTTTTTGCTGCTGCTGCTTTTATATGTGATTTTTTTTTTTTTTGCTATTTTACTCTCACCCATTCATGTGAATCAGATGGGCTAAGAAAGCATTATCAAAAGCTTTTTACAAGCTCCTGGGTTGATTGGAACTCTGAATACAGATTGTTATGCCTCAAGTTCAAGAGTTATATTTAGTTATACTCTTATCTCCAGTCTTTATTAACAACTGTGGCTGGCAAGGGATTTTTACATTCTCCCCTCCCCACCCCAGCCCTCTGATTTTGCTTTCTGTTTTATCCTGGCCTTTAGGCAGATTTTCTAGGTGTGTGTGTACCACATGGAGTGTCCTTGAAAGAGAATCCTCTCCTTTCCTGCAGCATTAGTGGATATGTCTGTGGGATCAAAAGCTTTTCTGTACATGGAAGGGCATAGCTGGATTCACTTCTATCACTTTCATGACTCTACCACAGTATGTAGGAAAAATGATTCTACATGGCTGCACAAAAAGAATGAATAACTTTGCAAATGTGGAATTAAAATAAATTAAGTGTTGCATCTTTCCTTGGGGTCCACCACCTTCCGAAATAGAAGGATTATTTTTTAGGAACAGCTGTTGTTCCATGAGAGGTAATTCTAATGATACCCCTAATTCCTACAATCATTATGAATGGAAAATGGCTTGAACACAAGACATGAATAACATTGGCAGTGACAACGGTGGTCTATAATAGTTACAGGTTTGACAGGAATATTTTTCATCAGCCCAAGCCATTATGACTATAGAGTCCTATCCAGGGATGGGATTTAAAAATCCCAACAACCGGTTCATTGCCAAGTTGCTGGGTGGGAGTAGCCATGGTGGGTATGGCCTATCGGAACTTCCAGGAGGGCCATTTTTCACCTTCCCCAGGGTCCAGAGGCTTCCCTTGAGCCTCTGGGAGGGTGAAAAAGGCCTCCCTCAGGGTCTGGAGGCCCTCTAGAATCCGGAAACAGGCCGGTTTCCAGACTTCTGGAAGGCCCATTTTCACCTTCCCAGAGCCTTTGTGTGGACCCTATACTTAACTGCACCCAAAACAGGCCATGTGGAGACTCCTGGGAGGGGAGGGATGGGCAGGGCCAGCTGGTCAGTTCAACTACCGTTTCAGTGAACAAGATGTAAATTTAACATCCAGTTCGCCCAAACCGGGCTGAACCAGCTGAATCCCATCCTGGTCCTATCTGAAACAACTTAATATTGAATATTCAATTCCTCACTGGTTTGCTACATGAGAATCTATCTTAAAAGGGTTTTAAAGTTTTATTCTGGCCACTGCAGAGGTTCTAGAATAGAATGAGACTGCAGTGCTCAGGCTTCATTGGCTGCCCTGCAGATAGTCCTTGACTTACAACAGTTCATGTTGTGACTGTTCAAATATACAATGGCATTGGTAAAAGTGACTTATGACTTTTTTTCACCCTTATGACTGTTGCAGCATACCATGGGATCGTGGGATCAAAATTCAGATGCTTGGCAACTGGTTCCTATTTATGATGGTTGCAGTGTCCCAGGGTCATATGATCCCCTTTTGTGACCTTCTGAGGAGCAAAGTCAATTGGGAAACCATGATTCACTTAACAATGGTGTTACTAACTTCACTACTGAAGTAATTCACTTAACAGGTGTGGCAAGAAAAATGGTAAAACAGGGCAAATATTTCACTTAACCACAGAATATCTTACTTAACAACAGAAATTTTGGGCTCAGTTGTGTTAATAAGTCAAGAACTACCTGCACATTATAAAAACATTCTGGGTCTATTTCCATACAGAATCAAACTAACCTGTTAATCACATTTAAGAATCTGCAACCTATATTCTTTTTAGCAAGGATTGGACTGTCTTGGCTATTTGACTCTTTATGTCTTTCCTCAAGATGTTAATTACATATCTGGCATGTGGACAGCAAACAACAGTGAGTTCTTCATCTATAAATTAATTGTCTTCAAAGCTTGAGGAGGCATAATGTTATTTCTATTCTGCCCAAAAAAAAGTCAAAGCAGATTCTGCCGTGTTGCTAAAGCTGGAGCATTTAATGACAACCATCTCCAGAAAAAATTGATTTTTTTCACTTTTCAAGTATTTGGACAGACAAATATAACTTTGTTTCACTTTATTGCAAATAGCCTAACATAATACTTTTTAATACAGTTGTCAAGATTTGTGGAAGCAATGCTATTTTTATACAGCTGATATCACCTTATTATTTTTGGTTTGAGGTTATTCAAAAATCTTTAAAGATCCATTTGGGGGTAATTCTTTTGATCAGTGGAAAACTTAACCCTCATCCTACAAAAAACTCTAATGCTTCAATGGAACACAGGGATGTTACTTGGCTCGCAACTTGTTTAATGCTGCAATTATATATGAATTAACCTGGGAGCAAGTCCAAATAATTCTAATTGAATTTATTTCTGAAAAGACATATACAGACTGACAGCTGAAGTGGTTATGCTTTCCTTCTCAATTTCCTTCCCAGAACCAGACTTTTGCAGGTGCTGGGAAAAAAATCGTTGGAATCCATTGTTCTTTTCAGAATTACACTTCACGAAATTCTTTAGTTGGCAGACCTGCCAATTTAACCAGTGTGAAATTACTGCGTGGTTCCTTGACATTTCTGATGATTTCTCACCCTCCGAACATACCTTAGAAATTGCATTGCATGAACGGAGAAAAGGAGGCTATTTGGCTGTAACCACCAATGATTCTCCATATAGGAGAGTTATATTTATATTATATTTGTATAGGATTTGAACCACAATTTTCGCTGGTCTCACCTCAGTAGATTTTTCCCAAGGATAAAGAGAATGTATCTATCTGATTTTGGAATGCTTTCTCTACTTCTGCCAAAAATGAGACCATCAAGGTGAAAGAACAGCTGTGTCTCAAATTTAATTGGAATAGATCTGAGGAAGATAGAATTGAATTGAATATTTTATTTAGCCAAGTGTGATTCGACACACAAGCAATTTGTCTTTAGTGCAGAAGCTTTCAGTGTACATGCAAAGCAACAGAATATAGGTACTCCTTGACTTATGACCACAATTGAGCCCAATATTATTGTTGTTAAACATTTTTTAAGTGAGTTTTGCCCCATTTTATGATCTCTTACATTAAGTGAATCACTATAGTCATGAAGTTAGTAACATGGTTGTTTGATTTTTTTGCTTGTCAAAAGGTCACAAAAGGGGTTAGGGTTAGGCTTCCTATCTATCAAGAAGCTAATAAGCCTACAAAAAAGGGTCATCTCACTGAGGACTGGGCAAAACAAAATATGATCCATGTATCATATGAGGATCCTGATTAAAATAAGTCCTTCCTTGGTTCTGCATTACATTACTGAGCCATTATCTGAAAATATAAAATCCAATAGAATTCTATATAATATGCATCTAAATGAAAGGTACACACCACTATACTATTTATCCTTGTTCTGTGGTATAACGTCATGTATTACATTTGTTCATTAGTTTATTAACAATCCTTAATATTCTCCTCAATCTCAAAGGACACTGGTTAGTGTATCACAGCAAAACCTGGAGGGAAGTACAGTTATTAGTGGAAACAATTCAGACTTTTATCCTGCAAGATTTGCTTCTCTCTTTAACTACCTTTAACTACCTTGGTAGTGCTTGCTTACAAACTGTCTCATTTAGTAGTCATTCAAACGTGCAACCGTTCAAACGTGTAACAGTGCTAAAAATAACTTAGTGACCAACACTCATATTTATGACCCTCACAGCATCCCTTATACGACCACTATTACATTCATGGTGCATTACAATTAGTACGTATTGTCCTGTTTTTATTTTGTTTTTGTTTTTTCTTAAATTCCCATTGAAGAGTGGAGAGATAGAAGAGGAAGGGATTACAAGAGAGTAAGCAACCATGCACTTTTGTATGGGGAACATATCGTGCTATTTGCACTTGTGATTCCCAGAGTACTTGAGGCTGTGGCACCACTGCAATCCTTTAAAAAAAAAAAAGATTAACAGTTATAAATTGGAAAAAAAAATAAAAGTCATTACAAACTGGAAAAAAACTGAAAACTGAAAGGTCAAAAGAAAAAAAAGGAAGGAAATCCTGGTTGAACAAGCCAATCTTATACACTTTCCTTATATAATTTCCCTGAGTTTTTAAAATTATTATTTAATTCTTCAAAAAAAAATCCCAGAGATATAGTAGTTTAACTCTGTGTTGCAGAGTTAAAATCATTCAGAACTTTAACAGATTACTTTTGCATCAATAAGTATAATCTATCCTATTGTTTGTCACCGCTAAAAAAAAGTCCTTCCTAATCTTAGCAGAGTTCTTTTGTATAGCCAGAAGAAAAGAATTATCCGAATCAGTTTCCTGGTTTAATATCTGTTCATCTCCTTCAGAGAATAAGGCATCCATCAAATCCATTTGTATTATATTTAAATCCTCCTCCAAATTAATTTCACAGTCTTCCATTGCAGCTCATTCTTGTTTTACAACTACATTGGAACCCACTTTGACAACTTTATCAAGCATTTGATCCATTCTGCGCAAAAACATGACTGAAAGGTATTCACAAGTTTTCAGTAAGGATTTCTGCTCCATTTTTTAATCCTCTGTCTCTGGTGTCCAGCCTTCATGGTCTCCTTATAATAAAAAAAGAAAGCTAAAGCAATCAATGAACTAAATAGTTGCAAATTGTAATTCCAAATCCCTCTGGCCCCTTGATCCAATGCTAATTTTTCAAAATCCTTAGTACTAGATGTGCTGCAAAAAAAATCATATATTTTTAAAACTTTTAAAACTAAACATACACTATCTTTGAAGGATGCAGAAACTTGGCTGATGAATACAGTAAGACCTTGCCAGTCTGAAGCATTTTAATCTCTCCACTATATGAACAAAACAGAAATAATCCAAAAAATGCTTAAGATATAAAGTTTAAACAAGTTTAATGTCCATAAAGGCTGCTTAGTGAGTGTGAACTTATGAATAAGACAATAAAGAGTTGGAAGGGACCTTGGTGGTCTTCTAGTCCACCCTCCTCCTCAGACAGAAAACCCTATATCATTTCAATGTCAAATTCAATTTTATTGAAGGCCATATCAGGGCTGTGGATGATCTCAGGAAGGGGAGGCAGGTGTGGCCAACTGAGTGGGTGTGGTCAACTTGATGCCACTTCCCAAACTGCTAGCATGTTTCCTCTTTGCACTGAGTCAACTGGGCAGAAGCCATACTAGCCTGATGTTTCTTCTTTGCATTGGATAGACCGGGCCAAAGCAATGCAGGTAGACTGGGCTGAAGCAACATGGGTAGACCAGGCTGAAGTGATATGGGCCAGCCCATTACATTTTTCAGGACAGCCCCATGGGCTGAATCCGATCACATTGCAGGTCAGATCTGGCCTGCGGTCCTTGAGTTTGACACCCCTGCCTATACCATTTCAGATGAATGGTTGTCCAATCTCTTCTTGAAAACTTCTAGTGTTGGAGCATTCACAACTTCTGGAGGCAAGTTGGTCCATTGATTAATTGTTCTCACTATTAGGAAATCTCTCCTTAGTTCTAGGTTGCTTCTCTCCTTGATCAGTTTCCACCCGTTGCTTCTTGTCCTGCTCTCAGGTGCTTTGGGGAATAGGTTGACTCCCTCTTCTTTGTGGCAACCCTTAGATATTGAAATACTGCTATTATGTCACCCCTAATCCTTCTTTTCATTAAAATAGACATATCCAGTTCAAGCGACTATTTTTTAATATGTTTTAGCCTCCAGTCCCCTATGTAATCCCAACTCCCAACCACTCCACTCATAAGCCAATAACAAAAGATAGTTTCTGCAGAGTACTCATGAAGAGTGGCTGTCCAGATTCACATGGATCATTTCAATAATCTTTCCTTTGGTCCAAAGGATAACACCAGCTTGGATCCAGCATCCAGTGGCAATTCCCTTACAGAAACTGACTTGCTAGTTCGAGAAAGCCAACCAGAAATCATATCATCATGCCATTTACAGAAAGCCCTGGCACTACCACCTTACTTTCATTGTGTATTTGCCATTGTAGATCTGGATACTCTCTTTTAATACCTTCCTCTCCAATTAATGAAAACAGAAACACGAATTCCTTTCTTGTTAATTATTCCAGCACTAGGATCAACATTCCAAAGGACAAAGAATTGGAGAAAAGAACAGCACTGTCATGGTCATTTTATTTCTCTTGTAACAACTACTTCGCGTTATCACAAAGTGCTCGTCACAATTGTATTCACCAAGCAAAGATTACCTGAAGTGGGAACAATGCCAAACTCTTGGCTTTAATCTTTAAAGCCTCATAGGGACCACCGGTCTCCTTGTAAACCTGCTGAATTGTGCTTCCTTTTAGGTACCTGTAGAAAATGGCAAGAAGTTTCATAAAACTTTAATTTAAAATGCCATCGAGGTGACTCAAAAAGCAAACATAATACTCAGGATTTTTTTTACAAAAGTTTTTCCAAAGGTGATATCATAGAGAATGATTTACTGATTGTGGGCAAAAGACATTACTAAACTAAAAATCTTGGGAAATTCTTGCATAGTGTTTTCTGAGTAAAAAATACCTAGATTGATCCATTTGAATCTTTTCTTTGACATTGTGATTTATATTCGTATGACTCTCTTCACACATTGGTTGTTTGTGAGATAATAAATATCATATTTTGTTACCTTGTCAATCCTTCAAAGCTTCAAAGCAAATCTAGTATCATACAGGAAAGTTACACTCAGTGATAGATGAGAAGCTGATGCCTGGATTTTTTTTTTTTTTTAATCTCCAGATCATTCTGGAATATGCTGCATATATGAAAAGTTGGCTGCAGTTGAAGACTTAGAAAATAACTTAAATTTTCATTATCCTGAACACATAATTCAAAAATTTCATTACCAACGCTTTCTTACATTTGCAATGATTTTATGAATGACTGATAATGACTGCAAATTTAGGCAAGTTTAATGAGCTGTATTTTAAGACCACCATAGAATAGGACAGCATGATCCCATGTCAACAGAGATGGCATCCTAAGGATAAGGATGGAGCTATTTATACTGCACTAGTCAAAAAACTGGGCTGTGAAAATATTTACAGACCCCTCACATCCCGGACCTAAATTGTTTCAACCTTCAACCTTCACGCTATAGAACAGCTACCCTGCACACCAGAACAATTTGACACAAGGACAGTTTTTTCCTGAATGCCATCACTCTGCTAAACAAATAATTCCCTCAACACTGTCCAACTATTTACTAAGTCTGCATTACAATTACTATTAATCTTCCTATTGTTCCTATCACCAATCTCCTCCCACATGACTATATGATTGTAACTTTGTTGCTTGTATCCTTACAATTTATATTGATTGTTTCCTAGTATGATTTGATTGCTTATTTGTACCCTATGACTATCATTAAGTGTACCTTATGATTCTAGACAAATGTATATTTTCTTTTATGTACACTGAGAGCATATGCACCAAAGACAAATTCCTTGTGTGTCCAATCACACTTGGTCAGTAAAGAACTGATTGATTGATTGATTGATTGAGCTGGCCAAATATTGGACAAAGGTCAAAGGACTTGCATGAGGACCAGGCAAATAGTCCCAGCTTTCAGATAATCTTTTCAGTTCAATGAAATATAATTTTTCACATTTGTAATGAGGAGGGAAATGTTCACTCAATACAGTTTTGTCCTGGGGAAATAGTTAACAGCAAGAATAAATCACAAAGAAGGAGAATATTAGCATTGAGGAAGTTAAACGCTAAACTGTTTGATCATATATCTCTGCTGGCCTAACTTGCAGGCAGCAAGATGGAAATTTTTTGTGGAAATGAAGAGATCAGGTTGTCCACAAAAGTAAAGAGTGGGCTCAAGTATGATTTAGTTTGCAGTGGCTCCTTAGGTGTAACAGAGACTGCTAAACCATCTCTTAAATGGAACTTGGAGATGGCACAGCTTTTCAAGAGAGCTTTTCAGGATGATACAGTTTCCCAGGCTCGATATATATTCTTATTGCAATGTTATTTAAGATCAAACTAAGAAGCAGTGACATTATAGTAGGAAAAAACCCATTTTGCCACCTTGTGCAGCTGGGGATATCACAGTTGACATCCACTGGCAGAAAATATATGTATCTGGTTAGGAACAGAGGAAAAAACAACTCAGGAGTGGTTGCCAAGGAAAATAAAATTTGTTCTTTTTGTTTGTTCTTTTCCTCTTCTGTGGGGAGAACAACATACTTATGTATTTCTTCCTGATTAACTAGTTCTAATACTGATAGTGGGAAAATATAATGTAGTCTTATTAGGGTTTATAAATGCTTTTCTTGCTTTGTTTCCCAACCAAAACTCTTCAGCAGATTTTGAAATTTCATGTCAATTTGAAAACCATCTGTAGGATTTTTCAGTGAAGAAACAAATATACGACATGGTAGCTCAACCTGAGAACCATACTCGGAGCAGACAGATTTTTTTTTTTAAAATCAACAAAAATCCCATATGATAAAACTAGGAGCTTTAGGCAACTGCCCAAAATTCCTGCCAAAACATTAATAATCAAAAGAGAAAACTTGAAAAGCACCACATCTGTCTTTCTTTTACATCAGAATTAGAAATGAATGCAGTTACATTCACATCCTTGTGCGATGTGTCAGTACACTGAAAAACAGATACCCAAATTGTTTACAAAACTTTTAAAGTTTGAGATAAGGCAGAATCGATGTATTGCACAATAAAAAGTAAGTGTGACTGTATATTGTGATGAGACTAGGCTGAAGCTGTCACATAAGCAGGGTGAACATTACAATAACCAGGAATCTTGTCTAAAAGATCCCTTAGGGGAGGTAGTTAAAAAGAAACCAAGTCAGTAAGGAAACGAAGGAAAAAATGCAATCTGAACATAACAAAGGAAAATAGGCCTGAACACATGAAAACCTCCCTTATTCCTAGTCTGAATTCCCTGATCCAAGAGGATCATTGATTTAGGAAGGCAAGAGCTAGGAGTAACTGAACATACTCCTTTGCAAGTGCCTATTGATAGGGGTCTCTCTTCCTGAGAACTTCTGGAAATTCTGTCCTCCAACATTCCTCAAGAATCAGAACCATGCGGTGTGCAAAAGGAGACTATTCCTCTCCCTTATTCTTTTTCTGACCTATTAGCCGTCTTCACATACAATTGTTCATGGCAGGATTCTATCAGTAGAAGTTTGTCTTTGATATGTTCCTTTGGGATTTCATGGGCAACTGTGAAGGGTATAAAGTAGTGCACTCTTGGCTACCTCAAAAAGAAGTAGGAGAAAATACCATATCCTGAAATCCTTGTTTTCTATTTTAATCTCATGAAATATTGAAATCACTGTCAGGATTCCGGCAGTTACTCCAATTAAATCATGAGCCTCAAGCCACACTCCCAAAACTAAAAACGATTTATTTGAAGGCAACATTCTACGTCTGTCATTTACCTGGGTGTAGCCAACTCTGAGATTCGTAGTTCACTATCACCCTTGATCCTGCTTTTTCCCCCATCCCTTTGGGTGTATCATCCAGCGAAAAATGTCCATAGCCAAGAGTCATCAATCGTGCTCTCCAATTAGATTTTTGCACAGCAGAAGCTTCAGTCATCTTATCAGTGTTTGAAGAAAATATGAATGGAATGTACTTTCAATTCCACACTGCCACCTGCTCTTTGAAACTCCCCCCACCCTTTCTTTCTGTTGTCAACTATAAAACATGTATACAAAATGTTTTGTGAGTTGACAATCACACTTATCAAATAATAATAAATAACTGTCATTTCAAGGTTTTCTTAAAGGGCAGAGCAAGTTTTTTTTGGAGGGGTAACATAGAGAAATCAAACAGAAATGATTTTACTCATAGAATGCAAATAAAGGTTTTTGAACTAATGACAACAAGTAGAGCAGTCAACCTTAGAACTTGGTAGGGCACAAAGGACTTGGGAAAGATACTCATCAGTGCTAGTATTCTGCCAGTTCAGCTCGGTTTAGCCAAACTGGTAGCTCTGAAGATCATCTGTGAGCAAACCGGTTTGCTTCAATGATCAGCTGGGCCCTCCCAACTGCCCTGGCTCTACTGACCTTTATTTCTTGCTTTTCAACCTCAGCTGCTTCACGCAGCATAGCAGATTGCTGCGTATCAGGTGTTTTACACACAGGGATTGCAGCAGAAGG
Organism: Laticauda colubrina; assembly: GCA_015471245.1. Taxonomy (NCBI): domain Eukaryota; kingdom Metazoa; phylum Chordata; class Lepidosauria; order Squamata; family Elapidae; genus Laticauda; species Laticauda colubrina. The sequence continues at coordinate 4,974,052 of BLBF01000011.1, read as the reverse complement.
TAAGTTGTTAACACTGCAGTGTACAAAGCACATGCTCACACTGAACTGGTTAGAAATTTTTTTTGAAACCCACCACTGATGGGTTGGTGTCATGCCATGGTGTGGCATGACACCAACTACATGCCATGGTGTGGCATGACACCAACTCTGATCTACAAAGATCAGAGTCATTCAAGCCATGGTATTTCCTGTGACATTTTATGGAAGTGAAATGTGAACTTTAAAGAAGCAGAATAGGAATATGATTGATGCCTTTGAACTATGGTGTTGGAGAAGACTCCAGAGAACACAAGGGACAGCAAAGAAAACAAACCAATAGATCATTAATCCAGAGTTCACACTGGAGGCACAAATGTCCAACCTCCCATTATCCTACTATGGACACATTATGTGAAGATCAAACTCTCTGGAGAAGGCTCTAATGTTGGGAAAGGTGAAAGGAAAGAGAAGACAACAACAGCAGCAAGATGGATAGATTCAGTTACAGTGGTAGTGAGTGCAAAGTTGTGAGTCTTGAAAGAACAGGTTAGAGATAGATCATCGTGGAGAAAATCCATCTATGTAGTCGCTAGAAGTCAAAAACAACTTGATGGTATTGAATCAATCAATCATTCAGTCAATTAGTCTCCTGAAATATTGTTCTGGTATGCTGGGAAGCATAAAAATTCTTGTAGGACTGGCCTGGGAGAAAGATGAAAAGTAGTACTATAGCTTCAAGTGAAGAGGCTTCAGTGGAAGGAATACTTTTATTTGCTGAAGTAACAGTCTAGATCCAGTCTATTGCCTTGAAAAAGAGGTGTTTTTTTTTTCTTTTTTGGTACTGAGCTTTTATCTGTTGAAGGACAAAATGAATCTGAATGGGATTGTAATGGATGGGGTATGAATTGGTGCTGGGCTGAGCAGACATAGAATCCTCACTTACTGACTATTCATTCACAGTGACAACACTGCTGACAAATAACTTTACAACCAATGTATGACTTGCACAGCATTCCTCAGTCACATGATTGCCAGTACAGTCAGTAAGTATGCCTTGTCCTGTGTCAGATCTGTGGGGTAGGGAGTGCATCAGAGGTGGTATTCAGCAGGTTCTGACCAGTTCTGGAGAACCAGTAGCAGAAATTTTGAGAAGTTCGGAGAACTGGCAAATGCCACCTCTGACTGGAGATTTTACAGTATGCTTCCAGAACCATGCCCACAGAACCAGTATTAAAAAAATTTGAATCCCAGCACTGGATCCCACCCTTGAGAGATTGGAGAGGAAGGGATTGCAAGAGAGTAAGCCATGAGATTTTCTACATATTGAGAGCAATACAATCACGGAGGAAATAGTCAGGCAAAGGAGAGATTGGCTAGAGAAATCCCTTGCTTTTTTTTCTTCCCTCACTTAGCAGAGAGATTGGGAAAGAAGAAGAGAGGATTGTAAATTGTTCACAAAGATGTGAAACTGAGTAGTCTTGTCTTTTTCCAGCGGGAAAGCACATTTGCAGTCATGTGATTTCCCACATAGCAACTGCTTCGTTTAGCCTCAAAGTTACCGATCCTAAGTTTCTAAGTTCCAAAGTTACTAAGATCATTAAGCGAGAGCTATCTGTAGTGTTTTAAAGGACTCCATCCATCCCCTTCTGGTCTACAAGATAGTTGGTAAAATCTTATCACAGATGTGCTCCCAAGCTAATTCGGACTTCTGCATCTTATGAGGAAGCCTCTAAGAAAAGATTGGAAAAGAAGGTCTGCAACTGAAAAGTGTATACAAACAGCAATACTTGTTGTTCTTAAAGAAAAATTAAAAAAAACTATTTATCTATTTAAAGCCAGTATCTGGGAAATTTATGAGTCAAAGAAAAAAGCACTAGAATCTTCACTAAAACGACAACTGCATCAGTTAAAGAAAATGTGCGTAAGAGCTATAGTTGTTACAAAAAACTGTTAACATAAATGGATACCAATTTCTTCAGGTCTTTTTTTTAAAAAAAAACAAATCCATAAAAAAGGAGAAAACCTGTACTGGAATATCTTGCTACTAATACGGATAATTAAAGGGATTGGGTTTTTACTGATTTGTAATCAATTTTATTGATTTATTTGCAATAAAATTGCAATCAATCAATCAAATCAATCAATTTCAATCAATCAATCAAATCAATCAAATCAATCAAATTTTATTGATTTACAACAAATAATAATAAATGACAGTAAGAAAGCAAGAATTAGTTTTCAGAGTCACAATATGATCTGTTTTGCATCAGCAATTTTGAATATAAATCAAAATTATAAAGTGATTTAAAGCTTAGAGCTTGTTGGCTTTAAAATACAGTATAATTCACGTCCAAAATATAATCATTATACCTCTTTTACACTAAGCCTATTAAACTTCACATTTTCCTCCTCTTCTAATCAACAATAGGGATTTACTTTAGGTACAGTTTTCCTTTAATTTAATCCTCAATTTAGCAGCCACTTATACAATAGTGGATGCTTCCCAATTACATATGCGACAAATTGTCTCATTAAGCTGTCATTTGTAAATTCATTTTAACCTAACGAGGCTTATGAATGGGAAAAGTATCTCCATGCTTTTAAGTAGCACCTATTGGCATAATCCTTGAGTTATGTTTACATTTGTTTTACAAAGAGAAACTACAGCATTTTATTAAAACTACTGGAAAGATAAAGTGTGCATTAGGGAATGCCCAACAGTGATGGCTTAGTCAAGCTAATCCCCCAAACAAGCTAATCCTTAACTCTGAAGAAAAGGTGCCTCCTATAATTAGCCTATATTTATTTCAGAACTTTATAAAGCAAAAGACCTCTACTTAAAATGTACCAGTCCAGATGTTTCTGAATCAATCACATATATAGCCCTGTCCTAGATAATTTTCTCCATACCCTTCATGGGTTTTAATTAAGATTTAGCTATTTTTAATTACTCATTTCCACTTCTGTTTTTTTTAAGGCAATGCATTTATAAAATGACTTAAGAACCAGAAGAGGAGAAACAATTTTTGAAAAGAGTATAATTCAAAAATAAAATCATCACATCCTAGAATAAATTCAAGTGGTCCTCAACTTACGACCACAACTGAGACCAGAATTTCCATTCTTAAGCAATACAGTTGTTAAGTGATTTAATGACCTCTTTTGCCACTCTTGTTAAGCCCATGTCACACTGAACCAACGGATGCAAAGAGGATGTAAAACGGACAAAAAAGCTTGCCATCCGTTGGAAAACGCGATGTACTCACTGCCTCCGTTTTGCTTCCTCTCTATCCGTCCAGCATCCGTTTATGGACGTTTCATCTGCTCCAAAAGTTTTGGGCTGCCTAAAACTTTTGCGTGGAAAATGTATCCAGTTCGTCCGTTCTGCATCCGCTACGCATCCACTACGCATCCGTTCTGCATCCGTTACGCATCCGCTATATCTGCTAGGCATCCGCTATGCATCCGCGCAACTCCATCCGCCCAGACGTGGGGAGGAAGCGGAACAGATGTAGAACGGATGCAGAACGGATGCAGAATGGATGCAGAACGGAAACAAAGCGTTTAAAACGGAAAAAACGTTCGCAGAGGAGACCTATCTCGGATATTAAGGATGTCTACAGGATGCCTAGAGGATGCCTAGAGGATGCCTAGCGGAAAACCTATACTGCCTATAAAAAGGGGGAGCAACTCACCTGCATCTCACTTTCAGAACAGCAGCCCAGCGGTGCAGACCTCTGCAGCCTTCATCTGCCTCTTCCTCTTCCACAGCATCCAGTCATGTCCACCGTGGATTGTAACAAAGTCCTTTCGGCAGCCACCATCGTTCTGCAACAGTGCGAAGCCATCTACAGGCTCTGTGATCACTACTGTGAGAAGAAAAGGAGCCACCCAAAAAGAGTCTGGGTCCAAAGATGGTTCGCCAGAAGAGCAGAGGACGGACTGTACAACAAGCTCAGGAGCAAAGACACTCGGGCGTTCCAGAACTTCATGAGGATGCCTCCAGCCATGTTTGACGAAGTTGTGCAGTGCCTGACACCAAGGTTGACCAAGGTAAACACCAGCTTCTGGCCCAGCCTGGAACCTGGGCTCAAGGTGGCACCCACTCTGCGCCACCTGGCCTCAGGGACCTCCTACAGGAGCATGCAGTATGGCTGGAGGGTGCCATCCAACACCATCAGCACTGTGGTCAGAGAAGTGGTGCAGGCCATCATCGAAGAATACAAGGAGGAGCTCCTCCAGTACCCCTCCACTGAAGAAGGATGGAAGAAAGTTGCAGAGCAGTGGTGTCAGAAGTGGAACTTACCACACACCGTTGGAGCCATAGATGGCAAGCACGTGGCCTGCAAATCTCCAGCCAAGTCGGGGTCCACTTATTCAACTCCAAGGGCTTCTTCAGCATCATCCTCTTTGCCATGGTCGATGCTGACTACAAGTTCATGTACATCGATGCTTCAGGCAACGGCTCCTCTTCAGATGCCCAGGTATACAACGCCAGTCACCTCAAGGAGGGGCTGGAACACAACCTCATCGTGGGCTTCCCAGATCCAGAACCCCTGCCCAACGACACACAAGATGTGCCCTACTTCATTGTGGGGGATGACGACTTCTCCCTCTCAACCTACCTCATGAAGCCCTACACCTCCAGACTCCTCACCCATGAAGAGAGGATCTTCAACTACAGGCTGTCCAGGGCAAGACGGGTGGTGGAGAACGCCTTTGGCATCCTGGCCAACAGGTTCCAGGTACTTCTCACCACCATGCAGCATTGCCCAGAGACCGTGAGAAGGGTCATGGAAGCTTGCGGCATCCTGCACAATCTCATGCGCACCCGCTACCCAGTCTTGCAGAACAGGCTTGTGGAACTCCAACAAACCAATGGGGACATGGAGCCTGGGGAATGGAGGCAAGGGCGAAACCTGATCGACACTAAGGATGTGCAAGGCCCCAACAGAGCCTCACATGAAGCGAAGAAGCAGCACAACCTCCTGAGACACTGGTGCAACTCCCCAGCTGGAGCAGTGGAGTGGCAAGACAGGATGGTAGATGCTTAATGGATGCTTCCTTCAGCCTGTCTCATCACACAGATGAGATTGGGCCATGTATGTTTGGTTGGCCTACAATGAACAGGGCTTTTAATAAAGAGTTGTGTTTATGTTGACATGTGTGGATAATTATCACATCATTATTGACAAGAAAGGGCCGTAGGTGTGGCACCTGGGAGGGTGGACCATACAGTCCGACTATGCTTGCACTGGAGGTTTATCTATCCCACAGCTATCCTAACCCATCCCATAGCTATTACCCATCCCACAGGTATCCTAACCCATCCCAAAGCTATCCTTACCCATCCCACAAGCATGCAAAGGCTTAAACCATTTCTAAAAGTTTCCAGCAAGACTTTATTAAAAAAAAGAAATGAAGCAAGTGTGTGAATCATAAATAGACTTTATTAACCACAAGCTATAAGACAAAAATGAGTCTCTGGCACTCCTCTTGGTCGCTCAGTCTCAGGGGTGAAGGGTGCAGGTGCTGTGGAGGTGGCTGGTGCTGGAGTGTTTGTCATCAGCTCCTCCAGAAGCAGAAGCAGAAGAAGCGCCAGCCCCAGAAGAGCGAGCCTGTGCTGCAGAAGCCCCAGCAGAACCAGAGTGAGGGCCAGGGGGCGGGATGGTAGCCCTGTCCCTCTTGCCAGGGCTGGCAGCAGATGGCTGAGGCTTGCTGTGCTTCCGCATGGTTGTGGGGTTGCTGGCTGGCAGGGAGGCTGGCAGGAACCAAGGCTGACAGGAAGGCTGGCAGGGAGGCTGGCACCAAGGCAGGCAGGAAGGCTGGCAGGGAGGCTGGCACCAAGGCTTGCAGGAAGGCTGGCAGGCAGGCTGGTAGGCAGGCAGGCAGCAAGGCTGGCAGGCAGACCGGCTGGCAGCAAGGCTTGCAGGCAGGCTGGCACCAAGGCTGGCAGGGAGGCTGGCAGCAAGGCTGGCAGCAAGGCTGGCAGGCAGACATGCAGGCAGGGCAGGCAAGGCAGTCGATGTGTCTGGAAGCAGGTCTTTCCTCTGAATGGCGACCTGCTTCCGAGCTGCTTCCATTATATCCGTGGGGCTGACGCAATGCATCCTCCCCGCATGCGCAGTGAACGCCAGGCATCCATTAGGTTTCCTCTGTGCATCCGCGAGGCTTCCGCTGTGCATCTGCTTCATCCATTCGGCATCTGCTCTGCATCCGCTCTTTCCATTCCGCGTCCGCTTCGCTGAGGCCCCCCGGAAGCCCTGCGGATGTGCCACCCACTCCCATCCGCTCCCATCTGCTTCCATCCGCTGGGCTTCCGTTCCGCATCCGCTTTGCATCCGCCCTGCGTCCTCCCCACATCCGTGTTATCCGCTCCGGTTATGCAAATGTTTGCCCCTTTTGAGAGCGGATAACAACGGATGGAACATTTTGCTCGTCCGCTGTGTCCTTTTTGCATCCGTTGGCAAAACGGATGTGTGACATGGGCTTTAAGTCAATCACGGTGGTTGTTAGGTAAATTATGAGTCGTTAAATGAATTCAGATTTCCCCAATGACTTTGTCAGAAACTGGTTGGGAAGGTCACAAATGGGAATCACTAGGCCCCAGAATGATGCAACCATCATAAATATATGCTGCTTGCTAAGCAATACCAATAGCACTTAGACTTATATGCCACTTCACAGTGCTTTACAGCCCTCTCTAAGCAGTTTACAGACTCAGCCTATTGTCCCCAACAATCTGGGTCCTCATTTTACCCACATCGGAAGTATGGAAGGAAGCTGAGTCAACCTTGAGCCAGGTGAGATTTGAACCGCCAAATTGCAGGCAGCTGGCAGTCAGCAGAAGTAGCCTGCAGTACTGCATTCTAACCACGGTGTCACCACGGCACCCAAATTATGTTGTATGGCTCTGAGGATGATACTACATTCGTGAATGTGAGGACCAGTTGCAAGTCACTTTTTTCACTACTATTGTAACTTCAAAAGGTTGTTAAATGGATGGTTGTAAGTCAAGGACAACCTGTAGAATACTTTGAGAAGATAACTGGCTGGAGAATTCTTGGAGTTGAAGTCCACAAGTCTTTTTTTTTAATTTGAAAAAACTTTATTAAGTGCAAAAGGTTAAAATATTCAAATATACAAAAATAAAAGGTAAAAAGTCATACAAGTAGACATTATAACACTTCTATAATAAAACTAATTATATTTTTCTCTAATACATTTGATAGTGGGTTAAATATTTCATAATAAATATTAAGAGGCAGTTATTTCCTATATCCTGTAAATTATCTGTTATCTATACTCTATAAAACACAATCGTCTATTATTATAATTTGTTATTGGATTATAATTATGTGTTTCCGTAAATATATTCTATCAATTACTTAATCAAAGAGCAAGGAGGCCTAGAACTAGCATTTGTAAATTCCTGTTCTTTGGTATATATATCATAATATGTTTTGTAGATTCATTTCCCCTCCATATTTTATACATTCTTTTTTTTTAACGCTCTAACACAAAAAACAGAATTCAAAACTCCAAAGAGTGGATGCTATAACAATGTCTCTGTTGCTATTGCTATGTTTCTGTGTGTTCTGACCAAGGCTTCCAAGACAGTAATTCAGCACATGCTAAAGGCCTGGTCCCTTTATGACTGTATTAAATAAGCAAAATGAACCAAGTAAAGTGTCTTAAGCAAAGATAAACTTAACAAGTAAACAACTCAGTCTCTGACACTATTCTCAGTCACTCTGAGTCATGTCCATGGTCTCAGCTGTTAAGTGGGCAGGGACTGTGGAGGTGGCTGTGGCTTGAGTGCTGGTCTGAGGCACCATTGGGGTGCTTGGCCCCGAGGGTACAACAGGTGGTGGTGTGTTCAGGAAGCTGTCCAAGAGCTGACTCAGTCCCGTGAGGTTGAGAGGCCCTTCATCAAGGACTTGAGGTATCAGGCCCAATACTGATGACAGATTGTCTGTTGACGGGCTTGGCTGTGGGGTGGAGGAAGGGTTGGGAGGAGTGTAGTGGGGCTGTCTGGTCTGCAGCTGTTTGAGGACTGGTGTCTGTGGCGTCCGATGAACCTGGGCCTGGACTGGGAAGTTCTGCTTCTGCTGTGGGAAGTCCTGGTAGTCATAGCCTTGGTAGGTGAGGGGCTGTTGAAAGCCCTGGAAGGGCTGTGACTGTATGCTGACTGCATGTGTGCTGCATCCTTTTATATCCGCGGAGCTGACGCAATTCATACTTCCCGCATGCGCAGTGAACGCTTTGCATTCGATATACATCTGTGTGGCATCCCCTTTGTTTCTTATAGGCATCCGTGATGCATCTGCTTCATACACTATGCATCCGTCCCTTCCGCTATGCGTCTGCTTCAAAATTCTCCCCCGGAACCCCTTTGGAGGTGTCATCCACTTCCATCCGCTTTCATCCACTAGGCTTCTGATGAACATCCATTTAACATCCCCGCTACATACTACCCATGTCCGTTCTTTTCCATTCTTTTCTGTTCTGTTTATGCAAATTTTCACCACTTTTTGGAGCGGATGACAACAGATGGAGCCACCCCCAAAATTTTGCTAGTCCGCTGTGTCCTTTATGCATATGTTTTGCATCCGTCAGCCAGTGGGACCGGGCCTTTAGTTAAAACAACTCTTTATTTCAATGCTGGGAACTATGTTCATTCCCAACCAGTAATGAGTCCCAAACAGTCCCTTTGAGATAAGCACCCACCTTTCTCTCCTTTGAATTGCTGCCAACAATTAATTGTGCCAAATAAATTATAAAAAAACCAACCGAAGTACAAAGTTCACACAGAGCTTCAAGATTTAATCTGAACAGAACAAATGGCTTTGCTTCCTACAAAGGTTTCTTCACCTTTGCCTGTCCTTTATACCTGATGGGAGGAGCAGTCACCTTCAAGCCTTACTCTCAAGTCAACCCTTTTGTCTTAGCTGCTCTTGCCTTCTAACAGCTCTGTGCACATGTGCTCTGAGAATAGGCTCCTCTTGTTCCTCTGCCTCACTGCTGCCAGACTCCGGAGGCTACAGAGTCAGCACCTCAGTCCCAGAGGTTCCTGGCCCCAACTCTACATCGGATGTAGGACCCTCGTCCGAATCCTCTCCAGATTCCCAGACTGCTCCCTGTTCTTCCCCAATGTCCGATTCTGCTGCTGTCTACACAGGCTGCTGGTGAACCACAACACTGTGATGATGTGTTATTCACAAACAGAATAATAATATAGCTTACACTGTATATAATCTTGAAAAGTAATAACCACTAATTTAGTTTGAATTTGTTGCACACTTGACAAAAGATTACCATTATGATATTCCTACAAACTCTGAGCATCTATTACACCTCTAAATTCTATGTGTTGAAACTGAAATAAGCACAGATATAACTGAGAAAAAATACTGCATCTTGTAGTACAAGATCTCTGTATGTTTATATAGGAGATCATTCTCATGAATTGGGATAACAATAATAATTTAATAAATACTAATATAATAAAAATAATTAATCAGCTCGTGCAAATAGATCACACAAACTTGATTATAAACAATGACATAACACAGTTGCCAAAATGATTCACTGGAACATCTGTAAATATTATCATGTGCCAGTAACGAAGAACTGATAAATTCTTCAGTAACTAAGGTGGTTGATAAAATAGTTCAAAATGAGCAGGTTGAAGGCTTTTCAAACTCTTGATAATTGATAAGCTCTTGGCTCATCATTCACCAGATTTAATTGAATTTATTTTTCATTGAAAATGAAGATGAGCACCATGCCCTAGAGTCAGACCTGATTAGTCAGAAAAACTTTACATTTAATCAGTATTGATTAATACTTTTTAAATAGTTGTATGCCCTTCCCTGGAACAGTTCTGTAAAAAATAGTGCCAATTTAAAATAGTGCCATTACAAGCCTGGGCATCAGCTCTAAGTGAGAATTTTGAAATTTGAGATGGATTATTGAACACCAAAACATTCCTGGAACATTTTTAATGTGACCCATTTCCAGTTCAAAATATATTTGATGTCTTTCCTCCCATCCTCTGTTAAGCTTTTCATCTCAATTATTGTTTCCAAATGAAACAAATGTGGTGCCTTCCATTATTCTGCAACGTGAGAAGAAAAGGGCTGGTAATTCAGATTTGCAGAGTTAATTCTCGAGGGTGCCTGCCGAATCACCACTGATGGCTCAGGTTTTTCTAGCATTCCATTATTTCAGAGTGTTTTTGCCCATGAAAAATGTGCAAGTGAAATATTGACTCTTAAGCTCATGATGCGAGAGGACACGGAGGTGAGATATTAGCTCTGAGTTTTCTGCCAGAAGATGGAAAGCTATACTGTGTATGCATTACCAGAAAAAGAAAAAAAAAAAAAAAAAAGGGGGGGGGGGAGAGGAGAGAATTCAACAAATTGCAAATAAAAACAACTTGTTTGGTTCCATTGCCAAATTTCCCTTAAAGAAGATCCTGTGTGCTTGATCTAGCGTTCTCAATAGTTCCTTTTTCTATATAGAAAGAAAATATATTTACAGGAAGATTATTAATGAGATAATTTGTGAGCCACAAATAATAATAAGAAACCATGAGAGAGAGTTGTAAGGTTGGAGAAAAGCTTGGTTTTTTTCTGCAATACAGAGTTTCAGGGAAGTCATTCTTGGATGGCTCGCTACAAAACAAACAAACAAACATATTAAAGGCAACTTCATCCATTAACTACGGTGTCTAAGGATTCAGAAAATTCTTGTTTCTTTCCACACTAGAAAGGAGAAAAATATATTGAAAAGGAGCTGATTAATGAAAAAGTCCTAGTTGTAAACTGAAAGCAGTTCTTTATTCAGAGGTGAACATTTTGATCTGATGGTTTCCAAGTCATAATCCAACAGCTAAAGTTTCATTCTGTGCCTCTTTCAATGTTGGTGGCATTCTGTAAATTAAGGTAATGAAGAATGTGACTGTAAAATAATAACAAACACAGTAACAAGGAGGAGGAGTTTCCACTGTCTATTCAGGTGGCTTCCAAAAACGGTTGCTCAGATGTGTTATATGACATCTGTGAATTGCCAATGGTCAATTTCCTGAATAAAGTTATCTGTCAATACAGTCTGTTATATCCTCGGCCACTTTAAGCCTGGAGGACTTCAACTCCTTGAATTCCCCAGCCAGCAAAGCTGTGTTAAGCTGTATTTCTATATACAGTATATAGAAATCTGTAGACCCTCAATGCTGCAAAGTTTCTATGTTTGCACACTGGACTAAATCATACAACCATTAGTGCTGGTCAGTAAAATATGTAAATGTCTCTATGTAACTTTGACCAGAGAGGTTGTTTTGAAAATCTGTATTGAGAATTATTTTAAAAAGACATAGAGGTGTAAAATGCCATTCAAATGTTCAACATTAGATACAGACAATAGTGTGGAGTTCAGCTCTAGTTTAGCATATTAAAACTCCCAGAAGGAAACAGATTAAAAGTAGTAATTGCAATTAGCAGTCTCAAATTAATCTCAAATACAATTAGCAATAGATACAAAATATAAAATCTCCAAATCAATGAGGTACACCAAAAAGTGGTTTTGAAAAGGAAATTTTGGAGATTGAACATTTTTCTTCCTCAGATTATGAGTACAAAGCAACATTTAAATGTTTTCTATTAATACTACAAAGCTCATGATGGTTTGGCCATATGAAGCATTTAGTAGTAGTTTCTGCATAGGACCTTTATGAATCTAAAATGAGAATTTCTGAAGTTCTGGTGAATACTGCACAGTCAGTATTCCCCAGAAATACAAAGTTAATTGTATGCTGTAGTCATAAAGTTTTCCCCCATTGTAATAATGTTAATGATTTAACAATAGCTGAAACTTTTGTCAACTGCTGGGAATGGTGTTTATCTTCTCTGTTGGGCTCAGTTCAGAGGTGGTATTCAGCAGGTTCTGACCAGTTCTGGAGAACCAGTAGTGGAAATTTTGAGTAGTTTGGAGAATCAGCAAATACCACCTGTGACTGGAGATTTTACAGTATCTTTCCCCTGCCATGCCTACCAAGCCACACCCACAGAACCAGTAGTAAAAAAATTTGAATCCCACCACTGGCTCAGTTGTCTACTTTTTGTTTGTTTTGTTCTTGAATATTCTGTGACTTTTGTACACCATTCAGGAGTAATTTTGTTTTCAAAAAAACGTCTTTTGTTCGTAGGTGTGAATTTCAGGAGGACTTGTGTATCTATGACACTTTCATCTCAAATGCACCAACAACAATGTGGAACAGGATACAAATGATATGGGAGATCATTTCCTTGAATAGGACTTTGCTGCCTTTTTGCCAATGCTGCTCCTTCTGTTTCATAGAGGCATCTCCAAGTCCTGCCTAACCTGCAATTGCCTCCCGTTGTTGAAAAGACTGTGTCCATCTCCTTAATACTGAGATGACCCATTTGAAATCTCAGACTCCTATGGAATTAGCTCTGACCATTAATGCTGAAAATCAGCACCATAAGTTTCTTGCAATGCAGAGCCAGGAAATATATGGAAATTGTGGAGTACAGTATATGCTTATGAATACAGGCAGTCCTTGACTTATAGGCAGTCATTTAGAATACATGTAGTCCTTGACTTACAGGCATTCATTTAGTAACAATTCAAAGTTACAACAGCACTGGAAAAGTGATTTATGATCATTTTCACACTTAACGACTGTTGCAGCATCCCCATGGTCATATGATCAGAATTCAAGCACTTGATCACTGGCATGTACATAAGAGAGTTGCGGTGTCCTTGGGTCATGTGATCACCATTTATAACCTTCCCAGCTGGCTTCCAACAAGAAAAGTCAATGGGGGAACCCAGATTCACTTAATAACCATATGATTCATTTAACAATGGCAGTGATTCACTAAACAATTGTGACAAAAGAAAGTTGTAAAATGGGCCACAACTCATTTAACAATTGTTTTGCTTTGCAACAGAAATATTAGGTTCAGTTATGGTCATAAGTCACGGACTACCTATAAGTTGATATTTTTAGGTGCCCAATAATATTACAGAATTTGATTCCACTCACCCACAGATAAGCTTATACATGAGCATGTACAATATATATGCTCCTCCATCCATTATGTATAATTGCCCTCCCTACTCTGGTTTTTGGTCTCCAGAAATGTTACATCTGGATCCAAATCACCAGAAGGTTGTACAGTCTTCAATTTTATATTTAATCTTGATAGCCCAAGATCCTCCTGTCAACCAGGAAAGACATTTGCTCCTTTTGACAGAGGAAAATATTTCAGGATATAGTGGTAGAACAGATTTTCCCAATCTGAAACCTACAGACATGTTGGAATATATCTACTAGAATTTCTGCAGCCATTCATACTCACATTACATTGGAGGAGGTAAGCTTTGTTTTTCTCTTCTTGGAAATGAATTGAGTTTTTCTGTACCTGAAGGCACTATTAATATCCTGAAAAGGCAAAGTACATTTGCTTCTTCAACCCATAACAGATGGCAGCACAACAGATTTGGGATCAGGAGACATACTTGCAGAGTCAAAGGTTGAGGTTTCGAAATGACAATGAATCTCAAATGTCAAAAAGCAAATGAGGTTGGTAAAATCTGGGGTGAACTTCTGTTGGACTATTTTCTCATGGAAGCATGTTTTATAGATTTTTTTCATAAAAACGGACTGATTGATGCTATATTGCAATTGTTTCCCAAAAGAAGAGGTAATTAAAGAGAACACATTAGAGACATAAATAAAAACCAATGTAGATTCAAGAAGGTATTTTTATAATTTAATTTCAATTCTTGCAGTAACTGAACTTTTAAGATATAAAACAGCATTCTGCCATTGCACACCTTCAATACTACTGCATTAGCACTATACCATGTTCTCCAATACTATTTCACAAATATTAATTAGATATGTTTTTGTGACATGCAAAGATGGAATCTGTAAAGGAAAAGAAACCAAGCAAATATCAAAGGAGACCTGAACAATACATATAGAGGAATCAAGGCTGGTAAGAACCTGTTATACTTATGAAATAGGAACAAAAATTAGACCTTTGGCTTCTATCCTCAGCCTGACCAAACTGCTTGATTAGGCAATGGCTGATCTGATCTAGAAAATTATTTGGTTCTGTACAGCAATGTTGATTAGAAATAATCTTATGCTAGATTGATATGGATGGTACCTTACATCCAATTTTTGATAATGGCACCAAAATCTTGATTCCATCAGTGCCATCATTTATACTAATTTAATAACCAGATTAAACAAAAACTGGAATTTTTGTAGGAGGGCCACAAATGAACTTGCTCAAAATTCTGGTTCTGTCTTCTTAGGATTCTTGTAAAAAAAAAAAAATCAAAGTAGATTCCATACGCTAATTCCTCTTCTAATTCATTTCATTCATTCATGCTTTAGATTTGGTTTTGTCACTGAAATGGCATGATTTGCCATATGGGATGTCCTTTAATAAAATATAGGGGCACTATATCTTATTGGTTCTCCTAGACATCTCAATGGTCTCATCAATCAAGCTATATTCTTCTGAAGAGTCTGATACATTAAAATGACAGAACAGCTTTGTATGGATATTTTCAGAAGGTGGGTTGCTTGTATCTGTTGAGCTTCATGCAGTGTTTGTTTTAAATCCCAAAGGATTTATAATGTTGTTTATCTTCTCTTGAAATAGCTGAGTATGGTTTTTCCACAGATTTAGAATACAGACTATCAGTATACTAATGACACAGCATACCAACTCTCCCATACATATTATTTCCATTAGATTTGGATTAGGCAGACAATACTTAATCAATGAGCCATTAAACTGAAGCTTTATCCTGATAAAATGGAGACAATGTTGGAGGTGGTCTACATGCCAAGGTAGGTTATTGTTACTCAGTTCTGGCATGGGTTGCACTCCCTTTAAGCAAAATATGGCAAATCAAGGGCTACATTCACTTCACACCCTTGATATTGCAGCTCATCACATCTCCACATTGTATTGCTGAAATTCAGAAGCAGTCAGGCTAATTTTAGTAGTGTACTTTTTATATCAAAAGATGAGGCTAACCTGGATGCATTGAATGTGTTTTGATCTTAAATATCTTTTGTCTCCTCAACCCTTTCAAACAAAAAATAAGATTTACCTATCATGTCTCGAGACATAGGTATATGCTACTCAAAAGCTAATAATAAGGGTTCTCCAGGTCATAAAAGTTGCTTGCTCCTGCCTTAATGGATAGACTGATAATTTGATGGTATTTCCAGATGCATCTCTGTAACCAGGCACAGTGACAGACACCCTACTAACTGTGTGGACTGCTGCATTGTATTGTTTATAGGTTTACCCTTGAAAGTTCACTAAATATAAATATGGCAGATAGAGAACTAAATGAAACAAAGTGTTACTACACCAGTCTGCCTCCCAAGCAAATATACATGTATGCATGCATACATACATACATATATACAAATTGTATATGCATGTGTGTATTGTCTAAATAAAGTCCTTACCCAGCTTCTCTTGTGGGAGGTTGGGTTATTGTTTTGGTAATGCAGCATCGAGTTAATATGGGTGTGTTTTCTATGGACTTGCATTTCTAGTTTGCCGTTGTGGTCTCTGCTGATCAGGATGTCCAGGACGGGTAGAGAGTTGTTCTCTTCTTCTCGAGTAAACCAGATTCCTTTTAAAATGTTATTGGTGGTTCTGTGGATGTTCTCTAATTGGTCCTTTTTTATGATGGTGAAGGTGCTGTTTACAGATCTCATCCATATTTTTGGTTGTTTTTTAAGTATTAAGTAAGCCTTAATGGGCCATGCAAGTGACAATCACAGAAAATACAACTAGTTTCAATTGGGAAACTGTGATCATCCTAGACCAAACCAAGTCCAAAAATGTCACAGAATTTCGAGAAGTCTGGTACTCTGACAAATCAGCCACCAACAGACACATAGACATTAACATCATCTGTAGACGATGCAAAAATGTCCCAAGCACTTTTCCATCCAGATCAGCATAGATTTACTCTAAGGTTAACATCAGAACAATAATTAATGGGACTTCCGGTTTGCAGGGCTTTGGCAGCAGGTAGGAATCCGCGATCGTGCACGGTTTCTGCCTGGGCATGCCGCCAGAGCGCCTCGAGCCAGCTGGCTTCGGGGCTAAGCCACCCTGTAGAGGTTGGTGAAGACGGGGGAGATTCCAGCAGGGCTGAGGAAAGCCACATCTTTCCTCCCCAGCTGGCTAAACTCCCTTTAGGGAGGTAGAGCAGCGGTAGAGTGGCGGTCAGAAATGGCCGCCTCAAAGAAGCCCCCATCCAGAAAAGAATGTGTTTCTTCCTCGAAAGTGCTGAAGTGAAAGTTTTGGCTGACTGGGATAAGAAGCAACAATTAAGGCATCCTGGAACTCAATTTTTTTAAAAAAGATACATCGCTCCCAAAGAAGATTCAGAAGCAGCGAATGAAAGTGAAAAGGGAAAAAATAAATTTTCACTCTTCTTCCTTACGTTGACAACAAACAGAGATGAATGAGAAATCGGAAAAATCTGTTTTGGCATCAATAGGTATTTAATATGGAAAATTTAATGCCAAGGGGATAATAAAGATTTCTGAATATAAAAGGAAAGAAGGGATTTTTTTTTTTTTTTTGCTGTAAGTAGGAAGGGAGAGGAAGAAAATAAGAACAGGATTTGGAAGGAGGAGATAGCCTGGAATCTAAAGAATCTAAAGTTAAATTTTAACAGGACTTCTAAAAGATACATTTTAACTGGAACTTTGTAACTAAATACTAACTCCAGGAAGAGAAAGCAAAAAAAGGAAGAAGGTGTCAAAAGAAACAGCTTGTGTGTATTTGGATTGCTTACTGACTTTGGGACTTTTGGAACTATATTTGAAGGATTAAAAACACTTGGATGGTTGTTTTAAAAGAAAAGAAACTCTACAATGGCATCACTTGTGGATGAACTGAAAATAGAATTTAAAAAACTTAAAGAAGAGGAACAAGAAGGGAAGGGCTCTCTTGGTTCTGTTTTTCAATTCTTAGAAATGGCGATCTCTACCTCCGAGAAATTACAAGAAAAGACTATGCAACAAGAAGATTGGGACAAAGAAGAAGCCATTTTAAATGAACAAGTAACTCTACTTGGGGAAGAAAGGGGAAAGAGGGGAAAGAGAATGGAGAATTTGAGACCTAAAAAAACAACCAAAAAAGGGAAAAATAAGTGAAAAGTGGATATAATGTGAGAAAACAACAGAAAAAGGGAATACAGAAAAGGGGAATTGAGGTGGAGAGACAAGGGGGTAAAAAGGGCAGAGAGAAGAAGCAAAGGAGGAGGGGAGGGAAGAGAAGCTACAAGGGTGTGAAGCAAGATGTAAAGAAACAGGACTTATTCAGAGATAATGGATAAAAATTTAATTGAAAAAGTGATTCTGCAAAGGTGCATATGATTGTATTGTTATATTTGTATTTAGAAATAATGTTAGAAAATTGAAAATAACGTGTGATTTAGTGAAACATTAGTGAATAAAATAAATGGAACAAATTAAATGAGAGAATTAATTTAGAAAGGAATGAGAACATTTTAATGACATAATGTATTAAAATGCAAGTGAAATGAGGGGGAGGTAATTATGGAAAGTTTATAAGCATTCCCATACAAGCATGATACCTACTTGAAAAGCAATGTGTTAAATGTTTAAAATTTAAATGAATATTAACATTAATGATAGAATTGAATTGGAATAGATCGTTGTTTTAATTATATTGTATATTTATATTTATATTTTTCTTTTCTTTTTCTTTTTAAAATGTAGCATGTAGCTTTAATGTACTACGCAGAATCCGAATGGAAGTTATGTTCTGTATTAAGTGTTATAATTTTAGGGGAAAGATATAAAGGCTTCATACTCCAATCAGTGACCACAGAAGAAATTTTGTTTAATGAGAAAATAGCTGAAACAGGACAGACAAAGAATATAAATATAATTATATAATATATAATATGTAATCATATAATTGATAATATGATTTGAGATGAAACAAAGAAAAATAAAATTAAGAAAGTTAAAAGAGGGGAGAAGCTAGATAGAAAATGTAGAATGGCAATAAGATATGGAAAGGTATATAAAAATGAGCATGAATTTGAATTGGTGTCTGTACAAAGAGATGTAACCCGGGATCAGGCTGCTTTCAGAAAAGAGGTTTTATGTTTTCATGTTCTGTGTTGTGTTTGTTTATGTTTGTTTCTAAAAATCAATAAAATTTTCTTCAAAAAAAAAAAAGAACAATAATAAAGTGAGCAATAAGCTATCAAGAAACTGCCAAAGAAGCCAACAGTAAACAGCCCAACTACAGAATCTCCAAGATCACCCCCATCAACACTGACAGGGTAGGTCAGTGGAATATAAATTGACAACAAACCGCACTCCTTACAAGCATTGATGATGTTACCTAATTGGGTAATGAAACATCTGCAAGAAAACAAGCAAACTCAGAGAACACCAAGGATTCCTCATGTCAACCTTGAACTATAAATATTCTCCATCTTTACAGAGTTCTGTTGTTATGCTGTGTTTTAAAACCTGTTTAGTCTTTGCTGTTTGCAATTTATTGTCTTTCTCTACATTTTGGATTTTACTTTTGTTTCCTTATTATAGGATACCTTAAAAGGTATCACTTATAAGGGGACTAAAAATAGAATTAATAAAGGCAATTCCTTATTTTGCTCATAAAAATAAGTGAATAAAGAAAATTCCTATTTATGGTGTCTGCTGTTGGAAAATGCAGATATAAGTATGTGAAGTGTGAGTTGTTTTTCACAGTCAGGATTTATTATGGTAAGAGTATGTAATTATAAACTGAACTATTACCAGGAACTCCAGCAAAATGAAAATAGATTTATTGTGAGGTCTTTTGTGCTCTCTGAGCTTGGTTATTTTCTTGCATGTGTTTCATTACCCAATTAGGTAACATCATCTGTATTAGCAGGGAATGGGATTTGCTTTCTGTTTATATACTAGTGATTTGCCCTGTCAGTACTGGTGGGAGAATTAGGCTGTGTTAGATATGTACTGAATAAAGTGCAGTGGTAACTTTGGGGCTGGCTATGTCTTTTGCTGGAGATTTTTCTTCTAGTCTAAGATCAGCATTTGGAAAACAAAATCATAAACAATCTTATAAAGTATAGGCTACCTGAAGTCAAATTCAAGCTGTACACACTGCAAGTGCCCAATCTTTCATAGCTGTTTGAGAGACCCCCAAAGGATGCAGAAGCATTCATCCAACTTGAAAATAGAGCCGATGACCTTTCTAACGGTAAGAAAATATGCAGGCTAGCAGAGTCATTTTTAATACTAACAGCAATGGATGGAATTAGAAAAGTTCATGGAGAATCAGCCTGTTAATACAGTAGCTATAGATTATCTCCAGAATAGCTTCTCAGACTTGACTGCTTGAAAAGATAAGGATGGAGGGACAATGATGTGGCTCATGTGCTGTTTGCAGGATTTGAAGAAGCATCTAGTTGGGCATGGAGAAAGGTTTTCTCTCTGAGCCAATAGAGAATTTATTCTAGTTATATGAAATGGGGGGGGGGGAATGGATTGGTTGGTTAATTGATTGATTGGATTGATTATCAAGTTGTTTTCAAGTGCTAGTGAAGAGGACAAAATAGGAAACTATGACATTAAAAGTTTAAAATTAATGTAGAATAACAAAGAAAAAGAGAGAGAACAGAAAAAAAGACAGAAGTGCAGAAAGAAAATTAATAAATAAAAAGAAATAGAAGCCTCCAGTTTCTTTGCAGCAAATTAAACAAGGCTACAAAATTATCTCTTACTCTCTAGTTACAAAAAGAAAAGCTCACTTTTTTCTCTTATCCATTCTTTCCTAATCATCAAAATCACAAATGCATTTTTTTTCCTGTCACATGCAAAAAGTCCGTAAAGGGTTTTCAGTAAGCCATAAATGTTGATACTGTTTTTTCCTCAAATCAAGAAACTCAATTTTGCTATTTCTACAAATTCCATCTTCACCAGCCAAATTTCCAAGGTGGTTAATGTCAAACTTTTCAATTTTTGAGCATATAGTAATCTCGCTGAAGTTGTCATATATGAAAACAAAGTTCCATGTTTTTTTCCTAGCTGTCTGTTTATTAATCCTAAAAGAACAGCCTATGTTTTCAATTATATATAAGCATTTTAAATCTTCAGAGTTAGTACATTTATTTGCATCCAAAGTTTTTTCGGCTTTTTTATACATCCACTATACATGATAAAATGTCTCTTTTATGTGTACTTAACAGTCCATGGAGATATTTTGGATTTTAACTCCCATCAGTCCCTACCGGCATGCCCATGGATAAGAACTGTAGGAGTTAACTACTCTAAACTATCCACCAGGTTGGTTCTTTTGGGGTAAAACAAACAGTGGAATTGGCATGGGGGCTAAACTTAGCAAGAACGAAAACTTACAAGAATTCTTTCCTATTCTGGCTTAACATCCAGTACTGATCAGAAATGTATTAAGATTTTCTGATGCAGAATAAATTTAATCCTCCATCCCTTTTAACTCTCATAGTGTTGGGCATTGGTTCAATCTGAGCACATCAGTGACTTTGAGGGCCTGTTGCAGTCTCAGCCACCTCAGAACTGATCTCATACTGAAGTCAGAATGAATGAAAAGTGAAAAATAGCTGATGAGGTGGTTTCATATTCAAGGATTTCTGTCCAGGTTTCTTCTCTCTCATCTTAACAGAAGCTGAGCTGCTCCCTTAATTACATGAACACATGGTTTCTCAATACATTGGTCAGTCACAGGATCCTAGATCTTACCTTCTTTTTTTTGTTTATATATATTTTTTATTATTTACAACTATAAGTGTAGAACACAGTGTAGCCATTTTGACATTACATTTGTCATACATGCAAAAATATAACTAGACTATTAACTTTCATATTATTGATACAATATTTACTTTTTAATTCTATTCATCCTGGTTATTTTTGTTCCAACCTTCCCTTCTTTTTTGCAACCACTGATAAAACTTATTCCATCATTTCATAATAATCTGATTCACCCTTATTTTATCATTCTAAGGTTAGCTATCCGATTCTGCACAGTCTTTCCTTCTTGTGCAGTGATTCTACTTCTGATTATTACTTCTACATTGTTTGAGGTGGCTTTTCATGCAACAGTTTGTAACGGATATTCTCTTGATGACAAATCAGTGATAAAGGATATGTGCACAAATTATCAGGCCCTCTTTTTTAAATCACAAGATATAACAACATGAAACACACTGGGACTCAAAAAAAATTTAGAAAATGACAATAAACCTCTTGTGACCATCACAAGGATACAAAAGCTGAATTTAGAGGCACAGATCCCCAGAAAAACCCCTCCAGATTACCAGTTAAATGTAATTTTTGATTTGAGAGAACAAGGACATTACAACACTCACAGGGTGTTCTCACTGTAACTGTTCTAAGTAATTTAACTTCAGTATGGACAAGATATTTTGAATAAATCATGTTTGGCTATTATTCTAATCAAGATTACTTTGTACCTTTCAAACTCCATTGTTCTGAAATGTCTCTGCACTCCAGCATTCTGTTCATTAGCCAAGCAAAGACCTTGGCTGGAAATAAAGGATCTACCTCTCTCCTTTAAAAATCCCTAAAATCTCCCACCTACTGAGTTATCACTGTTTGGAAAATTGGAATATGTATAACCAGTAGTGATTTAACCATTAAGTAGACTAAGCACATGCTTAGGGCACCAGGCCCAAAGGGGGCACCACAAAAATATTTATAGTCTATGCTTGGCTTTGTTTGTATGGTATGTTCAAAGGAGGGGGACACCAAGATTTGTCAGTGCTTAGGGCACCAGTGAGCCTTAATTCACTACTGTTATAACAGGGATGTCAAACTCGCAATAACACATTGTCATCACATGATGTATCACAACTCCCTTTTTTTTAAATGTACCCTGAAAGCATTTGCACCAAGACAAATCCCTTGTGTGTTCAATCACACTTGGCCAGTAAAGAATTCTATTCACTAAACCGGGGGTGGGTGTGGCCAGTGCATTACACATCCGGCCTGCGGGCCACGAGTTTGACACTTCTGTTGTACAACATTATAGTTTCTCTGAGGCAGCACATTTTTTTTGTGAGAAGATTCTTTCAAACAAAAATTAACTTTTGGTATCATTCTATGGCTATTAGCAGTCTTGTTTGGATTTTCAGAGTAAGAAATGAACATGGTTGGGGTTTCCTTGGTCATAATTTCTTTTTAGAAGTTTCAAATTCAGTGAATAAAATACACAACAGAGACCGTGTCTGATGCCTATTGTGCATTACACACGCTAGATGTCACTGCATGCCCTAGAATATGAGCTGTCTTTCATTGCCTTTCTTTCCCTCAAATGAAATTCTGTGCAGGAGGTAGAAGTAGCTCAGTCTTAAATTTACATTATTATCTCAGGTGATTTGTCTAAGCTTTTAAATGTTTCCCTGTTGTTTAGTATCCTTTCTCTTTGCTGGTTGTCTTTTTTATTGGGGTGGAGATGTGAGGAAACATCTTCCCTCCTTCCCTGCAGTTCTTGCTCCTATCCTGAATTTTTGAAAAATGCCATGAGAAATTTGTGATGGAGAAGAGCTATGCAATTGCCAGAAGCAAAAAATTAAGCTTCACTGTCTCTTCCTGAAACTTACCATGTTGCTTAGAGCTACCCCGGTCATTGAGGTGGCCAACAAGTTCATTTAAAAATGAAAATGAACAATGAATCATCACAGAAATTATATTTGTTTTTGAAAAAATGGTTTTAAACCACTATCATTTCTTCTTTCCTAACTGGAAATACATGCCATGAGAATCTCAGTGATCTTTGACTGAAATACCCCACCTATCCCTCCAGTTGGGGGCAGGGCAAGGGAGAGAATCTAATATGTTTGAATACAGAGCAATGTGGAGATAATATGAATGAATGTGTGCAAGTGCCCTTAAGGGAAGAAGAAACCACCTCAAAATAACCTGCCTTGAGTCTTTTGTGCATAATAGGGGCAGAAGGAAACTCTGACAGCCTGTCAAGATTCTATAGTTATTCTCTACAATGTTTTTTTTTTTTTCCAAATCTGGCAACCTTAAGATATGTGAAGTTTAATTTCCCAGAATTCCCCAGCCAGCATGCTGCTGAGTTAAAGTTTGCCCATCTTAAAGGTCTCATTCTGTCAAATTCAAAAGCTGCTCCAATTTCATCCTGATATATTGCTTTAACAGAGAAAATCTGCCAAAGAAGAAAAGTTAACCCATTAGTTTATTGAGCTAATGAAATAGATTTTAGGTTTTCTAATATGCACAACCACTTTGAATAGTAGCTAACCTCTTTGGTATCGATGCCAAGAATACTATATTTCCCTCTTCATGAAATCACCAGAAACTGAGTTTAACTTAATATATAGCTATGTTCAGTGGTGGGATTCAAATTTTTTTACTACCGGTTCTGTGGGCATGGCTTGGTGGGTGTGGTGTTGCTTGGTGGGCGAGGCTTGGTGGGCGTGGCAGGGGAAGGATACTATAAAATTCCCATTCCTTCTCCACACCTGGGGGAAGGATACTGCAAAATCCCCATTCTGTCCCACCCCACTAACCTGCTTTCCAGCTCTGTTCTCCTGTGCAGGGCAACAAAAGAAGACCCAGCCGATCAGCTGGGACTCGGGAGGCAGAGAATAGATGTGGGCGGGTCCAGTCAGAGGTGGTATTTGCCAGTTCTCCGAACTACTCAAAATTTCTGCTACCGGTTCTCCAGAACTGGTCAGAACCTGTTGAATACCACCTCTGGCTATGTTATGATGTTATGTCAGTATTCTTTGATAAAATTTTTGCTGACAGCACCATATTGCCTAATACAGGTAGCCCTTGACTTACGACCACAATTGAGCCCAAAATTTATGTTGCTAAGTGAGACATGTTTATGACCTTACTTGCCACAATTGTTAAGTGAATCACTGCAGTGCTTAAGTTAGGGACACAGTTGTTAAGTGAATCTGGCTTCCCCATTGGCTTTGCTTGTCAGAAGGTCACAAAAGGTGATCACATGACCCAGGGACACAGCAACCATCATAAAATATGAGTCAGTTGTGAAGTATCTGAATTTTGATCACCTGACCATGCTGCAACAGTCATAATTGTGAAAAACGGGCATAAGCGACTTTTTCCAGTGCCATTGAACAGTCACGAAATGAATGTAAGTTGAGGACTGCCTCTACTGTATTTGTGAAATATCCTTATATGCTAGCTATACTTTGCATTATTACCTGTTGTATGTATGTAGCGTTACTATATTAATGTAATAGCATTGATACATTAATGTATATATACATTAATGTAACATTAACATATGTATGTACACAATGTGTGTGTGTGTGTGTGTGTGTCTATGTTCAGTAGAAAACACTGAAATAAAACAGATGACATTTTGCTGACATTTCCTTCTCTTTTGGGTGAATTGGATCCAGGAATTAGTTATTCCCCTGGTCCTCTCCCTGTTTAATTCCATTTCTAGCCTTTAATTCAAGGGTCTTCAAACTTGGCAAATTTAAGACTTGTGGACTTCAACTCGCAGAATTCCTGAGGTAACATGACTGGAGGAAGAATTCTGGGAGTTGAAGTCGATAAGTCTTAAAGCTGTCAAGTTTGGAGCCCCCTGCTTTAATTCTTCGGGCTTCTTGACTGGAAATTTTTACACACTCCTCTCACTACAGCTACCTGGTTGCAGATGGGTAGAGCAGGTGTTGAGAGACATGGAACCATCTGGCACCTGATTTCACAGCCAAACAAACTAAATGAATGGGAGAATAGAACAAGTTACAACCTGTGTGGGGTATTTTCTCCTTGCTTTTCCACTTGCACTAACTCTAAATTACACAGGTGTCTCAAAAAAGCACATCCTGTAATCTGCTACTTTATGACTTTTATTTCCCAATGGGGAAACCACAATTATTTAAAACCATGTTGTTAACTTAACAATATGACCAGAAAGATTGTAAAATGGGGAAAAACTCACTTAACAAATATCTTGCTTAGCAACAGAAATGTTGGGCTCAATTGTGGTCATAAAGTGAGGACTACCTGTATGCTTAAAAAAAACATTCTGGATTTTCCAATTTTTTAAAATGAATTCATCATTACAATCCCACCCCAGTTTATTTGAGCATACTTTCTCACAAGGCATCTAGCTCAGGGGGTCTCCAAATCTGGAAACTTCAACTCCCAAAATTCCTCAGCCAGCCTGATGTAGCTGATAAAAAATTGAATTAATGGCAATTCATATTTCACTGTAAGAATATGTGACCTTTGTGTGTGCTTTGGGGGAAAATGAATATATCTTAACAGAGGTAATTCACTGTTTGCTAATTAGAAGAAATTAAAAGAATAACCACTGTGCAATGCTTTTGTTTTCTCAGCAGATGGCAGAAGCTGGCTTCTTCTTCTTCTTTTTTTTTTTTTTTGAGTCTCATCAGCTAAGCGGGAGTTGCATAGGACCTTCTGGGTATAAAAAGGTTGTGGGCTAAAGAGGGGAGTAAAAATATAAAAACAAACAAACAGGTGACGGCAATGGCAAATTAATTCCTTAGCAATGCTAAGGAATGGTCTGATGGCATCCATATTCCATCACCAGTATTCAAGCTTTGCCTAAGCTGAGGAACCAGTTATTTATTAGGATAGGATAGGAATAGAATAGAAGAGGAATAGAACAGGAAGAGGACAGGACAGCACAGGACAGAATAGAATAGGAATACAATAGAATGGAATGAAAGGGAAGGGAAGGGAATGGAATGGAATGAAATAGAATAGGAATGGAATAGAATAGAATAGGAATACAATAGAATGGAATGGAATAGAATGGGAATGGAATGGAATAGAATAGAATAGAATAGAATAGAATAGAATAGAATAGA
>BLBF01000011.1:4877009-4935946 GCA_015471245.1 Laticauda colubrina | reverse complement strand
TCAAGTGGAAAAGGGACAGAGATGGGGAAGCCCTTGGATGTCGTTTGGTGTTCTGTATATAACACTGTAAATGCCACGAGCAAAACATTTCCAGCTTTGATGCTTTGTTTTAAAGGTGGGTGGGGAGAGGAGAGAAGGACAAATTGGTCTTAATTGTTTAAAAAAAACCAAAAACTTTTGCTCTCTTTTAAGATACTTTCCTTCCAGATTTGAATGTGTGTGTCTGGTGGGGGGAGGAGAAGGATGGACTGGTCCAATGTGAGGGGTTGACTTTGGTGTTTTTTGGTGCATGGTGTCTCTTGGATTCACTTTGGGCTTGGTTTGTCTATAACCGAAACGCCTGTGCTGATGTGCGAATGACAGCTTCAAGTCATCTAGTTCTGCTGTAAAGCCTCCTTTTCAAAACTGCAGCCTCCTGTTTGTTTTTGTGCCTATCACTTCTTGCGCAGATTGTCCACAGCTAAAAGAAAGAAAGAAAAACACCGCCAGCGTGTTGGACCACGGGGCTTAGAGCTTTAGAAATTGCATCAGTCTATGCAAATGAAGGGCAGAGGTGAAAAATTGTGGGTCCCCCCCACCCCAATTTAATTTCTTTTAAGAAAAATTGACTTGAGTCTTTTCACCCAGGTCTCCTGCCACAGTTTTCCGCTGAAATCCAGGGAAGCTGCGATCAGTATGAGAAAGAGGGAAAGAGAGATGGTATTGCGGACTGTCCAATAGATCATCCCAAGAATGAGGGATGGGAAGAAAAGTATTAAAAGCAGTAAAGAAATTGAGAGAACAGATGGTCCCTGAGATACAGTGGAACCTGTGTTTTGCTTTACAACAACAACAACAAAAGTTAAGATTTAGATTTTGCCTCTTCTCCATGTTCTTTATGAGGTATGGATTCAAGAGGGAAAGATGTGTGGAATGATAAAAAGTTTCAGTCGTGGAGGAAATCCATTTGGGAATATTATGGAATTATTCCTAATGGAAGATGAAGAACAGCAATTCTACGAATGCAAGTATTTAGACAGCAAACCAATGAGACCAAAGCATTAATTGAATACAGACTTTGTTTCCTTGGCTGAACCAGCCATTTGAACCAAGCCAAAAAGCTGGGTTTTTTTTCCCCCTTCTCCAAAGCTTCTGTCTTCTTTCCTTCTGTGGAATAAGAAACAGAAGCATAGGAAGGCACTGAATATTGGTTCTTTATAAATTCAAATGTATAAATAGGGTAACTTCATGAAAGAGAATGGTGCCCCAAGTTAGAAATTAAGAAAACTCCAACCCCTTTGCTTTCTTGCAGTCTGAGATAATCTCTCATGGCTTCATTTTCTAATCCTTCCCTTATTATTTTTAATTAAAAATTCATGATTCATTCCTGTGGCATAGCATCCAATTATTCTATAATTGTATTTGAATGAGAGTAGATAAAATCGATACATTTTTTTAAGAGTAGAAAAAAAGCATCACTGTCTTCCCTTTCCATTTACCCATTTTGTAAAGGGAAGAACATAGATTGGGTACTGGCCTCAGGGAAGGAGGTGTGAAAACACAACCTATGCCACAATAAAATTGCTTCGATCATTTAATTGTGATCACAGCCTTCCCCACTGTGGTGCCCTCCTGATTACAACCCTCCTCATCCGCTGCCAGACAAAGCTGGGGAGGGGCTGCTGAGCTAAACCGAAAAAGGTGAGAAGCTGTTCAAATTGCTTGTATGTACACAAGTATGGAAGACAGTCTCAGATATATCTTTGTGTAGGGAAGAGGAAACCACAGAAATATAACAACAAAGGAAGCAGAAGAATAACAGCAAAAAATAAGGGACCTTAGATGTGTAGGATAAATGGGAACGAATAGTGGCATAGAAAAGTCCTATCGAGGACAGTTGTCTCCCCGTTTCATTCGAACTCATACCCTGGGTCTTGTGTTGGATGCAGCCAGTAAGGAAAAGGAAAGCAAATTTAAATTGGACAGTGGCCTGTTAGGAGCCACAATTCTGACATTACAAAACTCTAAACTGTATTATTTGCCTCCACTGTTTATGAAAGAATAATCTTGCTCACCCAGATTAAGTGCAACATGCCCTTTATTCATTCCAGGTGGATTGTTTCTGAAAAGAATAATAACATTTAAAAAAAAAAACACCTCTCAACCCCAGCAAACATGGAATGATTGAAGGTAGAAAATACTTGAAAGAGTCCATCCACCAAGGAGCTGATTGAGAAAGTAAGAAAGTAATTGAGTAAGAAAGCTCTGGATACATTCCCAATTTCATGGGAATTAGGAATTAGATGGGAAAGGATCAGCCAGTGATGGAGATTGCACTGCATTGCTGTGTAGGTATCTTTTACATTACTACCACACATTCATGGGCTCTTTTATGCCTCTTTATGCCTCTTTCATATGTGTGTAATGTCACAACACTTTCATGCTCACACTGCAATATCATTTTCATTAACAAATTAAGTGAAACAAAGCATTAAATGAAAATAGTCTTTTTAAAAAGATAAAGTAATTCAAAAGCAAAAACCGAGAAGAAAAGAGCTAAGCTGCTTAGAAGAGTTGCACAAAGAAGTATTTGTGTTGTCTAGTGCCAAAATGTTGTCCTTTGGGGGTTACTAGGGTTGAACCCTGGCACAGATCAAGGGGACGTTTTGCAGGGGACCTAATTCTAGCAAGTTAAAATTAACCAATTAACCAAAGAAACAATGGTTCCCTTTTTTTTCTTCAACCAGAAAAACAAGGATACCTGGTCGAGATTTTATAATAATTTTATACTGCCAGCTCCAGTTACCGTTGTGGTAACCACATAAATTAAACAATATGTGGAAGGGTGCAGCAAGGGATAAAAGTTCAATCAGAGGAATTACTATGTGCTGTATCTTATCTAATACCTCCAGTGAACTGGGTGCTTTCTTGGTTTGAAAGATAACAGAAGATTTCTAATGTAAACTCTGCACTTCAGTATTTATGAAAGTATTGAAACTTCCCATAAATATTTTAGTCATCTTTCCATGTACTATTATATCCTCACCGCAGAAGTGACCACATGGCTAAGATGAGATTTAAATGAATGACAAAGCTCCCAGGGGTATAAATCAACTCTGGATTCCAATCAGTGAAAGCTTTGATTTGTTGTTATTCAAGATCCGTAGTCTGTGACAAAACACGAAATCCTATCTTCCTGTATTTTATGGCAGGGTCATAGCATTTTCGACTGATTATATTTTCCAAATGCTTTCAAACAAAATGTTTCAAAACAGCTCACTTCAGAATTCTGAATTATAATCTTATTTCTTATTCAGGACATTTAAAATGAACATATCCCTCCATTATGGAAGCTGATACACTAATTTCTTTCTTGAGCCTCTTCAAATTGTAAATAAGTCAAAACAATTTTTATTATTGTGTTCAAAGACTAGCATGTCAAAATAAAATGGAATCAATACAATCAAAGGATGAAATGAATAAAATAAAAAAGGGTTGAAGTCCAAATTTAGAGATGTTCATATTTGGGTCTGGAGAGCTATGTATGTACACAAAATTTGGCTCCTATGTTCATGGTAACCAAGTTGTAGTTCAAAGACAAACATCTGTCCATTGTAAATAAAGCAGTACATGGTGAATGGTTTCTGGATTATATCCAGAGGTTCAAGGCCAGGTGTGTCCTATTCTTGGGTCTTGATGAATCTACTCTGTGGGGAAGCTGATGGTACCTAGTACCTAGCTGGTACCTAGCTCTTAAAAGCTCCCTACCTTAACCTAAGGATGGTTAACCTGTATGAATAGCTTGCTGATCACCATGTAGCCTTTGCTGTCAGAGCTCTGTTGTTGCAGGATAGGGTCCTAATTTCAATCTCACATTCTATCTCATTCAACCTTTAAAGGACAGTCCTTTTCACCTGATCAGAACCAGAAGATATACGCAAATCTACAATAAGACCAGAACATTTTAGTTTCTGATTCACTGCCAACATTCATAGTGAGAGTTAGACATCCTTCAGAATTATTGGAACCAGGCCTTTAGGGAAGAATGTTGGCATTCTTGGCTCATGGCCATCAGATGTTGGTGTAGTTCCTTAGCTGTACTTGCTATCAGTGCCTAATCATCTGTAAAGAGTAGTTTGTTGATATTATTGACTTCCATTAAAAAAAATCAATTCTGTGGAGAAGATTAATTGTTTATATCTACAGGAGATGTTTGAGGATGAAAGCATCCTTTCTAGAACAAAACAGGTCTTCCATTTGTGATATTTTATTTATTCTATTTTAGTTATTTATTTGATTTGTCAATCGCTTACAAGGTAATAGGTATAAGTGTAAACATGAGTAGGAATACAGGAAATAGTTATGAATAAATGGGGACAAAAGGACGGGGATGGTAGGCATGATTGTGCATTTATGCATGCCCCTTACAGACCTCTTAGGAATGGGGTGAGGTCAATAGTGGATAGTTTGAGGTTAAAGGTTATTACACAGAGAAAATTTGAGGCCCTGTAAATGTTGGATTTCAGTGTCCACTAATCACATAATCCAGGTATCTGAAATTGCTGGCACATTTGTCAACCCTCTGCAGAGAAATCAGCAGTAAGGAACAGGAGAAAAATAGAATTTGTCATTTGAAGCCACAGTCTTGGAAAGAAACTTGCTAATCCGGCTTCTGCAAGAAGAATGCAAAAAGGGATACCTTACAGGACCACCATTCACTCAGATACATTGTGCAAAGTGACAAGAGCTGGTAAATATGAATCAATTCTCCAGCTACATTTTCCCTTTTGGCTTTTCTTTGAATTATGACTATCCACTTTCAGGACTAAACCAAATATTAATGCAGGTTACATAATTACAGTACTTCAGGTTCAGGAATTCACATAGGGTCCAGATACCATGGTCTTTGCTTTTTAACTTTCCTCTATTTATCTCCATTTATATCTGTTGAGGAAAAAGAGAACAGTCTTGTGTTCATTTCACTGGGTACAACCAATATTGATTTATCTGTAGTGATGTAACGTGGATGGATCCATTACTAAACATTCCAATTTTGTCTTCCTTTCATTCCATTTCCTGTTTGAAAACTTCTCCTCCTAGTGAATATAGTGATGTGGAGTCTTAAAACATTTTTCCCTGCACAGGCTTTCATTGATCTAAACACACATACACATCTCCTATTAATGACTCCTTCTCCAAGCTTGCCAAATTCAGTTCTTAAATCACTCTTCACTGAGATTGATTTCCAGGCCACACAGAAACTAGATATCCCTGAAAGAGTCAGCGCCCAGCCCTACCTATTATCTGCTGCTCTTTGCTGTGCATATAATGAGAGGCATAGGCCTGGGGGGTGGTAGCTAAGGGAGGGCATGTGATTAAACATGCATCGCAATGTTGGGATGCAAATTCTACTTCTAGTGTACTTAATATGGCAATACAAGAACAAAACAAAAAGCCAGAGCTTTCCCTGTGATTACATGCGTTTCATAATTTCAACATCCTGGTTAGGAATGGATACCAATGCACAAAATGCCTTGGGGTGGAAGAACATTAATCTTGTGAATGGTTAATCTTTGTAATCTGCAGTGGTACAGTCCTGGCACAGTTTTGCTATCCCAGTTATCCTAAATTCCTAGTCCAGGTGTGGGAAAAATGAATGATGGATGAACTTGTAAAGCAACTTCGCCAATTCCCTTTCTTTGAAGGGGAAGGAGAGAGAGAGAGAACTGATTTGCTGTAGATTTCTGTGTGATTTATGACAGTTGTTTAAGAACAGCAGTAGCAGAATCCCTCACCTTAAATGTTAGATTTGACTGTTGGAAAAGTGGTTTGTTCTCTTCTCCTTTGGTATTTGGAACAAATTATGGGACACAACCTTTTTATTTTCTTATGCTTATGCAATTTCCATGGGCTACAAGTGACATAGCTTGTGCCAGTAAAAATAAAATAGATTTAGCTATGTGCCAGCTTGTTTGCTCCATTTTATAGGCATCCCAGTTTTACTTGATTATATTTAATATCCACGAAACAAGGCACTCTGCAGTTTAACTAGTGAAAATTAATGGAAGTTGAAGCTGAGATGCACCCTTGAATATCAATATCTCTCTTGTGAAAATATGATTAGAGAAAATACACTTTTCTAGCCGAGAGGAAAGCAAAAACTTAAGGCAGGCATTTTGGTGCAGAAAAACAGCTACTTCTAGTGTCCTTTGAACACAGTGGACCTCCCAATTCCTGATGTTGAGAAAGGTGCTGTGAAATTTTAAGCTACCCACCATAAATATCTTACACAAAATCCCCCAAAAGTGCTGTCCAAACCTTAGAACCTTTGCGCAGTAACAACTTCAGGAAACCATCCTTCACTCTGGAAAGTTTAATTCTTTTGAACTACCTTTAGTCACAAACTGTTTTGAAGCCACAGCTCCAGAGAAGGGCTTGAGTGAATAAGCTTGATTGGCAAAGAGAACATGTTGAATTTATGCAGTATCTGGGATTTGGGCTCATTAAACTGTCTTAGTGAGATATAAGAAGTTGCTAAACTGGAATGTTATTATCTGCTAACCTGCAACATTCTCCAGTACTGGAGGAACTACAAACAATGTCAGTTAAAACAAAACAAAACAGGGAAAATGATTCAAAGGTCAATTCCATACTTCAAAGCTGTAAGCCTAGATGAACGCTCACATAATTTCTATGTAAGGCCAGATGTTCCAGCACAATTTTGGATGTACACATGTCACATTGTCTCCAGGATGTTAAGGGTTAACTAAATAGTTGCTGTTCAGTTAAGTCACCAAAGCCAAAAGCATGGATGTCCCAAAGTTGCTTTTCTCAAAAGGCAACTGGACTTTCTTTGTTTTTGCTTGAAGACATTTTGCTTCTCATCCAAGAAGCTTCTTCAGTTTGTTCTGCAGAACTGAAAAAGCCTCTTGGATGAGAAGTGAAATATCTTCAAGTAAAAACAAAGAAAGTCCAGTTGTTTTTTCAAAAAGCACCTTTGGGATAACTATGACCTGGATGGCTGAGAATCTCCATAGACTGGATGATAGCCCTAGAGATCCATGGGCAAAATATGACATTTTAAAAGAGTGTCCTGGTTATTCCCACAAAATTAGGGTTGCCAGATATCTGAACAGACAATCTGAACAGACAAAGAAGGACATGGACAATTGAAAAGGAGGACAAATAAGGGAAAAGGAGCAGGCACCAGTTGTCTAATTTTTGTCATCTGCAACAAAAAAACATGGTGGAAAACAATAAGAAATGTAATTAGGTCTTTATGTCTATGAAATTATTTTTTTCCAGAACAGGGAAGATGGGTTTTGAATCACAATATTTTTCCAACCAATCTTTATTTTCAAAAACATATGCTGTAATATGGAATCGATGTCAAAATGTTTTTTAAATTTCCCCATAGAAACGGTGAGGTGCCACGAGTTCTACAGCTATGCTAGATTTATACAGAAGATGATAAATTTGAAGGGGCTGGATTGAAGCCAATTGCTGGAAATAAATTAAACAATGTAAATCTAGGCTGCCAAGTTGTTGATGGATAAGGAAAAGAAAAAAGCAGACAGTGTACAATATGCAGGAAAGTTTGAATGACTACTGTTGTGAAAACAGTCACACTCCAAGAGCCAGACAATACAGTTTTTGATTTTAAGGCTATGGTTGCTGGACATGGGAGCTGAGGACCAAATGGAGGACATGTTCTCCTCTCTCCAAATGCCTGGCAAACCAAATAGCTGTGGCAGCAATCAGGATGAACAAAATATCTTGAAGCCCCCTCTCCCCTTCATGTTGGGTTGTTGTTGTTTTCTTTCTCCCTTCCTACATCCCTTTGGTTGCCTCCCATCCTGTTCTCTCTCCTCCTCCTCTTCCCACCTTATAATTTTGCTACTTCTCATAGCCACATGAATATTCCCTAACAATCTCTTGCGTCTCATATTCTAAGATTCCACGACAATCACAGAATCTTGTGGAATCTCACAAATAACACACCATCTTGCAAAATGTTTCAATAGGGCACAAGCTTTCCGCAGCTGTCATGTTCGCTGCAATTTTTCATAAGGTGGCTACTCATAATTATAAAAGAAATGTCTGTTGGCGGTAAAAGGGGCCACAAGAAAGAAGACCTCTGGGGTTGTCATGGTACCTATTCTACTGATGATGTGTTGCAGTGAAAATATTACTGCAGTTACTCTTCCCTGTATCAAGGGAAGAGATAGTTTTTACTTTGTCATCTGATTTGATTCTTAATAAATATTGATAGTCAATAAGTTGACAAAATATATTACCTGAAAGATCTAGAGAGTAGGTCACAACCTTTGCTAACTTCACAATTACAAAGGTCACTGGGAGTTGAGCAGTATATAAATGTAATAAATTAGGATTGGTTGCACAGTCAGCCAGAAGTTTTGCAATAGCACCAGTGGTGTTATTCAGCAGGTTCTGACCAGTCTGCAGAACCGGTAGCGGAAAGTTTTAATAGTTTGGAGAACTGGAAAATCCCACCTCGGACTGGAGATTTTACAGTATCCTTCCGCTGCCATACCCACCAAGCCATGCCCACACAACTGGTAGTAAAACAATTTGAATCCCACCACTGAATAGCACTTAAACTTATATACCATTTCATAGTTATTTTCTGTCCTTTCTAAGTAGTTTACAGAGCCAATATATTGCCCACAACAATCTGGGTTCTCATTTTACCAACCTCAGAAGGATGGAAGGCTGAATAAACCTTCAGAATCAACAATCGGAATCAAACTGCTAGCAGTTGGCAGAATTACCCTGCAACACTGCATTCTAACCACTGTGCTCCATGGTTCTTAGACTGGATTTGACAAAATTATATTATTTTTACCTATCGAACATAAAGATTTTCTGGGTCAGCACCATGATTCCATGGGGAAATGAAGTGACAAGATGATTATGTTGCGGAGTTGTTTGAAACAATTGCATGACATATTTTACCCATCAAGTAAGTTATATGTAAGCAAAGGAGGTCTCTCCCAACTTGTAGAAAGTGAGACATATGGTGAGAAAGGGATTAATTTAAAAAGAAGTTCTACTCACTGAGATGACCTATTAAGAGTGGGGCCGGAAGCATGTCAGCAAATCACTTTGAATGGATGGACGCTCTCTATAGAGTTGAAGAGCTGGCCTTGCACAGTGAAGTAGCAGCCTGAGGCAGCAAATTCTGGTAATCATTAGTCCTTGCTTACCCTTACAACTGGAAGAAGTGTTTCCATTTCATAATTCAAGTGCCATTTGAGTAGGGAGGGAAGAAGTACCACTTTGTCTTTCACCTCAGGCAATATATATATTTTTGGGTCTGATGCTGTAGAATTGAGGTTGTCATAATTTTAAAGGGACAGATGCATAGCAGGTTGGCTACGGCAGATGCTGGCAGAGACATAGTTTAGTTTAGTTTACTTTATTGTCATTGCACCTCATACAACGAAATCAAACACCATCTTCAGTGCACATCATGACCATGAAAATAAACACAAACACACATCCTTCACACTCCACACATTGAATTGAAAATCCCTTACACCACACCAACACTGCACTATACAGTAGAATTCAACAGAGCGACTGCCCTGTCCTTGTTTTTATTATTCTGTACCATCTGCCAGATGGTAATAGTTAAAAAAAAGAGTGCCCAATATGAGATGGATCTTGGAGAATGTTTTGAACTTTCTTAAGGCAGCAGGAGCTATAAAACTTTTCCAAAGAGGGGATAGGGCAACCAATGATCTTCTGCTAAGTTCTATTCAAAGTTTAATGCCTGGTATGTAATGCAGAGGGTCTTACCTATGCTCTATTATAATGAAGCAGGGGGTGGGTGTACCAGAGTATGGAAGATCATCTCAAAACTTTTAGTCAATAATTAGGATAAAGCTAGAAAATGGGAGACCATGAGTTCTTCCAGCCCTGCATTGGACACAAAGCCAGCTGGGTGACTTTGGGCCAGGCACATTCTCTCAGCCCTAGCAAGGAAACAAGCATTGGCAAACTATGTGAAAAACCTTGCCAAGAAAACTGCAGGGACTTGTCCAGGTACTCTCTGAGAATTGGACATGATTAAATGGAAAAATGCAAAAAAAAATGATACCACACTATCTCCATCTTTTCATAAACCATCCTATTGCATTCAGGGGGCATTAGTCTCCAGTATGGGTTTTGGAATTTCAAAATTTCTGCTCAAAAATCAGTCTCACTGAGTTGCGGTGAGACTTTGCTTATACTACCAGATGTCAGTGCCACTGCTCAGGGAGGCATTTACTTCTGTAGCTGCATATAGAGAAGTAGTATTTTAAGCTTCTTTGCATGTCTCAGATTCTTGAACCCATTAGATATTTCCTGTAATGTAAAAATCATGTCTTTTTGCTACTTAACTCTCCACTATTAAGACAGCTATTTAGAAATCTTTCAAATCTGATAAAGCAGGCTGTTTTATGTTGTTGGACAAATTACATAAAATACTTCCGTGTGCTCCTTTGTAGCATGGCAAAAAATATCTACACAGTACAAGGTCATTTTCCATTTACATTATCACTGATCCTGCCCAAGGGCTGAATGTGCTAAAAGGTTGTTTGAAATTGGACTGAAATGCATCCCAGAATAAAAATAGTCTGCCAGCAGGATTAGAGATTACAGAAAGCTAGTGCTTCTACAAGGAATTTAAATATTAGTTTATTGTCTCCAAAAAAACTTGCAATGGAAATATTAACTGATATACTTATTTTCTAGGTGAATGAAAACATAAAATGACAAGTAATCAACTAGCACAAACTAGCCAAGTATAATAGACTGAATGGCTATCGGTTACGTATGAAAAGGATTTTGATATACTAAGGAAAAGTAATTCTAAGCAGAAGTCTGCTTGCAGACTTTATTGCAGAATAAAATCAACTATATTTCTTTTAGAACAGAGATGGTCAACTTGGGAACCTTGGCCAGCATGTGGTCTTCAGCCAATTCCACAAAGTCCTCTGTCAGCAATTAGTTCAAATTACTGGTAAATCAGATGTGACCCTTCAATAAAGTTTAATGTCTCGGAGAGAGAGGAGGGAAGAAACGATTTCAGGTGGAAGACAAAGCTATAGGAAAAGGAAGTAGGATCCTTTAGTGGCCTCAATATGCATTATTCTGTGGCAGCAGTTTTTTTTTTTTCCCAGTGAAGATAACAGGAGGATCTGAACATCAATGGGAAATTGTTTTTTTTTTAATGTTTTATTGAAGAACCTAAGGTTAGAAAGGTAAAAGAAAGAAAAAGGCTGCAAAGAGAAAGAAAAAAAGTACTGACTTTTGACTTTTTCCAGTGCAATAGACTACAAAGATATTGCCTCAACTTTTTTGCTTTACATTTCTAAACATTTCAATCTGTTTCTATAACAACAGTTATTCTAATCATCAAAACCTAAAATCACGGTTTTATTTTCTTCAATTTTGAGCAAAAAGTTGAGAAATGGTTTCCAAGTAGAAACAAAGCTAGATAGGTTCTTCTCTTTAATTGAAACAGTAATTTTTGACATCTCTGCCAAGTCCATCTCCTTTACCATCCATTCCTCCATGGTGGGAATTAGTGTGTCTTTTCCATTTTTCTGCATATAAGATTCTTGCCACTGTCAACTTATATAGTAAGAAAGTTCCAAATTTTCTTCCGAGCTTTTCATCAATGGGAACTATAAATACTAGCTGTGCTCTAAATATGCAGCATACACATCTACTGTTTATTTTGTACTACAGGATTGTTACTGACCATGCTTCTGGATTATTGAATATGCCTGTCTACCCACATATCAATCTCTTTTCTATCTCTTGTCTGTCTGTTATTTAGTTCTTAAAACAAATAGTATCCCATATTTTATTTCAAAATGAGTGCTCATAGCTGATGGTGGAATAGCTCATATGAGCTAATAAAACCAATACAACATTCAGTATCAGATACAATAAATTAATCGAGGGATTGGGAATGTAGAGGGTCTCAACGATGATTTTTCAAAAGGCAACTGGATTGAGATTTTTTTTCCTTTGAAGAAGAAGAAGTTTTGCTTCTTATCCAAGAAGCTTCATAAATTCTAGATAGCAACAGTAATAGCATTTATTGCTATTATATACTGCTATTATATACTGACTTATATACTGCTTCACAGTGTTTTA
Source organism: Laticauda colubrina (assembly GCA_015471245.1). NCBI lineage: Eukaryota > Metazoa > Chordata > Lepidosauria > Squamata > Elapidae > Laticauda > Laticauda colubrina. The sequence continues at coordinate 4,923,793 of BLBF01000011.1, read as the reverse complement.
CAACCCTCTCTAAGTGGTTTACAGCATATTGTCTCCAACAATCTAGTCATCATTTTACCAATTTAGGAAGGATGGAAGACTGAGTCAACCTTGAGCCAGTTAGGTTTGAACTCGTCAGCAGAAGTAGCCTGCAGTACTGCATTCTAACCACTGCGCTACCAGGGCTCATGGCTAGACGAAGCTTCTTGGATGAGAAACAAATGCCACCTTCTTCCTCAAAGGAAAAAAAAAAAACAGTCCAGTTGCCTTTTGAAAAAGCACCTTTGAGACAGCTATGACCTGGATGACTGAGAATCTCTATAGATGTCTATAGACTCCATAGGGTCTTCTTCCAAATTTCTATTAGTAGGGAAGAGAAATCACCAAAAAAGGAAATTCCTTAGATGTTGGCTGAAGATCACTTATGGCTGCCTCATAGTTTCTTCCATCAATAGTAAAAACTAAAATGTAAAACTCAGGTGTATTGGAGAGGTATATGATGGATCATACACTATCCCAAGAATTGCCATACTGTAGTAGAATAAACAACAGTAGAGTTATGCCATGGACTGGAAGTCCCTTACTTGCAGATTGATTGGTTGAATAACTTTGCTTTTTGCACTAAAGTTAATGGAACATTTTCATCTCATTACATCTGCCTATCCCACTACACGGATACAGCAACCAGCTGTTTCTTTGCAAAATGGAGGAACTGTGCTTCCCACAACTGGCAGTCATCATGAATATAGGCTTGTGTGCCACATGCTGTTCTGTACTGCTAGTATGTAGTGACAGCAAGACAGCACTGGAAAATGTTACCTTCCCCCCCACAACTACCAATTCCCCTCCCCAAGCAGTGCAAAGCTGACCAAGAAAGAAAAATTAGGAGCAAGTTGTGTATGTTTAAACACATTCAAACCATACAAAATATACTTCCTTCACATTTTAGGTCATATTTATGCAGAAATATTGACCACTCAAAAGGGTTCACAAACTTTTAGTCACCAATGTATATAATAGCTTTAGTCAGATTCCCACGAGCTTCCAAAATCCCAAATGACTGCTAGATCTTTGCAGTCCTTTTCGGGGTGGAATTCAATTTTTTAAATAACCGGTTCTGTGGGCATGGTTTAGTTGGTGGGCATGGCTTAGTGGGCATGTGATTGGCTGGATGTGACCAACTCAATATCACTCATATTGACGCATCTCTTCGCCTGGCCTCTCATGACTGTGGGGATGCTGCAACAGTTGTAAGTGTGAAAAATGATCATAAGTCACTTTTTTCAGTGCTGTTGTAACTTTGAATGGTCACTCCACACAAGCAAAGTACCAGCAATGGAAGGAAAAATAACTCCAGAAAAGTTCCTGAGACAGGAAGTCCAGTCCTGCCAAGAATGTAAGAAGGGTTAACGGAGAGGCAGTTTCTATAAGCAACACCAGAATGTTTCCTTCCTGCCTTCCTTACAGGATTAGGCCAGTAATTTCTTCTAACAACTGGTTCTCTGAACTGCTTAGAATGTTAACAACCGGTTCTTGAGAATAGGTGTGAACTGGTAGAATCCCACCCCTAGTCCTTTTGTGGCCATCTGGATTTTTGCAGCTCATTCTGGTAGTTCCATGCCTCTGAAGTACTGCAACTCTAAGAATACGGTACAGTACAGTACATCCAGGGATCCTGGATGGATCAAAAGGGACTTTTGATTAAATGTTGATTGTGACAGCAGGATGATGTCAATAGGGAATTTATAGTGAAGCAGGATATCAAAAAAAAAGAAATAAATTTGGGCAGGCCTCAGGAAAGAGGTTGCAGTGGAATAGCTTAATTCTTCTCTCCAAGGTCACCGGCCTGTGATTAGAATCATTTTCGTGCACTTTTCCATACACAAAAAAAGGACCTTGGAAGGTACTGCAACCAGAGCAGAGGAAAGACTTGAATTGTTTGAAAGAAAGTATAGTATGAATGTAAGCCCTCTGAAGATTACGGGAGCTCTTTCTGAGTAAACATGAAAAGGAGTGTAACATAACACGTCAATCCAGTATCCAGTTACCAAAAAGGTAAGCCTACACTGACCTCAGATGGACTCTCCTTTGAGGAAACAAGCCTCATATGTCCCTACCTGGCCTTCTATTGCTTCTCCTTCTGTGATGCATAGCTATCCTTCATCTAATGTGAGGTGCCTGCTTGCCCATCCTCTCCAGTCATGGCAAATAGAACTGTTCTGTATGTAAAGTGGATGACTCCAAATCTACAAACCTGATTGGCTAATAAAATGAACACTGGATTGGTTCACTAGGAACCAATCCAAAGAGCTGCCAAAAAGGCGGCAAATCTAAACAACTGCCATTGGCTGCAAGCAGGCAAGCCAGCCTGTATAAAAGGCTGGCCCCGGCTTCAGCCAAGCGTTCCTTTTTACTGAGTAGTTTGTAATAAAAGTATTTGTTGTTGGAACCCGGTCTACCTCGTGTGTTTTCCGAACAAAACACTGGCGACAAGGATGGGATTGTCCTGAACGGAAAAAACCTGCACGCGGTGATAAGAAGTCCAGATTACAACCAAGATGTCTGGAAACAACGCACCGCCCGCACCCTTCAATCCCAACGAAGAGGATTGGGATTCCTATGCTGATCGCTTCCAAATGTACTTGGAGAGCAATGAAATGGAAGGCATTTCCGAGCAACGCAAGAGAGCCGTGTTCCTGACGCACTGCGGGCCAACAGTTTTTAAAATGGCAAAAGCCCTCGCGAAGCCCCGGGACGTTAAACAACTAACGTGGACAGAATTGCAGAGACTCCTCAAAGCACACTACGCTCTGATGGTGTCTAACTTAATAAAGCGACACGAATTTTACCGCAGAGACCAGAGAGAGGGAGAGACCGTCGCCGATTTCATCGCTGCCCTCAGACAAATAGGGGGTGAGTGTGAATTTTTAAACATAGACGAGGCAATGAGAGATCGCGTGGTGTTAGGCCTGAGAGACTCGACTGCACAGAGTAAAATGCTCAACAAGCCCAACATCACCGTTACCGAAGCCATCGCGGAAGCTACAGACGCTGAAGCCGCGAAAAAATCTGCTGTAGCCATTAAAAAGATGAACACACACAGCGAAGAATCACCAGCCAAAGATAGAAAGCATCCTGCCACCACAACCCACTACGAAGAGTCGGGCGAAACAAATGAATCGAGCGAAGAGGACGACGAGGTCCACCGTTTGCTCATGAACAAAAAAGAGCGCGAAAGGAGAAATTGGCGGGAATGCGCTGGCTGCGGAGGAAACCATCCACGAGCCGAATGCAGATTTCTCGATGCCATCTGCCGACATTGCAAAAAACGAGGGCACATCGAGAAGGTCTGCAGAAACAAAAAATTCTACAGCCTGACGAGACGCAGAAATTCCCCAACACGAGCTGAGCCTAAACGAGCCGAAAGAAAATGGCAACAAGAGAAGCGAGCCAATACACACCAAACTGTCATTATACAGAGCGCTCAGATGGAAAGTGGGAGAAAAATTAAAGTCATCGTGGAAATCGAGGGAAAACACTGCAAGATGGAAGTGGACTCGGGGTCCTTCCTCTCCATGGTATCGTGGGACACAATTAAACAGTTAGTCCCAGGTATCAAACCCAAAGAATTGAAGAAGCAGCACCTAACCCTCAAGGACTATCAGGGAAACCAAATCCCTGTGATTGGCATGGGACATTTCCGAGTCGCCTACAAAAATCACATCAAGGTGCTTCCGCTGACCATAGTCAACCAAGACAGACCAAGCCTCCTGGACATCGAGTGGTTCGCGCCATTGGGCATCGGGATGACCGGGGTCGATCGAGTGACTACAACCGGCTGGGAAGACGACCTCATCCGAGAATTCCAGGACGTTTTTGACGGCTCACTGGGCAAGTACCGGGGAAACCCCATTTCTTTCAATCTAAACCCCCAAATAGCCCCACGAAGAATAAAAGCCAGGCGAGTTCCTTTTGCACTAAAGGCAAAAATAGAGGAACAGCTGGACAAATTAGTAGCCCAAGGGGTGTTAGAACCTGTGGACCATGCCAAGTGGGAAACGCCTATTGTCACACCCATTAAACCTGACGGGTCCATCAGAATCTGTGGTGACTATAAGGCTACCCTGAACCACGCATTACAACCAAGCGCATACCCGGTGCCAGTAGTCCAGCATTTGCTTCATTCCCTGGGAAAAGGCAAAGTTTTCGCCAAACTCGACTTGGCACAAGCCTATCAACAACTCCCAGTGGACCCAGAAACAGCAGAAGCGCAGACTATAGTCACCCATAAGGGCGCATTTAAATGCCACCGGCTCCAATTTGGAGTAAGCGTAGCCCCTGGCGTCTTCCAGAGTCTGATGGAACGCCTTCTAAATGGCATACAAGGAGTCGTTCCCTATTTTGACGACATCCTAATCTCGGCCAGAGATGAAACTCAATTAAGGAACAGACTGAAAGAGGTTCTGACTAAGTTTAGGGAATCTGGCCTCAAGGTTAAAAGAGAAAAGTGCTGTTTAGTTAAGAACAGCGTCGAATTCCTGGGCTACTCAATAGATGGAGAGGGTATCCACCCCACAGATAAAAAAGTTAAAGCGATCAAAGACGCTCCTGAACCAAGAAATAAAACAGAACTACAAGCGTTCTTAGGATTAATTAATTTTTATAACGTGTTCCTGCCAAACAAAGCCACTATAGCAGAACCGTTACACCGTCTGCTAGACAAAAAGGCAACTTGGACTTGGGGTTACAAAAAAAAAAAAGCCTTCCAAAATATTAAAAGCTTGCTAACATCAACAAACGTTCTCATCCAATTTAGCGACACTCTGCCATTAACAGTGACCTGCGACGCCTCACCATATGGAGTAGGTGCCATCCTGAGCCACCAACTACCAGATGGCAGAGAAGCACCCGTCGCATATTATTCTAGGACTCTATCAAAAACCGAGCGGAATTATAGCCAATTGGACAGGGAAGCTCTAGCAATTGTCGCTGGAGTAAAACGATTCCACGAATACTTATATGGGAGGACCTTTCAAATCATAACGGATCACAAACCGCTAATGGGGATTTTGGCGGGAAACAAGCCAACACCTAATATACTGTCCCCAAGAATGACGAGATGGTCAGAGTTCCTGGCAGCTTATTCCTACACTCTGACACACCGGCCAGGGAAACAAATTTCCCATGCGGACGCTTTGAGCAGAGCACCCTTACCAGCAACCGACGCAGACCCGGCACCAGCGATGACAACGCTACAAATCGAGACTTGCCCCGATCTACCCATATCGGCGTATGATGTCGCCAGAGCCACCGCGAAAGACTCATTGACTGCCTGCGTTCTTAGCTGGGTCGGTAAAGGCTGGCCGGAGAATCAAAAAACTGAAAACTTTAAACCTTTCCGGTCCAGACAGACTGAACTTTCTATCCAAAAGGGGTGTTTGTTGTGGGGTGATCGGGTAGTAATCCCTGCCAAATTACAGCCCAGGGTACTTAAGCTGTTACATGAAGGGCACCCGGGAATGGTTAAGATGAAAAGCCTTGCCAGAAGTTATGTGTGGTGGCCGGGTATTGATAAGGACATAGAGTATTGGGTAAGCTCATGCCACAAATGCCAGGCAATTAGACCATCCCCACCAAAAGCACCCGTTAAGGACTGGGAAACCCCTCGAGGACCGTGGTCAAGAATACACATTGACTTCGCGGGGCCTACCAAAGGGCATACCTTTCTGATTGTTGTTGATGCCTATTCAAATTGGCTTGAAGTAAAAATTATGCCATCAACGACAACAGAAGTTGTAATAAAAAAACTGGACAGCCTTTTTGCCACCCATGGCATACCGGACATTCTCGTCTCAGATAACGGGCCACAGCTAACCAGCATACCATTTGAGCAATACCTAGCCTCCCTAGGTATAAGACATGCACTAACCGCGCCGGCTCACCCGGCTGCGAACGGCAGGGCTGAGAGAATGGTCCGGTTTACCAAAGAAGGGTTGGAACGAATGGACGCTGGAGATATCCAACAAAAAGTAAACCGTTTACTCACACTCCAGCACATAACGCCCAGTACTATAACAAATAAGTCACCAGCAGAATTACTCATGGGGCGAAAATTAAGATCTCACCTGGATAGGTTACACCCAATTTTTACCCCAGAAAACCCCCCTGACTCCTCTACATGGTTCAGACAATTCGAAATAGACGATTTGGTATACGCCAAAAACTTCACCGGGGACCCGGTATGGCTACCAGGACAAATTATCCAAATTACAGGCCCCAAATCCTACCGAGTAAAATTAGACGATGGCAGGGAATGGAAGCGGCACATAGACCAGCTTCAATCTCGAATTATAGAAAGAACCACAGACTTACAAACATTCACCAAAAAAACCGGCGAAATGCAAACCAAGGTGGGGGGGGAAAGGCGAGAAACAAATAAAGAACTTTTTAAAACTAAACCTAACAAACAATACGAACAAAAAGAGCAAATAAAAGACTCACTGTTTGAAGAGACTTGCGGAAAGAGCCCATCGGAAGGGGCCAGCCAAGCCAGCTCGACCTGCCCCAAGGAAACGGGAGGGAGCGGCAAAACCGCCGGCCTAAGAAACTCAGGCGGCGGTAAAATGGCTGACTCACCCTTCCAGACAGTTCCAGGGAGAAGGACGGACGACACAGCAGCCCCATCCGAACCGGTCGAAGTCTTCACTGAGAATGAACCGCGCAGGTCAAGTCGAGTCCGGAAAAGCCCCACCTACCTGCGAGACTACGTCACCACGTAGGACTGAACTAAGGGGGGAGGGGTGTTCTGTATGTAAAGTGGATGACTCCAAATCTACAAACCTGATTGGCTAATAAAATGAACACTGGATTGGTTCACTAGGAACCAATCCAAAGAGCTGCCAAAAAGGCGGCAAATCTAAACAACTGCCATTGGCTGCAAGCAGGCAAGCCAGCCTGTATAAAAGGCTGGCCCCGGCTTCAGCCAAGCGTTCCTTTTTACTGAGTAGTTTGTAATAAAAGTATTTGTTGTTGGAACCCGGTCTACCTCGTGTGTTTTCCGAACAAAACAAGAACTATGGCAATTCAATGCACTTTCACAAATGCAGCTAATAGTCCCCATCATAACGTAAAATGATGAGTGATTGAAGCCTCCTTCCTCACCTCTTCTGATCCCACTACTAAAATATGGCTTCTCTGAAGGTGATTAAAGTAGGAATGAAAACTGAATCATAAAATGAATTCTGTAATCTATTGTTTTGCTCCTGTGCTCTTAATTTGGATGGTTCTTTGAGACTTTACCTGGACTAGATAGAGAAGATGCTTGATGAGGGCCTCTTTCAGCTTTTGCCTTCAGACCTTAGGAAGGATGGAAGAGGGAATAAAGTTTTAGTGGAAGGGAACATTTATGGCTTCACTTTTTTCATATTCCTCCAGTTTGAATAGATTGAGGACTACAAAAAAGTAGCACTTATTGTTGTAATTCTTTTCTGTATTTCTTTCTTCCAGGTATTTTGGATTTTGACTCCAATAACATCCAACTAGCATGCCTTAGTGGCAGTTCTGGAGATATGGTCCAAAAGTTCTAGGGGGTCCCACATTGGTTTCACCTGTTCCATAATAAGCATTCATTTCTGAAATTGTCAATATAGTGCCATTGTCAACAGTATACCTACCAGATGTCCAACCTTGCTTTTTGAATGTATAAACAAATTCAAAAAGCAGCTCTCTCATCCATATGTTGAAGAACTACTCTGAGCTTTACATACACCACAGAAAATAAAAAATGAATAATTGCAGCCTATCTGTCCAGAAAAAAAAAATGGAAAAGCACCTTCTTCAATTTGTCTTCAAGGAGATGTGTGACTAGACAAGATCATTCTGGCAGCCATTTTGAGAGAGGGCTTATAGCATACCCATATTACCTCATATATACACACTGACCCCAAAAATTTTGGATTATCTAACTAAATTACCTAAATCTAAGCCTCCCAGAGACATTGGATACAAGATTTAAATAAATTTTATAAATAAATAAAATTGTATAAATAAAAAAGTAAAGCATAAATGGCACACTGCTGAAATTAAAGGAACTGATGCCATGTGTCCTGTGTTTGAGGTAATCCAGACAAGAAGCCAGGACCATGAGTAGTAACACTACTGTATTGTAAGATTACAGGAACAAAATCTTGTGATTCTGAAACCATTTCTCTCCTCCTTTGTCTTTACCTTCCATGGAACAAGGGAAGCACCCTTCTGAAATGCTTTCTCCATGCCCTGTGGGATGAGGGAACTCTTGTCTGACAATTGCCAGGGCTGCAGCTCTTCCTCCTGTCTCCCAAGGTTATTCTCACAGTGCATCACATTACCTTCTATTACCTTCCTTCCCAATTTTAGATTATTAATCTCTATAATATTCAAACATACTTATTTATATAAGGTAATGAGGTATATGGATATAACAAAAAAGAATGATTATATTATTATTTGTCTATTTATTGGGTTGGATGGAAGTGGGATGGAATATATAGTTTGGATAAATGGGATGAAGGGAAGGGTGTGCATGAAATATATAGGTATATACAACAGTGGCAAAAATCATATTAGAAGGGGTGAAAATAATGGATGATATAAATTAAGATGAATTTGTGGAAAATTAATGGAATGATGTGATTTGATAAAATTTGCAAATATGACAAATAAAAGAATATAAGATTAATGAATATAGAGAATGACTAAGAATAAAGGGAATGATATAAAGCAATGCCATGAGAATATAAAAAGGGACATTGGTAATAGATAGTGATGTAAAATTAGACAAGAAAATTGTACCTGAGATTATGGTCATGTTTAATTTAAAATGAAAGGTCCGGTCCAACTGCACTTACGGATGCAAAGAGGATGTAAAATGTTAAAAAAAGCTTGCCATCCATTGGAAAACGCTATGCATCCTTTGTGTACTCATTGCATACCTGTTTCATACCGTCCACTGCAATTTCATCTGCGCAAGAAGTTTTGAGCTGCACAAAACTTTGTGAACGGATGAACTTTCCGCCATGTACAATGTACATCCGCGACATATATGGGCAACAAACGTTCTATGTCCGTTATCATCCATTAAACGTCCGCTGTATCCTCTCTGCATCCTCTGGCCATCCCCTCAACTAATATCGGCTGCAGCTGAAAATGGAAAGAGGGAGGAAACAAAAGGTACACAGAACGTCTACACAGCGTTAGTAGCACGGAAATAGAAAGGATGTAAGCGTATGCATCTCGTATATAAAGTATTCAAAACGGACAAAACGTTTGTATCTGGGATGTATCTTGTATATTTAGGATGTCTGCAGTATGTCTAGAATATGTAGAAGGCCCCATAGTGGACAACCGATATTTTCAATAAAAAGGGGGAGAAAATCATCTGGATCGCTGGGATAGTGGACCATACAGTCCCACTATGGTTGCACATCTATCCCACAACTATCCTTATCTCTCCCACAAGCATTCAAAGGCTTAACCATTTTTTCAAATTTTTCACCAATACTTTATTAAGTAAATAAAATGAACCAAGTGCCTTAAGCAAAGATAACCTTTATTAACTTTCTTAGGTAAACTTTATGACTTTATTAAATAAGCAAAATGAACCAAATAAACTGTATTAAGTGTCTTAAGCAAAGATAACCTTTATTAACTTTCTTAACTTTATGACTTTATTAAATAAGCAAAATGAACCAAGTAAAGTGTCTTAAGTGTCTTAAGCAAAGATAAACTTTCTGAGGTAAACTTTATGACTTTATTAAATAAGCAAAATGAACCAAGTAAAGTGTCTTAAGCAAAGATAAACTAAACAAGTAAATAACTCAGTCTCCGACACTATTCTCAGTCACTCTAAGTCATGTCCATGGTCTCAGCTGTTAAGCGGGCAGGGACTGTGGATGTGGCTGTGGCTTGAGTGCTTGAGTCTGTGGCTTGAGTCGAGGCACCATTGGGGTGCTTGCCCCGAGGGTACAACAGGGGATGGTGTGTTCAGGAAGCTGTCCGAGAGCTGACTCAGTCCCGTGAGGTTGAGAGGCCCTTCATCAAGGACTTGAGATGTCAGGCCCAATACTGATGACAGATTGTCCATTGATGGGCTTGGCTGTGGGGTGGAGGAAGGGTTGGGAGGAGTGTAGTGGGGCTGTCTGGTCTGCAGCTGGGTGAGGAGTGGCATCTGTGGCGTGTGATGAACCTGGGCCTGGATTGGGAAGTTCTGCTTCTGCTACGGTTCGTCCTGGTAGTCGTAGCCTTGGTTGGTGAGGGGCTGTTGAAAGCCATGGAAGGGCTGTGACATCGCCTGGGGTGGAGGAGCAGACCTGGAGTGGGTAGGAGCAGCTTCAGCTGGGCCTTGAGGGTTGTGCAGAAGTGCTGTGATCTTCTGCTTCATCACTTGGTGCTGGGCCTCGGGAAGGTCCCTCAGGGTCTGGCTCACGTAGGTGATGAAGGTGTTCCGGCCTGAGGATGTTCTGTCCAAGTGGACCAGCTGAGAGAGAAGTTCTGTGCTGGTCTTCATTGTGTCCCTGATCTCCAACAGCACACTGTGGTCCTGGCCCTCCACTCTGCCACTCTGCCTGCATCTTCTGGAGCTGGGGGTGGGGGTGGGTTGGCCTCTGGTGGCTGCTGCTGCTTCTTCCATTTGTGACAGCATGGCATCATCCTCCATGGGATCCTCCAAGTCTGCCAGCATGGGGAGTGCAGCTGTTGGGGGGTCTCTGCTGTGGGGTCCTCTGAAGACACCTGCCTGGACAGGGTAGCTGGCTCCTGGCTGGAAGAGGACTGGCTGTCTGTGGGCTGTCTGAGGGAGAGGGCTGTCAGGGGGCTGCTCCTCGGTGGCAGATCTCACCCTCCAGGAAACTGCACTTGGCCATGACGTACATCTCCCGGTCAGTGAGCTTGACAGTGGCATGCCCGGATTTCTTGAGGTGTAGCTTGCCATACCAGGTGTGCATGTGCTTCCACCACCCCAGGAGTACATCTGCAGTGTACCCCAAGCACTCTGCCTTGTCTCTCCAAGCTGCCTGCTTCTTCTTGGTGTCGCGATAGAGTCTGTGGCCCTTTCTCCAGAGGTACTTGTTCTCCCTCAGCCATTCCAGCACCTCATCCTCATGCTCCTTGGAAACGGTGTACTGTTTCCTCTCTCCCTTCTGCTTCCCTTGCCTCTTCCTCCCTCTGGCAGGGGCTTGAGTAGGGCCTTCAGGGGCTTGAGCAGCAGGGCCTTCAGGAGTTTGAGCAGCAGGGCCTTCAGAAGCAGGGCTTTGAGGGCCTTCAGGGGCTGGTCTACAGCAGCAGCAGCAGCAGCAGCAGCAGCAGCAGCTTCAGAGTGAGTGCCAGGGGGTGGGATGCTGGTTCTGGCCTTCTTGCCAGGGCTGGAATGAGTAGGCACGGGCTTCCTCTTCTTGCCTGACTGACGAACCATGGTGTTCCTGCAAGATGTATGTGGCAGCATATCTTTCCTCTGAATGCATCCTTTTATATCCGCGGAGCTGATGCAATTCATACTCCCCGCATGCGCAGTGAATGCTTTGCATCTGATATACATCTGCACAGCATCCCCTTTGTTTCCTATAGGCCTCCGTGATGCATCCACTTCATCCGCTATGCATCCGCCCCTTCCGCTATGCATCTGCTTCGAAATTCTCCCCCGGAACCCCTTCAGATGTGTCATCTGCTTCCATCCACTGTCATCTGCTAGGCTTCCTATGAACATCCATTTAACATCCCCGCTACATACTACCCACATCCGTTCTTTCCCATTCTTTTCCATTCTGTTTATGCAAATTTTCGCCACTTTTTGGAGCGGATGACAATGGAAATTTTGCTCATCCGCTGTGTCCTTTATGCATACATTTTGCGTCCGTCGGACAGTGGGACTGGGCCTTTAAAACCCTGGAACCACAGTGTTCAACTCAAGATATATTTGAAGAAATAAAAATAAAAAAATATAAAAGATTCAAACAAACAACTGCAAAATACAGGACTGGCTGTAAAATGCCTGATGAACATTTGATGGCAGGAAAGAGTTAGAATTTTCTGTATATGGCCAAAAGGCCATGTACTGGTGATCAAGATCCCTTTCTTCTAGCCCTAGTAAACAAAGTTATTTCAGAGATAAAGGAGCTACGCCTATTCTTTATATATTATGGTTATTCACATAGGAACTTTAAATGGGATTTGGCACTTTTCTTCACCTATCAAGTCCTTTCAAAGCATCTGGAATAGGCAGATGTTTTGCTTCATTGTCACAGGATGTAAGCTCTTCCAAATAAAGCTACCTGTTGCCATTGGCTGATAATGCATTTGTCAGTGCCTATGGTGTTCAAGTGCTGCTCCAGGTTTTTGTGATTAAACAAAAGTACTGTTGTTAAGCCTAGGTCACATCGCCTGATGGATGCAAAACATATGTAAAAGGACACAGTGGATGGCCAAAAATCCAGGGGTGGCTCCATCTGTTCTTATCTGCTCTCAAAAGGGGCAAAAATTTGCATAAACAGAACGGAAAAGAACGGACGGGGGGGAGGACATATCGCAGATGTAAAACGGATGCTCAATGGAAGCCTAGCAGATGAAAGTGGATGGAAGCGGATGGCACGTCCGCAGGGCTTCCAGGGGAGCATAGCAAAGCGGACGCGTAGCGGAAAGAGCGGATGCATAGCGGATGAAGCGGATGCAGAGCAGATGCGTAGCGGATGACGTGGATGCAGAGCAGATGCAGAACGGATGCAGAGCGTTAACTGCGCATGCAGGGAGGATGCATTGCGTCAGCCCCACGGATACAAAAGGAGGCAGCTCACACGAGGCCAGCATTCAGAGGAAAGACCTGCTGCCAGACACATCTTCATCAGAGACCATGGGGAAGAAGAGGAGGCCTGTGCCATCTTCTGCCAGCCCTGGCAAAAGGGAGAGATCCATCATCCCACCCCCTGGCGCTGACTCTGCTGCTGCTGCTGCTTCTTCTGCTGCTGGTGCTGCTCCTGCTGCTGCTGCTCTGGTGCTTCTCCTTCTGCTGGTGCTGGTGCTGCTTCTCCTGCTGCTGCTGTGGTGGACCAGCCCCAAAGCCCTGAAAGCCCTGATGATGAAGGCCCTGCCAGAGGGAGGAAGAGGCAAGGCAAGGAGAAGGGAGAGAGGAAGCAGCACTCCATCACAGAGCAGCATGAGGAGGAGGTGCTGGAGTGGCTGAGGGAGAAAAAGTATATGTGGAGGAAGGGCCACAGGCTATATAGAGACACCAAGCGGAAGCAGGCAGCTTGGAGACAGAAGGCACAAAGCCTGGGCTACACTGCTGATGTCTTCCTCGGGTGGTGGAAGCATATGCACAGGTACGGGAAGCTGCACCTGAAGAAGTCTGGTCAGGCTGCGGTCAAGCTCACTGACTGGGAGAGCTACGTCATGGCAAAGTGCAGCTCCTTGGAGGGTGAGGTCCGCCACCGAGGAGCAGCCCTCTGTCTACCCTCACTCTCAGGCAGCCCACAGACAGCCAGTCCTCTTCTGGCCAGGAGACAGCGACCGTGTCCGGGCAGGTGTCCACAGACCGCCCCGCTACAGAGACCCCCCCAACAGTTGCAAACCCTATGCCGGAGGATGTGGAGGATTCTCTCACATACATGGAGCAAGAAGAAGCAGCAACCACCAGGGACCAACCCACACCACCCCCAGCTCCACCTCCACAGAAAGCAGGCAGAGAGCCAGATCAGAGGGACAGAGCCACACTGTCCTGCTGGAGATAAGGGACACCATCAAGACCAGCACATATCTCCTCTCTCAGCTGGTACACTTCGAGATTCCATCCTCAAACCGCAAGCCCTTCCTCACCTACGTGACCCAGACCCTCATGGACATGCCCAAGCCCTAGTACCAGGTGATGAAGGAGAGGATCACGGCACTGCTGCACCACCCTCCAGGCCCAGCTGAACCTGCTTCCACCCACTCCAGGTCTGCTCCTCCACCCCAGGCGATGTCACAGCCCTTCCAAGGCTTTCAACAGCCCCTCACCTGCCAAGGCTATGGATACCAGGACTTCCAGCAGCACAGGCAGCCCTTCCCAGTCCAGGCACAGGTACATCGCACGCCACAGGTGCCACCGATGCCACCGATACCACCGATGTCACTGATACCACCGATGCCACAGACACCACAGATGCCATTGACGCTACAGATGCCACCGACGTCACAGATGCCACCGATGTCACTGATGCCACAGATGCCACCGATGCCACAGATGTTTCCTCACATGCCACAGATGCCTCACCTCTCCCAGCTGCACACCAGACATCCCCACTACACTCCTTCCTCCAACCCACAGCCAAGCCCGGCCTCAGAACATCTGTCATCGGTCCTGTGCCTGACATCCCAGGTCCTGGATGAAGGGCCTCTCAACCTCACTGGGCTGAGCCAGCTTTCTGAGAGCTTCCTGAACACATCATCTCCTATTGTCCTCTCGGGGCCCGGCACCCCAATGGTGCCTCAGACCAGCACTCCAGCCACAGCCACCTCCACAGTCCCTGGACCCTTTACACCTGAGACCATGGACATGCCTCAGAGTGACTGAGAACATTGCCAGAGACTGAGTTGTTACCTGTTGACTTTATCATTGCTTGGGACACTTTTCTTGGTTCCTTTTGCTTTTTAAATAAAGTCCTACACTTTACTTAACTGTTATTAATAAAGGTTATCTTTGCTTCACACACTTGGGTCATTTCTTTTACTTAATAAAGTGTTGGTGGAAACTTTTAGAAAATGGTTAAGCCTTTGCATGCTTGTGGGATGGGCAGGGATACCTGTGGGATGGGTAATAGCTGTGGGATGGGCAGGGATACCTGTGGGAATGGTAATAGCTGTGGGATGGGCAGGGATACCTGTGGGATGGGTAATAGCTGTGGAATGGGCAGGGATACCTGTGGGAAGGGTAATAGCTGTGGGATGGGCAGGGATACCTTTGGGATGGGTAATAGCTGTGGGATGGGCAGGGATACCTGTGGGATGGGTAATAGCTGTGGGATGGGTAATAGCTGTGGGACAGATAAGCCTCCAGTGTAAGCATAGTGGGACTGTTTGGTCCACCCTTCCAGGTGCCACACCTATGGCCCTTTATTTTCAATAACAATGTAATCATTCATCCACACATTTCAACATAAACACAACTCTTTATTAATGACCCATTCATTGTAGGGCATACATACATGGCACAATCTCATGGCACATACATGGCACAAATGAGACAGGCTCAAGGAAGCATCCATTAAGCATCTACCATCCTGTCTTGCCACTCCACTGCTCCAGCTGGGGAGTTGCACCAGTGTTTCAGGAAGTTGCGCTGCTTCTTCCCTTCACGTGAAGCTCTATTGGGGCCTTGCACATCCACAGTGTCTATCAGGTTTCGCCCTTGCCTCCATTCACCAGGCTCCATGTCCCCATTTCCTTGTTGACAGTCCACAAGCCTGTTCTGCAACACTGGGTAGCGGGTGCGCATGAGATTGTGCAGGATGCAGCAAGCTTCCAAGATGCTCCTCACGGTCTGTGGGCGATGCTCCAGTTAATCTATTTTGGTCAGACTAGATTTTACAAGTAATAAAAAGGGAGGGTAATAAAAGTCTTTAATCTAGAACCCAACTAGATTCTACCAGTTCTCCTTAAGGCCCAGTCCCACTGCACTTATGGATGCAAAGAGGATGTAAAACATTAAAAAAAGCTTGCTATCCATTGGAAAACGCTATGCATTCGTTGTGTACTCACTGCATACCTGTTTCATATGCTCTATCCATTGAGCATCCGTCCACTGCAATTTCATCCACACAAAAAGTTTTGAGCTGCACAAAACTTTTTGAACGGATGAACTTTCCGCCACGTACGATGTACATCCACGACATATATGGGCAACAAATGTTCAATGTCTGTTATCATCCATTAAATGTCCGCTGTATCCTCTCTGCATCCTCTGGCCATCCCCTCAACTCACATCCGCTGCAGCTGAAAACGGAAAGAGGGAGGAAACAAATGGTACACGGAACGTCTACACAGTGTTAGTAGCACGGAAAATGAAAGGAAGTAAGCGTATGCATCTCGTATAGAAAGTATTCAAAATGGACAAAACGTTTGTATCTGGGATATATCTTGTATATTTAGGATGTCTGCAGTATGTCTAGAGTATGTATAAGGCCCCATAGTTGACAACCGATATTTTCTATAAAAAGGGGGAGAAAATCATCTGGATCACTGGGATGGTGGACCATACAGTCCCACTATGGTTGCACTGGAGGTTTATCTATCCCACAACTATCCTTATCTATCCCACAAGCATGGAAAGGCTTAAAAAATGAACTAAGTGTCTTAAGCAAAGATAACCTTTATTAACTTTCTTAGGTAAACTTTATGACTTTATTAAATAAGCAAAATGAACCAAGTAAAGTGTCTTAAGTGTCTTAAGCAAAGATAAACTTTCTGAGGTAAACTTTATGACTGTATTAAATAAGCAAAATGAACCAAGTAAAGTGTCTTAAGCAAAGATAAACTTAACAAGTAAATAACTCAGTCTCCGACACTATTCTCAGTCACTCTGAGTCATGTCTCTGGTCTCATCTATTAAGCGGGCAGGGACTATGGAGGTGGCTGTGGCTTGAGTGCTTAAGTCTGTGGCTTGAGTCTGGGGCACCATTGGGGTGCTTGCCCCAAGGGTACAACAGGGGATGGTGTGTTCAGGAAGCTGTTCGAGAGCTGACTCAGTCCCATGAGGTTAAGAGGCCCTTCATCAAGGACTTGAGATGTCAGGCCCAATACTGATGACAGATTGTCCGTTGATGGGCTTGGCTGTGGGGTGGAGGAAGGATTGGGAGGAGTGTAGTGGGGCTGTCTGGTCTGCAGCTGTTTGAGGAGTGGCATCTGTGGCGTGTGATGAACCTGGGCCTGGACTGGGAAGGTGTGCTTCTGCAGTGGGAAGTCCTGGAAGTCCTTCGTAGGTGAGGGGCTGTTGAAAGCCGTGGAAGGGCTGTGACATCACCTGGGGTGGAGGAGCAGACCTGGAGTGGGTAGGAGCAGCTTCAGCTGGGCCTTGAGGATTGTGCAGAAATGCTGTGATCTTCTGCTTCATCACCTGGTACTGGGCCTCGGACAGGTCCCTCAGGGTCTGGCTCATGTAGGTGTTGAAAGTGTGGCAGCTGGAGGATCCTCTGTCCAAGTGGACCAGCTGAGAGAGAAGTTCTGTGTTGGTCTTCATTGTGTCCCTAATCTCCAACATCACACTGTGGTCCTGGCCCTCCACTCTGCCTCTTTGCCTGCGTCATCTGGAGTTGGGGGTGGGGATAGGTTGGCCTCTGATGGCTGCTTCTTCTTCCTCCATTTGTGACAGCATGGCATCATCCTCCATGGGATCCTCCAAGTCCGCCGGTATGGGGAGTGCAGCTGTCGGGGGGTCTCTGCTGTGGGGTCCTCTGAAGACACCTGCCTGGACAGGGTAGCTGGCTCCTGGCTGGAAGAGGACTGGCTGTCTGTGGGCTGTCTGAGGGAGAGGGGTCTCAGAGGGGCTGCTCCTCATTGTCGGATCTCACCCTCCAGGAAACTGCACTTGGCCATGATGTACATCTCCCGGTCAGTGAGCTTGACAGTGGCATGCCCGGATTTCTTGAGGTGTAGCTTGCCATACCAGGTGTGCATGTGCTTTCACCATCCCAGGAGTACTTCTGCAGTGTACCCCAGGCTCTCTGCCTTGCCTTCCAAGCTGCCTGATTCTTCTTGGTGTCCTGATAGAGTCTGTGGCTCTTTCTCCAGAGGTACCCATTCTCCCTCAGCCATTTCAGCACCTCATCCTCATGCTCCTCAGAAACAGTGTACTGTTTCCTCTCTCCCTTCTCCTTCCCTTGCCTCTTTCTCCCTCTGGCAGGGCCTTCGGCAGGGCCTTCAGAGGCTTCAGCATCAGGGCCTACTGGAGATTGTTCAAGGCCTTCAGGGGCTTGAGCAGCAGGACCTTTTGGGGCTTGAGCAGTAAAGCCTTCAGCAGCAGGGCTTTGAGGGGCTTGAGGGGCTTGGGGCTAGTCCACCACAACAGCAACAGCAGCAGCAGCTTCACAGTCAGTGCCAAGGGGTGGGGTGCTGGTTCTGCCCTTCTTCACCTTGCCAGGGCTTGAACGAGTGGGCACAGACTTCCTCATCTTGCCTGATAGATGAACCATGGTGTTCCTGCAAGATATATCTGACAGCACATGTTTTCCCTGTATGCTGACTGCGTGCGTGCTGCATCCTTTTATATCTGCAGAGCTGACACAATTTATACCAATCATGCAAACCAACCAGGCTCGCACTTTTGAACCAATCAGCAAGTGGCATTTATGGACCAATCAGAAAAGGGTATTTCAAGTATGTTAATATAGAACACCCCTCCCCTCTTGGTTCAGTCCAACCTATGTTACATAGTCCCGTAAGTAGGCAGGGCTGGTTTCTAGACCTGCGCAGCTCAGTTGCGGTGTTGTCTTCGGCTGGTTCGGATGGGATCTCTGTCTCTCTTCTCCTTCTCCATGGAACCTCCTGGAAGGGTGAGTCAGCTCTGCCGCTCCCACCCAGTCTACCTGGGCTGGTTGAGTCGGCTCTGTCACTCCCATCTGGTCTCTCTGGGCTGGTTGAATTGGCTTGGCTACCTCTTCCAGAGTGGCCTCATGTTGGTTTTCCGCTGCCAGTTCCCTTCTGCCAAAGTCTTCTGCTGGTAAGTAGTTTTTTGTTTGTAAATGGGCCTACCGGTGGTGTTTGTTGTTGGTTTGTTTGCTGTTGTATTATTGGGTTTTCTCTTCCCCTTTGATTTATGTTTGGTTGATCTCCCCCCTCTCTGGTTTTGTTATAGTCTGTTTGGTGTGGTCTTTGAGTGTGTGATTGTTGTGCGTTCTCAGGGTTGTTGGTGTTTCTTTCTATTGTTCTAGACCTTAGTTGGTCTATGTGTCTCTTCCAGCTTCTCCCGTCCTCCGTTTCTAGCCGGTATGACCGGGGTCCCGTTATTTGAGTTATTTCAGCTGGTATCCAAAGTGGATCCCCCGTAAGGTTTTTTGTGTATACCAGATCCCCTGTTGTGAATGTGCGGTATTTACTGGAGGAGTCTGGTGGCTTTTCGGGGTTAGATGTTGGGTGTAATCTGTCCAGGTGTGAGCGTAGTTTCCTGCCCATCAGGAGTTCTGCTGGGCTCTTGTTAGTCGACGTGTTCGGTGTTATATGTTGGATGGTTAGCATTTTATTGATTCTCTCTTGAATGTCACCCGTGTCTATTTTATTTAATGCCTCTTTAGTGTACCGAACCATGCATTCCGCCCATCTGTTTGTTGCTGGGTGAGCGGGTGCAGTTAGGGCATGTTGTATACCCAGTTCGGCAAGGAATTTTTCGAATGACAGCACTGTGAACTGCGGCCTGCTGTCTGAGACTAACAAGTCCAGTAACCCATGCGTTGCTAATAGTTTTCTTATCTGTTTGATGACGGCTTCTGTCATCATGGACTGCATGACTGTGACCTCCAACCAGTTGGAGTAAGCATCGTCAATTATTAAAAATGTATATCCCTTTGTGGGTCCAGCAAAATCTATAAGGATTCTCGATCAGGGGCCCCTGGGTGTCTCCCACTCGAGGGTAGGTGCGGGAGGGGGGTTAGGTCTGGACTTTTGGCATTTGTTGCACGTTCCCACCCATGTCTCAATGTCTTTGTCCATCCCGGGCCACCAGACATAACTCATGGCCAGGGATTTCATTTTGATGATACCTGGGTGTCCTTCATGTAGCATGCGCAGTACTTTTTCCTGCATTTTTTTGGGAATAACAACTCTATCTCCCCACAGTATACATTCCTTCAATATCGATAGCTCAGTTTGTTGGGTTCGGAAGGGTTTAAATGTGTTGCCACCATTGGTTTCCGGCCACCCTTTCCCTACCTAGTTTAAAATCCGCCCCAGTTGTCTCTCTCTAGCGGTCTCTTTTGCAATGTCTGACATGGTTATGGATAGGTTTGGCAAGGTCTCTATTTGTAGTGTGAATGTGGTCGGTGCTGGGTTGTCTTCCAGGTCCAGCAGGGAGGAACGGCTCAGAGCGTCTGCGTGTGATATGCTCTTCCCTGGCCAGTGGATTAATTGGTAGTTATATGCGGCCAGGAATTCGGACCACCTTGTCATCCGTGGTGACAATATGTTTGGGGTGGTCTTGTTCCCTGCGAGTATCCCTAGGAGTGGCTTGTGGTCAGTAACGAGTAAGAAAGTCCTACTGTAGAGATACTCGTGGAAACGCTTTACTCCAGTGATCGCTGCTAGTGCCTCTCTGTCCAGCTAGCTGTAGTTCTTCTCTGCCTTGGACAATGTCTTGGAGTAGAAAGCGATTGGTGCTTCTCTCCCATCCAGTAGTGTGTGGCTTAGTATGACCTTGACGTCAAAAGGTGATGCGTCGCATGTCACTGTCAGCGGTAGGGTTTCGCTGTATTGAATAAGTACCGATTCGGATGTCAGCAGATATTTTATTCCTTGGAACGCGGCTTCTTCCCATCTGCCCCAGGTCCAGGTAGCTGTCTTATCGAGTAGTCTATGCAGTGGCTCCACCATTGTTGCCTTCTGCAGCAAAAAGACATTATAAAAATTAATGAGTCCCAGAAATGCTTGTAATTTTGTTTTGTTTTCTGGTCTGGGGGGGTTCTTTTATGGCTTTTATTTTCTTTTTGGTGGGGTGAATTCCTTCTTTGTCTATTAGGTACCCCAGGAATTCAACTTTCTCGGTGGCCAGCTGGCATTTTTCTTTTTTCACCTTGAGTCCCACCTCTTTAATCTTTTTAGGACTTCCCTGAGGCAGCTTTCCAATTGGTTTTTGTTCTTAGCGGCTACCAGAACGTCATTGAAGTAGGGTACCATCCCTTTAATTCCTTGTAAAAGACGTTCCATCAGGCTTTGGAACACCCCTGGGGCCACGCTGACTCCGAATTGTAACCTGTTGCATTTAAATGCCCCCCCTGTGAGTCACAATGGTTTGTGCCTCCGCTGTTTCGGAATCAATGGGCAATTGCTGGTATGCCTGCGCTAGGTCAAGCTTCGTGAAAAATTTTTCTCCCCTCAGCAAATGTAATAGATGTTGCACCACTGGGATGGGGTATGCGCTTTGTTGTAGTGCGTAGTTAAGGGTGGCCTTTTAGTCTCCGCAGATTCGTACGGATCCATCTGGCTTTATTGGGGTTACAATTGGGGTTTTCCACCTCACGTGGTCTATTTGTTCCAGTACCCCCTGTGCGACGAGCTTATCCAATTGCTCATCAATCTTTGGTTTGAGTGCAAATGGAACCCACCATGCCTTTAACCGGATTGGTGCTATGTTTGGGTTCAAATTAAATGAAATAGGGGATCCTCGGTCCTTGCCTAGCTTCCCATCAAAAATGTCCTGGAAGTCTTTCATCAGGCTCTCCTCCCAGTCTGCCTCGGTGACACTGTTTATGCCGATCACTTTGATCCCCAGAGGTGCAAACCATTCCAGCCCCAGCCGGCTTGGGCGATCCCTGTCCACTATTGTCAATGGGAGGATTTCTGAGTGTTCCTTGAAGGTTATTTGAAAATGTCCAACTCCAACTACAGGGATCCTGTTCCCCTGGTAGTCCTTCAAGGTCAGTCTTTGGTTTTCTAGTTGTCTTCTTCGTATGCTGGGGATTAGTTGTTTGATGGTGTTCCAGGATACCATTGACAGGTATAATCCAGAGTCCACTTCCATGTTACATTGTTGGCCTTCAATGTTGACCTGTATGTGTACCTTACGGGCATCTCTCATGCTCGAATGCCCAATGGTAATTGTCTGGTGGGTCTCTTCCTTTCGGTAGGGTTTGCTGAGCCTCTTGTTTCTGCTTTCGCGGCTCCAATGGTTCCCTGTCTGTCTGTCTCTGGTCCTGGGGGGGGGGTGCTGTCTAGTCGCCTAGGTCTGTAGCTCTTTTTATTTCGGCAGACCCTAGCAATGTGTCCCCATTTCTTGCAGTGGCAGCAAATAGTGTCTAGAAAACAGGAGTGGTTTCCTCTGCAACCGGCACATTGGAAACCTGACTTGCGTTCTCTCTTTTCTTGTCTGTACCATTCCGACTGGAGTCTGTGTATCTCTTCCTCCTCCTCATCAGTCTCGGATAAGGACTCGACGTCCTCATGGTGTGTGGTAGTGGTGGTGGTCTTTTCCCTCTGGCTTCCTTTCTTGGTGTTGGCCTGTTTCTGCCCGTGTTTGCTGGGTTGCCGCATTCATTTTCTGCATGGTTGCTGCTGACTTCTTTGTGGCTTCAGCTGGGTTGCCTTGGCGATGGCCTCGGTAACGGTGATGTTGGGCCGGGTCAGTTGTCGGCTCTGTAATGTGAGATCCCTCAGTCCCAGGACCACGTGGTCTCTCATGGCTTTGTCCATATTGAGAAATTCACATGCACTGCCAATGTCACTCAGAGCCACTACGAATTCCCCAACACTCTCATCTTCTCTCTGGTCTCTTTTATAAAATTCATGTCTCCGGATGAGATTGGAAACGCCCGGTGCATAATGGGCTCTTAGTAGTTGGTCCAACTCTGGCCATGCCATGTGTTTGACGTCCTGAGGTTTGGCCAATGCTTTGGCCATTTTGAACACTGTGGGCCCACAGTGTGTCAGGAACACGGCTCTCTTCCTTTTATCAGAGATCCCTTGCAGATTGTTGCTCTCGACGAACATGAGGAATCGGTCGATGTACGATTCCCAGTCCTCTGTCGTTGGGTCAAATGGTGTGGGTGGCGAGTTGCTGCTGGCCATCTCATTGGTTGGTCAGTCCTCATTGTCACGTGCTTGACTGGTCTCCTTTGTCTCAGA
Source organism: Laticauda colubrina (assembly GCA_015471245.1). Taxonomy (NCBI): domain Eukaryota; kingdom Metazoa; phylum Chordata; class Lepidosauria; order Squamata; family Elapidae; genus Laticauda; species Laticauda colubrina. The sequence continues at coordinate 4,900,990 of BLBF01000011.1, read as the reverse complement.
ATCCCACCTTCGTCGCCAGTGTTAGATTGCGGGAAAAAGAGACTCGAGATCAGTGTGACTTTCAGCTCTTTATTTGGTTCCTTGCATTAGTTCTAACCACGGAGCCGCGGCAGCCTCTTTTATAGTGGCTGCTTGCGGCTCGCGGCCAATGACGGCTCTTTGAATCTCCCGCTGATTTGGCAGCCAATCACAAGGCAGCAATGCAAACCAATCAGGCTCGCGCTTTTGAACCAATCAGCAAGTGGCATTTATGGACCGATCAGAAAAGGGTATTTCAAGTATGTTAATATAGAACAGGGGGCAATATGGTGACTCTGTAAACTGCTTAGAGAGGGCTGTAAAGCACTGTGAAGCAATACATAAGTCTAAGTACCATTGCTATTATTATGATTGGTCACACTGTCAGCCAGATATTAAAATTTTATTATTATTTAGATGTAGAACAATTCTGGGCAGTTTATAATTTTTTTAAAAAAACAGAAAAACAATAAAGAAATACGTATGTTGTTGAAGGTAGAAAACAGCAGTATGTTTGTCATATCTTTATAGCAAGAATTTTCTCCTTTCTATAATCCATGGATATTGCCTTGTTCCATAATCAGGTCTTAACATGCTTCCCTCCCCTCCTCACCCCCCCAAACCCTCCCCCCAAAAAACTTCGGGCTTCAATTTTTAAGCTTTATCTTGTAAAAAGACATCCTTCTTATCCTGGTACTCTTCAGCAGGCATGGCTATCAGCTTTATAATCCCAACTATACAATAACAATGGCTTAGAAATTGAATCAATAAATAAACAAACTCGACAGGAGAACAGAACAACAGAATACCACAGTTGGAAGGAACCTGGGAGGTCTTATAGTCCAACTCTCTGCTCAGGCAGGAAACCACATACATACATACATACATACATACATACATACATACATACATACATACCTATCTATCTAATCTCTCTACATCATATATATATATATATATATATATATATATATATATATATATATATATATCAGTCCATAATATAATACAGTCCATAATATACATATAACACAGAAAGTTGCATATATTATATATATAATACAGAAAGTTGCTAGAACATCAACCTAGGAGATTCTTCCATTTATTACATCCAGCAGCAGCAGCAGCAGGGGAGGAATCCAAGACCAAAATTCGGGAGCATTAGAATGTGGTTTCCTCAAATGAAGCAGATCTGCTCACAATGTTTTGAAGTAATACTCATCTGAAGAGCTCTTCTGCCACATTATAAGTCAATTAAGTCTAGAGTCTAAAATTATCCAACTGCTTGCTTCTATTTTAATGATTAGAATTAGAGAGAAAGACTAGCATGCTGTTTAAGGAAAATTCTAAGCAAAGCACTGAGAGCAGTTAATCCCTTTCAGAGAAAACTCAACCTCTACCAATTTATGGCCTCAGAAAGAAGAGTAGAAGCAAACACATTTGCGATTTGTTAGGCAAATGTATATCTCCAGCAGGTTTTCATTGTGGTTCTTGTTTGGGAACATTCATTTCTACATGGATGCAATTGTTGATATAAGTATAAGAAAAATTAATGAGCTGTGTGGTCTTTAGCTCTGCACTTTTATGAGGAGACATAATCCACTGAAAGGATCGATAGATTCACTTTAAATTCCAATCAGAGTCCAGGCATTATTAGTTTGACGGGGGCCATAGAAGGAGCGTTCATGTCGCGGCCCCTGTCAGGTATCTGTTTACCTGCAAATCCTTCTGCCACGCTACACCAACCTACACCAACAGTGTTCTACAGTGGCTGGGAAAAGTGTAGCGACACGAGAGAAGAATTAGTTTGACAATGGCAACTAGGAGGGTTTCCAGCTAAATAGAATAGAATAGGTTATTGGCCAAGCATGATTGGACACACAAGGAATTTGTCTTGGTGTAAATACTCTCAGTATACATAAAGAAAAGATACATTCGTTAGGAATCAAGAATCATAACGTACAACACTTAATGATAGTCATAGCGTACAATCAACAATCAAATCATACTAGGAAACAGTCAAGTGGGAGGGGATGGGTGATAAGGAGTGGTGAGAAGATTAATTGTAATAGTAGTGTAAATATTGTGTATAATATTTACTATTGTGTAATAGTAGTGTAAATAAATATAATAGTGTAACTATTTACACTTTGTAAATAGTTGAATAGTGTTGAGGGAATTATTTGTTTAGCAGAGTGATGGCTTTTGGGGAAAAACCGTTCTTGTGTCTAGCTATTCTGTGCAGTGCTCTATAGTGTTGTTTTGAGGGAACAAGTTGAAACAGTTTATGTCCGGGATGTGAGGGGTCTATAAATATTTTCACAGCCCTCTTTTTGACTCATGAAGTATACAGGTCCTCAACTGAAAACAGGTGGGTAATAATTGTTTTTTCTGCAGTCCTAATTATCCTCTGAAGTCTGTGTCTGTCCTGTTTGGTTGCAGAACCAAACCAGACAGTTATAGAGGTGCAGATGATAGACTTAATAATTCCCTCTGTAGAACTGGATCAGCAGCTCCTTGGGCAGTTTGAGCTTTCTGAGTTGGCACAGAAAGAACATTCTTTGTTGTGCTTTTTTGATGATGCTTTTGATGTTAGGTGTCCATTTTAAGTCATGTGATATAGTAGAACCTAGAAATTTGAAGGTCTCTACTGTTGATACTGTGTTGTCTAGTATTGTAAGAGGTGGTAATATAGGAGGGTTTCTTCTAAAGACTACCACCATTTCTACGGTTTTGAGTGTGTTCAGTTCCAGATTGTTCCGGTTACACCACGAGGCAAGTTGTACAACCTCCTGCCTGTATGCAGATTCATCATTGTCTTGAATGAGACCAATCACTGTTGTGTCATCAGCAAACTTCAGTATTTTAACAGATGGATCATTTGAGATGCAGTCATTGGTATATAGGGAGAAGAGAAGTGGAGATAACACACAGACTTAGGGGGGCCTTGTGCTGCTTGTACAGGTATTGGATGCGATTCTGCCTAGCTTCAGCTGCTGCTTCCTGTCTGTTAGGAAGCTTATGATCCACTTACAAGTGTGTTCAGGTACCACTAGTTGGTTTAATTTATTTGGAAGAGTGTCTGGAATGATGGTATTGAATGCTGAACTGAAGTCTACAAAGAGGACCCTTGCATAGGTATTTGGAGATTCAAGATGTTGTAAGATATAATGCAGAGCCATGTTAACAGCATCATCTGTCGATCTATTTGCTCGGTATGCAAACTACATGGGATCTAACAGCGGATCTGTCATGGTTTTCAGGTAGGACAGCACAAGCCTTTCAAAGATTTTCATAACTACAGATGTTAGAGCAACTGGTCTATCGTCATTCAGTTCCTTGATGGAGGGCTTCTTTGGCACTGGGATGATGGTAGAATGTTTGAAGCAGGAAGGAACATAGCACATCTCTAGTGATCTATTGAAGATTCGGGTGAAGATGGGGTTTCAATTGGTCAGCACAGACTTTTAAGCAAGAAGGAGTTATCTTGTCTGGCCCTGGTGCTTTTCCTGGCTTCTGTCTGTGTGATAGATCTTGCACTTCTTTTCCTGTGATCACCAGAGGTTGTGAGCCCAATGGATTGGGACCAGTTGTAGGATGCTTGGCTGTTGTTGGTGTGTTTGAGATGTGGGTTGTGGAGATAGGTGGCTGTAGTTTCTTTTCAATCCTGTGGTAAAACACATTCAGGTCATCTGCTAGTTGCTGATTTCCTTCTGCCTGGGAAGGAGGGTTGCTGAAACCAATGATGTTTTTAAGAGTTTTCCACATGTTTGCTGGTTCATTTGTTGAGAATTGATTCTTTAACTGTTCAGAGTAGCTTCTTTTTGCTGCTCTGATCTCTCTTGTTGATATGTTTCTGGCCTGGTTATATAGCATTCTATAGGCTTCCTCTTTGGAATGATGTAGCTGCTTAAGTTTAGCTGTGAACCAAGGTTTATTGTTACTATATATTTGCAGGTTTCTTGTTGGTACACATAAGTCTTTGCAGAAGCTAACATATGATGTTACAGTATTTGTGAGTTCATCTAGGTCTGCAGAGGCATCTTCAAAAACATTCCAGTCAGTGCAATCAAGGCAGGCCTGGAGTTTCAGCCTTGCCTCATCTGACCAAGTCTTTACTGATTTAATTGTTGGTTTAATGGTTTTAAGTCTTTGTCTGTAGGCAGGTACAAGGTGAATCATGCAGTGGTCAGTGTCCCACAGCTGCTCATGTAAAGACCTTTAAGCAACTTTTACTGTTGTGTAGCAGTGGTCTAAAGTATTTTTTGCCTCTGGTGGGACAATTTACATGCTGGAAATATTTTGGGAGCTCTTTCCTTAAATTTGATTGATTGAAATCTCCTAAAATAATGGGAAGGGAACCTGGGTGTTTGGCTTCAGCCTCCATAATTTGATCAGCAAGAGTTCGTAATGCCTTGTTTACACAAGCTTGTGGAGGCACATACACAGTTATTAGGAGAAATGAGGAGAACTCATGTGGAGAGTAAAATGGCTTGCAGTTGATGTATAAAGATTCTAAGTTTTCATCACAAAACATATATTATAGTTATATCCTGAGACCAGCTGTTGTTGATATATAAACATAATCCTCCACCCTTTGTTTTACCCGAGTCTCTTCAATTCTGTCTGATCTATGTGTCTGAAATCCTGGGATGTATATGGTGTTGTCCCCATGAATTTGTGGATTAAGCCAGGTTTCAGTAAAACAAAGCACAGCTGAATTATGAAAATCAGAATTCCATCTATTTAAGAGATGAATTTCATCCATCTTGTTAGCCAGTGAGCGTAAAGATTGTCAGAAAGATTGAAGGGAGAGGAGTTTTTTTCCCCCTATTCCTTAGTCTGTTTAAAATTCCCGCTTGTTTATCTTGTCTCCTCTTCCATCGTGGTTGCTTCTTTGCTTTCTTTGTTGTGATTCATAGCACCAGGGAATTGGTTAGAATCTCCTCTGCGTTTGCAAAGACAGGTGGGGGTGGGGAATCAGAAAGCTGCTCCTTAAGAAAACATTGCCTAATTCTTAGCAGATGGTCTCGTGAGTATGAAATCCATAGTGAATTGCAGATAATAATAAGGAATAAAGAAACCATTAGAGAGCATTTCACTGAGGCAGCTGTCGTCGGCGCCATCTTGGAGATAGAATGTGTTAAATAATTCTGTTAATCTAAAGCAGACTGAGCAGAAAATAGATGAGGATCTGTTGATTTGCAGTAGATTGATAAGCATTTCTGGCAACCAGTTGTTTAACCCTAGTAGGGGGAGGAGGAGGAATCTTCTCCCCATTTTGTGTTATACTGCTGAAATGAAAAAAAAAAAAGTTAGAAGCAAACGATTGCAAACAACTCTCTGATTCCAGCATTAAAGCAAACAACTCTCTGATTTCAGCATTAAAGCACTGTTTCCAGATCTTAGAATTCTTCCGTTCTAAGCATATATCTTTGGCAACTGGTTCAAATGGGATGCTTGTCAGTTTTGAATGTTAAAAACTGGGGTTTTCACAAACCCGAATAGCGTAGTCTCCTGAATTATTATCATCCAGATCTTGCAAAAATACTTTTCCCACAGGGATCCAGATATGATTTTAAAAGTTAAGGTTTTATAGGGATGGTCTCTTTCAATTGTATTTGATATCACAGCTGGATTTTCTCATTCTGCCATTAATGCCTTGGATAGGGACCCAAAAATCTTGCTTTGACGGCAGGACTCTTCCTTCCCCCCCTCAACTTCAAAGAGACATAACAGTTTTATAAGCATTACAGTGTAAGCAGGATATGTATCTGATGTTGCCAAAGAACCTTTGGAAAAGGCAGCCTGTTTACCAAACACTTTAAACAGATACATGGAACTGTAATATGCTAGAAAGAGAAAAGGCCAAATTTTTCAGTTTGTCCTCTAAATTTTTCAGTTTGTCCAAGTAGGAGCACAATCCAGTTCATTTATTACTTATGTCTCAAGGTTGTTGTTTTTTTGTAAACATATAAATAAGGGCATTTTTGTATTGAGAGAGAGAGAGAGAGAGAGAGAGAGAGAGAGAGAGAGAGAGAGAGATTATACAACCATGTTCAAAAAGTTGTCTCCTTTGAAGTCATTTTGCTAATTAGAGAGAATTTATTTTCTGTTTGCTTTCTCATACGGGCCGAACAAGGCAGAAAGGCATGCAGATCTTCTGAATGCAAATATGCCTCTTCTTTTTCTTATTCTAATTAAATTAGAGCTGTCATCCAGTTAAAGACAATCTGAGTGAATTAATCTTGTGATTCTGAATCATAATTGATCAGTAGCATAATTGTTGACGTATCTGTTCAGAACTGAGAAGTTTCACTTGCTTCATCAGAACTTGATTCGAAGAAAATACTGAAGTCTTAAGATAAACAGATTCATATGGGAATAAAAAGGGGCTAAATAACTGCAACTTATCTGGAATTTTTACCTTTATATTATATTATTTATTCTCTGCTGTATCGCCTTTTATCTTTATAACACTTCTGTGAGGTAGATTATATTAAGAATCATTGACTAAGAAGCACCTCCGATGAAACACCAATTCTACCATTTTTTAACAAGCATCATGACATTGCACACTCATATGAAAGGGACAAATTGCAGTATTTTCATAATTTTGATGAACTGGGGAATTTAAATGGCTAGGAATTTGGACCAGCGGTCCCCAATCTTTCTGGTTCTGTAGATTGTTTTGCATATGCACCCACCACAGTGGTGGGATTCAATTTTTTTTGCTACAGGTTCTGTGGGTGTGGCTTGGTGGGCATGGCAGAGGAAGGATACTGTAAAATCTCCAGTCAGAGGTGGTATTGGCCGGTTCTCTGAACTACTCAAAATTTCCAGTACTTCTTCTCCAGAACTGGTCAGAACCTGCTGAATACCACCTCTGCACCCCACTTCCACAAATGGAGCTTTGTGTTGTCACTTGCCACTTGTATGGCCCAGTTCCTAACAGTATCAGTACCGGTCCTTGGATCAGGGATTCGGGACCCATGCTCTGGACTGTTTTCTCATACTCTATTGGACATCTTACTGATAGAAAATGTAACATGTAGCAATGGTTAGTGCTAGTTTCATCTTAGAAGACTGGTACCTCCTATGTGTACTTTTATAAGTACCTTTATTTTTAGGTACTTTTAAAAAATCTACTTTTTATATTAGTGCACCTTTTAAACAACAATTTAAGCAACATTTTTCAGCCTTGAACTTGAACTAGAGGATCAAGGCCAGTCCAACCTGAAACTCAAGGATGACTTTTTTTGTCTCTCAGTTCAGCCTATAGATTGGCTATCCTGGGTTAAAATTGAGAACAAAATCTTCTGAGGGAAAGGATCTGTCTAAACTTACAGACAAATAACAAGAATTTTCATAGCCTTTCCCCCCCCCCCCCCCCCCGAAATATCACGTCCTCAAGAATTCTCTGAGAAGAAGGGGATGAAATAGTGCACCTTAACTGGTGCTCCTTAATGGGTTTTCTCAACCTCCATCTATTCATCTGGGAGGTCTAAAGGGGAGCTGTAGTTCAGCCTTTCTGAATGTGACTGTTTGTCTCTGCATCAGAGGTGGTATTCAGCAGGTTCTGATCAGTTCTGGAGAATCAGTAGCGGAAATTTTGAGTAGTTCGGAGAACTGGCAAATACCACCTCTGACTGGAGAGTTTACAGTATTCTTCCCTTGCCACACCCACTAAGCCACACCTACAGAACTGGCAGTAAAAATAATTGATTCCCACCACTGCTCTGCATGATGCTAGGCCCTGCTTTGTCAGGATTATGGACTGCAGAGAGAAGTATATGTATTCATGGAAACACAAGTATAGTTTTCCTTCAGACTTCGAGGCAAATTGTCTGGTGGTAACAAGGGGTTTTAGAAGGATCAAGGGCATGAGCAGAAAATGTTCAGAGAATTGCAGTATAAATTCAGCACCAGAATGGTTGAGCACCTCAGATGGCTGAGGCTTCATTTAACTTCTTTATAAACATATAAAGTAAATTTTACAATACCAGTTTTAGATTCCTCCAACATGGAGCAAACTCAAACAAATGCAGACATGTTACAGGTTCAGAGCAGAACAGCAAATCAGGAGCTCAGAAACTGACATCTGTTTCACTTTAGTTCAGAAAGCAAGCAAGCAAGTTAGTTTCTCTTTCACTTTAAAGCTGAGCACAGAACAGAGATAAACCATGATCAGATTCTCTCTTTAAGTTTCAGCTCTCAATTCAGCTCTCATTGGCTGACCTTGTTACTAAATGCTATTCCAATTCATGAATATACTCTGACAGAAAGTTTATTCCATTTCCTTTATTCCATTTCAAGTCTTCTGGTTTTTAGTCTCCTAAACAGGGAAAGTAGTACTTCTCAATCCTCTGCCTCTTGAGTGCATTGGGTCACCCTGTGACATCTTTCACTTTGTCACCCTGTGACATCTTTCACTTTGCCCAGCAGAATAAACAAAACCCCAAAATTTTGCAAGGGCTTTTGACAGGATAGAGCAAAAAGACAACAACCTGCACTTGAGGAGATCTGATAGTGAGAAGGTTTCTCTAAAGCAAAGCAAAGAAAGTTGTAGGATGCCAAGCCATCTTCGATTGAACTAAGGGATATAAGGGGGAAATTCAAGATACACTAAGACCCTAATCAAGAAAACATGCCTTTTTCTTCTATTTAGATGTCTTTGGAGAAGAAAGATTTGACTCGGGAATCCTTTTCAAAAGGCAGAATTTTCTGCAGCCTCTTAATTTTTATAGGATTGAGCCTCCAGGCTTCTTCTCAGTCTGAGAATAAAAGTAGAAGGAAGCAGCTGTAACATTACCTTCTCCCTGCTGAAGTGTCCGTAAGAATATTAGAAAAAAGAAATTTATAGCTCAGATTACTCTTGGGAAATCGATGTACTGCTTCAAGCTATAAATCAAAAATGAAATGTTATTGTTTATATCAGCTACACATAGGCCATCATAGCTTCTAAAACAGCGATTTCCAACTTTTCTTTTTCTGTGGCCCACTCTGTCAATGAAAGCTTTTGCAAACTACTATGCAAATGGTATGTATAAGCCTCCAAATTAAATAAGATTCTCTGTGTGTGAGAGAGGGGAGGGAAGGAGGAAGGGAGGGAGAGAGAGAGAGAGAACAGCCATGTTCATCCTGAAAGCTACTATGGTTGCTGCCATTGATTAGCTATCTGAAAGTTTGCTGCCTAAATGGTAATTCTGAATATATCATGACAGCCAGCCATAAAACACAACTATGACTTTAATACACATTATTTTTTTTACAAAAAGGAACCAAATCAAACTAACAATTAAAGTGGTAGGTCAGCATGAGCAAGGTGACACAAAAATGTTCAAATAAATAAATATATGGTGCCTTCTCTCCCATAGAAGCGACATTTATCTTGATTAACTCAAACATATTACATAGTGATACTGATTACATATCACTTTGGAGAATGATGTTGGGCAAGAAAGATATGCAGAAAATGACTGGGAAAAACTACTGGAATTTTAGGATTCATCCATATACCATTCCATGCACACAACAACGACCCACATCCAGCAAACCCACAACCTCTTTTCTACTTGCCTCCTCACGTGTGTTTCCCATTCCAACTGATCCTTCTACTCAACCTCCCTCCCTTTTTTGATTGACCAAATCCTTTCTTCCTATTGTTCCTTTAGTATTTCTATCACAATATGAGTCCAGAAAGCAGGATCTAGTCCCTTTTCTACAGGTAGTTCTCAATTTAACAACCATCTGTTTAGCGACACATTCAACCCTGAAAAAAGGAACCTAAGACCATTCCTCATACTGATGACCATCACATCATCCCTGTGGCCACATGATCAAAAGTCAGGTGCTTGATCTTTGGTATGTATTTATGATGGTTGCTGTGTCCCAGAGTCATGTAAACATCGTTTGAAAACTTCTCAGCTAATTTCTGACAAACCAATTGTGATCATAAGTCGAGAACAACTTAATGGTTCTGTGATGACCCTGGACAAGGCAGGAATGTCACACAGCCAGCTGAGAGTTCAAACTGCCCTTTAGTGCTTCAAATGTCCCCTCAAAGGCTCCCACATTTTTGGCAAGTCCCAGAGCAAAGCGCGCGTACACACACACACACACACACACACACACACACACACACACCAGCCTCTGACTGTGCCCAGTCCTGCAAAATAAAGGAACAGAGAAATGAGTTCATGAAACAATGAACAAACAATGAGTCCACAAAGGAGCAAGATACTGAGTCCACGAAGTCAGGAAGAAGTCACTGGGTCCATAAGTAAGGAAGAAGCAAGCATTCCTGCAAACTCCAAATGTCACACCAAACTCTACCAATTCAGCATTTGTTCCTGACAAATGCCCCTCCTCACAGCATCTCCTTAAATCTCAGACCCCAGGTTGCCTTGTGAAGAGGGGCAGGATGCTCTCCTCCCAAATCGTCAGGTCGGCCTATGCTGTTCCTGCCTTCTCTCAACTCTCCATGCTCAGGGATCAGGAGGGGATGGTCCTTGCTCATTGCCTAAGCTCTGTCGCTCCTCATGTCCATTGAGACAGGGGCATGGCAGGTTCCAATCTTCCCTTTCATTTAACATGAAGCTTAGCATTAAGAACAGTGTCCTTCACACCCACAGGAGAAGGACCAACTTCACGTCCTTCCATCTCAAATTGCTAAGTGTAAGCTCTCATTCATGGCCTTGTTTCAGAAGCCAACATGCTGGCCAGTGTTTTCAAGATACGAGATCTGCTTGGACAGGTTACCTCCCTCCATTTTTTTTTCTTCTGTTTCTTTCACAGCACCCATAGGTCTTCTTGAGTTTGAGGCCATCCCCCACAGTCACCAACTGTCACAGAATCTTTTTTAAATAATCAGTTTTGGCCAAACTCAATAGAGACAGAAGCACTGGAAATTTGGATGTCTGTTTTTTAATTATTATTATTAAACTCCCTTCAATGAGTGGAGAGATTTTTATTTTATAGAACAAGGAATAGCTTACCGCAAAAAGGGGAAACTATAATTTATAAATGCTTTTAGCTGTTTCAGAACTAATATTGCAACTCCTTATATTCTGTAGGCTCTTTATCTGCACCATATTCTTTCAAGTGCTATTTCACAGTATCCTCATATCTTTCTGTGCCAGGCCTTTCATATATTTGCTCACTGCTGACCTCCCTAAGTCTATATTTTGTCTTAAAACCCTCTGTATCCTGACTGTCACACTCTAGAGAGCCATGTTCCTTTTCTTTGGATTCAATATGTCATTTATCTTTTTTTAGCTTCAGCATTCTGTTCTGCCAAAACCTTGACTCTCTCATTGCCTCTTCTGCCGGGGTCTTCCTGGCTTGCCTCCTTGACTCTTCACTTCCCCATCTTGAAAGTGGGGGAACAGCTCTGACACCACCACCTCCTTTCCCTCCTGTTTTCTCAGCTGCTGCTTTCTTTGCAGCTGCCTCTATCTCAGCAGACTTAACTTTGGCTGTGTTAATGATTTCTATCCTTTAGTCTCCCTCTATACTTTTCCTCCTGGGCTTTTGGTTCCATTGATTCTGTCCACTCATTGTTAAGCCTGTGTCTAGAGAGCTTCTGACTTGACTTCTTATTTTTCCCTCCTCCTCTCTTCCTTGAAGCTGTTTGATTGGCATTTGAGTACACTAGGGGAGGGCTAAGAAGGGAGGGAATGGAAGGACTACAAGGCTTAGAAACCACCCAGGCACTTTGTCCTTCCACAATCCCTCAATTATAAAAAGAACCAAATCAGCCGAACAATTAAAGTATTAATAGGTAAGCATAAGAAAGGTGATACATCAATGCTATTAGAAATAAATAAAACTACAGGTAATTCTTGCATTACCACAGTTTAGTTAGTGACCAGTTGAAATTACAGCAGTGGAAAAAGTGACATTTGATACAACCGTTTTTCTCATCAACAGTCATTGTAGCATTCCTTTGGTCATGTGATCAAAATCTGAACAGTTGGCAACTGACATGTATTTATAGCAATAGCACTTAGACTTAAGCCCCTGTCACACTGCACCAATGGATGGAAAGAGGATGTAAAATGGAGAAAAACACTTGCCATCCGTTGGTTAACGCGATGCTTCCATTTTGTACTCATTGCATACATTTTGCTTCCTCTCTATCCGTCCAGCATCCGTCTATTGACGTTTCATCCACTCAGAAAGTTTTGAGCTGCTCAAAACTTTTGCGCGGAAAATGTATCCAATTCGTCTGTTCTGCATCCGCTAGGCATCCGTTCTGCATCTGTTACGCATCCGCTATATCCAATAGGCATCCGCTACGCATCTGCGCAACTCGATCCACTCCAGCGGTAAACGGACACAGGGAGGAAGCGGAACGGATGTGGAACGGATGTAGAACGGATGCAGAATGGATGCAGAACGGATGAAAGTGGATGCAGCTCACAAAGAAAGCATTTAAAATGGAAAAAGTGTCCGCAGAGGGGACCTATCTGGGATATTAAGTATGTCTACAGGATGCCTAGAGGATGCAAAGGGACACATAGGAGAAAACCTATATTGCCTATAAAAAGGGGGAGCAACTCACCTGGATATCACTTTCAGACCAGCAGCCCAGCTGTGCAGACCTCTGCAGCCTTCATCTGACTCTTCCTCTTCCACAGCATCCAGTCATTTCCACCGTGGATCGTAACAAAGTCCTTTTGGCAGCCACCATCGTTCTGCAACACTGCGAAGCCATCTACAGGCTCTGTGAACTCTATTACGGGAAGAAAAAGAGGCGGCCAAGAAGCGTCTGGGTCCGAAGATGGATCGGGAGAAGAGCAGAGTACGGACTGTACAACAAGTTGATAGTGGAGCTGAGGAACGAAGACATTCGTGCATTCCAAAGCTTCATGAGGATGCCTCCAGCCATGTTTGACGAAGTTGTGCAGTGGCTGACACCCAGGTAGACCAAGCAGAGCAACAACATCCGGCCCAGCCTGGAACCTGGGCTCAAGGTGGCACTCACTCTGCACCACCTGGCCTCAGGGACCACCTAGAGGAGCATGCAGTACTCACATGCTGATGGTGCCATACAACACCATCAGCATTGCGGTCAGAGAAGTGGTGCAGGCCATCATCAAAGAATACCTGGAGGAGCTCCTCCAGTGCCCCTCCACTGAAGAAGGCTGGAAGAAAGTTGCAGAGCAGTGGTATCAGAGGTGGAACTTCCCCAACACCGTTGGAGCCATCGATGGCAAGCACGTGGCTGCAAAGCTCCAGCCAAGTCGGGGTCCACTTATTTCAACTCCAAGGGCTTCTTCAGCATCATCCTCTTCGCCATGGTCGATGATGACTACAGGTTCATGTACATCGATGCTTCAGGCAACGGCTCAGCTTCAGATGCCCAGGTATACAACGACAGTCACCTCAAGGAGGGGCTGGAATGCAACCTCATCGTGGGCTTCCCAGATCCAGACCCCTGCCCAACGACACGCAAGATGTGCCCTACTTCATCCCTCACAACCTACCTCATGAAGCCCTACACCTCCAGACTCCTCACTCATGAAGAGAGGATCTTCAACTACAGGCTGTCCAGGGCAAGGCGGGTGGTGGAGAACGCCTTTGGCATCCTGGCCAACAGGTTCCAGGTACTTCTCACCACCATGCAGCATCGCCCAGAGACCGTGAGGAGGATCATGGAAGCTTGCTGCATCCTGCACAATATCATGCGCACCCGCTACCCAGTCTTGCAGAACAGGCTCGTGGACCTCCAACAAGGCAATGGGGACATGGAGCCTGGGGAATGGAAGCAAGGGCAAAACCTGATAGACACTGAGGATGTGCAAGACCCCAACAGAGCCTCATGTGAAGGGAAGAAGCAGCGCAACCTCCTGAGACACTGGTGCAATTCCCCAGCTGGAGCAGTGGAGTGGCAAGACAGGATGATAGATAGATCCTTAATGGATGCTTCCTTCAGCCTGTCTCATCACACGGATGAGATTGGGCCATGTATGTTGGGTGGCCCTACAATGAACAGGGCATTTAATAAAGAGTTGTGTTTATGTTGACATGTGTGGATCAATGATTGATAATAAAGGGCCATAGGTGTAGCACCTGGGAGGGTGGACCATACAGTCCCACTATGCTTGCACTGGAGGTTTATCTATCCCACAGCTATTACCCATTCCAAAGGTATCCCTGCCCACCCCACTGCTATCCTTACCCATCCCACAAACATGCAAAGGCTTAAACCATTTCTAAAAGTTTCCACCAAGACTTTATACAAAAAAAGAAATGAGGCAAGTGTGTGAATCAAAGATAGACTTTATTAATAACAAGCTATAAAAGAAAAATGACCCAAGTTAAGTGTCCAAATAAAGTCAACAGGTAGCCACCCAGTCTCTGGCACTCATCTTGGTCACTCAGTCTCAGGGGTGAAGGGTCCAGGTGCTGTGGAGGTAGCTGGTGCTGGATTGCTTGTCTGAAGCGCCGTTGGGGTGCAGCTTCAGCAGAGTTAGCACGAGCAGAAGCACCACCACCAGAAGCAGCAGCATCAGCTCCTCCAGAAGCAGAAGTAGCAGAAGCTCCAGTCCCAGAAGAGTGAGCCCGTGCTACAGAAGCCCCAGCAGAAGCAGAGTGAGGGCCAGGGTGCGGGATGGTAACCCTGTCCCTCTTGCCAGGGCTGGCAGCAGATGGCTGAGGCTTTCTGTTCTTCCCCATGGTTGTGGGGTTGCTGGCTTGCAGGGAGGCTGGCAGGAACCAAGGCTGGCAGGCAGGCAGGAACCAAGGCTGGCAGGCAGGCAGGCACCAAGGCTGGCAGGAAGGCTGGCACCAAGGCTGGCAGGAAGGCTGGCAGGAAGGCAGGAACCAAGGCTGGCAGGAAGGCTGGCACCAAGGCTGGCAGGAAGGTAGGAACCAAGGCTGTCAGGCAGGCACCAAGGCTGGCAGGAAGGCTGGCAGGCAGGCAGGAATCAAGGCTGGCAGGAAGGCTTGCACCAAGGCTGGCAGGCAGGCAGGCACCAAGGCTGGCAGGAAGGCTGGCAGGCAGACTGTCTGGCAGGGAGGCTGGAAGGCAGGCTGGCAGCAAGGCTGGCAGGCAGGCTGGCAGGAAGGCTGACAGACAGGCTGGCAACAAGGCTGGCAGGCAGGCAGATAGCAAGGCTGGCAGGGAGGCTGGCAGCAAGGCTTGCAGCAAGGCTTGCAGCAAGGCTTGCAGGCAGGCATGCAGGCAGGGCAGGTAAGGCTGTCAATCCGTCCGGCAGCAGGTCTTTCCTCTGAATGGTGACCTGCTTCCGAGCTGCTTCCCCTTATATCCGCGGGGCTTATGCAATGCATCCTCCCCGCATGCGCAATTAACGCTCGGCATCCGTTAGGCTTCCGCTGTGCATCCGCTAGGCTTCCGCTGTGCATCTGCTTCATCCGCTGTGCATCCGCTCTGCATCCGCTGTATCCGTTCCGCGTCCACTTTGCTGCAGCCCCCCGGAAGCCTAGCGGATGTGCCATCTGCTCCCATCCGCTTTCATCCGCTAGGCTTCCGTTCCGCATCCGCTTTCCATCCGCTTTGCATCCTCCCCCCATCCGTTTCTTTCCGTGTTATCCACTCTGGTTATGCAAATTTTTGCCCCTTTTGAGAGTGGATAACAACGGATGGAACATTTTTCTCATCCGTTGTGTCCTTTTTACTAACATTTTGCATCCGTTGGGCAGTGTGACAGGGCCTTTATATACCACTTCACAGTGCTTTTCAGCCCTCTCTAAGCAGTTTACAGAGTCAGCCTATTGTCCCCAACAGTCTGGGTCCTCATTTTACTAACCTTGGAAGGATGGCAGGCTCAGTCAACTTTGAGTCTGTCATGATTGAACTGCTGGCAATCATCAGAATTAGCCTGCAATACTGCATTCTAACTATTGCGCCACCACAGCTCTTAACGATTTATGATAGTTGCAGTATCCCAGAATGATGTGACTGCTTTTTGTGACTTTCTGGCAAGTAAAATCAATGGAAAAGCCAGATTCACTTAACAACTGAGTTATTGAACAACTACAGTGATTCACTTAACAACTGTGGCAAGAAAGGTCGTAAAATGGGACAAAACTCACTTAATAATTGTTTTGCCTAGCAACCAAAATTTTGGGCTCAATTGTAGTCATAAGTTCAGGAATATCTGTTTATTTATCTTGATTTTCTCAAAAGTGTACAACCATGGAGAATTACGTTGGAGGTAGAAATTATGCAGAAAATGACTGGGAAATATCAATGATATTTTTGGATTCACTGATATACCATTCCATGCACAGATCAACAATATACTGTATATATTATTAGTTCCCATACACTGACAGTACTACTCATTCTTGCTGGCTTTTAGCTGATTGAAATTTCAGTCCCGAACCCATGCTCCTCTGCAACATAACATTTGCAGGAGCTCTGGTAGTGTAGTGATTAGAATGCAGGCTAACTCTGCCCACAATCTGGAGTTCGATCCTGAGGTCAACTCAGCCTTCCATCCTTCTGAGATTGGAAAAAAAGAAGACCCAAATTGTTGGGGGCAATATGCAAACATTGTAAACTATCCAGAGGGCACTATAGAGTTTTATGGGATGGTATGTAATCTAAATGTTAATTGCTATTGCTATTAGTTCAGCTTTAAAATGATTAACTTTTGTTTAAAGCCCCTGTCACACTGCACCAACGGATGCAAAGAGGATGTAAAACGGACAAAAACAGCTTGCCATCCGTTGGTTAATGCGATGTACTCACTGCCTCCGTTTTGCTTCCTCTCTATCCGTCCAGCATCTGTCTATTGACGTTTCATCCGCTCAGAAAGTTTTGAGCTGCCCAAAACTTTGCGCGGAAAATGTATCCAATTTGTCCATTATGCATCCGCTACGCATCCACTACACATCCGTTCTGCATCCGTTACGCATCCGCTATATCCGCTAGGCATCCGCTGCGCATCCGCGCAACTCGCATCCACTCGGACGCAGGGAGGAAGTGGAACGGACGCAGAACGGATGCAGAACGGATGCAGAACAGATGCCAAGTGGAAACAAAGCGTTTAAAACGGAAAAAACATTCGCAGAGGGGACCTATCTCGGATATTAAGGATGTCTACAGGATGCCTAGAGGATGCCTAGAGGATGCCTAGAGGATGCCTAGAGGATGCAAAGGGACACCTATAGACACTGATAGACACTGAAGATGTGCAAGGCCCAAACAAAGCCTCACGTGAAGGGAAGAAGCAGCGCAACCTCCTGAGACACTGGTGCAACTCCCCAGCTGGAGCAGTGGAGTGGCAAGACAGGGTGATAAATGATTAATGAGTGCTTCCTTCAGCCTGTCTCATCACACTGATGAGATTGGGCCATGTATGTTGGTTGGGCCTACAATGAACAGGGCATTTAATAAAGAGTTGTGTTTGTGTTGACATGTGTGGATGATTATTACATTATTATTGATAATAAAGGACCATAGGTGCAGCACCAGGGAGGGTGGACCATACAGTCCCACTATGCTTGCACTGGAGGCTTATCTATCCCACTGCTATCTTAACCCATCCCACAAGCATGCAAAGGCTTAAACCATTTCTAAAAGTTTCCACCAAGACTTTATTAAAAAAAAAGAAATGAAGCAAGTGTGTGAATCAAAGATAAACTTTATTGAACAACAAGCTGTAAAACAAAAATGACCCAAGTCAAGTGTCCAAATAAACTCTATAGGTAGCCAGCTACCCAGTCTCTGGCACTCTTATTGGTCACTCGGAGGTGTGCCCAGTCTCAGGGGTGAAGGGTCCAGGTGCTGTGGAGGTGGGTGGTGCTGGAGTGCTGGTCTGTATCGTCATTGGGGTGCCTGGCCCCGAGAGGACAACAGGGGACGGTGTGTTGAGGAAGCTCTCAGACAGCTGGCTCAGACCCGCAATGCTGAGAGGTCCTTCCTCCATGCCATGGGGTGTCAGCCCCAGTTCTGATGACAGATGTACTGAGGCCGGGCTTGGCTGTGGGGTGGAGGAAGGAGTAGTGTAGTGGGGCTGTCTGGTCTGCAGCTGGGTGAGGACTGGCATGGGTGGCATCGGTGGTGTGGGTGGCATCGCTGTCATCGGTGGCATCATTGGCGTGGCTGGCATCAGTGGAATCAGTGGAACCGGTGGCAACAGTGTCACCCGATGACTCTGTGCCTGGGCTGGGAAGGGCTGCTGCCTGTGCTGCTGGACCTCCTGGTAGCCGTAGCCCTGATAGGTGAGGGGCTGTGGGAAGCCTTGGTATGGGAAGGACATCACCTGGGGTGGAGGAGCAGACCTGGACTGGGTGGGAGCAGGTTCCTCTAGGTCTGGAGGGTTGTGAAGCAGCTCCGTGATCCAGTCCTTCACCACCTGGTACTGGGGTTCCTCCATGTTCTTGAGGGTCTGGTTGACATAGGTGAGGAAGGGCTTGTGGTTGGAGGATGAGTAGTCGGTGATGACGGGCTGAGAGAGGAGATCTATACTGGTGCGGATGGTGTCCCTGATCTCCAGCAGGACAGTGTGGCTCTGCCCCTCCTGCTGTCTGGTTCTCTGCCTTTCTGTGGAGGCGGAGCTGGGGGTGGTGGATGCGGCTACGACTGTGGTGGACTTGATGCCTCCTTTCTCCCACTGCACCAGGGAGTCCTCCACGTGCTCCACCATGGTGACAACAGCTGTCCGCGGGTTCTCCACCGTGGCACGCTCCACAGAAACCTGCCTGGAGACAGGGACTGACTCTCGGCCGGAAGAGGACTGGCTCTCAGCAGGCTGCCAGAGAGAGAGGGTAGATAGAGGGGCTCCTAGTGCTCCTCGGTGGCGGATCTCACCCTCCGGGAAGCTGCACCTGAAGAAATCTGGCCAGGCCACAGTAAAGCTGACGGACAGAGAGACCTACATCATGGCCAGGTGCAGCTTCCTGTACCAGGTGTGCATATGTTTCCACCAGCCGAGGAGCACCTCCGAAGTGTAACCCATACTCTCCGCCCTCTCTCTCCAAGCAGCCTGCTTCCTTTTGGTGTCCCTGTACAGCCGGTGTCCCTTCCGCCACAGATAGTCATTCTCTCTCAGCCACTCCAGCACCTCATCCCCGTGTTCCTCCTCAATGAAGTATTGCCTCCTCTCCCGTCCCCGCATATGCCTCTTCCTCCCTTTGCCAGGACCATATGGGCCCTCATCAGAGGGGCTCCCAGGTGGTAGGGGCTGCTCCTCCACACCACCACCAGCAGCAGCACCAGCAGGATCATCATCATCATCATCATCATCATCATTACCAGCAGGATCATCATCATCATCATCATCAGCAGCAGCAGGATCATCATCATCAGCAGCAGCAGCAGCACCAGGATAAGCAGGACCAGGATCAGCAGCAGCAGCAGAGTAATCACCAGGAGCCCCAGCAGCACCAGCACCAGCAGCACCAGCACCAGCAGCACCAGCAGCATCAGCATCACCAGCAGCACCAGCAGCACCAGCACCAGCATCACCAGCAGGACCAGGAGCACGAGCAGGACCAGGAGCATGAGCAGGATGAACAGGACGAGCAAAACCAGGAGCATGAGCAGTACGAGCAGTATAAGCAAGTCCAGGAGCACGAGCAGGATGAGCAAGTCCAGGAGCACGAGCAGGACGAGCAGGACCAGCAGCAGCTTCAGCAGAGTACGCAGCAGAAGCACCACTGCCAGGAGCAGCTTCAGCAGAAGCTCCAGCACCAGAAGAGCGAGCCCGAGCAGCAGAAGCCCCAGCAGAAGCAGAGTCAGGGACAGGGGGCGGGAGGGTGGCCCTGTCCCTCTTTCCAGGGATGGCAGCAGGTTGCTGAGACATTCGCTTCTTCCCCATGATTGTGGGGTTGCTGGCTGGCAGGGAGGCTTGCAGGCACCAAGGCTGACAGGAAGCCTGGCAGGAAGCCTGGCAGGAAGCCTGGCAGGAAGCCTGGCAGGAAGCCTGGCACGAAGCCTGGCAGGAAGTCAGGCAGGCAGCAAGGCTGGCAAGCAGGCAGGCACCAAGGCTGGCAGGCAGACTGGCTGGCAGGGAGGCTGGAAGGCAGGCTGGCAGCAAGGCTGGCAGACAGGCAGACAGCAAGGCTGGCAGGGAGGCTGGCCAGGAGGCTAGGAGGCAGGCTGGCAGGCAGGCTGGCAGGCAGGCTGGCAGCAAGGCTTGCAGGCAGGCATGCAGGCAGGGCAGGCAAGGACTCAATGTATTCTGCAGCAGGTCTTTCCTCCGAATGCTGGCTACGTGCGAGCTGCTTCCCTTTATATCCAGGGGGCTTACGCAATGCATCCCCCCCGCATGCGCAATTAACACCAGGCATCCACTAGGCTTCCGCTGTGCATCCGCTAGGCTTCCGCTGTGCATCCGCTTCATCCGCTGTGCATCCGCTCTGCATCCGCTTCATCCATTCCGCGTCCACTTTGCTGAGGCCCCTCGGAAGCCCTGCGGATGTGTCATCTGCTCCCATCCACTTCCATCCGCTAGGCTTCCCTTCCACATCCGCTTTCCATCCACCCTGCATCCTCCCCGTGTCTGTGTTATCCGCTCCGGTTATGCAAATTTTTGCCCCTTTTGAGAGCGGATAACAATGGATGGAACATTTTGCTCGTCCGTTGTGTCCGTTTTGCATCCGTTGGGCAATGTGACAGGGCCTTAAAGATAAAGCTGAACTTACCTAACAAACAGATTGTTCTCTTTAACTTCACAGCTAGAAAAGAAATAAAAGGAAAAGCATTCAGTAAGATTGGAGGTCGTTAAAGGTAAAACAGCAAAATTAGCATTTCAGTTAAATCCAATGTAATTGGATAGAAATCTTATACATTTGAACCCATCAAGATAATGTACATGTGACTAAATGTACCTTGTTGTGCCAGCACAAACCTAGACAAGTTTATTCAGAAATAAATCTGAATTTTGCAAAGTTGATGTATGCTACTAGTGATGTGACAGTATAGATGAGCTTAGTGAGGAAACCAGTGGATTCATACATGTTTTAGCTTTGATTTTTGAATAAGCTACAACTTGTAATGACACATAAATCATAATTTACAGACATGATGGTTGAACTTATTCATCAGACTAAACCATCAAGCAGTTTGTTTGGTTTGGTTTTTTTGTGTGTGCTGTGTGAATTAGTCAATGCACAACTTTCCCTTAGCTAATTTAGTTTTCTTTTTTCAGCAGTGGCCACAGAAGTGCCTCCAGAAAACTTTTAAGCTTGGGGCTACTATCACTTCCAATCTGATTGTTCATTCTATAGCAACTGATGTTCAGGGAACACAAAGCATTTGAACCTAGGGAATCCCTCTATTTATTATGAAATTTATTTGCTGCCCATCCCATGTCCAACAATTCTGGACAGTTTACATCAAAAATATTTTAGAAAAACATTAAAACCATTAATTATAAAATAAAACAACAGATAAATTTAGCATTGTAAATAGCCATTAATTCAACCATCTCCATGACTTTCTCTTGCCCCTTTTAAATTTTCCTAAACCAGTGATCTTGTAAAAGAATATATGAATCTCACACACTAATCAATAGATACTTGCTTGAATCTGCTTTGAATGTATTACTAACCCATTTTGGGGGGGAGGTGTTTGTGATGCAAAGTTGTAGTGTTGTGAGACAAAGTGTGATCTCTCTCCACACCCCCCACCCCATGCTATTCATAATGTCAAAATCATTTAACAAAAAAGGAAGCTTAATTTTATTACATGTGTCAGTGAAACTGAAGAGGAGGAATTGTTTTGGCTTTCCTGAACATAGTTATTACCCAGTACAGACACAGAAGCAGTTAGTTATAGACAAAGCACAAAATTTTTTCTCCAAGACAAACCTAAACAACTACATTCTTTCCTAATGTATTTTATAAAATGTCATGTTTTCCACAATGTTTCACCACATCATCATCTAATTTTGGAAATCTTGGTGCGATTTATAGGGAATCAGTAAAAATAATCTACAGTGAAAGAAAGTAGCTGACCTAGACAACTCAGGGTTGGGGGGGGAATGGTGAACCAGCACGTATTTTACCTAAGGGTCTCCTAAAGAACTCAATTGAAGATCAGTTGATTGATTAAGCCATCACATTGATGTCAACTCTTAAAGACCTCATAGGTTTTCTTAATGACAATTTGTCCCTAATCTCATCTTTTAGGGCTTCTGATGGTGCAGTTGTTGCCACTGAACTGTGACTGAATCCATCAGATATGTGTTGCAAGTGTGCGGTTTTTCAGTGATGAAAAGTAGTAGGTAGATCTTGTGATCAGAAAGTTATGCATACAATCCACACCATGTGCTTTTAGTCCTATAAAAGTAAAAGTATGCAAATAAATTATTGCACCTGATATAAAATCTACACACTGGAAAAAACAGCACCCACTAGGTCAACCTACACTTATCCTTGTCAGAGTATTGAAATAACTTGGACTCACTGCTGCCAATATAAATAACATTCATTTATATGAGCCATATTTTTATTCCCACTTTAGAAATACAGGCTTTTAAACTAACTAACCATTCAGAAATCAGCCATGCTTCTAAAAAAAATAGGTAATCCTCAATTTACAATTATTCCTTTAGTGACAACTTGAAGATACAACAAAGTGAAAAGAGTGACTTATGGCCAATCCTCGCACTTTCGACCATCACAGTCACCCCATGGTCATGTGATCAAATTTGGGGGCTTAGCAATTGGCATATATTTAGGACAGTTGCAGCCTTCCCAGCCTGTTTCAACAAGCAAAGTCAATTGGGGAATCCAGATTCGCTTAACATGTGTATGATTCATTTAACAACTGCGGAGATTCCCTGAGCCACTGGGGGGTGGGTGGGAAGGTAGTAAGATCAAGTGTGATTCACTTAATCACTTGCTTAGCAATGGAAATCCAAGTGCAAAATTGTGACTGTTTAAGTTGAGGTTTACTTGTACTGCTATCTCTATTTATGGTTATTAAAATTATAGCAACTGGGAGTCTTTTGGGGACAGGTATCCATGGAAAGAAAGGTTTTTTTTAAAAAAAAAATAGCTCAGGAGAATAGCCTAATGAAAAGGAGTCTGACTTCTTGCCAGGCTGTCAGTTATTCAAAGCATAAAATTGGCTTGCAATGAGAAGCTGCTGAAAGATGTTTTGGACCGAGCTGGAGATGAATGCTGAGAATCTAGAAGGGGTTCCGAAAGAAGAATACAGTCGCCTCTGTTTGTGTTATCGGTGATTATCAGAGAATCACTCCTTCAAACAATGCATGCAGTGCAAAGCTTCGAACCTCCTGAAATTGCAAATGAAAATTGAGAAAGCCAGTATTGTTTTAACCTATAATTTTGGAATATTTGTGAGGCAATGAATAGGAAAGAGGGGAGAAAAACAATCAAACAGCATGTGCATCACCATCCATTTCTTCCAAGGCTCTGTCTGTGCACATATTTCTGCTCCTCTTAGCTTCTTTTTTAAAAAAACCTCTGAATACCAGTGGAAAAACTGCTGCTGGAAAAATGTTATAAATGCTGGGTGCTGGTGGAAAATTTACTGTTTTATAACATTTCCAACTTGCCTTCCAGTTAGTCTCCAAGTTTTTGTCATTTTTCAATAAAAAGAACAAAAAGAGATTTGTTTCCACCCATTCCAGAATAAAAATAACTACACCACCTGTCACTGTTTAGTCATGAAAATGGAAGAAATTATTTCATTATAAGACAAAGACAAATGAAAAAGGAGACAGAGGAAAGAGTCAGGATGCCATTCTAGAGGAAGTAAAATGAAAAAAGAAATGCATTATCTTTTGATACAGTTATCCTGAACTGTAAATGGCATAGTACCATTTAAGATGGCTAAATGTTCTTTAATGCCACAGGAGTAATAAACTAGCCATGCTTTCGGTAAGGAAAAGAAGAGGTATCAAAAATGTAGTGTCAGTGTATCCAAGCAGTAGAAATCCTTCCCATGAGAAAGGAGGGAGGGAGGAGAGGAAGGAAGGAAGGAAGGAAGGAAGGAAGGAAGGAAGGAAGGAAGG